>OZ030378.1:8593476-9290712 GCA_964023945.1 Ectemnius cavifrons
CAGAGACAGTATGCGGGCAGTGCGAAGCTACCAGCTTATTGCTTGGGATGCTGGGCACGCGGGACATCGGCGTCTGACTTTCTTTTGGAGGCGGTTGACTGCTTCTACTTCGGCCGAAAGAGAACTGAATGGAAATTCAAGTAGATCAGCGAGCGAAAGTATGTATGTGGTATGTACAAGAGTATCAAAGAAGAATAAAGGAAAGATGCGGACAGACAGAAAAAAATGGGGCGGGGGGGAAAGATAGAGAGACAGAGAGAGAGACAGAGAGAGCCAGAGAGAGAGAGAGAGAGAGAGGCGAGGTACGCGCTTGCGAGAGAGTCGTCCCCGGTGACGAAAGCGAACGCACTCATACTCATAATGACACCCCCCCATGAGGTGGGAACGAGAGCGAGAGAGAACTGAAATTGTCCAGAAAGCTTCGCCAAGGAAATACGAGACAGCCTTTTAGTACTCTTCATTTTCATATATATAGTATAATCGGCAACGACGAAGATGCATCCAATAAAGCCTGCAATCAAAATACTGTGCGGCGCGTGAAAGCCCAGGGGCTCTCGGGGCTGCGCAATATATGTATACTTCATTCCGACTCAGGTCAAATGTATGATCGTTCCCATTCGTGGTGTATTATCATAATCATTAAATGGCCGGCGTTTTAGAGTCAGGACCTAACCGTGGACTCGCAGTGTTGCCTCGTGCATCGTCTTGCCGGAGGGATTACTAGCGATACACGTGTATCGGCCGGCATGTTCGGAAGTCGCCGGCTCGATCAGCAGGACACTCATCCTAGGGCCGAGCTTCCCGACGCTGTAGCCTCTGAATTGAGAGAGGGCCTGATCCTCGTGGGTCCAACTGATCTCGATGGGCGTGTCGCCCACCGGCACCATGCACGCCAATTGAGCGGCCTGGCCCGCATAGATCGGCTGCTCCCCGAAATCGAACGGCTTGATTCTTGGCAGGACTGCAACGCAATGGAGCATCCACTGGGTACATCCGACACAACAGACATACACACTCCATTTAGCCGCTGTTGGTCCCTTCATGATGTCCTCCTCCGTTTTTCTCTCGCTCTACTCTGTTCTTTCGCCGTTTCTTCTTCGCCGCTTCCCTTTTTCCTTGGCTCCTTCCTTCTTTCACCCTTCTTTCCTTCTCAGTTCCCCGAGCACTCTCACCCTACGGGCTGTCTGCGTACAGTTTCCCTTCTCGCGCGAAGTAACGAAGCTCACAGTTTAGAAGAGAAAGGACCCGGAAGGACTCGGGTTTATAGGTATAGAAGAAGAGAGAAAGATAGTAGTCGCAAAGAGAGAGAAAGAGAGATCTATAGAGTCGGGGGAATAAGGATAGTATGTAAAGGGGTGGCGACTCGTTCTGAGAACGATGCCTAGTTTACCTGTAGTCGCGCGATAGGCCTATCACACAATGACAACCAAAGCTATGGATCGCTGAGCGACCTACCTAAAAGACAATCGAGACAATCGAGCAATGCAGACTCCCAGATACATCCACGTGGCACTGATACGTGTACTACAGCAAAATTCTGAGCGGACAGTGGAATTCTTACGACTACTTCTCGAGCTACGACTGCACAGCGGAATGTTAAAACTTAAGAAAAACGGGAAGAACAAAAAGGGATACATCGCTCTGCTTCCCGGTGGAAGAATGTTAGGCGTATACGGATTTACTGCGTGTCTTGGATATGTGGACGCGGTCAGCCTGACAGAACACACCGTCTCTCATGCGGTACACAGCGATTTCAATAGTGTTAATCTGCGATTGCGTTGGCACAGATAAAGTATTACTGGCGGAGGAGTCGTGTGGCGCTGGAGAAGAAGAGATACTGAGTGGGTCTGAGTAATTTGAATACCGTTGACTTTGAGATGAGCGCTGTGATGAGCGCGACCGGCTGGATTATCGGCGACGCAAGCATACTCGCCGGCGTGCTCACCCCGGACAGCAGGGATCGTCAGGGCAGAGACTCGATCGCCCAACGAGGTGATACCGACACCGTCGCCTACCTCCAAGTGGCGTCCCTCGAACAACCACTTGAGCGAAATCGGTGTGTCCCCCTTTACGACCGCGCAATGGACGATTATCAGATCGCCGGAGTTGGCCTCGTTGAACGAGAACGGCTGCACATGCGGAGCGACTGCCGGGAGGACAGACACACTGATAGAGAAAGACAGAAGCATAAATTCCCAATGGCTGTTCGCGCGGCGAGAGCTTTCCTCAAGTCGATCCAATTGATTCCCCATCGATTTCGGGAGAAGGCTGCGCGCGGGCGCGCGCGCGGCTTCCATCTATCCGATCAGCGAGAATTCCGAGGGCGAGGAAAGTCCGAGCATCGCTGGACGGAAGAGCGCGTACAAAAGGGATGTGGAACTTGGTGGGCTGACAGTTGATTGGTACACCGAGCTTACCGGGAAGAGGGCCACTACAGGAGGCAAAAGTAGGAGGTGGAGCGAGGCTATATACTCGGAGAGTTTTGCCAATCGGGACAAGACAACAGTGAGAGATATTGGACTTGACTCTTTTAAGAGGCTTGCAGAATTGTACTAGGCACCGTTGACAATCAGATCGGCCAAGAGCTCGTGCCTTCCGGCAAGGTTTTCCGCGATACACGTGTACGTTCCAGCGTGCGCTGCCTGGACCGAGCCTATGCTCAGTATGGCGCCACGTCCCCCGAGATCCACGATCGAGATTCCAGAGTGCGGTGTGATTGCGTGACCGTTTAAGGTCCAACGGAGCTTCAAGGGTCGATCGCCCTCGATCACGGCGCACGGTACCGTAACTACTTGACCCGAGTTAAGCGGCTCCTCGCCGAACGAGAACGGCAATAATTTCGGAATGACTGGAAAAAGAGAAAAAAACAGGCGGCTGAAAGTGCAACGAAAGTCATAGCAGCAAGCAGGCAGGGCAGCAAGTAGAGTGGGATTGCTCGCCGGCGATACGAGAGTAGTGCTCGCATCAGGGGTAGAAGCGCGCTCGCGTTCGCTCGAGCACCTATGTAGGCCAGCCTCTGCCGAGCGAAGATCACTTTCGGGATTAACCTCAACTCCCGCACGCTTCTCGAGCTTCCTTCCCTTCGCGGCTCTATGCGCGCTTCCTTCCACCTCGCTTCATCCATCCCGTCGCTTTCCCTTTCTTTCTACCCTCTACAACCCCACGCTTTCTCACCTATTGCACCCGCCGCGTTCCCTCATTAAACGCCACCCTCCTCCAAAACATCCATGTTCTTTTGATAATTATACCGAATCGCTCCCTCCTAAGCGAGTCATTTCTCGCACCTGACTCTTTAGCAATCGCATTCACTCTAACGGCAAACGAAATCCTCGAACGGAAAATATAACCGAGCGAACGAAAGGAAAGCAATCGCGGCAAAGAAACAGAAGGAACTCATCAAGAAGAAAAATAATAATGGGTTTAAAGTAGAAAAGGTATGATGGTGGGAAGAATTGTGGGTGGACAGATTGCGTCTGCGGAAGCTTGGGTAGAGAGAGAGCTGGCGTAGGTGTACTTGTTCCGGATAAGACTAATTGAGGATGGTGGATGCTAAGTCTGGTCGAGAAAGAGAAAAACAGCTAGTGAAAGGGTCAGAGATAGAATGAGAGAAAGACGCAGAGGTTAGGTGTACCGTTGACGTCCAATTTGGCGGAGTGCGAGGTCGATCCAGCGGCGTTAGAAGCAACACAGGTGTACTCGCCGGCATGTCTCGCCGCCACTGACTCGATGGTCAATTGCTTCACGCGTTTCCCGGAGCCGGAAACGATCACATCGCTTCGATCAGCCCTGATCGGCTGCCCGTCAAAGGTCCACGTAATCTCAAGGGGAGAATCGCCCTTCGTTACCACACACTGCGCTGACACCAAGTCACCAGCATTCACCGTTTCATCCCCGAAAGAGATCGGCGCTATCTGCGGAGAGACTATCGAATGCACGGACGCGTGAATTATGAGTCAACTAATATATCAACTATCAGTGTTCATATCGAAATCGATGTGTCGCACACCTAACATTAAACACGACTTTATGATACACCGATTGAAGATGACCAACGAAGCAACTCTAAGACATCGACGAAGACCCACAAGTACACCAGACTTGACATAGGTGTGGAACTCAGACCCAGAGTGGAATGGGAATTATTTAAGGAAGAGAGAAAGAGAGAAAGAGAGAGTTTTAGCTGGGATGAAGAGTGCGAGATACTAGAACGTGTAAATAGTGTAATACCATTGACCGAGAGTATTGCCGAACGACTGACGGAGCCCACCATGTTGCTCGCGACGCAGGTATATTCACCGGCATGGTGCGCGGATACAGAATCGATGATCAGAACGGACGTCTTTCTTCCCGTGTTTGAAATCGTCACGTCAGGGAGAGATCGATGTGTTATCGGCTCGCCATTCAAACTCCATTCTATCTCGATCGGTGAATCACCCTTCAAGACGCTACATATCGCTGAGATCTGCTCGCCCCAATTGGCCGGTTCCTCGTTGATCGAGAACGGCGCAATCTGAGGAGCGACTAAACAGAATTTTTCGGTCGGTGGAAATAGAAACAAGTAAGTAGAAATCGTTGAATATCGAAATCGATGACCAGAACCGATGTCTTCCTATTCATGTTTCGTCAGGGTGAGTTCGACGGATTGTTGACACGCGATAAATTCAAAGTGGAGTAGGAATTAGAATTGTTTTATAGGAGAGAAAGAGAAAATAGGATGGAATGGGAAGTGCAAGATACTTGAAGGTGTAAATTGTGTACTACCATTGACCGCGAGTATTGCCGATCGGCTGACAGATCCAACCAAGTTGCTCGCAACACAGGTGTATTCGCCAGCGTGATGCGCGGACACGGAGTCGATCACCAAAACCGACATCTTTTTCCCGGTGTTCATAACAGTCACGTCCGGATGGGTACGTCTTGAGAGTGGCTCGCCGTTCAAACTCCATTGTATTTCAACTGGTAAATCACCCTTCACAATGCTACAAGTCGTTGTCACCTGCTCGCCCCAATTAGCCGGCTCCTCACCGATTGAGAACGGTGCGATCTGAGGGGCGACTAAACAGAATCGTCAAGTCGATATAAATAGAATGAAGAAAACTAAATTCGTCAAGTATCGAAGTCGATAATCAAAACCGATGTCTTCCTCCCCGTATTTGTATTCGTTGGGTCAAAATGAATTCAACCTGTTTTGGACTCGTAATAATTCAGAATGGAATAAGAATGGATATCGTTTAATGGGAGAGAAAGAGAAAGCAGGAGGGGATGAAAAGTGCGTTATACTTGAGGGTGCAAAATTATGTACTACCATTGACCGAAAGTATTGTCGAACGGCTGACGGATCCAACCAAGTTGCTCGCGACACAGGTGTACTCGCCAGCGTGATGCGCGGATACAGAATCGATTAGCAAAACCGACATCTTTTTTCCTGTGTTCATAATAGTCACGTCAGGATGGGTACGCCTTGAAAGTGGCTCGCCGTTCAAGTTCCAGCGTAAATCGACTGGTAAATCACCCTTCACGATGTTACATGTCGCTGATACTTGGTCGCCCCAATTCGCCGGTTCCTCGCCGATCGAGAATGGAGCTATCTGAGGGGAGACTAAACAGAATCGTCGAATCGGTGTAAGTAAAATGGAAAAAGCTCAATTATCCAAGTATCGAAGTCGATGATCAAAACCGATATCTTCCTCCCCGCATTAGTAATCGTTACGTCAAAATGAATCCGACGTGTGGTGGGCTCGCAATAGATTGAAAGTGGAATAGGAGTAGAAAATATTTCTTTGGATGCAAAAGGAAGAAGGGATATTCAGCAGGGTAAAAAGTGCATGATACTTGAAGGTGTAAGTTGTGTACTACCATTGACCGAGAGGATTGACGAACGGCTGACGGATCCCACCAAGTTGCTCGCGACGCAAGTATATTCGCCAGCATGATGCGCGGAAACAGAGTCGATGATCAGAAGAGAAACCTTTTTCCCGTTTTTCGTAATAATCACGTCTGGATGAGTGCGTCTTGATATCGGCTCGCCATTCAAGTTCCACTGTATTTCGACTGGTAAATCACCCTTTACAATGTTACACGTCGCTGATACTTGATCTCCCCAATTGGCCGGTTCCTCGCCGATCGAGAACGGCGCGATCTGAGGGGAGACTAAACAGAATTGTCGAGTCGATGTAAATAAAATGAAGTAAACTTAATTCGTCAAGTATCGAAGTCGATGATCAAAACCGATATCTGCCGCCCCGCATTAGTAGTCATTACGTCAAAGTGAGTCCGACTTCTGCTCGCAATAGATTGAAAGTGGAATAAGAACGGGAATCATTTCCTTTGGAGGAAAAAGGAAAAGGAATACTCAGCAGGGTGAAAAGTGCATGATACTTGAAGGTGTAACTTGTGTACTACCATTGACCGAGAGGATTGACGAACGGCTGACAGATCCCACCAAGTTGCTCGCAACGCAAGTGTATTCGCCAGCATGATGCGCGGACACAGAGTCGATGCTCAGTAGCGAGATCTTTTTCCCGCTTTTCATAACAATTACGTCCGGATGAGTGCGTCTGGATATTGGCTCGCCATTCAAGTTCCACTGTATTTCAATTGGTAAATCACCCTTCACGACGTTACATGTCGCTGATACCTGCTCGCCCCAATTGGCCGGCTCCTCACCGATCGAAAACGGTGCAATCTGAGGAGCGACTAAACAGAATCGTCGTATCGATATAAGTAGAATAAAGTGAACTAAATTCGTCAGCTATCAGAGTCGATAATCATAACCAATATCTTCCTGTCTGTATTTATAGTATTTACGTCAGAGTAAGTTCAACGTGTTGTAGCCTCGCATTAGATTCCGGGAGAAGTAGGGAATGAAATCGATTAACAGGAGAGAAAGGTAGAGGAGATGTTCAGCAGGGTGAAGAGTGCATGATACTTAAAGGTGTAAATTATGTAGTACCATTGACCGATAGGATTGCCGAACGGCTGACGGATCCCACCAAGTTGCTTGCAACACAAGTGTACTCGCCAGCGTGGTGCGCGGACACAGAGTCGATGCTTAGTAGCGAAATCTTTTTTCCGTTTTGCATAACAATCACATCTGGATGAGTGCGTCTTGTTATCGGCTCGCCATTTAAGTTCCACTGTATTTCGACTGGTAAATCACCCTTGACGATGCTACATGTTGCTGATACCTGCTCGCCCCAATTTGCCGGCTCCTCCCCAATTGAGAATGGTGCAATCTGAGGAGCGACTAAACAGAATCGTCGAATCGATGTAAGTAGAACGAAGTAAACTAAATTCCTCAACTATCGGAGTCCATTATCAGAACCAATGCCTTCCTGTCCTTATTCCTCGTTGCTAACGTCAGAGTTCAACGTGTTGTGGATTCAAAGAAGACTGAAAGTGGAATAGGAATCGAAATTGTTTGTTAGGAAAAGAAGGAAAAAGGGATGCTTAGCAGGGTGAAGAGTGCATGATACTTGAAGGTGTAAATTATGTAGTACCATTGACCGAGAGGATTGCCGAATGGCTGACGGATCCAACCAAGTTGCTCGCTACACAGGTGTACTCGCCGGCATGGTGCGCGGAAACGGAGTCGATGATCAGAACAGAAACTTTTTTCCCGCTTCTCGTAACAATTACGTCTGGATGAGTGCGTCTTGATATTGGTTCACCATTCAAGTTCCATTGTATTTCAACTGGTAAATCACCCTTTACGATGCTACATGTCGCTGATACCTGCTCGCCCCAATTAGCTGGCCCATCGCCGATTGTGAATGGTGCGATCTGAGGGGCGACTAAACAGAATCGTCGACTCGATGTAAGTAGAATGAAGTAAACCGAATTCGTCAAGTATCGAAGTCGATGCTCAAAACCGGTGTCTTCCTCCCCGTATTTTGTAATCGTTACATCAAAGTGACTTCGACCTGTTGCGGACTCGCAATACATTCCGAGATGAGTCGGGACCGAAATTATTTAATAGGAGAGAAAGAGAAAATAGGAATGGTTGAAGAGAGTGCGTGATACTTGATAGTATAAATTGTGTACTACCATTGACCGAAAGGATTGCCGAATGACTGACAGATCCCACCAAGTTGCTCGCAACACAGGTGTACTCGCCAGCATGGTGCGCGGACACAGAGTCGATGGTCAGTAACGAGACCTTTTTCCCGGTTTTCATAGCAATCACGTCTGGATGAGTGCGTCTTGTTATCGGTTCGCCATTCAAATTCCATTGTATTTCAACTGGTAAATCACCCTTCACGATGCTACACATCGCTGAGATCTGCTCGCCCCAATTGGCTGGACCATCGCCGATCAAGAATGGTGCAATCTGAGGGGCGACTAAACAGAATCGTCGAGTCGATTTAAATAGAATGAAGTAAGCTGAATTCGTCAAGTATCGAAATCAATGATCAAAACCGATATCTTCCTCCCCGTATTCGTTCTTGTTACGTCATAATGGGTTCGACCTATTGTTTGTTGGCTCGCAATAAATTTCGAGAGGAGTAGGAATGGATATCGTTTGATAGGAGAGAAAGAAAAAGCAGGAAGGGACAAAGAGTGCGTAATACTTGAAGCTGTAAATTGTGTACTACCATTGACCGAGAGGATTGCCGAATGGCTAACGGGTCCCACCGCATTGCTCGCAACACAGGTGTACTCGCCGGCATGATGCGCGGATACAGAGTCGATGCTTAAAACCGAGATCTTTTTCCCGGTTTTTCCAACAAGTATATCTGGATGAGTCCGTCTTGATATCGGCTCACCATTCAACTTCCACTGTATTTCGACTGGTAAATCACCCTTCACGATGCTACATATCGCTGAGATCTGCTCACCCCAATTGGCTGGCCCATCGCCAATCAAGAATGGTGCAATCTGAGGGGCGACTAAACAGAATCGTCGAGTCGGTATAAATAGATTGATGTAAACTAAATTCCTCAACTATCGGTGTCGATGATCAGAACCAAATGCCTTCCTGTCAGTATTCGTTGTTACTACGTCACAATGAGTTCGACCTATTGTTTGTGGCCTCGCAATAAATTCCGTGAGGAGTAGGAATGGAAAATGCTCGACAGGAGAAAAATAGAAAGCAGGAAAGGACGGAGAGTGCGTAATACTTGAAGCTGTAAATTATGTACTACCATTGACCGAGAGGATTGCCGAATGGCTAACGGGTCCCACCGCATTGCTCGCAACACAGGTGTACTCGCCGGCGTGGTGCGCGGATACGGAGTCGATGATCAAAACTGAGACTTTTTTCCCATTTTTCGTCACACTCACATCTGGATGAGTACGTCTTGATATCGGCTCACCATTCAATTTCCACTGTATTTCGACTGGTAAATCACCCTTCACGATGCTACATGTTGCTGATACCTGCTCGCCCCAATTGGCTGGACCATCGCCGATTGTGAATGGTGCGATTTGAGGGGCGACTAAACAGAATCGTCGTGTCGATATAAGTAGAATGAAGTAAGCTATGAATTCACCAAGTATCGAAGTCGATGATCAAAACCGATGTCTTCCTCCCCGTATTCGTAGTTGCTATGTCAAAATGAATTCGACCTGTTGTGCGCTCACAGTAGTTCAGATTGGAGTAGGAATAGAAATCGTTTGATGGGATTGAAAGAGAAAATAGGAGAGGATGGAAAGTGCGTGATAGTTGAAGGTGTAAATTATGTACTACCATTGACTGAGAGGATTGCCGAATGACTGACGGATCCCACCAAGTTGCTCGCAACACAGGTGTACTCGCCAGCGTGATGCGCGGATACAGAGTCGATGCTTAGTAGTGAGATCTTTTTCCCGCTTTTCATAACATTCACGTCCGGATGAGTACGTCTTGATATCGGCTCACCATTCAAGTTCCACTGTATTTCGACTGGTAAATCACCCTTCACGATGGTACATACAGCTGAAATCTGCTCGCCCCAATTAGCTGGCCCATCACCGATCGAAAACGGTACGATCTGAGGGGCGACTAAAGAAAATTGTTGTGTCGATGTAAGTAGAATGAAGTAATCAGAATTCGTCAAGTATCGAAGTCGATAATCAAAACCGATGCTTTCCTCCCCGTATACGTTCTTGTTATGTTACAATAAGTTCGACTTATTGTTTCTCGGCTCGTAATAGATTCCGAAAGAAGTAAGGATCGAAATCGTTTGATAGGAAAGAAAGGGAAACTAAGACGGAATGGAGAGTGCGTCATACTAGAACGTGTAAATAGTGTAGTACCATTGACCGAAAGGATTGCCGAACGGCTGACAGATCCCACCAAGTTGCTCGCGACACAGGTATATTCGCCTGCATGATGCGCGGATACAGAGTCGATGACCAAAACGGATGTCTTTCTTCCCGTGTACGAGATCGTCACGTCAGGGTGAGTGCGACGTATTATCGGCTCGCCGTTTAAACTCCATTCTATCTCGATCGGTGAATCACCCTTCAAGACGCTACATATCGCTGAAATCTGCTCGCCCCAATTGGCCGGTTCCTCGCTGATCGAAAACGGCGCGATCTGAGGGGCGACTGAACAGAATCTTCGGGTCGGTGCAAATAGATACAAATAAGTAGAAGTCGTCAAATATCGACATCAATTATCAGAATCGATATCTTTCTATTCACGATTGTTGCGTCAGTGTGAATTCAACGGGTTGTCGGCTCGCGATAAATTCATTCAAAGTGGAATAGTGTAGCCTATTTATATCTATACCACTGTTTTGCACGATGCGTGTCTGCTAGGCGAGTGAACCTTCCCAGTTCGCTCGCAATCTCCCTCACCAACCGTTCGTTACACAACGATCATCAACAAGATAAAAGAGCGGCGACGGAAAGGATCCAAACTACATCTATTGCTAACGTTCAGTTTCACGTTGGAATTGAAATATGACTGTCGAAAAAAATAGAACCTATTACTCAATCGTAAAATATTTAATCACCTTTCCCTATTTCCTGCCTCCGCATTGTCTACAATAGGAATTAGTATTGTTTGATAGGAGAAAAAGAGAAAGCAGGATGGAATGGGAAGTGCATGATACTTGAAGGTGTAAATTGTGTACTACCATTGACCGCGAGTATTGCCGATCGGCTGACAGATCCCACCAAGTTGCTCGCAACACAGGTGTATTCACCAGCGTGATGCGCGGACACAGAGTCGATCAGCAAAACCGACATCTTTTTCCCGGTGTTCATAACAGTCACATCCGGATGAGTACGTCTTGAGAGTGGCTCGCCGTTCAAGCTCCATTCTATCTCTATCGGTGAATCGCCCTTCAAAACGTTACACATCGCTGAGATCTGCTCGCCCCAATTAGCTGGTTCCTCGCTGATCGAAAATGGCGCGATCTGAGGGGCGACTAAACAAAATCGTCGGATCGGTGGAAATAGAAATAAATAAGTAGAACTCATCAAATATCAAAGTCGTCCATTAGAATCGAAGTTTTCCTATTCGCGATCGTTGCGTCAGGGTCAGTTCGAAGTGTATGTAGGCTCGCAATACATTCTAAGAGAAATAGGGATCGGAATCATTAGATAGGAAAGAACGAGAAAGCAGGAAAGAATGGAGAGTGCGTGACACTTAAAGGTGTAAATTGTGTACTACCATTGACCGAAAGGATTGCCGAACGGCTGACAGATCCCACCAAGTTGCTCGCAACACAGGTGTACTCGCCAGCATGGTGCGCGGACACAGAATCGATGCTGAGAACTGAGATTTTTTTCCCGGTTTTCGTAACAATCACGTCTGGATGAGTGCGTCTGGATATCGGCTCGCCATTCAAGTTCCACTGTATTTCGACTGGTAAATCACCCTTCACGATGCTACAAGTCGCTGATACCTGTTCGCCCCAATTCGCCGGCTCCTCGCCGATCGAGAATGGCGCAATCTGAGGGGAGACTAAACAGAATTGTCGCATCGGTGTAAGTCAAATGAAATAAGTGAAATTCGTCAAGTATCGAAGTCGATGATCAAAACCGATGTCTTCCTCCCCGTATTCGTAATTGCTATGTCTAAATGAATTCGACCTATCGTGGACTCGCAATAATTCAAACTGGAGTAAGAATAGAAATCGTTTGATGGGATAGGAAGAGAAAAAAAGGAGGGAATGGAGAGTGCGCAATATTTGAAAGTGTAAATTGTGTACTACCATTGACCGAAAGGATTGCCGAACGGCTGACGGTTCCCACCAAGTTGCTCGCGACACAGGTGTACTCGCCGGCGTGATGCGCGGACACGGAATCGATGCTCAGAACCGAGATCTTTTTCCCGTTTTTCATAACATTCACATCCGGATGAGTACGTCTTGATATCACCTCGCCATTCAAATTCCAGTGTATTTCAACTGGCAAATCACCCTTCACGATGCTACATATCGCTGAGATCTGCTCGCCCCAATTGGCTGGACCATCGCCGATCGAGAACGGTGCGATCTGAGGAGTGACTAAACAGAATCGTCGAGACTATACACATTTCTTTGACCCGCGATTATCTTTCTATCATGATCACCCTGTATAACGAATTTCCTTTCAAAATCAAGGTAAAAGGTAGAAATAAAGACAGTAGAGTCAAGTGAAAATTGCTCATAAGAAAAAGGGTAGTTAAGGTGGTCGATAGGAAAGGAAACTGGGTTCGCATCACAGAAATGACTCCTTTGAGTTCTAGCATTGGCGAAAAGGTGTGTCTACACAGTATTAACTTCGTGAGCCGTGCATTTCTGTACCATTGACAGCCAAAGTGGCTGAGTAGCTGGTTGCCCCAGCTGCGTTCGAAGCGGTACAAGTGTACTCGCCGGCATGCCTCGCGCTCACTGCTTCGATCGTCATCAAGCTGACTCGTTTGCCAGTGCTCGAAATCGATATGTCTCCATGATTGTCATTAGCAATCGGTTCACCGTTGAACGCCCATGCTAAGTCAATCGGTAGATCACCCTTTCCAAGCGTGCACACAGCTGACACCGCTTCTCCCCAATTAGCAGGTTCATCCCCGATCGAGAAGGGGACGATCTGCGGTGCGACTGAAAACGGTTTTCCAAGAATCGTTATATCGGCGAACATAGATTGCCTTCGAAGAAAGTACCCTCTCATTACTGGGATATCTGCCTATGCTCCACCCTCGCTATTCCAGATTCAATCCCATCTTCCATGGCTATGCTAGGACCGAGACTCATCCTGGACCTAGTAGAGGAGCTGCGATCCTCCAGTTCCACTCGAGCGCCGTACAACTCAAATTAGAGGGTGAATTGAAGGGCGTCCTACCTTCCCCGGGCAACATAAAGTAACGCAAGAAGGTCGGGCCTGAAGAAAGGGGGTGGAGTGGAGGTGGTCTGGGATTATTAGACTCGGGGAATGAATAGAGGAAGTCCCAGTTTCTCCGCGACGCGCTTAAACGAAAAAGTGAAGACATAGACGTACTAGAGAGCGAAAGGACTGGAAGGAGAAAGAAAAGGGGTAAGAAAGAGTCGTGCCTCTACACATGCGTGTGTATATTACCGTTCACGGCTAGAGTAGCCGAGTGGCTCGAGGCTCCTGCTTTGTTCGAGGCGGTGCAGGTATACTCGCCCGAGTGGCTCGCGACCACCGCATCGATCGCCAGCACGCTCAGCCGTTTGCTCTTCGTAATAGTATACCGATCGGCATGCTCTCTATCTATCGGCACGCCATTGAATGCCCAGGATATGTCCATTGGAAAGTCACCCTTCAGGATCGAACAGGTCGCCGAGATCGCCTCGCCCGAGTTCACCGGCTCGTCGCCGAACGAGAACGGAAACATCTGCGGAGCAACTGAGAGCGCCGATCTTCGTATCTTTATTCCCGTAAATTCCACCCCATAATTTAATTCGTTGTTGATAATTCATTCGATTCGTATTTGACCATATGTTGTATGGTGAAACATTACCATAGAGTCCTAGATAAATTTTTGTTTCGTTGAAAGTTTGACCTAAAGAATTCGCTGAGTATCGAGAGGACGAGGTAGCAGAAGGGAATGACAGAGGTGACGGGCATGACGCAGAGATGAGACGAAAGGGTGAAAGTGAGTGAGAGAAAGAGAGACGATGCAGTTGTTAGGAGTCGCTGACTCGCAAATCTGGCAGAGCAAACTGGATTATCGTAACACAAAAGGCATTTCAGACTTCAGTGCAAACGTTTCATTTTGGCGTGCAAGCGTGCTATTCTTTCTTTGGCAATCTGCTGGATGCTGGATACCGTTTACGGCGAGAGTGGTCGAGTGGCTGACGTTGCCGGCTCGGTTCGTAGCGACGCACGTGTACTCGCCGGCATGCCTCGCCGCCACCGATTCGATGCTCAGCGCGCTCATGTGCTTATTGATCTTCGTAATCGTAATATCCGGATCGTTGAAACCGATCGTCTCGCCGTTAAACTTCCAAACGATCTCGACGGGAAAGTCGCCCTTCATAATCGAACAGGTCGCTGACACCATATCCCCTGCATTTGCCGGTCCTTCACTGATCGCGAACGGACCTATATGCGGTGCAACTACAAACCACATCAAAACTTGGACTTTCATCTGCAATCGACAATTCTCCTTCGTACTACTTACTACTTAGGCTACGAGTTTACCTCGGAAGTACCAGCGGAGGCCCTAGGCTTTCCTGCCTAACCTGCCTAGAAACCTGCCTAACATAAGTGGATTAAGTGGAATGAGAGCGTCGTGATCAGGCAACCCCTTACGAGCAAAACCACCGAGAACACGGTCGACGTGCTCAACGGTAGAGAGAACGTGTTCAATGATTACGTGGGATCGAGGGAAGTTGTGGGAAGAATAAACCAGCTGCATGCACGGAAAACAGAGAAATTGGAAGGCTGAGATGATGAATTCTATGAGGAAATGGCGTTGTACCGTTCACCGAAAGCATCGCCGAGTAACTGGTTCCACCAGCGGCGTTGCTAGCGCTGCAAGTGTATTCGCCGGCGTGTCTCGCGGTCACACCATCGATGGTGAGGAGACTCACGCGTTTGCTGGTGCTAACGATCGAGATATCAGAGAAATCGTGAGAGATCGGCTCGCTGTTGAGAGCCCACTCGATTTGAAGGGGGTAGTCGCCCTTGAGGACGGTGCAAGTCACAGTCACAGTGTCCCCCCAATTGGCCGGTCCTTCGCCGATAACGAATGGCAGTATCTGAGGCGCAACTGTATGTGAAAAATAGATTAACTCAACCATAGCTTGAATCGTCGGTCGCATCACCCGTAGACGAGCACCTCGGCGTCGAACACCCGGAGGATGGAATATGAAGTGTGTTGGTTCAGGTGGGAATGTCGATGGTAGAAGGTTGACAGAGTTGAGAGTTGAAGGCGCAAACTATCCCATGAGGAATCGGCGCATGCATAAGGGAATCCTGTGGTGGGATAATGGAAGGAGGTATGCTGTACCATTGACTGCGAGAGAGGCGGTAAAACTCGTTCCACCAGCGGCATTGCTGGCCATGCAGGTGTACTCTCCAGCGTGACTCGCGGTTACGGCGTCGATGGTCAGTAAACTGACACGCCTGCTGGTGGCGATCGAGATATCAGGGTAATCGTGGGAGATCGGCTCGCCGTTGAGGGCCCACTCGATCTGAATCGGATGGTCGCCCTTCAGCATCGTGCAGGTAGCCGTCACCGTGTCTCCCCAGTTCGCCGGTCTCTCGCTGATCACAAATGGCGCGATCTCCGGCGCAACTATGCATATCGTGCCGAACAAACCCTTTCGTTATTCGATACCCGACATGTCTGAGCGACCCTTCCCACCGCTTGTTAAACCTACGTTTGTCATTGATACCACGTACGTTCTCGATCGATAGACCTACGTTTCCACTGGCAGAGCTAACCTCTACGTCGACGCAGCTCAAGGAAAATGTTCTACACGAGTGAAAATCTACGGGAAGAAAATCCAAGCCCCAAGTGTTGGTCGATTGGAATCAATGAGGAAAGACAAGGGATGAGAGAAGGATGACGATGCATGTACCAATGGTAGGATGTGTCTTGTATAAAAGTACCATTAACAGCAAGAATGGCCGAATGACTGGTGGCGCCAGCCTTGTTGGAGGCCGAGCAAGTATACTCTCCGGCGTGTCTCGCGGCTACGGACTCGATGCTCAGGATGCTATTCTTTCTCGTGGTCGCCAGGATGTTAATGTCCGAGCGTTCCCGCCCGATCGGCTCGCCGTTCAGTGACCAAATGATCTCGATCGGCAAATCACCCTTCAGAATGGCGCATACCACCGATATCGAGTCGCCCGAATTCGTCGGCCCCTCGGCGATCACAAACGGAGCGATTTGCGGCGCGACTGGAAGTAATCAGTCATTCAATAAATCATTCGAACTTCTTTTTCGATAATTCGCCCGAGGTCCTGCCGATTTCCTGCGAACCGCCTTTCCAAGAGATGAGACGAATAGAAGAAGGTAGGAATGATTTTAGGATCGCGCTAAAGGATGATACCAAGGTGGAATGTGTTCCCAAAGGAAATGTGAGGATCGCTACCGTTGACTGTCAATTCTGCAGAGTAACTGGTGGCTCCAGCGGCATTGGAAGCTACGCAAGTGTACGTTCCAGCATGACTCGGGCTTGCCGAGTCTATGGAGAGCAGGCTGTTCCTTTTGGTGGTCGTAACCGATATGTGATGACTTTCCTCGACCGGCATGCTGTTCAGTGCCCAGCTGATTTCGAGCGGCGAGTCGCCACTCACAACACTGCACACGACAGAGACCGAATCGCCCCAATTCACAGCCTCGTCAGCCATCTCGAAAGGAGCGATACGCGGCGGTACTGTCGAGGGAAAACTGATATCGATACTCTACAAACGTGACAAGCAAACCCGCAGGCATGAATGCTACGATGATGAGCTTGAAGAACAATGATGGCCTAATTAAAAATCCTGAATGAAACTTCGCGAAGAACAGGTGCAACCTATGGATGATGCCTCGACCCTCAGTGTCCCAGTTCGACTCATTACGAAAAACCAAGTAGACACATTTCCGTCTAGTCGACAATAGCAACATTTACCGACCAAACGTGCTATCGACCAATCAACTCACTCTTGTCCGGCGACAAGTATACTCGTGTTAGTAAACAACTTATTATATGTAATATAAATAAATTACGTACAAAGAAAGCTATTGAAATATACAAGATAGATCTGAGCAGTTAGCAAACAATAGCGAGTTAACAACGTGTTACAGTCGAGCTGAATAAGCAATAGCATTAACAAAAGCAGGTGTGCGTGTATTCCGGTTACGTCGCTGTGAGGGTCCGACCAACCACCCAACCAGCCCATTTAGTTGAAGCTAGCAAGGCTTTTAGTTGAAATACCATTGACTGAAAGGACGGAGGAGTGCGTAGCGAATCCGGCAGAGTTACTCGCGGTGCAGGAGTACTGGCCCGCGTGCCTTGCAGCGACTGACTCTATCGTCAAGGTGCTGATCCGTTTGCTACCCCTGCTCACAAGGATATCAGGACTCTGGTAATTCGTCTCGGGGGAGGCGGAGCGGCCTGTGTCGATCGGGCGACCGTTCAGTGACCACACGATGTCCACCGGCAGATCGCCCTTGATGACGGCGCACTGAACGGTTGCCATCTCCCCGGCGTTGGCGGCTTCATCGCCAAACACGAACGGTGCCAATTGCGGCATGACTGTAATGTCCGAAAAGTCCCGGGATTTCCCCTTTTATACGCGCCACCCATTGGCATCATCGGTTTCCCTTTCCCACTCACATTTCGCTCCTATCGACATTCAGGGAATGCACATCCTCCCTTATAAATTCAGCTTGCAACGACGCGAATGGGTTCAGCGCGCCTCCGGGGAAAAGGAAGTTAACTCGGAGGAAGAAGGAACCCTAACCTCGACGCATTGGAAAGTAAGGGAATTGCTTGGGGGATCGATGGTATATACTAGCTGCACTAAAGGAAGTCACAAGGTTTCTGACTGGGAGGATACGGTACAACGATATATAGATAACGATAAAGCAATACGAAGAAAATAAACGAAAGACAGATGCACCATCGATCTACGACGGTGCCGTTTACTTTCTGCTGCCGTCCGGTACGATCGAACGCTCTCCTACGAACTTGAAGATCGATCGACCGGACGACGACAGATATTGTCGACTTCACTAAAGAAACAGACGTTACGCTATACTGAGACATTACTGCGGGAAACAATAAGTCACAAGATATACAGGGTGACGCGGATACGTATGAGTCACCTATGATGTAATCCTCCGGCGTCCATATTGATTTCCCGCGCGCCATATCACCCGAATGATCAATGTGCTAATCAAATTTATGACAATTGTAACAGGAAATACATTCTTATATGGATAATAATATCTCGACTGACTCATATGTTTCCGCATCGGCCTGTGCAAAATACTATACTGAAAGATAGAACAGAGAAAGAGAGAAAGAGAGAGAGACAGAGATAGAGTACAATTCCAAGAGCAGAGTATATGAAAAGATAGAATGAATTCAGTGCGATGGGGATACCGTTGACCGAGAGCACGGCGGTGTGACTGTCGGATCCAGCGGCATTGGACGCGGTGCACTTGTATCTTCCTGCGTGCCTCGCTGCCACGCTGTCGATGCTCAAGAAGCTGACCCTCTTATTGCTCACGATATTAACATCCGGCTGACTAGACTCGACTGGTAGGTTGTCGAAGCTCCACGTCAACTTCACCGGGAAATCGCCCTTGACAATCGTGCAAGAGACCGAGAGCATCTCGCCGGAGTTGAGGGACTCGTCGCCGAACGAGAACTGGAGGATCTGTGGCGCGACTGCGTCAGAGCGAGGCACGGGTCGTCGCAGCATGGACGGAAGGGTTGCGATCATCAGACAATGAAAGAGTGGTGAACACACCGAGGGAGATATCAGACGCGGCTAGTGGTAAAGATGATTCTCTATCGAACTTCCGGTCGCAGCGGCCTATCCACAGATCCGAGTGTCAACTTATCAGAGAATTGCTACCTAACGCCTTCCCTATTCATGAGAGTCAATAAAAACTTCTGTCGTCTTTTTCTTACTCGATTAGGAAAACAATCAGTGAGAGGCGTTGCTTTATGCAGAAAGTATCCGGACGTGTTGAGAGGAGTCTGTAGATGAGTGTCGTTCGGGGGAATAGAGATAAGAGTAGTCTTGGAGGCTGTAGTGAAGGGGGAAGGTTGTGAGTATTCGTATATATATATATATAGCGAGTGGAGAAAAAGAACGAAAGTGAGGATAGGATAATAAGAGAGACAGAGAGAGAGAAGGATTCTGTCGCAATAAGTTGCGGGGGATGTGATCTCGTGCGTTGTATGTACCATTTACGGTAAGCAGTGCGGAGTGAGTGGTCGCGCCAGCGCGATTCGACGCAGAACAAGTGTATTCGCCGGCGTGCCTTGCCGCGACAGACTCGATGGTTAAAACACTGTTTTTCCTGTTCGTGCTGCCTATGACCACCTCGGATCCATGGCTGCTGTCGATCGGAGTCCCGTTAAAGGCCCATGATATCTCGAGTGGCTGATCGCCCTTCGCCACGGAGCAAGTAACGGAGACCAGCTCGCCCCAGCTGGCGGGTTCATCGCCGAACGAGAATGGTAGTATTTGCGGGGCGACTGAAAGTAACTGCTAACGAAACTCCGAGCGAAAAAGTGACTTTTTACGAAGGAAGAAATCAGCTAGTTTTTCCTAAACGTCAACGCAACTACGATGTGAATCGAGCTTAAACGTAATTACTGAGAGGAGTAGTAGTCGACGTGGTGGCGGGGTTGGTATGGCGGTGTGTGAAGATGCCGGCCGACGCGGATGACGAAATTGGAAGCTAAATTGGAAGTGTCACGGAGGTGATGCGGTGGCAGGAACGAATAGTCGAGTAGTAGTCCCAGGCAGAAGTAGTCGATGGAAATAGGATGGGCAAGGGTTTGAAGTGTGCGGGATGGGTGGGTGAGAGGGGTCGTACCGTTTACAGTTAAGGTCGTTGATCGACTGACGGAACCGGCGAGATTCGATGCCGAGCAGGCGTACTCCCCGGCATGTCTTGCGGCGACACCGTCGATGATCAGGGTGCTGAGATGCCTGCTCATCCTTGTCACCGTAATACTACTGTCTTTCGACGTGTCGATCGGCACGCCATTGAACGCCCAAGATATGTCCATAGGCATATCGCCGTTCAAGATCGAGCAGGGAACGGACACCGAGTCTCCCGAGTTGGCGACCTCGGCATTGAAAGTGATCGGCAGAAGCTGCGGTCCAACTATACGTGTGGCACAATTAAAAGTGGTCTTGGTCAGTCGAGACTCGATCGACCTTCGTGTTGCCGAGATCACTTTTCGCAGACCTTCCCATCAGTATTACTATGTACCCGTATCACCTGTTCACGCGTGTCCTTATGGTTAGACAATGGGTACAAAAGCGTCACGGACATCTGCATCGAGTCAGTTGGGTTAGTTGGTTCCTCGGGTGGAAACATGGGTGTCTGGGTACCAATGCGGGAGCACACACATGGGCGTAACGAAGATTTCAATTAATCTAGAATCGGGGATGAACGAGTATTAAATAAAACGTGGAAGAATTTTCTGATTTTCCATAATCTAATTATTTCTGGCAGCGAGGACATGTGCTCGTCCTCCCCTGTCGAAACCTTGCTACGCCGATGGGCATGAGGGTTGGATGATAAAGGTCTGGGTGATAACTACGGTGCTGACTGCGTGGTGGGTGCGCAAAAAAGAACGAACTGAAGTACGAACTGAACGGACGAGAACAAAACGAGACGAGGCGAGACGAGATAAAAAAGAGAGTAGTAGTAGTAGTATATATGTAAAATCGGTAGGAGCGTATGATAGACCCGAACCATTGACGGTGAGGGTGGTCGAGTGGGAGGCGGTGCCAGCCGCGTTTTCCGCATGGCAAACGTACTCCCCGGCGTGTCTCGCGGTGATGACCGAGATCATGAGCATGCTAACGCGATCCGCGACCTTCTTCGTTATCACCCCGGAGGAACCTCCCATCTCCTCGCCGGGGTAGCTCCACCGTATACTCAGAGGCAGGTCACCGGTCGGTACGATACACTGCAAGTTCGCAAACTCCCCGGCGTTCATCGGTAGCTTCGTGAACGCGAACTCCTGTATCGTGGGCGGCACTGAGGGTGGAGGATCGATGTATGGGCATTTTCAAAGAAATGACGGCTCGCGTGCATACCTCCTAGACGCCTATCTATACACGTGACTCACTATATATATATGCGTCGGGGATTCACCGCGACCTTCCTCAATCGACCAGTTGTCCCGCTCGCTAATCAGAATCGCAATTTCTCCCGACGATCAATCCATTTTTTTCTTATTCATTTAAAGTGACTGCTTACCAACGCGAACTAGGAGAACGATTCTGATAAGAATGCTGAGAGAAACTACGTGTGAGGTCAGTTATTATGAGCCCTTTTAGGCCACCGCCATACCAACTTCCGACAATCCAGCGAAAGATTCCTGAACCTTAGTTTCATGTATGTATTCGCTGGTTCTTGAAACGAAAGAGTATTAGGACGATTCCTCGACGATGTCTAGCTCCGTTTTCAATGATCTGTCGCGAGACATCGAGTAAATTCTTTCCTACATGACATTCAAGGATTACGACCTGACAAGCGAGTCTCGGGACTCCCAATTTGGTCATAGAGTTCGACTCTTTCGGCCAACTGCCGACAGATTGCCAGCATTTACTGGCGGAGTCTTAATCGCTGGAAGAAAATGTTAACATAGCACTATATCTATTGTCGAAACGCATATCTCAACGCTTTTGGTAATATCCGAACAAGAATCTTTGTATCAAACTTGTCTCTTTAAAATATAATTAAAAGATCTGATATTGAATGACTCATCTAAAATTTAACAGACATTCTCTCGAATGTATAACATCCCCTTAAAACTCTAATCATTTCCTGATAATTCATAGGCAATTTGAATAACTTCGATTGACTTTCGCGATTAAATGCGTTCGACATTAAAATCTAGAGTATGCAATTGATATCAACGAACTTACCCATGACTTGTACTTCGAGTGTTCCGCGTGCGCTGTATCCCTGAGCATTGCGTGCGACGCAAGTGTAGGTAGCTTGATCGCTCATTCTCTCGACATTCTCGATGATCAGTGTGCCGTTAGGGAAGACCTTCTGTTTCCTGTTGATCGGAAGAACTCTGGTATCACGCTCCCAGACAATGCTTTCAATGGGGTATCCAGCGACGGGGCAGGTAACACGAAGAGTTTCGCCGGCGACGATTGCTTTCTTGTCCATGTGACGGATGAATGGAAGACCATAAACGTTCAGGCGAGCAGAATGTTCAGCGGATCCAACCTGCGAACACATAGTACAAATTTGATTAAATACTTACTAATTAAAGAAATAATTATAGGATGAAAAAAACATACTTTAGAGGCAGCGATAC
The DNA here is from genome assembly GCA_964023945.1 of Ectemnius cavifrons. NCBI lineage: Eukaryota > Metazoa > Arthropoda > Insecta > Hymenoptera > Crabronidae > Ectemnius > Ectemnius cavifrons. Next base: position 8,615,883 of record OZ030378.1, read on the forward strand.
ATTTGTAGAGTCCACCATCGTTGGTGTGGATGCTGGAGATATTCAGATGAGAAACCACATCGCCGTTGACCGTGACGTATTGTCCTACTTGCAGTCTCTCGGTATTGGATAGTCGTTTTCCGTCGAGCTCCCAGGTGATCTCAGGTGTCGGGTTTCCGCTGGCAACACACTTGAGGAACATGCTTGGTCCGGGCTGAAGGGTCTCTTCGGCGAAAGCCTGACGAATCTGTGGTGGCTCGACTGTAATAATAGAAAAGCCACGTCAATATCATCCGTTTTAACTCGAACTGTAGAGTGAACTTACATCTTCCTCCCAATTTAAGTTCGGCGGTGGCTTGTGCGCTTTCCTGGTCGTTCCTAACAAAGCACTGGTACATGCCTTTGTCTTCTTTCTTGACACTTTCAATGCGGAGTACTGGTTCTTCGAGTCCAAGGGGTTTGCCATCCTTCAGCCAGGAGATAGTCTTAATGGGGTTGCCGCGAACGTTGCAAGTGAAGGTAGCTGGTCTGCCGAAGTCGATGGTTTGAGTGTTGGGTTCGATCTCTGCCGCCAAGGGTGCCGTTACTGTCAGCACGGTCTCTACGCTTTCTCCACCCACGCTGTTGTTCACGATGCACAGATACTTTCCGGAATCCTCGACGCGAGCCTCACGAATGATCAAAGTACCGCTGACTTGGCGAACACGCTCGTTTAACTGGACCGGTTGACGCCGGGATGAACCCTCGATGAACTTGTACCATCTGCAACGAGAGCATCAAAAGGGTTGCTGGGCGAGCCTGGCGCCGGAACACGAGTGGCAAGCACTCTCGTTCCGCATCAATATATATGCATACAATTACTTGGAATTAGATTGTTACATATGAAACGTCGAATGTCTGAGGGTAACTGACACTGAAGAAGCCGACACCGCGTATGTAACAATCTAACAGCTCGAAATGAAGCAAATAGAAACAGCTCCTCACTCAAGCAAAGCGACCAAGTACAATCTGATTACTGGCGAGTGGCTGTGACGCGCTTTAACTCAAGGCAAACTCGCACGATTATATGTACTAGTGAGGGAGAGAATATGAGAGAGAGAGAGTGAAAGTGAGAGTAAAAGAGAGATGATTTACTAGATACTTTGTTTCCGTTCACTTCACCTCAGGCTGATTTATCTTTCTGAGCTTTGTGTGCGGGGCTTTGGGCGTCTCTGGGCTTCCGGCTTCTACTTTGCGACCCACTAGAACCCGCGTACGTATGACATACACATAGAAGAAACTCACTACAAACAGAAAAGTCTGTCGCGTGGGGCAGCGATTGAACGAAAAGAACGGCCAAGGGTTGCTAGCGTGATAGAAACTAAACGCAGTTCCAGACGTGGTTTTCTAGCGCAAGGATTGCTGGCGGCGATCATCGCGGTCATAAAGCAGAGCAGAGTTCGGGAGGAGGCAGGGAAAAGTAGGCGAGAGAGTAGAAGAGAAGAGTAGAGAAGACTAGAGAAGAGTAGAGTAGAGTAGAATAGAGTAGAGGAGAGGCTGGCAATAACTGCATTGCGACAGGCAACAAAAAGTGCATGGTACGAGAGAAGCGGGGCACTTCGACCCATCCAATGTTTCCGTCACACTTCTCCAAAAGAGCTCGGAGCAAGTGAGAAAGAGAGAGAGAGAGGCGATTTCAGCATCAATTGCGAGTATAATTCGACTTCCCGAATCCAAGAGAACGTAAAGCCAAATAAATGCAAATCGTCAAGTGAAGCAGAAGTCAAAAGAGGCCGGAGACTCGCAGAGTCCGGCTAGAACGAAATCAAAATCGGAGAAGAAGCATCGGGTGGCGAGGCCAGGTGGATCCTGCAGCGATAGAGCGTGAACGGAGAAGAGGATATATATATATATATGGTGTCGGAGTGGCGGGAATTGGCATTTAGGAATTCGGCACGGGTAGAAGATCAGCGGTGATACGCGCGACTTTCGTCCTTTTTTGTGCAGCCCGGAGCATAGGTATATACGAATTCCTGGCGGGTGACAGACACAATAGATATTAAAAAAGTGAAAGTGAGAGAAAAGAGAAAGAGAAAGAGTGAGAGTGAGCAGAGTCAGGGCGTAGGAGAAAGAGTGTGTAAGACGAACGGATGAACGAAGGTGGTGGTGGTGGCACGTTTTCGAAGGAGGCACGAAGGTGGCGAGGACTTACCAGCCAGATATCGTGGGACTTATTGGAGGTGTGCAGGTGGTGCAGGGCAACATTGTTCGCCCCGCTGATCGGGTGACAGCCTCTCGTGGCCACCCAGATCAGCACCGAGGTTACCGAAGGAGAAGAGGGCCCGCATCCTTTTCGGAGTCGCGCTTCCGTCACCTACGTTCGGGGGGGTGGGTGTTGCGCCACGGGGCTCCAGTTGGCACTGAAAACCAACACGTCCAATTGGCCCCCGGATACACCTCACACGTGACTTTCGTTAATTTCGACCAGCACTCTAGTCGGTCTCCATCGGCCCTTCTTTCGATATTGCACCCTTCGTCGCCCTCGCCTCCGCTTCTCGTTTTTCTACTCTTTTTATGCTTTCTATATGTTTTTCTTGCTCAAAAGGACCGCGATGGAGAAAAATTGACTGAGAACTTGGATTAACCTCGCCCTGCTTTCTTCCCTCGGTATGAAAGACCTGTGTCTGTCTCTGTGTCTGATTAAGTGTGTGCGCCCGTTCCCCTTCTCGTTCGACGTGTGTCTGTGTGTGTGTGTGTTTCTGTGTCAGTAGTAAAGTAGCGGGCGGTCGCTGCGCTCTGGGATATTGCCATGCATGCTGTGCCCACTCACTTTTGTCCTTTGCCTCTTTCTGCTTTCGATTCGCAATTGAAAGACTTTTTCTCGCACCTCGAATTATCTGATCTTGGTTTTGAGATAGATAGATAGACAGATAGATAGATAGACAGACAGATAGATAGACAGACAGACAGACAGATAGATAGTGAGAAAGAGAGATAGATAGATATGACTTGTTTCTTGGATTCTGCGGTACCGCCACCCGGCACGGGGTAGAGGGTTAAGGATGGAGAGCAGTCGAAAAGTGAATACAGGATGACCGTGCTCTGTGGAGCAAGAGAAACGACCAAAGAAATTAAAAAAAAATAGTAGTAGTAGTAGTAATAGTAGTAGTAATAGGAATAGTAATAATAGTAATAGTAGTAGTAGATGCAAAGCTAGTCTTTTCTTTTTTTTTTTTTGAACGGAGATGTGTGTACCTAGTGATCGGGGCAGGAAAGCCTTGTGCCGCACACGCCAGCGCCAGAGACTCGCCCTCTACCCCGCGGTACTTTAGGCCATCACCAAACACTTTTGGGCCAGTACGACCGGATGGTTCTGCAAGGATACCACATTCGTTGCCCAGAATAGAACTCGCTCTTTTTATTATCGATTTCTTTTTTTTTTATTTTGTATAGCTATCTACTTGAGATCGGCGAAGGCACGCGGGAGCCAGCCAGTTGTACAGAGACAGGGTACCTACCTCGTTCCTCACTCTCATCAATCCAGGTTACTAACTACACCAATTTCTGGCATGCGTGTCACTTACCTTTCATTCGCCACGATGCAATCGAACGAGATCTCTCTGACTAGTTGAGATTAGATTGCGCTTAATTCGACTCATCGACGACGACGACGACGACAACGGGGGAAGTGAGATTTTCCGGGGATAAGGGGATGAAAGTGGATGGAGCAGAGTACCTTGTAAAGGGAACAGGGTATCCCTGGAGCGAATGGCTCAAAGCGACGTCCTGACCTCGAGCAGCCAGTACCACTTCCCATCCCTCGAACTTTTTGCCCGAAGAGCGCGGCGCGATCTCGCTCCGACCCTCTGAAAGCGCGCGAGCCGGAAGACGAGTTCGAAAAAATGAGGGCCAGATGAAGGAGGGGTTCGTTATACTTCTCGGGGGAAGTACCTTGTCACTGGGACAGGGAATCCCTGAGTCGAGCAGTCCAAAGCCACCACCATTCTCCTTGGAACATCCACGAGCTTGCCACCCTCGTAACGTTCTCCGGCAATTCGTGGCCTGACTTTACCTGTCGGTTCTGCAAGCACGCTCGACAGACCATGAAAGGTCCACAACGATTTTCGTCAGTTTACGGGAATTATTTTGAACACTAAACGCCGCGAACAGATTTGCCACCGCCTGAAACCCCTCGATTTTTTTCTATAGCTTTCAATTTGTAAATCGGTCCTCGTACCTGAATGAGGGCGCCGGAAACCCTTGAACAGGACATGACAGGCCAGTCATCTTTTCAACTAGAACGTCTTTCCTTAACGTATTGAAGTCCTTGTCTCGTACATTGGGACGAACACTACCGCGTGGCTCTGTAATATCGTTCAGTATGGTAGGACAAAACATGGGGAAATATGGCTCCGATTGCCATCGTCGTGGTCGATTCGTCGTCGATACATGGCGCAAGTTCACCCGAAAATATCGAAATCGAGACGTGAAGATAAAGATTATATCCTGCTTCCTAACTAAAGTCCTACCAGTGCTCACCTGTATAAAGGTGGCGGACTGGATTGAGCCTCGCAGAGCAACGTCACCGCCTCTTTCTCGAGTTTAGTCATTCCATCGAATTTCGATCTAGGCGGCAATCGAGGAGGACTACTTCCAACCGGCTCTAAAACGTAAAACGAACAGTTGAAGCGAAGCTTCAATCAGCATCGTCAATCACTATCTTCACGTCTCGCACCCAGTCTCTATCTCGTGTGAAGGGAGGAAATGAGTTTGCCCGAATTATAAATCTACCCGTGGGAAACTTGCCAGCCTCTGTTTAGAACTAGCCCGGTAACCATCATGAAAGGGGAGCATAAGGAGGCACTTATGCACGACTGCCTGCTGGAGGCCCCGTATACCTGAAGATTGGAAGTGGATGTGCTTGAGCCTGACACAGCATCGCCAGGGCTTGTTCAGCCGGTAGAGAAAACACTGTGATCTTAGCAGTCGGTGGTACTTTCGGGGCGGCGCCACTAACTGGCTCTGTATGAATACAGAAGCCGATTGACAACTACTAATTAATACACTGTTGACCAGCTACAAGTTTATACGAAATTATATAAGTGTAATTTAAATATTAGTATTTTTTACTCAATTATGGAAATAGCGAGTAATAAGCAGTTTCTATATAAACAAGCCAGTCGACAATGTGTGATAAAAGATGGACACGAGAATTCGACGGTACCTAAAGGCTGGAAGTGGGTGACCCTGCGCGGGGCACAGCATCGTAACAGGCGCTCCAGAATGACTCGTAAGAACGTCGTATTTCGAGGTGGACGCGACTCTAGGCTTCGCACCATTTACCGGCTCTGCAGTATTAAGATCAGAGGGAGAAGCCCCTTGTAAATGGCTGTAAACTATTTTTAATAGCTACCAGGAAGATCTCGTGCAAGGTGAAATAACTCTGACCTAAAGACCGGAGCAGGGAAGGCCTGAGCATCGCAGAGTAAACTCAGCATAGCGCCACCAGCCACCTCGAAGGAATTGGACTTGGCTGTTTTCGGTAGCTTCGGTGATACCCGACCTGCCGGCTCTGCCGTACGCACAATAGATAATTAAATAGATGCGAACTAGCTACGAGTAATACAACAATTCGTGCAAGGCTGACTCTGACCTAAACGCGGGAGCAGGGAATGCCTGAGCGTCGCAGAGCAAACTCAGCATAATGCCACCTTCCACCTCGAAGGAATCGGACTTAGCCGACTTCGGGAACTTCGGGGACACCCGACCTGCCGGCTCTGTCATGCCGAGCAAGAAAGAATCTCTTAAATCGTCTTGTTAGCAGAAAAGAGTCTTTATACCCCCGAAGAACGCGCCACCGCTCTCTATCATTTCCGGCAAAGGAAGGAAGCCGGTAGAGTAAAAAGGTTCGGTTAGAAAAGTGGATGGAAAAGCGATCGCCGGGGTGAAAAGGAGTTTGGAGGCAAAGGCTCGCCGAAGAAGAGAGATTATTACCTGTGTGTCGGCGGCGGAGAAGCCTGTGCGGCGCAAGTGATCGCGAGCCACGATCTCGCAACCCTAACGTAGGTGACGCTTTTCGCGTCGCTCTGGAAAGTGGGCGCCTTGAATCCCATCGGCTCTGAGGGAGGAGGGTAAAGAGATTGAGAGAATGGGAGAAAGGAAGCGTTCACTGCGGGACCATTCTTCTGTCATTTACCTGAACGACGGGACGGGGAAGCCCTGCGCGGGACAGAGTAACACAGACGGACTTCCAGCGGCGCGCACGAACAAGCTCAGCCGATCGTCGCTTGAGAACTTCGGTCCTTTAGCTCCCATCGGCTCTGATAATGGCATGATTAAACCCCATTCACATTATACATATGCTCACGCTCGAGATAAATCACTGGAGTGATTTAAACAGAAACGTTCACACCAGAGGTGACGCTCGCTTCACGCTCGACTAAATAAAGCACACGTCAATGCGAAAGAGACAATTTTCCATTAGTGAAGCGTGAGTATACCTATACTGTGAATCGGCCTTTAGACTGACGAGACGACTTCGCATGCATACACGATAGGATTCGATAGAAAAAGGATCTACTAGGGCCAGTTTTGAAGAGAATACTTCGGAACGAAGAAGTCTAATCGCTGTGATAATTTTTCCCTCATTTACCTGAATGACGGAACGGGAAAGCCTTGCGCGGGACAAAGCAGTACCGAGGAGCTGCCCGTGGCGCGTATGTACGAGCTTAGACGATTGTCGCTCGAGAATTTTGGACCCTTCGCTCCCATCGGTTCTATCAATTACATAAGCCTATTGACGATTCAGTAGATACGCAACGTGCGACGCGTGCGAAACGAAGGATTTCATCAGTGAAACTGTCGACGATAAAAGCCGACAGGATCATTGTCCTTCGGTTTACTTGAACGATGGAACAGGGTAACCCTGCGCCGGACAAAGCAGAACCGAGGAACTTCTAGCTGCTCGTATGAAAGAGTTGACGCGGTCGTCGCTCGAGAATTTCGGGCCCTTCGCTCCCATAGGTTCTAACAATTTGACAATTCGAAAGCCGATTACGGAATCCCAATGATCGAGGAGGTCATTGATCGAGAAAATTCATCAGAGAGAACGAGACATTTTGTCTGGATTCTCTACGAGCGAGAGAGTATCCGTCTCGTGGCGTCGATAGGAATTCCCGATAGGAATGTGGAATTAAACGGCCGATCAATAAGACGACAGGGCGTCTTGCAGATCGGTTGTCTCCGTCGCTCTCTCTGTTGGGTATGTGTACCTGAATGCTGGTACCGGGTAACCTTGCGCTTGGCACTGGACCACAAATTCAACGGACGCTTTGGTCTTCTGCCATCGTTTCGCATCCCCGATAATAGAAGGCGCCTTACTCCCTACCGGTTCTTCAGCCCAGCAAGACAGAGAGGGAAAAAAAAGGAAACGGCAAAATGCAGTCTGAGAAGACAGACTCTCCGGCAGGGTGCGATGCCCGAGAAGCATCGAACGATCGCACTGCCAGAACGTACATTCCTGTACATGGTTCTGAATATATCCACGAGAAATTCATTGCGCAGAATGATCAATGGACCACCTATAATCATTCATCGCAATTTACCTGAAGCTCGGAACAGGGTAAGCCTGCCCTTGGCAGGGAACGACGATATCAGTGCCAGTGCGCCTCTTCATTCGACTGCCCTCCTCACCGAGAATAGAGGGTGCCTTACTACCCATTGGTTCTGCTCACCAAAAAGATTCGAGAATTAGAGAGATCGAACGATCGACTGATTTACCTAAAATTGGGCACAGGATACGCTTGACTAGGGCACGGCACGAGAGGAGCATCGAACGATCATACTACCAGGATGAACATTCGCGTATGTACATGGCTCTGAATTATCCGCGAGAGATTTATTGCGGAGAATGATCAACAGACCGCCCATAATTACCCATCGCAATTTACCTGAAACTCGGAACGGGGTAAGCCTGCCCTTGACAGGGAACGACGATGTGAGTGCCGGTACGCCTCTCCATCAGGCTGCCCTTCTCACCGAGAATAGAGGGTGCCTTACTACCCATCGGTTCTGCTCACCAAAAAGATGGAGGATTAAAGAGATCGAACAACGATCGATTGATTTACCTAAAGTTGGGCACAGGATACGCCTGAGCAGGGCACGGCACAGAGAGTCTCGATCCCGTACTGGTTTCCTTCCAAGCGCGCTTTTGTTCGACCATAACCGTTGGTGCTTTACTGCCGACCGGTTCTAATATGGTAGAATCGAACGAATGAATTGTTTAAGATCGATTTAATTAGGGGATGATTTACCTAAAACTGGGCACAGGATGCCCCTGAGCCGGGCAGAACAATATGACTACGGAGTGGGCACCTCTTTCCTTCCAGCCGCCCTTTAAGTCACCTGTCAACGCCGGCGCTTTGCTCCCAACTGGCTCTGTCAATCCAGCAATTTGCGAGGAAGAAGTGTATAAACGCGAACAACGAGTAAATTTTACCTAAATGCAGGCACAGGATAACCCTGTGCCGGACAGGATAATGCGTAGCTGGAGTCAGCCCTCTTCTTCAGCCAACCGCCCTTCAATTCGCCCGTGAAAGCCGGCGCTTTCGTCCCGATTGGTTCTAAAGGATTCACAGGAGCATGCGGTCAGCAAGTCTGCCCCTCTCGGTTCGCCCGAGACTTGGCACGCGTAACGCGAGTTCGTGTAAAGCCAGTAAAGAAGTTGAATCGACGAGAGACACGTCGAAGTCTCGGTACAATTAAAGAGGGTGGCAAATGGTTACCTAAATGAAGGTACAGGATAACCCTGGGCCGGGCAGAATACCGCGACATTCGTTGCTGCTTGGACTTCCACCATTACCCCTTTTACGATCCCCACCAACGCTGGCGCCTTGCTTCCGACTGGCTCTAATTACGCGTGTACCACAGATAAACATGGTAATTACGGAGAAAAGAAGCTTTTAACACATCGTACACTCATCTCATAATCAGTGGAACAGGGAACCCCAAGAAGAAAATTGAGAGATGAAGCAAATCAAGTAATTGCACTACCCTGGCGAGTCATATCTGGCTAATGAATTATTAGTATCCTTTATAGCGGCTTGATAATTTACCTAAAAGAGGGAACGGGATATCCTTGAGCAGGACAAGGCAGCACGACGCTCGCTCTCATTCCCTTCTCCAGCCAGATACCCTTTACGTCTCCAGTAAATGTGGGCGCTTTACTTCCGACCGGCTCTAACGGTGCAGAGAGAAACGGGCATGCGATCAACGGGGTACAACAGGAGAGAGTTAATTAGACTGGGTGCAGGGATGCAAGTCTACCAGCGCTGAGTGAGCCCGGATGGAAAGAGGGCCAAGGCAACAAGCCGATCTCCGAGCAAAGTAGACCAATGCAGATTTCACTAATAGAACAGGCGCTCTCCTTTCGCGAATGGTGGCGTCAGATTTAATAGTTGCAAGGAGAGATGCGATTTACTAGATAAAGGAGAAACAATTTCGGCAAGGTGTTACCTAAAGGACGGCACCGGGTATCCTTGCGCGGGGCAGGCAAGGACGACGCTGCTCGCCGCTTTGTTCTCCATCCATCCGCCCTTTAAATTGCCCGTCAACGCTGGCGCTTTGCTGCCAACCGGCTCTAACGATTTCCACATAGAAAGGAGCATGCTGAGAGACGCAGTGCGGCTCTTTGAGAAATTCCCGGCCAATTATCAGTGTCTACTACCTATACGCTGGAACTGGGAACCCCTGGGCGGGACAGAAGAGGGTGAGATCTTGCCCGGTGACACGGTCGTACCAGGCCTTCTTTGCGTCACTTGAGAACTTGGGCTTCTTCGTGGCGACCGGCTCTGTCACAGGATTAGCGAGCCGCCGCTAAAGAGTGCGCTCGAACCTCAAGACTAGGTGTTTTACCGGACTAACTGTATCGTGTTACCGAATCCGACAGAACGCTCGAGGAAATGCACCGTGCATAATGCCGCCGCACTTAAAAAACGGGGATGCAAACCGAGTTTTAAGGGTTAAGATTCCCTGAGGATGGAAATCGCATCGGGGTTGAAGCCCGATGCCTTATGAAATGAAGAATACCTGAGGTTGGTCAGAAAGTTCGTACGGTTTTTGGTGATAGTTGTTTTCCAAACGAACTTTCTGACGTATATAATACTAAATATGTCGGATTAAAAAGACTTGAAAAAACTTAGAGAAACTTGCAAAAATGGCGAATATCTGGTCGGTGGCATAGCGTGATTATAGTACCTGGTAACGGGAACAGGATGCCCCTGAGCATTGCACGGCATGCCTATGTTCGAACCTTCCTTGCGAGTGAAGGAAAAGGTCTTAACATCTCCGACGAACGCGGGCGCCTTGCCTCCCATCGGCTCTAAGTACCAGGGGAGGAAAATTAGGTTGAACCAGGTTAAACTGGTAGTCTAAAAGCCCGCGGACAGGGTGCCCCTATCAAGGAACTCTTAATCGTATCAGGAATTCGATTAAACCGTTAAAAAGTTCACAAAGTACCATTTGTCGAACAAGGAAATTAGCTTTGTGGTGTGGGACAAATTTTGAGTGGTTCGTTTTCCTACCTAGAGATAGGCGATGGGTGTCCCTGGGCATTGCACGGTAAGTTAACATCCATGTTTACTCTTCGTATCGGAAGTGCTAGTTTCGCGTCACCGGCAAAGGCTGGCGCTTTGCTTCCAACAGGTTCTAAACAACATTGTACGCTCGATTATTCCGGAATCTAGTTTTCTCTAGTGGCGGGGCCAGGGTCTCCCTGATAGGAGCGCGCGCTTCCAGCCTGATCCACTTTCTAGTGGTGCTTTCATTTTACTCTATAATTTGATCGATAGTCGTGGCTTCGACGAAATGGTTTACCTAGTGGTGGGCACCGGATGGCCCTGTGCCGCACAGAACACCGTCACCGGATGTCCCTCAAAACCCCTGATCGTACGACTGAGATCGGCGGACATGAGACGCGGTGACCTTGCACCCATTGGTTCTGAAATTCACGGAGCCTCGTCTAATATCGCAGGTGAATTTGCGAGATTACCTGGCAGAAGGAACAGGAAATCCCTGAGCGTTGCATGCGAGTACCACCCCCATGCCCTTGCGTCTCGAGTAGGCGCTTAGACTCAGATCACTCGAGAAGATCGGCGACTTGAATCCAACAGGTTCTACGAAATACATTGATCTATCGAAAGTAGAAGCGACAGAAATGCGGCACGGCGAGAGTCCCGCCGGCGGAGGTTTCACTCGAAAGTGGAAAACGAGACTGTGAAAAGGAAATTGGAGTAGTTGGTAATAGAAAGAGCGGGCGAGCCGCAAGCGAAATCGGATTAGAGGGAAGGTAAGGAAACGGTAGTTGAGACGTGAGGCGGAGAGAAATCGTCTCAATTATACATTCGCAGCCAAGAGTGGCGGCGGCGACGGCGGTGGCGGCTCACCTCGAAAGTGGAACAGGGTAACCTTGCACCGGGCACATCAAGCTCATAGGTTCCGTACTTTTGGTATCGACGAATTCAACTTTGCGTATGGTGGGTAGTTTCGGCTTCACGCTAGCCGTTGGCTCTATGAACAACACCGCAATCGATTAGGGAATCATCTACTGACCGTTTAATGGGTACTGGGAACCCCTGCGCGGCACAAGTCATCGACACCGCGCTGGAGGTCGCCGTCGGTCTGATCACTTTTATGTCAGAGTTCGTGAACTTCGGCTTGGCACTGGACACCGGCTCTAAACGTCAGAGAGAATCGCATCGTGACAACGACGGCGAACGAGAGCATGCCGGAAACTCGAACTCGGATACCTTATCCACCTGACGCTGCTGAGACTGGGTTTATCCCTGCGAGTGCGTTGCCGAGAGAAATTGCGACCCTTGTTAGGGGACAGAGAGAAACGCGATATACCAGTGCTCCCATTTGTAAGTTTTACAACCCCCTCTCTAGCTAGTAGTTCTTTGTGTTGCGACCATGCATCGACCCGCTTTGTAAACTCGAAACTGTATTGCGCCAGAGAGAATATGGACCACACATTACTCTACATTCGTAGCATATGTAAGAGCGGTACTCTTAAAGTACCTGAAAGCTGGCACGGGGAATGCCTGTGCGGGGCAGGAGAGAGTCAAAGGCTTTTTCTTCTGGACCGTGTACGCTGTATACGTCCGCGAGTTTTCTGTCATGGGAAATTTCGGCTTGGTGCTCGTTACCGGTTCTATAGGACAAAGCCAGAGTGTACGAATTCATTAAAGCATAAGGCCGTTTCATTGATCGGCGTCTCTGGGACAGGGCAGACCTGGCTACCCAAATAGATAAATTCATTAACGAGAGAGGGAAAGAGAAAGTCTGCTCGAGTGGTGCTCGAGGATCCATGAAACAGCGCTGAACGCTGTAGGCATGAGTACGAGGGAGAGTGTATCGATTAAACTAACTATTCATGAACGGCAGAACCGGCGGCCGGTGGGAAAAGCAGGGAAGGCGGCTTGATAGTGCACGAAGCCCATTTGCTCCGGTAGGAATGACGTGTCTGCCGTGTGTAACATTACCTACCCACTCGGAAGGCAGCAGCTGCCCCGACAAGGGGGTGAATGACCTCTATCGCGAAAAATCATCGAACACCCTTTACCTGAATGCTGGCACAGGAAATCCTTGCACGGGGCAGAGTAAAGTCGCGATGGTACCACGAAGGGCGCTTGGATTTGTCGACTTCACGTCCATCGCGGTTAATTTCGGTTTCGAGCTCGACACCGGCGCTGCGGAATAGGGGAAACAGTCCTTTTATCTAAAGACTGGGCAACTATCGACCGGATGTAAGGGGAGTCTTGGGTCCAGACTTCTCATACCCTCGCGTCTTCTCGGGTGAACTTACTTGAAGACTGGGACAGGATACGCCTGGGCAGGACACAGTAATGGGACGCCCTGTGCTTCCGGTACCTCGAAAGTCCGACTCTTGTCAATCGTTGAAAACTTCGGCTTCGCGTAGCCGACTGGCTCTACAATATTACCAGAGAGCATATCTCTGAGTCCTGATTGCCAAGAGAACTCGCAAGTCGAAGAGAGGACTTGCACTGGGACAGGGTGAAGGTCTAAAGAAAGCCGAGTAGTCCGGTGGCTTCGCTCTTTTTTCCTTCTCTATCTTGAGAAGCAGACAGGGAGAAGCATTTCTGGCTCATCGCGAGACTCGAGAGATATATCGACCTACCTAAACGTGGCGACGGGGTATGCCTGAGCAGGACAAAGTAACGTAAAGCCTGTGCCTTTGGTAACGCGCAATCCGACGTCGTTCACAGATGGAAACTGCGGCTTGCTGCTCGAGGCGGGTTCTAAAAACAGAACGCTGCCCGCTCGAGAGATCAAATATAAAAAGAAAATCGTGGGGAGAGTGTGACTCTGAATATGCTGGAATAGGGATTCCCCTCTAGCACACTCTACGTACCAAACCTCACCGAGGCTCCACGTGTGGAGCACACATATATGTATCAGCAGCTGAATATCGAGAGAAATTGGGAGCAGATATTTACAAGCGGCATCTGCTCCTTCTTACTAGCCTACCTATAAAAGGGAACTGGAAATCCTTGCGCAGGACATAACAGGGTCACGCTGTTTTCTGATGATGCACTGAATCGCAGGAGATCACTTGGACCGGATAACTGGGGTCGAGTACTCGATGCTGGTTCTAATAAAAAGGAGTGATCGCCAGGGTCAGAGTAGGAGAAAGTCAATGGACATGATTTACCTGTGCGAAGGAACGGGAAACCCTTGGGCAGGACATAGTAACGTCATCGCACCACCGAGTGCTACTTTGAAGGCTTGCATGTCAGATAGTGATGAGAACTTCGGACGAGCGCTTGAAACTGGCTCTAAGACACATCCCAAATAGCAAGTGCAAATCGTTTTGGACTTGATCCTTGCCATCTTCTACTACTGAGACTCTAAAACTTGATGTACCTGTACGACGGAACGGGAAACCCTTGGGCAGGACACAGTAAAGTCGTCGCACCACCGAATGCTACTCTGAAGGCTTGCGAATCGACTAGCGTTGGAAACTTCGGACGAGTACTTGAAACTGGCTCTGAGACACACCCCAAAAAGCAAGTGCAAATCGATTTGGACTTGATCCTTGCGATCTTCTACTATTAAATCTCGACTTAATGTACCTGTACGACGGAACAGGAAACCCTTGGGCAGGACACAGTAACGTCGGCGCACCACCGAGTGTTACTCTGAAGGCTTGCAAGTCGACTACCGTTGGGAACTTGGGTCGAGTACTTGAAACTGGCTCTAAGACATATTCCAAATAGCAAGTGCAAATCGATTTGGACTTGAACCTTGCGATTTTTTACTACTGAGACTCTGAGAGTTCTTATACCTGAAGGCTGGAACGGGGAAGGCCTGTGCTGGGCACATAAGCGTCAGCGAGTCATCACGATGGACTGTATAAGTTCGTGAATTCTCAGTCATGGGAAATTTCGGTTTCGTACTTCCGACAGGCTCTACAACCAAGAGGATTTCAATTCGAGATGAGAACACCGAGTACTTGCAACTGGCTTTAAGATATATTCCAAATAGCAAGTGCAAATCGATTTGGACTTAGCCTTTGCGATCTTCTACTACTGAGACTCTGAGAGTTCTTGTACCTGTACGACGGAACGGGAAACCCTTGGGCAGGACATAACAACGTCATCGCACCACCGAGAGCAACAGTGAAGGTCTGCGAGTCAGCCAGTATTGTCATCTTTGGTCGCGTGCTTGCGACTGGCTCTAAGACATACCCCAAAAGGCAAGTGCAAGTCGAGTCGGACATATTTCCCACGATCTTGTATTACTGAGACTCTGAGACTTCGTGTACCTGAAGGCTGGAACGGGGAAGGCCTGTGCCGGGCACATAAGCGTCAGCGATTTATCACGATGAACCAAGTACGATCGTGAATTGTCAGTCATTGGAAATTTCGGTTTCGTGCTGCCGACAGGCTCTACAACCAAGAGGATTTCAATTCGAAATGAGATCATCGAGTCAAGGAACCATAATGAACACTGAGACAGGAGAACCCGATGAGCTCATCGATCAATGATCACACTTGGGTTAACCACCCTGCAAACCCTAACCACCCTTGGCCACACGGCTTCATTCTCCACGTGCCTACGATCGAAAGATAAAGAGCAGCTCCTGTAATAGTATCCCACCTATGCGAGGGAACGGGAAATCCTTGAGCAGGGCACAACAGGGTCAAAGTGTCCGCCAGGGCCGAGATGAATCCTCGTGAATTATCCATCGTCGGGAACTTGGGTCTCGCGCTTCCCAGAGGCTCTACAAGACAGAGGCAGGGGAGAAGGGTGTCAAAAGCGAGGGGCTGCTATTCTTTCGCACGAGGACAGGGGACCCTTCACAGTATATGCGACTACCACCCCCCTCCACACCTCATGCGTCAAGATAGACTCATATTGCAGATGCAAACCTTCGTGTGTCATTAATTTAAGACTGCGATTCTTAAGACTAAAACACCATTCGATTTATGTGAATAGTCTTGAGAATTACTGGCATAAATTAATGACAGTGAAGGTTTGACATCCTGATTCTCGTGAGTCATCGTCGTACCTATAAGACGGGACAGGGAATCCTTGAGCAGGGCAGAACAGTGGCAGGCTGCCATTCATCCTGGCTGTGAGTCCAATCAAGTTGACAGTACTCGAGAGCTTCGGTCGAGTGCTGGACACCGGTTCTGCGAATAATCGGATCGAGGAAGAGCGCCAAGGGCTCGGAAGGGTCTTGCCAAGCGAATCTCGCCAGTTTTGCCTCGACTTACTTGAAGAAGGGAACAGGGTAGCCCTGAGCCGAGCACAAAAGAGTCACCGAGCCGTCTTTCAACGTGCGGAATCCTCTGGTGTCGTCGATCGTTGGGAATTTTGGCCTCACGCTGCCCACCGGCTCTGAATATCGTCAAGTTCCGCTTACGTGACTGAGGGTGCATCCTCACCGTACTACTCTGAGCACTTTCTCTCTTCCTCTCGACGCGACCACAGAACACTGAGAATTGGGTCGAGGAACTAGTGTTTCAGCCACTTTGCGCGAGTAACTGCAAAACTTGCTCGAAGTAATAGTGGCGAACGTATTGGGATAGGCGTCTAATGGAAGCTTGAAAGCGACACGAGATTCGTGCTGATCCGAGAGAGTATTATTAGGAAGCTGCTTAAGGAGCTCGCGTGGAAGAGGCTGAGCTGTTAACTACCGAACAACTCGAGGAAACACTTGGAGGCGGCGAACGCGAGTGCTCAGATTACTACGGCTGCCGACTGCACCCCTGTTGCCTATTTCCGGAATAAGGGAAAGGACACCCCTGCACGGACACGTGTCTTGTTGTTTTTTTTTCTCTCAAATCATGTAATACAAGCACACGAAACCAATCGTTTCGTTCGCTACAATTTCGGAAGTAGTCATACCTATAACTTGGCACTGGGAATCCTTGAGCCGGACAAAGCAACGGCAGGATTCCATTGGCAACAACAGTCAGGCCATTGATGTTGCTGACGGACGGAAATTTTGGGCGCACGCTTCCCACAGGCTCTGAAGCGACGGATTCGAAGAGAGGAGACCGGAACAGAAGAGAAATCGGAGGGGGTTGATCGAAGCTGGTGGGTGACTTACTTGTAGAACGGGACAGGGAAGCCCTGCGCGGGACACAGAATTGGTACCGAGCCGTCCTTCACTGTGCGGAAGCTCCTCGAGTCATCAATCGTTGGAAATTTCGGCCTCACACTACCCACCGGCTCTAGTTACGCACGAGAGAGAAAGGTGGGCTTGCAAATGGAGAGAATCGAAGCCCTTTCTATCGAATAATTAAAGTACCTGCTTGATGGAACGGGGAAACCCTGAGCGGGGCACACTAACGCCTGTGATTCGGTCACGGCAGTCTCTCTAAAGCCACGTACGTCATCGGTGGATGGGACTTTTGGTCGCACGCTGCCCAGCGGCTCTGGTTATTAAAGAAGAAAGATTCTCCGGAAACTCTGATTGGAATTCGACAAGCACACTCGAGAAATTCTCTCTATACCTGTTTGATGGAACGGGGAAACCCTGCGCGGGGCAGAGAAGGGCCTGAGAACTGTTGATCGCCGATCTGATGCCACGTATATCATCTGTCGACGGAACTTTTGGGCGAACACTACCCACCGGTTCTACACAGAAGATTCACGCGGAACGAATAAAAATCAGACTCAAATGATCGCTAAGATTTATTAGAATTCATCCGAACCTAGCCACGTCCTACTATGTACCTGCAATGAGGAACGGGGTACCCCTTAAAGGTGTACCTTGGGATCTTAAATTGTTTCCCGAGAGAAATCGACCAAGGATCATTGAAATTATACTGCTCTTTGGATTACTAGGCTACAGTTCCTTGAAGCCGTGCGAATAAATGTTTTCCCGCAATGGTAGGATCGTACCTATGAAGAGGCACGGGGAATCCTTGTGCCGGGCAGAGAAGTGGCATGCTGCCCTTCCATTCCGTGGAAAGTCCATTTATGTTGTCCATCGTTGGGAACTTCGGTCGCACGCTCCCCATGGGTTCTGTTCCACAGCGGACAAAAGGCGGTACATGTGGAGAGTGAAGTCCGATTCACATTACTATAAATACACTCACGATACACCCTCTCTCGCATTCGCTCTCTTAGTTGAGTCTAAACTCAGCGCCAACTTTAACGTGAATGGTTAAGTTAATGGAATTATTTTTTTTTCGAAAATCAAAGCAACGTGAGTGCACCTATACTGTGAATCAGGCTTAATGCGACAAGCGCGTGGGCCCCCCTCATATCCCGTACCCTCGCTCGGACTGCTCATTATCGTTATTATTCTGTCTTGAGCATTGTTATCCGCAATTGACCACTTCTCCAGCGCGGTAGGAGCGCAGCATCTCGGTTAGCTACTCTCCGCCAACATTACTAGAACATCTTTCCCAATGTGCGTCAGAATGCAAATTGCTCTGTACCCGAAGAAAGTCTGTAGTTTGTTCTATGCCGAAAGAACTGTAATCCTAGATGGACCCACTCATTGCAAGTGGCACGCCAGTAGGAGTAATAGCATGGAATGGTGTCTAAATCTCAGGTACCACACGCCAAGGCTGGATTTCTCCTTGGCTCGGTGAGATGAGACTTCTTCTGAGACTTACCACGCGGAGAGCGAAGGACAGAGCCCGGAGATCGCGCGAGGGCGCCGTAAAGCATCGAATAAATCATTGCCATTGTCATTGATTGACTCTCTTTCATCATTTTGGCTTGCTCATTGACATTGCTCGAGACCGATCATGCCAAGAGTTAACACGAGTAGGGCAGGCGGTGGCGCGTGCCCGCAGGGGTACCCTGTCCCAGCATTCAGGTATACCAGCGAGCTTGATTCTTTTAATTTTAATGATCAATTTCATGACCTCTATTGCCATTAGTTCATAGGTCGAAAGTTTAAGATGCTACACGCGCGTCAGCATTCTTCATAAATATAGGAGTTGACTAACTCGAACCACTACGATCAAGCTCGCTGACATCAGTGGTTACGTAACTAGATATGGCTACTGGGACGATTGATCTTCCAAGTCAGTATTTTACAATGGTAAAGAGTTTATAAAAGGACTTTTTATTTTGACAAGATTTTGTGGAGAAATAACAGTTCATTTACTTTGAAATATCCTGGAAACCAATCGTCCCTCTGTTACTAGCTTCGAACCCAGACGTAGTTTTTCGGATTAATGAACTTAGATTTGTCTTAAAGTTGACATGATGTGTGAATCCAAATAATAACAATGCAATGAAAGAAGTGGCAGAAGTGACGTCGATTTGATTTTACAGTTTGTGTAAAAAGTATTGTATTATTAAATCTCAGTGTAGTTGAATTAATCAGTAAACGGTCGTCTTTGCAACTCGATATAATTAACATTTTATGTCTTTCTTGATATCCGGGTTCGAAACATGAAATAAAATTCCGATTCCCATTTGAGTATCTTTCAAATGCCAGAACTATTTTACAAAATACTATTCCTTTATCTTTAAAGATGTATCATAATAGAAAATCAGAAAGAAATGGCTGGAATCGGAATCTATATTTCGAAAGAAGAAAAAGCACTTTCAAAACTTCGACTTACCGGTAATGACGAGTCGTCCCTTGGTAGCAGACAGTCTTGTTTCTCCAGTCAGTCTATGTTTGGTGCGGCATTGGTAGGTCTTGTATCCATCTTCAGGTCCAACATCACGAATGTGAAGTTCTCCGGAAGGAAGTACCAAGTATTTGCCATCTAATGGACCCACCCCCACAAGAACATTGATTAGTTACTGTCATTCAATGCCAATTATCATAACTACACCCAGGATAATTGGTTTGCTAATAATAGTTTAATAACAACACATAGCAACAGTCATGATCATTATTGAGTTTTCGAAGTTAATGAATTTGTCAAGATATAATTAAACACAAATTAAGAACACTAATGATGTTAGTTCACGGTAGGTGCACATGAGAGTACTTGGAGTGCAAAGGATTAATCAGAGCCGAGTTGTCTGAAGTTTTAAAGGGAAGCATCTGCTCGACTTCCAGTTCACCAATAGCCGTATGCCCCCAATTATCCTGGTCCAAGACCACACGATACCAGTCCTTTGTTCACGAATGTGTAAGCCCATGAATCGACGGGTACAATGCAGTCTCTTGATTAATACAGTGGCATGCATGTCTTTCTCCTCCACCATCTTTGGCTCCCACCGAAGCAGTTCGTTGAACGTTGAATAGCGACGGACCCTTCGTCTACTATCCCTGTGCTTTTCAGCGTCCGACGAATCGTTTGGGAATTCAGGCACGTTCGTCGTACAACGAGAGAAAAGAATATCAGACTTAGATTGCCTCACAGGATATCCTTGGAATGCTTTAAACTTTAAGCTTGCCGCACTCAGCCTTTACCGCCTAGTAAAACATTAATTCAAGTCATAACTGACACTCTAATACATAAATCTCTAAGAGCATTAAAATTCCAATCGTTACAAAGATCATTAAAAATCATATATAATTGAGTTTACAAATCTCGAAATTTATACCAATTAATCGAAGGTCCAATGAGTTCCTAAAGTTTCCTGTGGTAAACATTGTGCCTTCTTAATGGGTTCGTTTGGAGACCTATAGAACTCCAGTTCATCGATTCCCGGAGTCTTCGGATTTCGTGAGCGAGCGAAGCTCATTAATTTCACTGAGCCGACGAACGAGCCCTGGTCATGCAGTTACCCAACAGCAAGCGGGGATTAATCACTAGCAACTACTGGGAGGGTTGGGACAAGGGGTTGAAAGAAGGGTAGTAGTACAAAAAGGGGGAGGGAAGTCTGGGACAGCGCGAGCAGCGGCAGTCAACGTCGTACGAGTATAGTTCACTGTCTCTATTCATTGATACAACACTTTCTCGGTCTCGCTTTGCCTGTCTGCTTTTCTTCTCCTTTTGCCAGATCTCTTTTTTTTTTTTGAAACGAGGGGCATCCGGGCGCACAGGCGAGCCACGCGTACCGTATTACGGAACACCGATGATGGAACGAACGCGCTCTCGACGGTGACGCTAATTAATCGCGAGTGACTTTCCGTCATTGATCATAATTCGCTTGTCTTCATGAACCTATTCTCTTTCGCTCGATGGCTTCGACCCCGTTATACGTACATTCTTTGTTACTTGCTACCCGTAGCCTCGGTTTTTCTACCAAATGCTAAATCTAACGAATTAAACTCTACCCACACGTATCCACGACGTACTATTAACGTAGAGATACAGTGCTAGGTGCTTGAAAACCCGATTATACGAGTACCACACTATTCATTACAATTATAACATTTTCCGCCTCTTCCATCACGAGAGTTTTTCCTCGGGCCTGGAAAGAACGAGAGAAACAAAGACAGGGGACACCGGTCTTTATCGAATGGCGATCGAGCGGCGGCTGAGCGGATCCTTGATCCACTTGCGTATCATTGCTACTGTCGCAGAGAAGCACGCGCGCGTGTCATCCGATTCTTGGATGGCAGGATTGACGGATTTACGATCATTGCGATCACGAGACTCGTAGAGCATAATATATAAATATATATGTGGACAGAAGAAACTCGGGAGATTCAAGTGCGTGCGTGATACCGTAGTCGGTGCTAGGGTATATTTCAGTGGTCTCGTCCTCGATCCAAGAGTCAACCTCGACGAATTCGGCGACGAAGCTCGGTATGTGACACTTGATTATTGCGGCGTTCCCCCGTAGGACGTGTTCGTCCATCACGTTCACTGCATACCGCTGCCCGACAACTGCAACCAGACACGGGTTTCCGGCTTTACCATAAGGCGAACATCTTCCGCATGCAGCAGCCGCGCCCACGCATGGACAGTTCGAGACATCGATAGTTCACGGACAGTTTTCAACGGAAGATGGGGGCCCCGTTAGCCTTGAGAGACGATCGCCGATGCAATGCAATAGCTTTGATTCAAAGTTGGCGACTAATATGATCGCAGTCACACGATCGTCCAGTGAGAGGAGAAGAAATTCAGGAGACGAGAGATTCGTCAAGGGTGTTTTTGGTTGCCAGTCGGGCAAAGGGGTGGTACCGTAAGACTGTCCATCGGCGAGGTAGGAGCCACCGTTCGAATCGATCCAGCCGACTACGTCCACGTGGTCCGCGACGAACGAGGGAACTTGACATTTGAAAATCGCCGCGTTCCCGCGGATCGCAAACTGATCGTAAACCTGAACTTCGAAGTACTGGCCGACCACTGTGGGAATAAAGCAAAAAAGCCACGGTTCATCGGCATCTCACGCTCTCCTGCTCCGAGCATCACAGAAGCAGTGGCACCCTTTGATCGGCCGGGCTTCGATTGAAATTTCAATGAATCGAGAGAGTGAGAGTTAGTTAAAAAGAGAGAGAGAACTGTACATAAATTCAACGTCCTTGTCAACCACGAGTCGACGCTGCTTCTATTCCACTTTGCCTCTCTTTTTCCACTGCCTGTGTAAATTGGGGTAGGCCAGGCACACCGAGTACCCGTCGGTGTGTGGACATCAATTTGCTCGGTGGCTTGATTAGTTCGACTTAATCTAATCTGGAAGCGAACGCTCTCTCTCTCTCTTTCTCTCTTCCTCTCTTTCGATCTTCCTCTCTTCGACTGGTTGGAACGAGGCCACTGTCATTTCCTAGGCCGGTCGCTGACGTGTTCCACGCCAGTTTTTCTCCCGGAGCGCGTTAAGCCACGATAGAATGCCAATATTTGAGAGAGAGAGCGAAATTGATTGCAGTCGCTGGGCCTGCGCCGGCTAATAATCGTAACCGCAGCCAGTAACCAGTTCCTCGCGAGTCCATTACCGCCTACACACACACAGACAGACACACATAGATAGAACTCTGCAGTCGATTTCAATCCTCGCGCGATATATCCGAACCTTCTCTGGATTATCAGACTTCGTATTTCCGGGCTGCGCTAGTCGATCGTTAATTCGCTCGCGCCACCGTCGATCAGAGGTCGCGCAAAAGTGAATCGGCCTTGTCCCGCGGCTACTAATTGATACGACAGTCCAATTAATGGGGACTTAAGTTAATGCGAGCATCGAACGAGGCCACTGCCAGCCGCGCGCGTCCCCCCCTGTTCCGAAGCTCTCTTATGTCGGAACTTGCGAGATACGAAGGGGACGAATTTTGCTTGTAAGCGAACAAATTGGTAGGTTCCACTCGATCGAGCCCCAGGCCTCCCTCACCGTCGGTTACATTGTCGACATTGTGTTGCACCGCTGTTCACCGACAATAGTCCGGCGTCAGCAAGTGCATTCGAGCGCAGAGCCGAAGCTGTGGCCCCTTGGGGGGCGGGCGCAGGGATGAGCACGGCCTAACTCGATTTATTAATTCTATTAAAATAGCCAGGCAGAACCGGCCGCTCGGTGAAATTAAGCGTGGGCGTTGAATTATCCTCGAGTCACTCCTGCAAAACCGGCTTATCTCTCACCGTAGCCGATTGTACCGGGTGTGTTGAGCCTGGTGCATATTACAGGTACGCTCGCACCCTAAAGAATAATGTTTACACCGACTTGAACGGGAATAGAGAGCACGTGCGTGCGAGAAAGAAATTGACGCGAGTGGAGCGTGAGCGTAAATGTAATGCGAGGTGGGTTTCAAAGGAAATCTGTTTGACTGGAATAGCGATGAACGGAAAGGTGATGCGCGTGCTCATCTCTGAGGTCGCGGGATTTTCAGAGGTCCCTTGGAGAGCGACATCGAGGGAGGAAGAAGTACCATGCTCTTCTTGGTCGTCCCCAGCGAACATCGAGCCGTCGTCCGCCAACCACTCGATCACGTCGACGAAATCGGCAACGAAGCTCGGCACGAGGCACTTCAGTGTCGCTGTATTGCCGCGCAATACGAACTCGTCGATGACCCTCGTCTCGTAGAACTGCTGGACCACTGCAACGCGCATATTCCCAGAAAAGGGCCACGAAATTTGGAGGTAGCCAAAGTTACCATTCGCCCGAGGATTCTCTTCGATATGAAGTCAGAGTTGACGTCTCGGCCAATAAGAGACTAAGCGGGAAAGGGGAAGTGAAAGGGTACTGGGAAATGAAGGGACTATCTCCAAGGGTTCGATCGAAGATGGAAGTGAGGGTAATCGGTTGCCGCCTACCGTACTCCTCTCCCGGCATATACACGGTCCCGTCGTCCGCCACCCACTGATCCACCTGTACGAATTCCGACACGAAGCTCGGTATTTTGCATTTCATGATCGCGCTGTTTGCCCTGATCACGTACTCGTTCTCGGCCTCGGTGACGAAGAACTGCGAAACGACTGCCCGCACGACACAGGATACACAAATGTTAGGCGATTAGGTGGAGTGAAACACAGAGAAAGAAATAGCGGCGCAAGAGTGCGCTCAATTAACAGGCATGGTTTCATTGTCAGTCACTTTGGACACGCAAACTCGGCGACGAGCCTTGGTTAATCGGCCGGCAGCACGCCTCGACGCGGTGCATGAAGCTCATAAAACTGTCTCTCTCTTACCACGATTCCCCCCCTGAACTTCCTCCTCATTGGGGACACTTAACTCCAAGCGCAGTTAAGGCTCTCGGTAAACACTACTCGACTGAACACAAACGATAAGATTGATCGGGTTGCGAGGCCGAAGAGCGCAGGAGGCAAATTAAACTGGAGCAGTGAACAAATGCAGATAGAATTCAGCGAGCGAGGCGTGCTGATGACCCACCGAAGGAATCTTTCAATCTAAAGTACCCTGCCCGACAACGGAATCCTGCGGAAGGTAGACTTCTCCGTCCTCTCGGATCCATGCTTCTACCGTAACAAATTCGGCGATGTAACTCGGGATGCTGCACTTCAAGATCGCGCTGTTTCCTCGAATCACATATTCCGTGAGAATTTCAGGCTGGTAGGGCTGGGTGACAACTGTCCGGGAAACAGAATGCCTTTGACCAATTGCACGATATCGACCGAATACAATTAAATCCGAGCGCAATGGGAGCATCAAGGAAGCCTTGGAAGTCGCAGTCCTCGGATGGAGAAATAAATAATTCATCCTTGACGAAAGAGGTCTGTCGTTTTCGCGCGGTTGGTTCACCGAAGTAGAAATGCGAATTCAGTCACGCGATGTGTCCGGATTTCCAGCGAGCGTTAAGCCCGATTCACCAATCTATAATGTGAATCAGGCTTTATCCAGCCGCAAATGCGGGGAGATCGGATGTTGCCTGGTACAATACCGGCAGAAGCTCCATGGACCAGCCGAGGATTCACTCGACCCTTCGCACTTCATAATGGGAGCGAGCTAAATAAGCAAAGTGTCCGCACGCGTTTTTAGGACAGCTATTATTACTACTCTGTCGGATATGAGAAGGATCGGGATTTGGTTCTCGGGAGCGGTAGAATTCTGGCCGTGAGAGCGACCGGATGGTTCGTTAACCCTCCTCCGCGTATACATGCGTGTATGTACATACACTACCGCCGTCGCTGCCGCCGCCGCCGCCGCCGCCGCCACCGTTCATCTGCCACCAGAGTGGACCGCGCCGGAAACGAATCGTTACCACGTGCCACTTTGAACTTTTACCAAGTTCAGTCATGGACTGGCAGAAAGAGAAAGGGAGATGTGAGGGCGAGAGGGAATCTGCCGAGAAAAAGAGGGACGGGAGCCATGGATAAAAAACGATGGTGCGGTGGTGGTGTACCGTAATCATTGGACGGTCTGAAGGTCGTGTCGTCGCTTCCCACCCACGATTCCACCGACACGAATTCGGCGACGAAGCTCGGGATGGTGCACTTCAGGATCGCAGCGTTTCCGCGTATCACGTATTCGGAGACGACCTCCGCTTCGTAGTACTGAGTCACGACTGTGCAAAATACATAACCGTTGGTCAGCGTTCTCGGATCCTCTTAGCTACCATGTACAATACTTCCACTCGGTTGCAAGTCAGGTAATATTACGTTACTAAATGATCAAGAAGTTAATCGGCCACACCTTCGGCCGGTAGAGATTGGAGATAGGCATAGCGATTCGCTGGTGAAAATCTCTCAAGCGCCCTGGAGATAACGAGTCCGAGCCCTAAAGGAGTAGTGGGTCGTGCGAAAATTTCGCCCTAGTTAACGGGTCATCGAGCACCCCTCTTCGATCGGACGAGCGCTTCGTGTCTCTGAAAGACTGGTCGAGCGAGCGAGAGAGCGCGCGCGCGCGCGCCCTCGCCGATTATACGACGTTGACTAAAATAGTCCGCTGCCCGCTGCTTTATGACACCGTACACATGGCATGGACGTATGTAGGGTATGCTAGTTCCAGCCTAAAGTCATTCTCGGCCCGCCTACCGTTGCTCTCCTCCGGATTGAACGAGTTCCCTTGGTCGTCCTGCCATCCGACTACCTGTACGAACTCCGCGACAAAGCTGGGTATGCTGCACTTGAGAATAGCCGCGTTTCCGCGAATAACGTACTCGTTGTTCACTTCCGACTGATAGTATTGATGCACCACTGTAATCGAGAGTCGAGTGTTCGCTACAGCAAGCATACGTGCACGTGGAATCGCGAGGACTCCAGTGAGTCAGGGATCGTAAATGCTGTCTGGCACGAACACGAGAGTAGAATGTTAAGTAAGGACCGTTTCAACCCGCCATCCTTTCGCCCATCGTCCTGATGCGCGTATACTTTCCCTTAAGCCCGATTCACACTGACAGAAATCATACGTGAGAAAGAAATGATTGTATCGGCTTAAAGCACATTGAGAGAGATGTTCGGAAGAATTTATCGTGAACTTTTCTGTAATGTGAATCGTGCTTTAGCCTGTAAGAGATCGGATTTTCGGGGTGCAGTGGAGAGACATATCTTTCGGATGAAAGGTAGCCCGAGAATCGCACGACGTTGACGACAGCTTCCCTGGAGACGTGTCATCGGCACCCTCCGAGCAGATCGATTCGCATTGTCGCATCTTGCAGCCCACACATACAAACGTACACGCCGAGAAAGAAGAGCGTGTAAGCTGCATCGTTGAAGCTTCAGGTCCGCGGCGACACCCTGACAAACTTCCAGTATACACACAGTGCCGGTCGTGTACTTGCAAGAGCTTATGTATACGTGTGGAGTAGGAAAGAGAGGAAGAAGAAGTGTATAGGGTGATTCAAATACAAATGAGTGAAATTAAATTCCTTCCTTAACACAGATTATTTTTTATCTTCGTAAGATGTTGACTCTATTATATTTCATTAAAATTATGAAATAAATTATACTTCCAATAATAAATAAATTAATAAAAAGAATCAGAATAGAATAATGGGTGATTCTTAACAGGGTATAATCGGGAGAGTTGTCTCATCTGTATCCACATCACACCCTGTATATTGGTGAAAGACGAGAGTGGACGTCCGGAGGGCGGCGAGTAAGGGAGAAAGAAAGAGGCAGAAGATGTCGAGAGAGGCTCGAGTGGAAGCGAGAGCAGGGTGTAGTCTGACGTCGGCGCCGATGTCGACGATGTGCTCCAATTATTTGGGCCACCACGCTCTCTCCCCGCTTGGATATAACAAGCTGGGAACGCGTCGTTAATGAGATAGACGATGATGTGTGCGACCGCACATAGTACGCGTATTACTGTTATGCAAGTGAAAAGTGGTCGACACATCCATATATACTTTTCAAGCGGTGACTCTGAAAGTGAACACCCTTTGCCACCGCCTATCTATTGTACAAGCCACTCCAACTTTTTTGGCGCGTCCACCCCCTTTTAAGACAGGGGATGGATGAACCAAACACCGAAGCCTCTTTCTCCGTCCGTCGATCTACTTGAGACATTCTTTTTAGTCGCTCGTCTTTTGAAAGCAGCGACTGGCACTGTGTGTATTTGAATGCTGACACCAAGAGATCCGCTCGCAGGGTGGATATCGGGTGTGCCAAACGAGATTCCGTGATTTATTTAAACCCTAGAAAGCCAGTACATTCCTAGAAGTAAATACAGCAATGTACTACCCTTCTCGAGACTGTTTTACAAACGCGTTCAATTGATTTGTTCGAATTGATCTAGTATCGGTTATTGAAACAAATCGTTTGGCAAATCGTGGGATTCGATGTCATAGGATGTTGTGGTGATGCCGGGGGTGCAATGGCAATACGCGTCGAATACCGTAATCGTCTCCGGGCACGAATTCCTCGCCCTGATCGGTATGCCACGAGAGAACCTTCACGAAATCGGCAACGAATGATGGTACGACGCACTTCAGAATGGCACTGTTCCCACGGATCGCGTACTCCTTATTCACGTCTGTGTCGTAATACTGCGCCACCACTGCGGTTTTCAGTCGAATGGGAAATACGACAACATTAGTAAGAAGGAAGAAATACTCGCCAATTGAGAAAGCCACTCTACTCGAATCCCTCCGGCCAGACTTACCGGAAACTATATGCATAGTATCGCAGACACTCGACGTACGAGCCGTGTGATTGTTTTCATTGCGAGCGAGCAGCTGATACGAGGAATAAATGACACGGAGTGTCTTAACAGGTCGGGGAAAAGAGGGATCATATGTGCTCTTCGATGCAAGATGACGCAAAAGCGGTGAGCGCGTGACATCACCGCATGATTCAGGAAGCCGACGATAGCTTACGCCGAGGCAAAGTAAAGAGAGTGCCGCGTGAATTGATAGCTCTCGCTCGCCCGGCTTCGTGCTGTTCCCGATGGAAGTCTGGCCAATCGGGATTCGAGTGCAATCTCCGTGTGTACGCTAATCAAACGGCGGCGGCAGCGATTGCGGAGTACCGAATCACGCCGCGATTGTTTCATTCTCCTCTTTTAGTTTGGAGCGCGCGACCCGATAACGCCGGCAACCAGCCGATACATCGATGGAGAAATTCCTCCTGATTTTCATCAAATGCCGACCGTACATATAAATACTGACCCTAATTTAGAGCCGTACTTAATTGCTGGTTGTTGGTACTGGAAAGAAGAGGTTTTAATATTTGCGCTGTTTGGCCATTATTTCAACAATTGAAACAGGAACATATCTCTAAGATTTAAAGATCTCTTTTACCAGTGGAAGATTTTTGTCTCGACTGAATAGAATATGTATGAAGATTTTTCGTTGCATGGTAGAATTCAATTTCTGCGATAATATGAATACATGTAAAGTGGTCTTTCCTTTGTCAAACTTTCCTCGGGTAGTTTAAGGTGTCAAGGCGCGCGTTATTCTTGGCACTGAAAGAAACTTTACGACGCTGGTTGAATGGAGCGTCCACTTTATTGTTACGCTAGGGAGGGCATCGACAGGTGGCCAAACAGCGCGACATAATTCTCGGGAGTGGCGAAATTTAATAGTAGGACACTTACCGGCTCTCACGTTAACATCTCGGCTGTGAACTGAACCTGCTGGGGAACGGGCGAGACAGCTGTAAACCTGTGCATGGACCTCCTGACGATAATCCTCGGCACGGAAAGGTGGGAAGACCAAGTTTCCGTTCGGCAAAACCTGTGCGGATACGCATCATTGAAATAAAGTCAGAAACGTGCCATTACCCGAAGGATTCACAGACGGATCACCGAAGAACACAAAGGTACCAAGAGAAACCATACCTGTCTCAGTCCAGGAACATCTCCAACAGCAGTACCATCAGCACGAACCCAAATGATATCCGGTTGTGGGTTTCCTCGAGCCTGGCATTCAACAACAGCACCTGTTCCATTAGAGAAGTCAACGCGATTTGGTGGTTCCTTTACGAATACCGGTCCCATAGATTCATCCTCAGCGAAAGCCACTGGAATAAGAAAATCTATTACTTAGAACTGTTCCAATTACTACAATCTTACTATGTAATACTATAATGACACGTATAAGATGACGCACGTGCACGACTGTTCTTCCGAGGGAACAATAGGATAATTAATGGTCGACGCGATGATTCGACTGAGATAGACAAGGGAGTTTCTCGGGGTGTCTTCGAGCTTCGGTTATGATATCGGCGCGGCGTGCTTCCCGCAGGATACGCGACACCCACACTCAATTGGCGACGCGCCAATTGCAGCAAACAACAGGTTGCCGGTCTCCGCTATTGAATAATATGCTATCACAGCCTCATGTGACCGACCGTCTGAAGAGAGTTGGTAACGCGTGATTCCTTTTCCGTCTCTCGGACTCGAACGAACACGAGAGCGCCTCCTTCTTCTCCTCCACCCCTTACTCCGCGTCCCCCATCCTCATCATCATCCTCCTACGATATATGTCGATCGGATGTATGTCGATTTAAATGCCGGCACCAATGCAATGGTAGGCTAAGCTAGGTCACGCATGGTCTGCTGCAATCACGCGCTCATACCAGAGAATTTCTGAAGGATGCTAGTTATAATTTTCAAAATATCGAATTAAGAAGAATTTAAAGAAATTGAGAAAAAGGGACAAGAGTTTCTTAGTTTTACAACTTTTCTGAATTGTTTATTATTCGACTGTTTAAATATTATTAATTATATTCCAAAAAAAATCAGTGATACAGATGATGCTATTATTGTATAGCATCGATAAGATTTCAAAAATACGAAAAAGTGAACGTGGCTAATTGCGGCATACATTGCCGATTATAATGCAAGAGGGTCGAGAACGTGCCACTTTCTCGGCACGACTGACTGCTCTTTTCCTCCCGCGTGGCGTAGGAATAAAGGCTAAAATCAAGCCGGGCGAACCGGTTGCCCCGGGACGCCCAATAGAGCGACAGGAGGCACGCAGGCACAGGGAACAGGTGTTCCGAAGTTCTGCTGCTCCGAAACTTATCCCCGAGCAATCTGCACGCCCTGACTCTCTCAGTGCCTCTCTAAGCTCTACCCTTTCTACCAACCGCATACGAGCCTGGATTTTTACACTCCCATTGAATCCGGCTCGAATGGGAGTTTGCAATTTACGAGGATTCTCCAACGAGGAATAACCACTGACCCGCTAATGCACCCGTAGAATTTCGTAGAGTTTCAGTAGCCGACGATCAAAGCGGCGCGGTTCTCCAGTCGGTCGATAACCGTTCCCGTAATCTATATATAGAGAAAGAGAGAGAGAGAGAAGAGCTTTGAGAGCACGCTGCATCGAATATATTTCCAGCGAGCGTGCATGCGTGCTTCTTCACACACGTGCGTTGCGTTGCGCTTCTCCTCCACTGTAGATTTCAACATTGAGCCGCTGATTCGAAAGTACATTTACGGTAAGAATCCACTGCGAATCACATAGCACAAGGCTCGCAAAGCAATCGCGGCGGGCAGGAAAATCGATCCGGGGCCCGATATCACTCTCGCTTGACCGTACCCGCGCCTCGATTCTATAATTGCCGTCGGTTTCTCCGTGGCGATTGATACGCTACATACGCCTATATACACGCTCGTTCGGCTGTGAGTCCAGTGATTGAAATTGAACAGCGAGAGTAAAACCTTGCCACCGTGCAAGGGTGTGGAGCTTGGTTACGATCCTGCTGCGAACTTCGCCTCAGGGTCAAGTGCGACTGGTGTTCGATTTTCCCGAATATCGTCTACCGATTCTTTCTATCTTCAAATTTATTTACTACAGATTTATTTCTTTCCATCATTCTTCATACGTGATTCAAGCATGGTAAACAATTATTGAAATACGCCTGGTAAATAATCCAGTGTTAGGTAAACGAAGCTTTATTTTTCATAAACTTCCGCAGTCCAGTCGTACGTAATCTTATCAGACTATATATCGAACTATCGATTGGGCCAGTTGTATCTATAGAAAAGTACAGTGCGCGTTCAGGTAGCTGGTGAGTCGCGTCACAGAGTACCGAAGGTAGAATGCAACGCTGCGAATAATCTCGCAGGAGAGATGCATTCACCTGGCGAGATGCGGCTTGGCTGGTAGAGTGCAATTCTCTCTTTGGAGCAAGCTCGTGTCCGTACCGGGAAGAGCAGCTGTTCCTTTCCCTGGATTCTACCTCCTGCTCGCCCGCCCGCGCGACCTGCCTCTGCCTTTGCCTCTGCCTCTGCTTCTCTTTCTTGGCCTTTCCTCGGCAGCTGCACACCGTATTCGCCTACCTACGCCTCCTTTCACAGGAGTCCCCGCTAGAATCTGGCATTCGAAATGAACGCCCCGTGAAACTCTATTGACCGAGACCGAGAGCAAAGCACAGGTAGCCTATTCTTAGAGCGTGATTTTAGAACCACCGCAGCTGGAATATGATTTCGAGTTGTAAAAGCTTTGGTCCAAGACGTGCTATGCTAAGAAAATCTTTCTTAACCCGTTTCAATCTTTAAGACCATATGTATACCCTTATATGTACATGAACTCCTAAGAGAAAAGTTCGAACTTCGGGTCATTCACCCGAAACTTAGGTAAACAATAACAAACTACAGATATGATGCAGAGAAAATCTGTGTTTAAAATAATGCTCTTTCATTAGAAATAGTAATCAGTCTGAAATATGTAGTTCAAAGAGTTCGAATAACTGTCATTCTCAGACAGGAACTAATCCAAGATAATGTTGGAGCGCGAATTTTAACGTCGTAAAACTGTCATAGCGTTCCTCAGTTTATTTCAAAGTTTCGCGGGAGAATCGCAATCTCCAAGCTGTGTCTATCAGCACGATGTTTACAAAACAGTTTTCCCGATCGATCGGCCACCTGGAGAAAATGTCATCCGGGTTGATCGTCATGCTGCCACGGCGAGAGAGGCGTTCTACCGGCGTCAGCTGCTGAGCCAACGATTTTTCCCCAGCGGGTGTGCGCTCTCGATGCATAAACGATTAGATGGTACAGATATGGAAGCGGAGGCCGTTCGTGTTTGATGGGAGACCGACGGCAACCCGGAAGAAGTCGGCTCGCTCGTTAATAAGGAAAACTCGAGACGACGCGTCAGAGCAAAGTCTCGTGGGCGATTCATACGTGCTAGGGTTGCGCTCTGAATGAGATCTCCTCTCTTTATTGGACCGGTAGAAGATAGAGAAGACATGTTGACTCACCGTTCGTCAATGCCAGTACAGCCAAGAGCAACATGCTCATGATCATCTTGCCGGGTGTCTTACACCCTCCTCCTGGAGGATCGCGCCACATCCTGATGCTTGCTTCCGTGATAGCACTGATTTTCACCTGATCACACACAGAAAAAGCACACCTCAACTCCTCCACTCTCAATCACCATCACCGGGGGTGTGTGCGACTGTTACGCTGGATTCCTCGATTGATCTTTTATTGGCCTTTCACCAATTAGTATTTGATATAACACACGATACCAGGTGTCGATGCTCTCTTGGAGGACTCACGTCGATTCGACGCCTACGTGCACATCCGGCGACTAGCGTTGAACCAACCGACCTTTTCGAGGTTCAAGGCCGACCGGCTCGCATTCGATAACTGACTGGCTCGCTATTCGAAAAGCCGAGATTTCGGCACAAGAATCAACAGACAGCAATACAAAATCAATTAAAACAAGATACGAGCAATTAAGCGAAAGCTGTTGCGGAGCAATCGGTCGCATGTCGTAGTTCCCATTACGTTTACGTTCGCATGCGACCGATGTCATCAACGATTGATGGGACTACTTGATTTTTTTTTATTAAAAGCATCAGAATCATAAGACTGGTGAGTGAGTGGCGGTCCATTTCGCCTGGCAGCAGTACTACTTGCATAGATATAGGGAATGTCTCGAGAGACAGCCAGTGCATTGAATCTCATGTGGCCGAGATGGGACAGAAAGAAGAGAGATCCAAAGTGCGAGGTGATGGTCTTTCGCATTCAGTGGCTTACGATAATCATATATATGTACGTATGCCGGTGCTCGGAAGAGCTGGATTCTGAAAAGCGGAGCACCGAGCGGCGAAGCAGCAGCAGCAGTAGCAGCAGCCAAGGGAGGCAGGCGTGCATCATCTCGTGCACGTGCTGAATCGCTGATAGCACGGCTGTGCTCTGTCGGGTAGGTGCGATAGAGAGGGAGCGAGAGAGGGGCGTATATGCCGGCAGCGGGCAGGCTTGAAAGCAGAGGGTAGAAAGAGAAGCTAGACAGGAGTAGTGCGGCTCCGTCACCGAGCTGCTCCCTCTCGGGGTGGGTTTATTGATCGCAGGGTGCGGAGCGGACCGATCTACCCCTCGTGCAGCGTACGCCATGCTTGCTACTATTTCCCCGAGCCAGTCGGCCTGCTTCCTCCTTGCTTACTTTTCGGGCCCATCCTTCCTCACCGGCATTCCTTTTCAAGACCCCAAGAAAGCACGGCTAAATCCGGCCAAAACAATCCTACCCTGGAAAAATCCAAAGCCGGCTACCTGAACTAGAAACCCACCATCCCCCCATGTCACGCCAGCTCCCGAAGGAAAGGCCCGCTCTCTCCACTGAACGGAGCATCGAGCTCTCGAGATGATCGTTCATGCTCGTTTTGTTAATATTCCGACGGATAGTACGCAATTGTACTGATTGATGGATCTGGGACGTCCGGTGGCTGACTCTCGTGGAAGGTCACCACCCTTGTCGCTGGATGCGCCGGACTTGTACCGTGTCCTTTCACCTCCGCTGCGCTAGCATCCTCTCGCGCAAGAACGATCGAGCCGTACCTCCGAGAAAATGCGGAACGATCGCCGCTTCTCCACCGGATGTGCACGCGACTCATTAAAATTCTGCATCCTGATGTCGGTATGCGTGTCGTTCCTCGATCAGTCTGGAATTGCTCCTCGTCGTGACCAAGTCTCGTGCGAAGACAGAGACTGTCAGTCATTACGACTAATAATTTTCTGAATAAGGGCATTCCTCCGTGAGACATCGACTTAGTAGACTTGTAGCGTGCGAGCGAATTATCTCGGCGTATCGCCGAGCCGGCTGATAACATCACCGGTATAAAAGCGTCCGAGATCGTGGAATCCAGCGGACAGTTGGGAAAGCAAGCTCTCCTCCGCGAGTGCGGGGACACTGCAACTTCTTCGGGATAAGAGAAGAACCGGGAGGCGAAGATCAGCCGAGCGAAATGAAATCGTCAGCCACACGCGGTGATTCACAGAGAAGGCACATGCACACGTACACACCCACGAGCGATTTCGGCACAAAATCGGCACTGCGATTTTGCCGGAATCGGCTATTTCCCTTTTTAAGAGAAGAGACCGGCTCAGTAGAGACAGAGAGACCGGCGACTTCTTTTCACTGGGTTTACGTACCGACAACACGTCGAATGCTGATCGGAGTAAACGCACGCTGACCGCACCGGATCGGAGAGGAGAGAAACGAACACTCTAGGTCCGTGGACGACCGTCGAGTGCAGCGAGGAGCGTCCTTTGCTTCGGGACGGCGGCTGCTCCACGGATATCCCGAGGTCGCTTCGCCGGCGGTGGGGGGCTTCGAGCAGCCGTAAACCGCTCGCTCCCTCTCCTTCTCTCTCGCACCCACGCTCCGCCAGACCGAGACGCCAACGCCAACTCTCTCGCACTCCCCACGGCAGCCCAGTCTCTCGAATATGCATTTCACACCCGTCACTTTCGTTTTGCAGACTCCGATCAACAAATTAACGCCTATCCTCCGCTTCAGCGGACCGCTTTGGAATTCGGCGGATCTAACTCCAATGTAAACCACCTTGCTCGTGTACTTCGATCCTTTGTCGCAATCTCGGACATTGTTTGCGAAAGACAGGAATGGGAGAAAACGTGGATGTTACTTTTAAAAAACTTTATATCAGGAAATACGCTTTGCCAAGATTGGTGGTGCTATTTAAATAGATTTGAATGATACTCCAGTTTGGAGTCATCAGTTTATTCTCAAAGAATCGTCTGGCTGGCAAGAAATCACAGTTTATCTTGATTGTTCTAATAAGTTAGGATATAGAGAATTATAATACGAAAAGAAACGCTTCGGATATTTAATACATTGCTAATTTCTCTTTGAATAAGTATTGAACTTTAAACACGTATAATAGTTCTAGTTTCCTTAAGATTCAACGAATTTTCGACCCCTAAAATCAAAGAAAACTTTTTATGTCATTTGTTTCATAGTTTACTGATGCCGAAAATGTTAAAAATTGTTTAATATTCAAGAAAAGTAGCGGCAGTCTAACCTGTGATTCAAAAATGCCGTATTGTGTTTGACCAATCAGCTTGTCGTCAGAGTCGTTTGCTATTGGCGTTTTCGAAGGCGACCGGCGCGCGTTTGATAAGTCAGATTTCTGACATTTCTCACCGTGGAAAAACAGTTACGATCATGGTGGAAAGAGAACAAACGAAGAAAGACATAAAGGAATTGTCAAAGAATGACAAGTACTCGATTCTACTTCCAACTTACAATGAGGTGGAAAACTTGCCAATAATAATATGGCTCCTCGTCAAGTACATGGACGAAAGGTAACGTCGAGCATAAGTTAACCTCACACTTGACGTGTCACCTAACCCTTGCTCCAATTAAAAGCCGAAGATAATACTGACGATATAAACAATTCGTGCATAAAATTCCAGCGATCTCATATACGAGATCATTATCATCGATGATGGCTCGCCGGATGGCACTCTTGACATTGCAAAACAACTTCAAAAAGTGTATGGAGAGGAGAAGATAGTGCTGAGACCTCGAGAGAAGAAACTTGGTTTAGGAACAGCGTATATGCATGGAATTAAACATGCCACTGGGAACTTTATTATCATTATGGACGCAGATCTCTCCCATCATGTATTTATTGTTCTATCAAATATCATTTTGTTTAAAAGATATGGCTAAAAAACAGTTTTATCAGTATAACTTTTATTGACGTAGCCAAAATTCATCCCCAAAATGATCGAGCAACAAAGGTACTTAGACTTGGATGTAGTGAGTGGTACCAGATACGCCCATGGTGGTGGCGTTTATGGTTGGGATTTCAAAAGGAAGCTTATAAGTAGAGGAGCTAATTTCCTCACTCAGATCCTGCTGAGACCTGGTGCTAGTGACTTGACTGGAAGCTTTAGGTATTAAATCCATTGATAGGGTATTTCTTCATATACTAGTCTTTGATTTAATCTTATAGATTGTACAAAAAGGAAGTGTTAGAGAAGCTCATCCAATCCTGCGTCTCCAAGGGATATGTCTTCCAAATGGAGATGGTTGTCAGAGCCAGGCAATTCAATTATACTATAGGAGAAGTTCCGATCACCTTCGTCGACCGAGTCTATGGAGAATCAAAGTTGGGCGGCTCGGAAATTGTTCAGTTCGCCAAGGGTCTTCTCTACCTTTTTGCGACTACATAATTGTAAATAACTGTATAATAAAGCGGCCGAATAACATTCCATCCATTGCATAAGTGAACCCCAACCGGGCACTTTGTATCCCGACCTGCATTTATGTGCAATCAATATTTTTTAAATAAATATTTAATTTAATATTATAACTTTCATGGTACTTTTCGTTCAATTAACCTTCCCGAACATGTATAAGAATATTTGTATGAAGTACTATTTTTGAGGTCATGGTTTTTTTACAGTAAAAACTTTACGACTTCGCAGTGCGTACAGGAGCACGTGCACGTACACGTGGTCGTGAATGAGAGACATCCAACACACGTTAACGGGAGCACGCGCAGCCTCGACCACACTCACCGCACCCTCTGACGTCACACAGACTCCGTTTATTGATCCATTCCGGAATTACTCGGAGTGATTTCGTTAAAATGAAAGTGAAGACTATACAGCAGCAGACTGAAAGAGAAAATTAGAAGAACTTGAATAATCGCATGGTCATTTCTACTCAGGCAGCTTACTTTAGAGGACGACAAAGTTGGGAGAGTAGCGTTTCCAGGGGATGATACAGTAACCCATCTTCCATGCATTCTCACGCGAGATGAGACGTGCGCACTCTCCGTCACCAGAGAAAATTAAGGGATGATACGCCCGGAACGCAAAGCTACCCCCGTTAGTCCGTCCACGTGCTTAAAGCCAGCGCCAGATTTATCACTCTACCTAGTAGGAATAGGATTGCATCGTGAAAATCTGTGAATTTTAATCGGGAAGATTTAAATCCGAAGGCGAGAGAGGGAGCGGGGGTAGTTTTATTAGAGAGGCCGAGGGTGAGGGTAGAAGATCAGAGTTAGTTTTCAGAGGGGGATCGACTGCAGTCAGTCAGTTCTATCGCGAGCTTCGCCGCGGCCGGATGTACAGTGGGGTGGTCGCCTAACCGCCGGGGTGAAACTTGCAAGCTCCCCCTTATCGAGCTTTCAGATGGCTGTGCCTTTTAGATTTTGACGTTTTCCTCATCTTCTCACTATTTCCCGTCCCGAAGACTCGCATCTTCGCCGCCCCGTGAACACGCTTCCCCTGTCGTCTCATCCGTCGCCGACCAAGAGAATCCGGCATGCCAAGAAAGATAGGGTTCAACGTCGTTTATGCCACTAGTAAGGAGACTGTCAAATTCTTCCACCGAAGCCCCGCTAACCTCCTGATTCTTCCCGAATACCGGTGAATCTCGCAATTCATCGCCAATGGGAAAAATGAGAGGGTAACGACAAGTGAACGAAGGTTTCAGTCAAGATTGCTCGCCACGAAATTGCTTGCACATGCGGACATTGATTTCTCGCGTTAAAAGAACTTGCTTTCGTTCGGCTCACGCTCGCCTCTCGAGAATTCGATGACTTAGCACGTGTCTCTAAACGTTTTGCTTGAAATTGTATTTGACTCGTAGAAGCACATGCATTCACGCGAGAGACGTGCCCCGTTTGCACTCGCACTTCTCACTGATTATCATTGATTACCCTTTGATGAATCAGACGCTCTTACATACGTATGGACAATAGGCGCATATCTTGCATTGTTGTGATTCCAAAGGCGTGCAGTGAATTGCAGTATCGCGTGACAATGCTTGCTCCCACTTTCTCCCATCGGCAAACACAGTTTAGAGTTAAAGGATTATCGATTACATTAGACTACTACCCATTGCCAGCCGGAATGAGAGGGAAGGCTTGATTAAGTCGATCGCGACCTTCAACACCGGCAAACGTTTAGTCCTTGATTTCCAAGTTATGCAATTGGTATTGTCACAGGCGAGGAAGACAGACACTCGTCATTGGAATTGAACATTCACGGGCCAACAGTGAGGGGTTGGCAGAGTTCAAGAAGATGCACTTATCCCCAGGAACTGATACTACGCCTCCACGGGCCGACGAAGTTAACGAGGATACAAGTTCTCGTCCATCAATATCTTATACGTGAGTAGCGCGTTGCAAACTTTTCTAGCACAGAACGGCAAACAACGCTAAATTTTTTATTCAACTCGGCACAACGCAACCTCGCTCTAGCCGTAATACGAATCTGAATTATACCGGAGAGTCAATTTAGTGTGAATGAAAATTGGATTAGCTCGTCAACCGCGTTGTTACCCCAAGCATTCTCACCCCTCTTTAGGTCGCCCCTTTTCCTGTTATGCCTGCTTGCAAAATATTCACGCAGTTATACTTTTACATGATGCATTTGAAAAAAAACACATTTAGACAGTAGGGGAAAATTTCATAATAAAAAGAAAATGTTGAATTTAGCGGAGAAATTAGAGATTTGGACATCGCGGGAAGAGAACGCTTCAGTGACGACGGAATTCACGTATCTCGGATACATCACACTATCCGACAATGCGGCAACTATGTACAAAAGCCGGGAACTGAAAAACGTCACATTGCCGGAGACCGAAGCAATGTCTTTGAAACTCCGGCTCCACAAACCGCACAGTAACGCGCACAATGTATACGAGCAGGTAAGAGAACGTCGTTGATTACTAAAATGAAGGTGTGTCAAAGAGATGTTATATCATTCCGCAATTATGCGTTGACTCAGGTGGGACTTATAGCTATAAATATTCTGGGAGAACCTTATGGTCAGGAGTTAGCCGGTCAAGGAGATGCGCCGTACAATCCTCATTACACATCACCCTATGACGACTTGGCGTTCGAAATGTATGTCGACCGCGAAGTTGCCAAAATTATCAGGCAAATGGAAGCGAAGAAACTACTGGCCGTGGAAGGTAACACTCAAAAACTCTGTTCTCTTCGCCAACTAATGAATCCTCAGCCAAATTTTTTTGATAACTTTTTTTCCAATTGCTTATACCTTGCAGAGGAAAGGTTCGAGTACGCCTCAAAGCTGAAAGTGGCCATGGAGAATCTCAGGAAGGCCGGGGAACGGCTCGGAAAATACGAATTAGAGAAGAAGTATGCGATTGCCTTGGAAGATTACGATAAGGCCAAAGCAAAGAAGGCGCAAGCTCAACAGTACAGACAGCAGGTTTACCAGTCTTTGGAGGTTCAAGATTTGCTCGAACTGCACGGGGTAATTACTTACTAATAGTGAGAATAGTTCTGCCCTTTTAACAAAGTCCGTCCCTTATCTTAAACGTTTACACAGCCCCTAGAGAAGAATAATTTATCGTCGATGGAAGGCAAAGAACCGATCACAGTCGATACTTGTACTTCGAATGCAGCAGCGGTCCCAGAGGACATCACTTCTCCGCCTAGACTCGTGATACCCCCGAACCGCGATGGAGCTATATCACCCACCGGTCCAGCTCATCAACCACCTGTCTCACCCTTGCACCAGAAACCAAACAGTCCTGAAGTGACTGACAGTCCGACGAATGGTGTGTTGGAGAGACAGAATAATTGCAATAAGGGCTCGCTAAGGCGGAAAACGAAGTCGGCGGGTCCAGCGCTTAGATCGAGCTATGAAGCTTACGAGGAAAGAACCATCCCTGCTCTG
Organism: Ectemnius cavifrons; assembly: GCA_964023945.1. Classification (NCBI taxonomy): domain Eukaryota; kingdom Metazoa; phylum Arthropoda; class Insecta; order Hymenoptera; family Crabronidae; genus Ectemnius; species Ectemnius cavifrons. The sequence continues at coordinate 8,655,993 of OZ030378.1, forward strand.
AGACAGTAAGTCGATATCTTTTAATTTGTCTAAAAACCACACAAACTTTCTGTCTAATTCGATACATATGCATATATCAGTATAAGTAAGAGTGTAAGTTGCCGTAATTCATACCGGTTATTAAAAGAGAAATTATCGTGGTTTCACTTTCAGTTCGCATACGAACGAATTCACGAGAGAGTGTCATATGGATAGCAGCGATACGAAAGTGATCTCGAAATTGAATGACAGAGAGAAAAAACAGGCCGCGCTACCGATCGCTGTCTTTGGCATGGATATGGTCAGTTGATTCTGCATTCTATATACTCCCGATTAAACATACTTGATATCGACAGTAGTAAGAAATGTATCTTGATCCGGTTAGGTAGAGAAGTTCTACTCGAAGCAGTTCACTGATAAGGAGGAAGGGTTGATGCAATTGAAGGAGGAACTAAAAACCTTCGATCCCGAAGTCTCGAAGCACTCAGCGAACAAAACTGCAAGAGCAGCTATTCTTCTGTTACACAGAGCTCTCAGGGACAAGGTCTTCAGTGTCTACAGCCTCGCCGCACAACTCATTCGATTATTCTTTGCAGAGTTTGCGGCCGACAGGTCTGAATAGAAGCATGCGGGACATTTAGGTCGCGAGAGATTTGATATTGGAAAACTAATTGGTTGACTCTCGCTTTCTAGGGTATCATCGACTGAAATCGCTAGAAGCGTGGATCGCTTACTGCCAGAGCTCCTGACAAAGTCAGGCGACACCACGCCGAGAATACATAATATGGCAGTGCACACGATACTTAGTATGGCCGATTGTAAGTGTGTCCGGGAATTGCATATAATCCCAGTGCACTTGACAAGGCCTGTGAATAGCAGCACCCATCAGAGACTCGCACTTAGTCGACTAGAAATGGTAGAACAATTAATCCTGAACCACGGAATATCTACTGATAAGCAAAGGTGATTGAGAGTTAAATGACTTTATAAACACTTCATTTTCAATGTATAGAATGATGTCGAAGGGTAATGGGCCTCTGTCTATAGCTGGGCATAGATGCTTATTGATTTAATATTTCAAATCGCTTGCAGAGGCTCATCCTTTTAATCGACTGTAGTCCGTTATAAACGCTATTGCTCTGATAAGGCATTGTAACTGTTGCAGTGGTCTCACTTGTCGTACATTAGCCGAGCTTGGTTCCTCCGGTTTGCACCACCCCGCGGAGGCTGTACGAAAGGTGTCCGAGAGAATCTTGGTATTGGTTTACAAAGTCAATCCAAGAATAGTGCGTAAGCAATTGCCGCCCGATGACGATATTACGAGGAGGAATTTATTATATCGTCAGCTCTTCCATGAGTTCGATCTCATTGATATGCAGAGAAAGAAAGAAGCGGAAACTAGCAATAAGACTACCACGCCGACGCGAGGACGTACGGCAGAAAATAATGCGGCGAACTTAACGAAATCTCCCTCCAGATCAAGTCCAGTTGTTAGTACCGGTAGTTCAACGAGTATCACATCTCCGTCCGAGAATAGCACAGATCACAAGGGCGATAAGTAAGTGTGATCGAGACTAATCGAAGATTGCCAGAATTGCTTGAGATTTCAGCATTCATTTCTTTGCAGAATGTGCATATTTTGTCTCTCCAAGGGACAAGTCTACTCCGAGGAAGGTTTGAACATCCATTATTGGAGGAGCTGCCCTATGCTGACGAAATGCGAGGCGTGCAAGCAAGTGGTTGAAATTTCCTATTTAAATCTTCATCTGCTAAGTGAGTAATTTACCTTTGGCACACAAGTACTTGTCTATCTGTACCATAATTTCTAATAACGCGTGTCGAGCAGATGAATGTGATATGAGAAGCAATTACGTCAAATGCGATACGTGCAAGCAAGCAGTGCACGAGAGTTCCTTCGAGGAGCATAGAAGAGATGCAAATTGTACAAGTATGTATACGCTTGAATAACTTGGCGATCACATTCGCTACAAAAAGTAATGTATTTTTTTTTTAATCGCAGAACCAGTAGAAGGATACGAACACTGTCCATTATGTTCTGTTCTCGTAAATCAGAATAAGTGGAGGGAGCACCTCATGGGCGAACAGCCATGCACAAGTAATCCGCGAAACAAACTAGGAAAAAGTTGTAAGATTCGCTGAACTATTCATAAAGGCAATCCTTGAATCGCATACAAACACTCTTATTAATAATTTCAGGTTCCAAGTCGCCATCAAATTCGCAAAACTTGGGTGGGAAACTAACATCGCCAAGTTGTAGGGATTACTAGCATCAGCAGTCGACTTCGAGCTAATCGAAGTGCAATACGTTTTAGAGAAACTTTTTGGTTTTTCTTTATAGTTTATGTATACGTTATGAACTGTCAGCATTTTTCATATTTATATACCTGTATTTAAGTGTTTTTATAGCAAAACCCGTCCTTTATTCGTAGCATATCTCTGTGTTGATGAATTCTTAATCGTCGGTTGAATTCCACTAATCTCTAGTCTCTTAGGAATCCTGTTACGGACTGAAGCAGAGGAGGAACGGTCGATACGCGCAAAGGTAAATCGGACTTCCGGTTTGAAAGACGTAAAGTAGACGTCCATCATTTTCAATTTTATCGTATAATAGAAGGGACGTCCGGAGAAGATAAATTCAATTAAACATGTTATCGAATGTTATGGCCCTGGCCATCACTCAATTAATGATTCCTCAGCATCCGGCCATATTTATAATACTATTTGTACTATACTCTATCACACCGACACAATTTGGGTTTCATGGCCGAAATTAATAAAAAGGGTACTTATCGCTCAAATCTCATAACATAGTACATGTAATTTCGTAATTGCGCATTATACAAAAACTGATAGTAAATAGGGGTTTCCGTATCCTTATTCTTATCCTGTAAAAATGGGCTTTATTTCTTTTTCATATGATACAATTTACCATATATCACTATGTTCTCGTTGTGACTTTGCCGCCCGTATGAGTGGGAAGATGCCACAAATCATTTAAGTAAAATTGTAATCTTTTACTTCAGGTATAATACACGTTACAGTTACACATTTATAAAAACGTTAAAGGAACATCAATTCTCATTGAGGTTACTCTGCCTCGGTCGATGTTTCCACTTTCGCATCCTCCTTCGTACCATTACCATTTTCTGCCTCTAAATCCAGAAGTTCCCCATTACTGGTTTCGTCCACACTAGCAGTCTCACGGTTTTCCTTGAACTTGTTTTTCTCTATAGCATAATGAGATTTTTGCGATGACACACGTATAAAATTGGTTTTCTGGATGTTTGTAAGCAGAAGAAGCACTCACCGAACTTGGAACAGTCAGCGCCCAACAAGCGTAGATAATGTACGGTATCGTGAATAGAAACGTAAGCCCTCAGAGACATCGTGCCGCGCCAACCGACCATTTCGAGATTAAGTGGGTACAGGCTATCAGTATTTTCCTCTTTATAAAGTAGTATACAACTTCCAGTCGCTACATAAGACATTGTTTTGTATAGACATATAATTGTAAAGATGGAGCGAAACTGATTTGACTAATAATATTACCGAACTCCTTTAACCGTTCTTGGGTTTCCGGGTGAAGTTTTACAATTTCGGGAGGTGTATGTGGATCGTTATTTTGCAACAACATAACGAGATCATTCTTAGTAATATTCAGTTTCCGTTTCTCCCCGATGTAATGAATAACACTGTGCATGCCTTCCTGGGCGAGTCGGAACGCACAATGCGCGTTCTTATTGTCACAGCGGACAAATGTTTTTACACCTGTATTAATGATCTTGATTTTATTCTCGTTCGCTATGACAATTTCGCGAATAGCTGGTGACGTGAAGTAGATATTCTTTTTCTTGCCCTCGTGACATCTGACCAGTAAACATCTAGGATCTAAGTCGTCCGAGACGTCATAAAACTTCCTAAAATAGTCGTGCGTATATAGAAATGTTATGAGAATATTTTGATGAAAAATAACAAACACACTTGATAGATTGCCACACATCCTCTTTATCGTCCTTGAAGAATACGAACGGATCCTCTCGATACCCGATCACCCGTTTTCGTTTTCTTTGAGGGCCCCATGGCCTTCTTTCTTCTTCAAGAGTGCGCTTTCCCTGTGACACATCTTTCGTGTCTTCCTTCTCGACATCTTTTTCATTTCCTACAGTTTGATCATTTTCGCTAGTGGAATTTTGCGAGCACCGGTTCTCTGAGTTTGGATCTTGCTCCCATGGTAGATGTTTCACCTTCTCAAGAACAGCCACAAAGAAACCTCCTGTGTCTTGATGGTGAGGCAATATTCTCATACTGAACAAACAAATATATTAGTGGGGAATTGACTTTTGAATATACCTTCCAGTTAGTTAGTTAGTTACTTACCAGCGTTCCAGGTGAAACTTTGGAGCGTCTTCAGGAGAGGGAGGAAACATTTTAGGTCGTACTTGTGTTTGCCATTGTTGTGGCACGTCATCCCATGATTTATAATACTGCATATTCTTGGATGCCGGTGTCCAAGTTGTAATGCCTGGGTCACACAAAAGTCCTGGTACTAACTCTCTACAGTCAACTATTCGGACAGAATCACCAGTCTCACAGAGTAACCTATGAAGCACAGCTTCATTCTCTAGAGGATTTAACGAGCATGTGGAATATACCATCCTTCCACCTATCGTCAGTAACTCTAAACCTCTCTTTGCTATCCTATACTGAATCCTGCAAAGTAATAACATAAATCCAACATATGTTCTATCATATTAGTGCCAAGTATCAACGACATTACTTACCCATGGAGATTATTACCATTTGCTGGACTCCATTTGCACCATATGTCTGGATTCTTTCTCATGGTCCCATCCCCACTACATGGCACATCGGCCAATATTCTATCAAACCTATCGCAATAAATATAAAATATAATTGCCATACAAATGTTTAGTAATGGTAAAGAACATTATTTTACGAACTTCAGAGTATCTGTAGTACCATCAGGTGTATTAATAGTAAAATTAGGCATAACAGAGGAATCATGATTGGTGATAAGGATATTTGGACTATTCAGCCTCTTCGCTTGATGCACCAACATATAACACCTATTATTGTCGAGATCATTGGCAACCACAAAACCCTCTGCAAAATACATCTTTATATGATATCTCAATATAGTATAATACCGCACTTGTCATACCTGGTGGTATATTGCCTTCCTCAGCATGGATCATCTCAATCAGCTGAGCAGTCTTTGAGCCTGGTGCAGCACACATATCCAGCACCTATTTTTAATGATCTAATTATAACAAGTCTTTACTGTTATTAAAAAAATATGAGAGAGACTTTTGTACCTTGTGCGAAGGTTTTACATCTAAAACTAATGGAGGCACCATGCTAACTACTTCTTGTCTGCTTATGCTTCCACTGTTGGTCTCGGCGATTAGAAAATTGTGTAGTCTAAAGTAGGCCTCAGATCTTCTAATATCTTTTCTAGTTAACTGTAACTGCCATGCTAAATCTTCCGGATAGAAAGGCAAGGAATGTAACTTAGACTCAGGTTTGTCACCAGCCTCCGAATCTTCTTCCAAGTTAGTATTCAAGATCTCCTTGAAAAAATCTCCCTTGATTATTTCGAGCAATGCCTTCGCCTCTGCTTTCGATCCCGTAATGCGAAATGCTACGGGAAGATTCTTCTTCATGGTATCCATGAAAGATTCCCATTTCTCTTCGGGTACAATTTGTTGTGTTTTATAATAATCTTCGAAATCTTTATTTTCGCGCACAATTTCTGCGTAGCTTCTGTGCGGTGTGTTATCCCATTCATCCTTTTTCTGTATATGGTTGAACAACAATGAAAATGTTTTCGTGATGTCAAATTCTGTTCTGTTTCATTAATGCATTTGTAACAAACATAACCCCACGTAACAGCCGGTAGACCAGTAATACTCTCAGGAACTTCATACCTTTTGCTTATCACGACGCTTTTCAGCGAAGTTCTTCTTCGGTTTGTGCTTCTGTCCCTTACCCATTGTGCCAAATAATTTTAGTAGCAAATTTAAAACGCGGACACGTGTGTTTCTAATCGTGCAATGCCACAAAACATCCCCTTCTCTATCTCGCTCTGATTGACGCACTTCCCTCTCTCTGTTCTGCTCACTCCTAATTCATCATTGAGAATTTCAAGGTAGCGCTACTTTTTGATGCAAATCACAAATATAAACACCGTGTGGGACACAGTTTGTTTTGCACGGTTGTTGACGCCGTTGACACTATTTCGTATCTAAGGATTCTCTATATCGACAAAGATTTAACCCAAAATGAGTAGCAATACCTTTCTCGATGTGGATGACGAAATATTGAAGAAAAATTTAATATTGCCGGTAAGGTGTTTAGATTTTACTCTGCAATCGTGCAATTACATTATCAAAAATGCGTTTAGGGAAATGCACCGGACACGGAATTCGACAGTATCTTGAAGCAGTTTGATTCAAAGCCTTTCTTTATTATTCAACCTACACCGGGGGCTTGTATTAAAACGAAAACTGAGACGGGAGAAAAGATTTTTTTGAATATATGCACGTCAGAGAAAATACCGGCACCCGAGGATATATCCGATGCCCAACTTTTCTCGATTCTTTCCGAGGAGGCACCTACTTTTACCATTCCAATGAGTATAGGGAATGAGAGACTAGAATCTGACAAAAGTGATTCCTTGTGTTTCACATATGATATAGCAATAAATACATCATACTTTAATAAATGCCAAAAGCAGAAGAATTTCTGGCTATTCACCATATCAGTAGCAATGGATGGTGTGGCCAACAAATTTAATAAGACACTGAAGACAGAGGAGTATGTTATTCTAAAAAATAAAAAAGTAATGGGAAAATTACAGCAGCATAGAATTGAAAATAGAGAGCCGCATGGAAGGCCAAAGCTCCAAAAGCCATTAATTGAAGAAATATCTTCAGAGACTAAAGATAAAGGTTTAGATAGTCACGTTCCTGTAAATTTACTTAGTCAATCAAAGTCTGGTCAGCTCTTATTAAGGTATCCAGCAAAAGGAACAGCTACTCTTTTAATTGGCTTATTCGAAATGCCTAAGGGGGTAAGTTACTCGCAAATACAATTTAGTTACACAGCAAATCTATTTAGAATCCTTAACTAATTAAACACAAGGGAATTTTAATTTTTTCGGCAGTCCATCTCAAAGAATGTATCGGTCCTTCTTTACCCCGACCGTATTGTTGTTGAAGCAATAGAGAATAATCTCATGTATGACGTTGACATACCCTACAAAGTACAAACAGGAAATACAACAAGTTTCCTAGATACAAACTTAGGGGTAAATATGTGCAACTGTACTCCCTCCTTTAAATTTTACAGTTATGCATTAAAAATTGATTTACTTTGCCAGGTACTGAGGATAAATATGCCAATAGAAAATGGGCAAGGAGATATTAAAGTATAATGAGGCACACAAGAGACGCTATGAACAAAATTTTTATTAACAAAAATGTTTTAATGATGCTATGCATCTCTCATAGATATGTAGGAATTTCCTAAGCCTATAAAGTTCTCATTTGTTCGCTAGCTTCGTAATGGTACATGGGAGATATAATTTATAACACATGATCGGAATGTACTGGACTGTTACATATTCTCTGGCATCTGTAAAAGCATCAAAATCGCATGGCAAACTGCATCGCAAGAATGGCATAGTGTGTGTAACATTCGGCAAGGAGTCCATAAAATTCGTTAAGTTTGTATTTACGACTAAGAAATATGTATGCACAAACAAGCTACGTAATATCACAAAGGCCGTTGCCTGTTGCAAGTATGTAAGTAGGAGTAGCGGACATCCTATATAATATGGGTTGAGATTGAAAACTGTGCTGTTGGACAGTACAGGTTTTTCAGTGTTTATCTTTCAAGGTACTATTAAGAAAGGGGAAATTTCATATTTCCGTGTAGAACGTTTGCCGTTCTATTCCTAGCATAGTAAAGACATTTGGCAGAAGAAAAACAGTATTGAAACCTATCAGAAAGCAAGATACATATTTGTGGACTAGATCAACGAGAACCTTATATTTGTTAGTTGTGTAGTCTTTGCTTTCCTTAAGTTCTTTTGTATTGACACGTAGTATGGCACACATTATCCCATAAGTGAGAGATTTGCCAATGACTCTTGTTGCGATTATGCCACAAAAGCCAAGTACTGTTCTTATTACAATTCTACCTAATTGAAAATATGTTGGCCAAATAATATGATAGGGCGGAGGGACCGTTGGCGGGATCATTATCCCCATTTGAAAATTCAGCCATGCTCCTACATGAACACCTGCAGTAACAGATACCACCATTGCTGTGTCTCCCCTATAACATAGAATATACATTTATTATTTTCATCTGCAATGAAAGTACAAGAATTATTCTTCATTACCTTGTGGGAGTCCATTTTTTACCCGTGGGGTAATAAACAACAGTAGCCACAGTAATACCAACTAATAGAGTTAGAGCCCAAAAATTTGATACAATATAATAGTCAGTTAGATCTATCAATGGTACTAACGGAATCATTAACAGAACCGCTAACATCAGACCCGCAAGAATATCCAATACAGTATGCATTCCTAAGTAGAGCCTGCTCATACCAACAAGTGCACACCTTGAACATAAAAAAATAAGTTAGGTATAGTTAAGGATAAGGACCTGTAATTTATGACTATTGTAGCTTACCAAGCGAAAGCTATTGTCCAACCAATAGGTGTGGAATAGGCATATCTATTCATTGTATATAATACCACGCCAAAAGGTATTGATATTCCAACCATGGCATGAGTGGATGGCATACCGTACTCCTGGGACCATTTGCTCTGCAGCCTCGCTGCTGGTGGGCATTCGGGTCTCGGCCAACACATAACATCTTTCAAAGCTTGCCCTATTGGAATAGGAGATTCGCATAATGTCTGTCTCGTGAATCACCCTTTATTTCCAGCACAGATTTCCAGCTTACCGATAGACATAATAATACACCATACTAACACAACGCGTCTACCGACCGCACCATCGACATTCCAGAACCAGAATGGTATAAACGAGCAATAGAATATCTCATCGCCTAATTCCGTGCCAAATAAGAATAAATAATACCAAAAGTAATTCGTTATAGTATAGTTAGGGTTCTGGCCGGCCGGATAGGAGCCCAGTATTTCACTCGATATTTCATTAGATTCACTTGTACCCTCGACTTTTCTGTTTACCAGATTATAGCCATTAGCTTCCCTCTTTCTATGAGAAGTCTTGACACTCGTGTCATTCTCAGATTTTTTAGAAATTTCTCCCTCACACGTAGAGTCCAGCCGAGCATCTTTAGCTGCCTTGTCATGTTGTCGGCAACGGCAATTTTTCGAGTAATGTATTCGTACGCCGTAGCACTCTTGAATTCTTGCGACCAACCTCGCATCTTTCAACCAGTCTATTGTCTCGGACCACATAGTCTTTTTCAGTTTAGCACTACGTTTCCTTCGCCACGAGCATTTCTCCAAATGGGCGGGTAAACGTTACGAAATAAATGTGGTAACCATCACGTTGCAAGACCAACTTTGCTCTGGTATTTCGCTCTGATCGCGTCTCGTGTGTGTATCTACTATCTACCTCGTACGGTCAATAGCGTCAATAGCAGGTTCGCCGCGCTCCGAAAGGATGGGGCCGTGTCAAACAGAAATAATTGCTTTTCCAAGCATCGTTCATTGAATAGGAGACTTTCTTCCAGGATCGTAATATCTCGCCGATTACAAGCCGCCACATAAAACCACCTTTCGGCTTTCGGGGTAAGAGCGCGAGAGAACCGCCGGCAACGTGCGACTAGCAAATATGAGCCTCGTGTGCCCGGCGATAAAGTGTAAGCTATTTAAAACTTTATCAGTGGATTAAAATACAAAGGAAGCACAATCTACGGGAAGTACTTCTTTAGTCTATCTCATTGTTAGATACAAGTTATGTCGACTTGTCCGTGATATTTAACGCAACTGCCATATCTGCATACAGATATCGCAGTCAACGTTCCCGCACATATTTTCTACGTACTGGTTGTACAAAAAAAGAGTCTAACTTTAAATTGCAAATGTAAGTCAAAAGATGAGTCATCCTGAACTCGAGTACTTTTGAGTTCCTTATGACCAATCGAATATCGGAAGTTAGCCAGATTCGTTCGGTCTTGACTGATAATCTAATCGGGGCATTAGGATGATAAAAGTATATTGACTCATGGAAGTAGTATTTTGGTTCATATATTTGTTTATTAGTCGCATTAGTCATTCGCAACCAAGATACACCACCTTAAATACAGTGACAATATCCGAGAACGCTATGCCCTAATCCAAGAAGAAATTTCAGTTTTCTTGATCATAAAATAGAATCATTCTCCTGTATCCTAATAAAGATGATAATACTTTACAATATGTTGCAAGTTCTTTCATATACCTAACTTATATAACTACAATACTTTTTAGTATTTTGAAAGCATTATTGAGATGAAAATATATCACAGAGAAGTGTCCTAAGTCGATCCGAGTGTAGGTCGCTCTTAGGATTGAAATATCTGGCCGATCAAAGAAAAACTTCGGACTGCCGAAGGAACGTTAGACATCTCAGTACCAGAATGCAGATGTAACTCTGACGATAGTATTTCATTTGGCGATGTCACACCCTGAGAATTGATTCTCTGAATGTCACTGATGTATGCCTTGCCGCTTTGAGTGGTCAAAGTATTATTTATAGTGTTCAGGTGTGTCTGTGGAAGACTAGCAATAATAGGAGGAATCACTGGAGAGGAAGTTTGTGCCTGACAGTAAGACTGGGTACTTTGTTGATTAGTACTATGTTGATAATTACTGTACTGTGCCTTGCATTTCTTCTCGTGAACGAATAAACTGCCGGAATGACTATAAGCAGTGCCACAGATTTTACAGGCATATGGCTTTTCACCAGTGTGCGTAAATCGATGCTCTTTCAAATATTTCAGCCGTCGAAATGACTTTCCACAAGTTTTACAGTGGTAGTTGGCTTCACCCGTATGAGTGGTGATGTGTGCTTTCAAAGTACATGATTTGGCGAAGGCAGCACTGCAGAAGTGGCAAACAAAAGGTCGATCACCAGTGTGCGTTCTTTCATGATTAATGCAATTTGAATTTGATGTGAAACCTCTTCCACAATATTTGCATACATGTGGTTTGTATCCAGTGTGCGTTCGCATGTGAAACATGAGACCTGTATTTTGTCTAAATGTTTTACTACAAATGTGACACAGGAAACGCTTGAAGTTAGAGTCCTGTTGCTCTTTAGCTCTTTCGTGTACCCTTAAATGCTTCTGCAGTTTCACTTCCTTTTCAAAACATTTCTTACATTCACTACATGAGTATGGTTTTGATTTTTCTGTTGATTTTTCTTGGCCCTTGGTTTCTTCTACACAAATGCATTCCCCTGTACAGGTCGAACACTTTGCTTCATGAGTACCATGCATGTTTAGTTGATGCTTTGACAGAGACTTTTTTGTGTCATATGATTTGCCACAAATTTTACAAGGGAACCCTTTCTCCTCATTATCTGAATCTAGTTCCTCTCGGATCCAGGTATTAATAAGTTTGATGGCTGATTTCTCATCGGACGGTCTTTGAGCTTCAAGAGTTGCTTTCTGGTCGTCATGACCATATCTATCTTTATGACTTTTAAGACGGTCTTGTCGGAAGAACTTCATATTGCACACATTGCATATAAATTTCTTCTCATCGTGAATTAATAAATGCCTTTGAAGGGATTTCTCTGTTGTGTATTTTTTATCACAGTGTTGACATTGAAAGATCGAAGAATCAGCGGGAATTACAACTTTGCCAATATTTTTGTCTGCTGTCTGAGATTTCTCAGAGTCTCGATAAGAATTTTTAGTTGTGGTATTAGTAGCCAATTGCATGTCGCATTCTATATCATATACGCATCTATCTGGCACGTTTTGCTCCTGATTCACAACAATTCCATTCTTTACTTTTTCTTCTGTAGTGTTAGTAATAAATTTATCAACATTTTCACAATCTATCGTATCATTTTGTAACTTTCGCTTATCCCTTATCTCTTTAAGAATAGAAAGGACTTCTTTAGGATTTGCCCTTTTATGCACATTCAGATGCCTTACCATGGTGTCAGTTTTTCGAAATGTTTTGTGGCAGATTGTGCACTGCACTGGTTGCACTCTTTCCTTTGCTTTGTGTAATTTACTATGTCTAATTAATTTTTCTAATTGAAAAAATTCCTTATCACATTTGTCACATTTGACTTTATTTTCATTACTATTTTTCTTAATGTAATTCCTCTGCCACTCCTTGTGATTCTTCAGGCTTTCCATGGAAGTAACTCTTTTAAACATAGTGGATCTTCTTGTCCTATATCCTTCTCGTCCTGTTTGGTTCTTTTCGTGTACATTCTGTTTCTGTATAGAATACGTATTCCGTATATTTTTCTGCCGACTTTGCTTCTCACTCCTAATACAAGACTGCTGTTGCAGTCCAGCACTGTTATGATTGTCATCTTTCAGTTCTATTTTAACATCAGCATTTGCTTTTTGGTTGATTTGTTTTGAATTACAAAAATAGTCAGTCTGGCAGTACTGATCCTGCAAAAGAAGTGGAACATGAATCAGTGTGGTAAACCACCTTCCATTCAACAGACCAGTTGCTGTTATACTTACTTTCATACGAGTCATTTCACAGATATCTTGTTTCACCACTAATTTTCCATACAATTCCCTAAGTGTGATATCAGCTTTCTGACATTGTTTCCTCAGCTCATGAGCGTCGTTGAGTTTCACGATGCAGTTCATGCAAATTTGAGCGGGCAGACCATCATTCTCCGCTATCTAAACAAATATAGAAGACGAATCAGCAAAGTGTTACGAAAAATATAGGAATAGTTTATGTTGCGAGGGATAGTTTACAAACCTCGACGCCACCGCATGAACGAAGTTTTTCAAGCAAGTCGTAGCATTCCGGCTTTCCCAAATCATCGCGAACTCCTCGAAAGATGCATTGGTTATTCTGACTGGATGTCAAGCAGACGCGGCAAAGATTCGGGCCACGATTGAAATAAAGACTCGTCGATTCTGTTTTCGTCTCCATCGGAGCCTCTTTCGACAATAAAAGATGTTTCCGGAGAATATTTACACTCGGTTCGGGCCGAGAACTAAACGCGGTTCACGCGATGTCATTCCCCGAGGATGTCACGGCGTTCGCCATCGGCCTTACGCTCCTGGTTTTTTTGTCCCCGCGTGTAGAATGCGCCCAGCCGTATTTATGGGGCGGGATTTCTCTATCAGCGTCTTCGTTCATTGATCTGTTGACTGTGGAAGTTTATGCAAATGCAATATATGTACTCCCGTTGTATATTTCCTATGTATAATAAAGTTAAGAAATATTTATCTTTCTGCGCACACGCGCTTATTGGCAATGCTGTAGTCCTGGCATTAAATAAGGAAACCGCAGTGTTGTAAACCATGTTCTTGATACGAAATTATCTAAATGTTCAGGACTGATTGTGCGAAAACCTGCGCCGTCCTGAATAAAATTATGATGTCCAAAGCATCGCGGGCTACCTAGATTATATGCGTATACCTACTTGATAGTATTTCCGCGCGTATGATATGGCGCGTAAGATAAATGGCATCGAAGTGGGCCAGGTAAGGGTTTCCCGGGTCTGGCCAGGATTTATAAGAGCCTCCCTACACAGTACTTGCTTTAATGTAACTTTAACAGTGAACAAGTTCGCAGAATTCAGTGATTGTTATCTGTGATTGTTAGAGTACACTAAATTTTATTTCTGTACTTTGCTTTTTTGCGCGCCTCCCACACTCCGCGATGTTTTTTAATTCTCTTAAAAGTTCGACAATATTAGTTATTATTATGTTTTGTAATATTTTAATTTCTCAAGCATGGGAGAGTGGTTTGCGAGAGAAATATGATGGATATGGGGAAGATTGGATTTTTATGCCTGATGGCAACGGTCATCCCCAAGTGGCCGTGTTGAAGTTCGAAGAAAACGAAGCACGGGGCATCCTAGATAGTTCCGAAGTTTCGTATATCTTATACACTCGGTATTTTTCATTGCTCGAGATTATGTTATTATTAGTAATTCAAACAGTACTTCGGATTGTCATAGACAGATCTTTTTATTTTAAGATCCGGACCAGAGAATGGTACCCGTTTGTATATCAATAATAGCGCGGCTCTTTCGCAGTCGGATTTTGATGCGAGCCGCAAAACGAAGTTCATAACGCACGGTTGGAAGTCGAGTGCAATGAGTAGTGGTTTAGTTGCCATGAAAAACGGTACGTTATTCCATCAAAGCGACTCAGTTTTCTTTGGTATCCGGTTCTTATTTTTTGTCATTATAGCATATCTCGAACACGACAATTACAATGTCATTCTTGTTGACTGGGAGCCTCTCGCTGCGAGTACGTTTTACCTGGGGCCAATGAGGAACACCGAACGCGTTGGGAAAGCGGCAGCAGAGTTCATTGACTTTCTAGTTGCACAGACTAATTTAAAGCCGGAGGAATTGCATTTCCTTGGTCACTCCCTTGGTGCCCATGTAGCCGGGAACGCTGGTAGTTCAACGACTTCTGGACGATTGGGGAGGGTCACTGGATTGGATCCGGCAATGCCAGGCTTCCATATATTTGCTTCAGAACAAACACGTCTAGATGCCTCAGATGCCCTGTTCGTCGACGTGATACATTCATGCGCGGGTGTATTAGGATTCCTTCAACCATTAGGCAGTGTAGACTTCTACCCCAACGCCGGCACAGCTGTGCAACCCGGCTGTTGCTGTGCCCCCGAATTAATGGGTAATGTTACACAAATTCTTTCTGTGGAACTTTGTACAATCGCCTGGTATAATTGTATTTTCAGAGGCATGCAGTCATGGACGATCGTACGTATACTTCACTGAAAGTATTAATGCCAAGACGGGACTGACAGCGACGAAGTGCGACACTTGGGATCATTTCATGGGTGGAAACTGTGATAATTCTGAGACTGTGCTCATGGGAGAATACGTCGACCGAATGGCGCAGGGATCCTTCTTCCTCAGAACAAGATCAGAGCCACCATATGCCTATCAAGCGGAGATAACACAGAACTCTATTTAAAGTTACGATTGTCGTTAGTCTTTGAGACGAATACACGAAGCAGGCTTATGACGGAATCAAATTTAATTCCCGTATTTAATACATGGAAGAAAGCTAATGTAAAATATCTCATTTTAATAAATAATAATTACAGTATTTTACAGTTGCGTCAGATTAAACGATTCGTAGGTTGCGCGTATTCCCTTATATGAACATCGATTTTTTTTCTTTCTTATCTATCTACATAGTACAGCAAATGCAAAGAGCACTAAATTTTGCGACTCGTGCATTTGCACCGCTTAAAAAATAACTAATGCTTGCCAAATTCAGTGGGAATGGCTTAAAGGATTAAATTGGCTTGTATAATAAAGTCGTAACATATTTCTTGCGGTAGCGATGTGTCGCTGACAAAACCATCACACTGTCTTTGATACTTAAGGCATACAGGTGGTTCAACATAACATGATTAGGCTCTGGCAACAGAGTAGGCTCGCACTGCAAATATAAATCATATGAACCATATGTTCCTTGAGTATTTTATAGTCGTAGTATAATCCTGCATCTTTTTCACTTACCGATAGCGGTGTGTCCTTATTTAGAATAACTTGTAATAAATGTGGAGGCAAGATTGGCGGACCTGGCAATTTTTCCCAAGGCTTATGTGGTGGCACCTCCTGACCATACTCGGTTTGAGCGCTACTTATCACACCTTCACTATCCTTTGCAAGTGCTTGGAAAACTTCAAAATCTGACTTCCTTACTGATACTAGATTATTTTTTGAACCCATTCCATTATCAACAATTTTCTGAAAGAATTACATTTCAATTGTCTCATTATTCTCATAGTAAATTTATGTATCCTATAAGTAATAGGCAACTTACTATGTCCGGATCGTGCCTCCATTCACCATCAACAAAAAACTTATACTGATGTTCGCCTTCCGGCAGGTCAATGATGGTAACAAAGTCACCATGACTCTTTACCATCGGCAAGGTCTTCCATCCAGTAAAAGTGCCACTGATATACACTTGCTTGCCACCGCCTTCCCATTTAAACACAGTCGGCAGAACTTTGCTATCTGCTACTTTCGTCCCTTCTGACACTGTGTTAGACCGCGGCCTTTGCGAGCTAAAATCGTCGCCCTCGTGTTGGCCTGTCTGCTCGTCGAATTAAATGGCAGAATTATTTTCGACACATTTGCATTCAGCTTCGATAGAAAGCTCGTAAAAAGTACCTTGGCGAAATAAGACTCTTCCTCCTCGTGGGAAGACTGAAAGACTAGCTTCTGACTGGGCTTCTTGTCAAAAACGAACGCTTGGCCCTCCTTGCCCGGAGACGGAGGAGGGTGATCTTTGTTATGCCGATGGTCCCTGCTCGTCGTACTGCCGTGATGATGACCGACGGGCTGGTTACTACCCGCGTTACCCATTGCTGCTCGACGTTTTCTGACACCGAAGAAATCGACCCGAGGTCAAAATGTAAATTCAGTAATAAAGCACATCATCCTATGTGCTTCGAAATCAACCTGCACCAAGCATTCCCTGTATTGTCAAACGCGCTTATTAATACTCACTAAAGAGGAACGTCTGGTGGAGCAACTAAAGCCGTGCCAACTTGATTCTCATTGGTACCGAAAGGTGTTTACGTGCCTTCGTGACAAACCCGAGATCAGCTTTCAATGAAGAGTCATAACATCAGATCCAAGAAGACAGAGCACAGACCACAGCAACAGCACTGACATGGACACTTTGAGCAGCCTGCCTCAAGAATTGCATCATCGCGCATTCTAGTGAAAGGAATGTGAACTTTGTCGCATGGTGTCAGACAAATGTTTGAGACTATTTTCATAATAAGAGAGCAATTGCGAGCAATAGGGAGTAGAAGAGAACAAAGAGCATACGCCAGTAGTTATACAGTAGGAGGATTTCTCTATCGCATCCGTGTGAACAAGTGTATGTAGAACGACGTCAAAGCAGTGACGGGCTTCCGCGACGCGATGTAAATGCAATCAAAATGAACGTAACCAAGCCGTAAAGGTTCGGCTGGATATTCTACGGATTCTACGCGGTATTACGTCTCGAAGCAGGAAGGAAGAAGAGAGCAATCATGTCGGATAAACAAGACTCGGGGGACGAGATACAAACGATATCTCACAAGTTTCGGTCGGTGACAACGATCGAGCCGGTGTTCGATGCCGCCAGTGAGCAAGCGACAGCGACAAAAATGAACAGCAGCAGCACTTCGTGCGAGCTGTCCGAAAGCAATGCGAGTAGCACCGATGAGCATCCAGTGGCGGTGCGTAGACTACCGGAATTAAACTTGCCGGAGAAAATCCTATTTGTAATTGACACGGTGAGAGAGAGAAATTTCACCCCGTTCAAACTTGGCACTGGCGCCAAGTACTCGCCGCTGTTTATGATTAAAAGGGTGGTCGAGAATTTTGTAAATGCAAAGTCAACGATTCAGCGTGGTCACGAATATGCCCTTATGTCCTTGGATAGCGAAGGTGCTCATTGGATCTGCGATTTCACTAACAATATTAAGAGTATTGTTAATCACTTGGACACTATCATGGAGCAATTTCAAGAAGAGGATGCTAAAGGCTTTGATCTTGGCCAAGTGTTTGAGACTGCCCGCACAAGATTACCTTTACCACCCAAAATACAGTCTGGAGAACCAGCAGCGTTTGTCACTCGAATCATTTTGATCTATGCTAGGTCTAATTCCATTCCAAAGTTCCATACTGGTCAAAAGTGCTTGGAAACACTCACCGAAAACCCATACTTCTTTCTGGATGCACTGTTTGTGCATGAAGTTCCTTGCTCCGAACATACCTGTGAAGAGGTATATGCTGAGGTTACAGCATTGGATACAACTGGCTTTTCGTATATTTTGGAAGTAGGAAGGAATGCTGCCAAGCTGCATGACAGTATGGCCAAGTTACTTGCTCATCCGTTGCAAAGGCCACCCCAAAAAGATACTTCTTACTCTGTTTGCAATCCAATAGCTTTGCAAGAAGTGCATACCAATGTTTAATACTACTTGTTTTGTACACATTTGAATAATTTATTTGTTGTAATAAAAATCTCGTTACTCCGACAGTACCCTAATTTGCGTCACCGTTCATAATAAATGAATAAAAATGGTAACGGTACTTTCAATCTTTACGAGTAAAAAAACAACGCGAATCCGGTTGTGGACGAGGTTGGTGAACGGACGATCATTGGGATTCCCATGACGCGGGGATTCCCGTAGTGAAGGGAGAGAGAAATTCACTAGAGCGAAAGGTGACAATCGAGTGCAAAGAAGGTAGAGATATATGTAGATATACGTTGAGTAAAAAAGAATTACCGCAGGCAATTTCCACTGGTAAAAAACCGGCGGTTTCAAGAATGATCTTCAAGCAGTATTAAAATATAGGTGCATGTTTTGATTTCTCATATTTATATTAAAAAAATCTTTATTCATACTGTATTAAGTTATCTTTATAAAAGAGTACTGGGGTTGTTTATACAATCTTACAAATAGCATTGAGTGTCTGTCTTACTCTAACAAAGAAGATATCTCTTCATATAGTATGTACAGGAACTTAGAGTTCAGCTATTTTCTATGGTACAGCATCCTGTTACAGTATCCTGTTACAGCAAAACCACTGCTGTACATTATTTACAGTATCATCGGGCGTTGCATTCAACCGCGGCCGATCATTAGCAAACACACTTATATCACAGTTATGAGAAGTATTAGCATACCATATCGAATTGACATGCACAACGCGCATTCGCAACGCTGTTCTCTCCTAGGAAGGAAGAAATAACAAACTGTCGCGTAAGCGGAAAGTCCAGGATTTTCAGGGGGGAAATTGCGGACTTTTTTTCGCCTTCTATGAGAACGTAGAAATCAAGGAAATTACAATCGATAGACTAAGTGGCAGAACCGGGGTCAGCACCGTGTTCGCTGAAGATGAGGAACTGAAGAGTCCCAGGAATTGTGGCAGAAGTCTCACAACACTGGTAAACGAGACCCTCTCTGTCCCGCTAGTCACTTCGATCACCGAGGAATTCTCACTGTTCTCTGACATTATGAGCGTCGAATCGTCTTCTTCTGTCGTGATACTATTACTTTCCTCCTCGATATTTTCGGACGGTCCTGTCCAGCTCCCGCAGCGGGGGAAATTGGATGGTACCGGTAGCATATCCTCATGCTCTCCGACCTTGAACACCAGAGACATTCCTATTTCCGCATGAAACTCTATATGGCAGTGGAAGAACCAGTATCCTGAAATACAGACGCGACGCTTAATCTTTGCTGCATCTCATTTAAATTAATCGTTTCTTGGAAATACAGTGACTGCTTCCAATGCAGTTCCACGTGAGGGACTTCTCACCTGGATTATCAGCATGAAACCGTAGCACCGTGTATCCACCATCTGGAACGGTTACGGTGTCCTTCAACGGCGGTCTCTGCAGATTTCGTGGGATCTTTCCTTCCCTGTCTAATTTCTGCACGTGCTCGAGAGTGACGTTCTTTCCTATCCTCTCCATTGCAAGGACTCGGAATTCGAATCCGTGCAGGTGGAATGGATGATTAGCATCGTAGGCGAAGCCTAAGGTTCATTCGACTTTTATGAATTGTTTCAATTAATTATTTTCGACAGTGTATTGCTGAAGATACACACCTTCATCTATCAATATCAATTCCACCACACTATTGAGTTTCACTTGCAGAACATGTGGGCATTCACAGTAATCCTTTTCGCACCCCTTGACAGTAGTGTGGTTGCAAAATAGATCCGGCGTGATCAGATCACGTTCAGACATCAGAGGGAATGACGGAAACTTCATTGAGATATGATTTAACTGCGGCGTGAGTACTTGAACGCCATATTTCACTGTAGAAATACATGAAGAGCGTTCAAGGAATAGTTACTATAGCAATTACATTATAAAATATGTGGACACTTACCTTGATTGAAACCGTAGAGTCCTTTTCGGTGAAAACTCGGATGATCTACCTTATAGAAATCGTAGGCGATGAAGAACTTGTGATCTGGTTCCCTTGTATTTGCAACACAGTCTTTGCTCATAGTCTTAAAGAGGGGTACACTCAAACTTGTCTTAGTTTCTGTCCCTTCGTTCAACGCGTTCACTTGCTACAAATAATAAATGAATATTTATCATTAGACTTATAATATTGAAAAGGTGTAATAAGGAATTCCAATCGTACCAGCCCCAATTCTCGATTGGGTTCGCGTTCATAGCGAACGGGACTCTTCGGATCTTCTTCCGGTGCTCCTTCGTATCGCAAGATAGCGACTTGGTGGGCTTTGGTAAATCTCTCGTCGCAATCCATGAGACCGCGAAACCGAATCCAATAATTATCCACTGGCTGATTAGTTCGGACGATCACGTCGAATCGTTCACCCGCATAAATCACCAATGATTCCGCTATCGATTAAGATGATCATTAGAATAATTTAATAGAATACCCTAGCTGATGATAGACCGATGCAAATTCTTCTACCCTTACCTGGTATCGCTTCAATATCGTGACCATCCGTACTAATTACATACAAAGTGTGATTGTCGATTGAGATCTCGACCGGACAATTAAGGAACTCGGCGTTGATAATGCGCAATCGGTAGCTGTTATTCTGCAAATCCAACGAAATTACATTTCTCCTTTAATGGATATCACTTAAAATCGCAATTATTTGTATAATCTTGACTTCTCATACTTGTTGCACAGAGAATATTTCTATTGGCGATGGCAACGTTAGATTATCCTTGTGAAACTCCTTAAAGCGGCCAAGACCGTTCACAAGAATATTCCTGGGTTTATTGTCTCCCGCAGCGTGATGGTGAGATACAAACATATCCATACTCGTCTCGCCTATCCAATCGCAAATCACCAATGTGAAATTATCCTGATCGTACCAGTCCCTGTACAAGTTTTTATGCGGTGGGACACGAACAATGAGTGGACCGAATAGCCCGTCGCCTCGTTGCACACCTGATCGGCAAAATTATTTTATTCCATTTGTGAACTATTTGATCTGGGTTCAGAGTAACTAATACTCTAATGAATGTAATAAAATTACAAAAGATGTGCTTGTAGTTGTTATACCTAAATGGGAATGCCAGAAATGTGTGCCTCCCTGAGCTGCAAGGAAGTCGTATCGGAAGCTGGCGCCTGGTGGAATGGGGCATTGAGTTATGTGGGGAACGCCGTCCATGTATGGCGTTTTCATTTGATTCTGGCCGTGCCAATGCATGGTCGTGCTTTCCGAGCGCAGCATATTCATTACGTCAACGACAATCCTATCGCCTTGACACACCTACAATAGTAAATGCATAATGAAAGATCGGTATGGCGTAGCTATGCTATCTCTGCTAGAGCTCTGGTGAATGTTTGAACCATCGTAATTCAGAACGAAATTCTTGGAAGAATCAACTGTAATCTACAGATCGCATCCAATTAAAATAAAGTCCTTGGCACGATGCTCTCGTGGAAAGAGGGGGAATCATCCGAGGACCGTTTTTCCCACGTCGATACATATATTCAAATTCATTGTACAACTACGTAGATCGAGATGCCAGATGCACCGATAATAAATCTCCTCTGTTAATAAGTGGATCGATTTAGAGTGGAAACTATTTTGTAATTGCAGTCGCGTGAGTTACAGGAAGTCAGGTAATCAGGCACACGTGCTCGGACTAATTGGTGCAGGCTTATCGTTAGATACCAGGATGGTAGCGGCAGGATATCGAGGAATATATGTTGTTGACGAAGCACCAAGCTCGACGCATCGCGAAAGAGAAAGTAAGTTTCGAGCTGAAGCTGTTCGGTAAGAATTCGAGTTACCGGTGTCGAGTTATCGAATACTTACTTCGATCGCGGGTCCGGGCATTTGTCGATTGACAGTGAGAATACCCCTTTCGACACCATCGCCGGGTACACAGTGTGGTCGAAAGCAATCGGTCAGATTAAAAGGGCAATTGTAGCAAGCCTTGCTCATCGTTGTGTAAGCCTCCACGCGAAAAATATACCGGCAGGTCATCGGTGGTGCATCTTCTCTGCACGATCGTCGACAGGGATGCTGCGACCAGTCGACCTCGTCCGCCCATTCCGGATCGATCTCCTGCTCGTCGTACGCCGTTATAACACTTACTGTAAATTGCAATTACGACCATAAAGTTTTTTCCTTGTAGCAAATTAATTGGCGATCACGTTAAAATCATAGTAATGAATCAACGAATCTCATTGAAGCGGCTTACAAGTGGCATTTACTATTACTCGAAATTACCGTTCTTAGAACACCGCTTGAATTAGTAGTGCTTTTTGCCTGATTCGACTCACCTGAGATGCAACTGCGGAGGAGCAGGTGGAGTTGCACGAGAATTAGCAATGCTCGGCGACCTGTCATCTTTGATCTGAAAGAGAGCAAGTGGGGCGTCACGTAACAGGTTTATTTAATTCACCAATTGGGAAGGCTGCGATATGTTTATGGTATGTAAAGCATCCGCATGCCGTATTTCGCCTTATCTAATCACCGGTAAAATAGTAACACGATGTAAGAACCTGCCAACTGTCTTAAATGCGACCGATTATATGAAGAACCGAAGCTTCTTTGCGTGATTGTAGGAATGACAATTCATTGTTGGCGATGTTTCAAAAGTGAAGGAATTAAGACTGATCGAAAGTTGCGATTAGGAGACCTTCATTAAAACTATTCGGTCGATTATACTTGCCGAAAGCGGCGTGTGCCTCCCTGGTAATATTTGCCAAGCACGGCCACGGCCAGTACCAGACGACACGCGTGTTAACACGCGTTGTTTAATGTCCCGAATAGGAATCATACCCGCAGCTACACTCGCGGAATGTTGAAATGCCTAATACGCGGGATTGCGCCACTGAATAAATAACGTTTCGACATGGATCCACACGTTACTGCTTTTAGCCTTTAAGACTGCTCCTCGGTCGAGTGCTCTTTACTTAAGTACCCCGTATCAAAGGATTCACCGATTTCTTCGACAAGTTAGCAGAAATCAGCACAATTTAACTGGGAGTAACGCAAGTCTCGCGAGTACAAAAGAAAATATGCAAAACGTGGAAACCGGCGGGAAACAAATAGTAGAAATCGGAAACTGCTGAAGGCTAAAATAAGAATCGGCTAATTGTAAATAGTTCTTCTGATAGTTATAGGCACCGGTATGGAGAGTTCAATGCCGATGCCAGCATTCAAATCTCCACCGGTGATTCAGAGTTCGAGTTTCTAATTTGTCGATCACTAGAACAAAACATTCCTGACAGTAAAGAGGAGAAGAAGTCTCGAATTACTTTTCTAAAGAAACACTCACCAGAACTGGAATCAAGATAGTCCAAATCCTCACTAGTCAAAGTCAACGGTGCAACTCAATCACTGGAGGAACTGTAGCCTGAGCAACTAATGATAGAGGTAGCTTCTTGCGCTCTGCGTCTAGCGCATCGTTGGTGTACGATAAACGGAGTCGGGCGATCGAGGAAACACCGGCACACCACGTCCGCACCGCCGGTTAAAAAGGAGTGACGACGTTTTACGAAAGACTGGACCGATGCAGCGCCGTCCGCTTTTCTATAGAGGTGCTTCTTGGAGGTCATGCGTACCCTCACGATACCACCACGGCTGTTCCTCTTACTTACGCGGATGATACCGGAATTTCATCCTACATCGGAGATCATCCTTTCCTCCTGCTATCGATTTTCCCTGCTCACATCTTCACGGGAAATTCCCCGTTCCACTGGTACACCTGACTAACACTATACAGTAGCACTTTGAGGTTTTCCTATTATGCAGTCTACTGTTCTATATTTATCCTCTTAGCTGAATTCTTCTTTAATTGCAGAGTATTCAAGAAATCTAAGCTGTGACTCAGTGAGTCAATATCGTCATTTAATTAGAAGGGGAAGATCCTGACGCTCTTTGATCCATCTCCATCACTCAACTAGATCGAGAACGACAGTATCACGTTGACATTTTCTTAGTAACTGAATAAGTCCTGAACTCGTCGAAAAGTTCGGCTGCTTCTTTCATCTCTCGATTCACGTGCCGATAAATTGTTAGCGTTTACTTTCCGGCGTGCGTTCGACCGCTTTATCGTTTCACCAGCGACGTGACACTTGCAACGATTCACAGATGGAGGATAATCTTTTCAACGGCATCGGCCGATAGCAATCAGGTTCAGCGACGAAAAAAATATTATTCGTCAAAATAGGCGAAGTACTAAAAATAGACACGGTGCTCGTGCGGTTGACGAGCAGTTGCGGAAATGAAAGTGTTCGCGTACTAACGTTTGAAAAGAAAAGCTCCTTATCTAGTGAGAATATTGAAGTTAATACCCGGTCTTATTCCAACCGCGAGCATTATTTTCTCATGCTCCCGAGAACATCAGGTATATTCTACTGATTTCCACGGTGACGATCAGAGATAAGATCTCTCTACTTTGCAAGAGAACCTCAAGTGTCGATTAGCTAATGACGTTCATTTATGATTATCTTTTCCGACATGCAGTTTAGATAAGGCAGCGCCGGAACCCATCTTACAAAATACTGATGAGTAGATAGGACACTCTCTGACGTATTTCTTCATTTTACCTTCCACGTATGGTCTGACACGTACTGACCAATTCTTCTCGCCAAAACCAATCTTTCCAACGATAGTTCTTCCCGCAGAAGAATCGACTAGTACGTAATAATTTAATACACACATTTTGTTAAAAATCTCGAAGGGTAGTTTGCATAAGAATAGCACGATAAGATTCTATACGAAAAGAGGTATAAATAATATTAAATATAAAGGATAAACGATCCCATGAAGAAGTGAAATTTGGGATAACGTCAGGTAGCCTCGGGATAAGAGAGAGTAATCATCGGCCAAATTATCATGGATTACAATCTAGCTTGACGTTGCCTAATTATATGCTGACCGCCGGGCCATGGTCACCCCGAGCACCATGGATTGCCAGATGTTATAAAACAATCTAGAAACACGCAAGCATGTATGTATTTCCCTTTGCCTTATTTTCCACTTGCGTCATTGGCACTGCGTCAAGACACCATCCACGGCCATCGGGCTCAACGAAATCGACGAAGAAGGCCGACGGCCAAGAAAACATTTCATTCGCCCAGAATTTCAGTGCCAGAGAAGTAGGAGGATTCGCGCGAGCGTATCCTATACATATTTGCAAGAAGGTAAATTTGGCGGGAGGATGGTTAACGCAGAAGGCCCGAGAGTGGAGGAGAAAGTTTACGCAACACTTTGGAGTTTTGAGGTTGATGTAACAGCGATATCGAAGAAGATATGCTTCTTTACACGTAGCCCTCTGCTACGTAAAACACAAGGACGAATCAAAAGAGCATTACCCCCGATCCTAGCAGTTACCTTTTCTCTACGGAACTCACAGGAACATCAACGATGAAGCTGGAGATAACAGTCTATCAATAGCATGCCCACTTAATATTTATATCTATTATTTATAGAGAGAATCTTCTTCCTGATGATCGAACTATATAATAAGTGGATCTTTGGGGTATTTATAACGATTTTCATATTCCTTGGTTAGTACTGAAGATGGACACGCGTTGCAGCGTTGTTTTATAAGTACAACATTGTCTGTTTGCATAGTCATTATAGTCTGCGGAAAGTAAACGGTGCACGTACATAGGTCGCAACAATGGGCAAGAATAGAATTTGAGAAAATGATTGCAAGTGACACGGATAATGAAACGATAATAAAGAGCAAACATTATTCGCTCTTATAAAAAGTGGCTTATTATGATAATAGAAGGCACAATTTACGATACGCGGCGATAAAAGGTATGGGAATGCATGATATGTAGATAATATAATAAGCGCGAATCGTCGCATATGAATTATAATTCGCAGGGTCGTGATTGTATAATTACATAAACTCGGTGGACGCATGAGATAACAACGCAACGCGATCAAAGATTTTCAATTGAATTTGAATATCTACTAATTCCAGGAAAAGGCGCCACTAGGCGCGACATGCTTCGTTTTCATCGTCCACAGTAATCGCATGCTGACAAACTAACCCCTTTCAATCAACAGGAATAATCACAATAGATATACACTTGTGTCGCGCCGGTGCCTCTCTGAATTTCCCTGTGATAAATATTTGAACAATGGGCGACTTTATAAAAGGAAAATGCCTGCTAATGTGCTCGGAGAAAGAACGGTGGATGTAAGTTCCCGGCACGTATTGGTGGCAAGTTTATTGCCGCCACAGTACGTGCCCTCTTTCGAATAAACTATATAGTATCATGGCATTTTACGCCGGCTCTCCTTCCTTTGTATGATTCCATTCAAATCATCCCATTAAATATGATTATTCTCTCTCGAGATGACAGCGGGCAGATTAGCATTATTGAATGTTTCGTTAGGAGAGAAAAGGAGAACTTGCTGCACCTCTTTGAGATCGACGAGAAAACTAAGGGGCGGAAGCCACCGAAGGCCAATCCTAATAAAATCGTCAAGTGCTACGGCCGTCCAGCAATAGGACAAGATATGACCGATCCTACTGAATTGCGACCGGCATCCGTACTCCTGTTGACTGTTAAATATTTACTCTCAGAGTACTTTCTGCTGTTTATAGAGCAAGCAGTAATAGATTAATACCAACACATTTTGATCTAAATCCACATTACAGGGTAGTTGTAAGGACTGATGTTGATTGGGTGGTTGTTTATGATTTCATCTTTGATCGCCTGAGGGCTGTAAGGCAGGATATCGCAATTCAAAGAATTCCAGTTTCCTCAAGCATATCTCTATTTGAACCCATTATTAGGTTCCTAGTTTATTCCAGCCAAAGGTATTGAGAGATTTTGGGATATGTTACTAGTTAAACACCACTTATTATTTCTGAAAATTGTAGATTGTGCGAAAAGAAGCTTGCTGTCTATGATCCAAAGATTAATAGTCAACATTTATCGGAGTGTATTAAACATGTACTTGTCTTATATGATCAATTAGAAAAGCAAAGCAATAGTCTTGATATATCGCTGGATAGAATGCTGGATTCTTTATCGTTGAAAAGTAACAGGCCTGAAATGGAAGCACTTTATCTACTTCTATATATTGGGGATGTTGAGGCATTGGAAAGAGGATTAAAACTTGAATCTTATATAAGGCATGAAACTCAACATACTTGTAGACACTTGTAACTTTTTATGGAGGAAGTACTCTCTTTTTATGCAGTCTTCTTCTTGGTTGATAGGCAGTCGTGGCTGGTCCAAGTTGCATTAAAGATATCGCTTGCTTGGCATTTAAGAAATTATGTTCGTGTGTTCAAATTAATAGAAAGCTTGCCACCTCTGTTGGCATGTGCAGCTTTAACAAATTTAGCCACTCTAAGAAGGTAATCAATTACTTTCTTGTCGAGATTATGTTAGTAAACAAGATTACTTGATTAACAAACTAGTGTCATTTTAGGACAACATTACAAATCATGTCTACCGCATATAACAGTAAAGTACTGACATATCCAGGGATTAAATTACAAGAGCTTTTACTTTATGCGGATATCGACAAACTTCAACGGGACTGCGAACATTATGGATTGAAGTTAGTAAATCAGAATGTTCAATTTCAAAAAGCAATGTTCAATGATACTTCCAAATTGGTAAGACATATGCAACTAAGTTAAATGACTTATTTATTCATTACTTGTAGTACCTGTACATGCATATTCATTCCAGACAAGTTCAGATAGCTACTTCAAGGATGAGATTCTCCATAATTCTCTACCATTTATTCTCTTAGAGCCTATCTAAATACACATTACGAAACATACAAATGTAACATACTTTCTTTTTCTATACATGTTTTAACTTAAGGAACTATGTTATTATAAATATGTAGAAGAATAGATCACAAATAATTTATGCAGCCACTTATTGAGAGTCGCTCGAAGAGCTGCTTGACGAGTCCGTTGACATAACTTCAACATCCTCTGTTTCTTGCTTATGTGTGTTCATAGCCACACTACCTTGGCCACCGACTGACATGTGGATCTCGCCAGAGGTGTGCCATGTAAATTGATTTGACTGTGATACTGATGGTGGCTCTGCAATATAAGCAACAGTATAAGGTATATTTATAAACAATAAAGACATTTGAAACAAGAGGTCCTTAAATTGTCAATATACCTCCAACAGAGTGTCCAGCTCTATGTAAGTCGGAGGGAATTCCTGGATGAGAACCAAGCATTTGCCCATTCGAAGGGAGATCGCTTAACTTTCCTAGGAACCCTAATCTCATTTCGATATCTGAAAAACATTCAATGGAAGGATTAATAGAATGATTGTTAATTAGTCTCTTACAAGGTCCATGGATGGTCATGAAAAAACATTACCAGTTGGATAGGGTCGCCTGGGGTCTCCTTGTTGCCAAGTTAGTGGGGCACATATTGCATTAGATGCACTTATTCTGTGCGCAAATTTAATAAGTTCCTCTGAAGGCACTGGCCTCTTATTCGCACGGGCTATAGATTGCAATTTTTGTTTAGCTTGGTAAATAGCGGTAGCTAATATTTGCTCAGCTTCTTTGAGTTGTCTTTGTAACTGCTGAATATCTTGGTCTTGCCTTTCAACTTCAGCCTTTAGGGCCTCCATTTTTAAATTAATTTTTGCCTGCTCAGCAGCTCGTTTTAATGTTGCCTTTAATTCATTATCTTTAGCAACAAGGAGCTCCGTTAATTGTGCGTGTTCCGTGCTCGACAGCTTCATTGGCTTTTGAGCAATTGTGTTTTCGATCATTTCTCTGTGAAGTATATATATTGAACATCGATGGAGAAAAATGTTTAAATATTTCATTTATTGTTCCCAACTTACTTTGCAATTAATTCAATATCATCTATCAACGAGAGGAGAACCTCTCTTGTACTTTTACTCGATGCCATAATACTTGTTAGTATATGAACTTGCTAGCTACGATGAATATCCTTTGAACTCGAATGTCATTATTCGGTACAATAGACAAATTTTACGAAATTGTCACAGTTAATAACACTCAGAGTTCGAAAGCTCACATTGTTTACATTAACTCAATAAACGCCCACTGTGCGCTCAACTACTGATCTACGCCGACCCAAAGCAACCCAAACCTTAACCTAACTAACTAGCTTGATGCAGCCGGAATCCCCCCATAACCAATCCCTACATCCCTACCAGCCTGCACCATCCCCTACCGACTGTTACCTACACACCACTACACACGTGATCTGACATTCACAGAATTGTACTCATTTTTGCCGCAAAATGTTTTTAACCCGTAATTCATCTTAATTCAACTACTACCCGGTGTATGTGTTTCTAAATTCTTATTTCAATAGCAAGTACGACTAATACGTAAAAAATAAAGTTTGTCCGAACGTTCCGGACACTTTTGTGTAGATCAGTGTAGATCAGCGTAGATAAATACAATAGGCTCTCCGGGAAAAAGGCGGTACAAGCAGGCGCGGGTTTATGTGAAAAGGCGCCAGTTTCTTAGGTACGCGCTGTCAGTTGATAGGTTTATATGAACTTTAAGTAACAAACATGATAATTTTAATAGTCGTATTTGTAACGCGGGTGGTATGACTTCTGTGGAAACGTATAAAGATTCTTTGAGGTTTAACCAATATGATTTACATGTAATCGTTTCTGGTTTCTTTAACGATACAGAATACTTTTCCGTAAGTCTCCATTAACCAGATGCGCTCAACTAAAGCTGCCCTTCATTAAAAATGACAAATATTTTCATAGGCGAAAGTTATAAACGTTTTCCCAGTTTTGAACTACAAGCAGCTCAAATTGATTTTAGTGGAAATCATTTTGTTGTATAAAATCACGAGGGAAGACGGGATATTCGTGAAAAGACACTGTAAGAGCTTGGCACGAATGTTGCGGGTTCAGATTGCAGTAACTGTTTCCTTCAGTGTTTTTATATATTTCAGTACAAAATTATAGCAACGTTCATACAGTATTGGTTTCACACGATGTCGGGGAGAGGATAGAAGAAGTACTGAGAAACATCGATCGCAACAAGTCGGTTCTCATTTCATTTACGAAACTGTTGATGCACCAGAAACACGTGAAATTTAAGAAACACGAGAGGAAAACGTGTTTCTTCATACTACCTGGGTTTGATATTGTTATTACAACGTCTGGTCTTCCTGTAATAATAATTCTGTACAGTATTCCTCTTTTTGAGTGATCACAGTTAATATTATTGCCTTTTCAGATTCACTATATTCCACCATCTCATTATTACTCTCCTGAACATGAGGAAGTACCACTTCAGTTTATAAAGTTACTGAATATGAGAAACGTTGTTTACATTAGCGAATTACAATGGTATGTAAATGACCTTAAAGTCGTTTCTATAAAAGACAAGAATTCAAACACAGACAAGAACACCAAAAGTAATGGTTTCGCTGAGAAATCTGTGTTATGGAAAAAGTTAAATCAGACCGAGGAGAAGCCACAAAGTGAAAGAGAAGCAGATCCGAAACAGTGTGCATGTTTTTTAAAGAATCACAAATCTACAAACACAAATAATCTACCAATCAAAGATCAAACCGTTGAAATCAACAAGCTACAGGAGATTACAGAGGTAAAGCAAGATACATCAGAAGTATCAAAAGTTGATAAAGTTATTGAAGTTCAAGGAAATAAAGAAATTGTACCTTTTAGAATAATAGATGAGAAAGTTAGTACGCGATATGATGTTTCTCACTTGTATTGGGTACACCGGTGACATTTCCCTTTAACTATAAGCAACACAAAATTTTTGCGGAATATACAAATCAATACATTTATTATTGTTATAACTGCTATTATTATTTCCTTTCGATTCCCGCTTATTATTACAGATCTCCATTCGAGCTTGCCATTTTATATGATTTGCAAAGGTAAGAAACACTAGGCGCACATTTTTTATATGCAAATGATTGCCTAAAGTAATCGAGTCAATTATAAGAATTCAGTTTAATTTAAATCTTGTAACAAATATAAGTTTAGCTGTGTTTTCCGCGCGGGTAGTGTCCATGAGTTTTGCATCTAAACGGATCGTGCTGTGGAAGTTTGGCAGAGGACTATGATTACGTAGTATAGTGTACATCTCATGAAATCTTACTCTTAGTAAAGACAAGTATGCCGAAGCATGTAACGGCTAGCATAACGCGACTCCTAGTGCTCATTGGTCTATGACCAGAAAGGCCACTGGCTCTGCGCATAAATGTATGTTACGTACAACAAAAACTTATATGCTGTATGATGTATTGAACATGGTCACAAAAAATACTGCGCAGCGCCTGTTGAACTAATATGTACGCAATACTCAATACGCAGAAATAGACGAAACGATGCGACTTCCTTAATGCCAAAGGAACTTAGTGACAGAACGTCATGCACAGAACTATGCACAGTGATTGATATTCTGAACTCCTCAATGAATCGCCACAAGACCGGATTCCACGAGTTTCTGTATCTTCGCTGCAATATCGGGATTCTTTAAGTGGCTGAAAATAGAGTAAAGTATGTATAAAAATCTGGATTACATAACGCATCACACATTCTTTCTCAAGTATTCATAATACTTACTCTTGCAGTGCCTTTGGATCACTTTGCATTTGTTCTAAGATCAGTCGCATAGCGGGGTCTCGTAATATATTTCGAACTTCGGGATCAGCCATTGCTCTTTTTCGTACTTCCTCAGGATTTGAGCTAACAGAGACAGCGCAGGAACGGTAGCCTTCGAGAGCTTCAGCATTTGATGGATCTAATTCTAATGCTTTCTGGTAGGCAGTAAGAGCTTTTGCTTGCTGTTGCATTCCTTGCAAAATTTTTCCTTTCCTAATCCAACCCTTGATGAACTTCGGATTGATCTCAACACATTTGTCGCAGTCTTTTAATCCAAGATCAAATGCTGCTAATTTAGTGTAGCATGCAGCTCGGTTACTGTAGTATTTCGGATCATCTGGATTTCTCTTGACAGCTTCCGTGTAATGCTTAATTGCAGCTGGATAATCTCCGTCCTTGTATTTCTGGTTTCCAAGCTCTTTTTCTTCCTCCGCCTTTTCGGGATCAATATAAGCCTTCCTCTCCTCTTCCCTAATGATTTTATCAATATCTGACAAAAGACTTTTAATCTCTGGTGTTCTGTGCTCTGACATGGATTTTTCGTAGTACACTTTAGCCTGCTTCCAATTTTCCATTTTTTTGTACGCGTGACCAATTCTAGTGAATGCCTTTGCTATTAGTTTGAAGTCTGCCCTATTTTCTCTGCCAATATCAATGGCCGTTTCACATTGAGAGATACATTTTGTGAACTCTTTTTGTTCGAAATATACAGCAGCTATGTTAAGCCGGTAAATAATCTCAGTTGGGTCCAATTCGACAGCCTTATTGTAATGTACGAGCGCTTCTTCAAAACTCTTTTTCTTATAAGCTTCATTTCCCAATTTCTTTTGATCCAAGGCTTCTTTCTTCTCTGGTGGCAAGTTGTCTTCCTCTTTAGGCTGAGGTTTAGGTTCCTCCTTCTTCTTTGGCTCTGGCTGTTTAGCTGGTTCAGTATCCATTAGTTCCTCCATATCCATATTCATTCCTAATAGCACACTCAGTGTGGTAAGTACTCTGGGGTCTTGAAGTTTAGCAGTTTGAGGGTTGGAAGATAGTTCTTGTAACAATTTCATATAATCTGGGTCTTGCAGCAAGTTTTTCGTTCTGGGATCACTAGCAAGCTTCATAATCATGTCGGGCGAGGCGAAACAATTGAATGGATCATTGTTCGATGCTGCTTTTTGAGCCTTTACTTCTGCTAAAGCGCTTTTGATTTGTGTGTTACTGGGATCAAGTTGTAAACCTGTTTCATAAGCCTTGATAGATGCTTCAAACTTTCCTAAATAGGCCAGAGCATTTCCTTTTCGTGAATGACCCTTTGCCCAATCGGATTTAATAGAGATAGTTTTCTCTGCATCTTCCAACGCCTGAGAATACTTTCCAGCTTTGGCGTATGCTGCTGATCTGTTACTGTACAAAACATGATTGTTCCCATCCAATTCGATTGCTTGTGTGTAAAATTTGATAGCTTCCTCGAACTTCCCCTCGTTCAAGGCAGTGTTTCCCTTTTCCTTCAATGCAGCTGTCTGTAAACAGCAGATTGTGTGATTCGACAAATTTCGCGAGCAGTATTAGACTGTCGGTATACCGATTAATTTGATACACGAAACGTGATCCGGGCAAAATTTTTGACGTAAGTTCGTGCAGAATTACTTAATCACAGAGAAACGGAAAGTAACAATTTTCATCGCAAAAAACAAAGGATGGAGGTACGTGTAATTGCGGACTTTTGAAAACGAATCCCGGACGTAGTTTCAATACAGATTAAACGTAGTACTTTAAAGTTTTGAGGCAGACCGACTCAATTAAAATAAGAATATATTGAAACGGAATTAATGGGGCGTAATATTGTACAGCAAGGAATTATCGCAAAACTCCGGTAGAAGCGTGCTTAATTCCCGTGGAGGTCTAGTGCGACACAGTGTTTTGCGAAAGTTCGAATTTCTTCTAGAAATGCATCGATGGCACCAGCAGAAGGTTGTGCAGACTATGAGCGACATTTACCTGATCCATTACGATTGTATTTCGGCAAAAAGAACAGCAACTTTATTTCACGCTCGTCTCGTACTTTTATGTCCGCAAAAGATATGCGATGACTCGTGAATGCTCCCGAGCCGGCGCAGATTTCAGAAAGCTCCAGAAATGGACAACTAGCGCCTCGCGTCGTTTGTCGTGAAACTACATCCTCATATAGGCTGCACTTTGCAAACTTTTCTAGCACATTCGAGAACCGATTCCTTCTGCACTCATGAATTCCAGGTGAGCTGCATAATGAAAGTTTTATAAATCGATTGCATGCAACTGACATATCCGCTGGCTCCTTTTTTTGTCCCTTCTTTCATTTTACATCACGATTTATCTCGACATCATTGCTCTACGATTGTTATTTTGACCCTGTGCCCTTAACGATTTGGATAAATGTTTTCATAAACTATATAATTTGGGAAAATTACAGGCTTTGTGAGATTACAGCCAGTGTAGACAGGAGAAAGAGAACTGCGTAGTCACAACCTTGTGCAGAGCGTGCAAAGACCTTAGAGCAGAGTGCACCACTGATATCGACAATCAGTAGAGGCTCTCTTGCAAATCTCTCATTATGCCAGCACGAGGACATCAACATTAACAGTATCGCTTCCACGTACCCAAAAGTACTTTCGGCGCTTATAAGGGGGCTATATAGCAGCAAATAAGCATTTGCGTTCCAAATATTTTTTCCAACGTTACTGATAACGATAAATCCATCTCTTGTGCGAATTTCGAGAATAATGCAAATCATTTCACGAGTATTAGTCCGTTACAGGACTATCTTGATGAAGATTAGAATGGAACAAATAATCGAGAGTATAACGGAATTGAAACATTGAATGGATTAGTAAAGAGGAAGTTATAAGAACTTTTCGAGGCAGAGAATATCCGTTTTCGCATTTGGACACGGGTAAATCTTTTTGAATTTACATATGTTTCGAATTATCAAGACGCAGCTACACCCAAGGCTGTCTGATTCGGTAGCTTTCGCTACAGAGGCCTGGTATTTCCATCGGTGAACTGGAGTAGCTGGGGAATTCCACTCGTTCGTCAAGGTGTGTATTTTTTTCAGTCGGCAAAGTTTGCCGACCTCTTGAGTACCTTCATAATTTACCAAAAACACAGATTGCTTTCTCGCGTTTTTATTACGAATTCCATGTTTTTTTCTCAACTCCGCACTTTTCTCATCAGCATAGTGTATGCTGTGCGCCTTTTGTACAAGATAGTTCGAGACGTGCTCGTTTAAAACTAATTCGCGCCGTGCAGGGATAGTAAGTTAGACAGTAAGTGAGCTTTACGTCTTAGTTGGTACGGTATTACCGGCCCATCGTATTAGAGTCCAAATATACCATGGTACTTGGGATCGCACGCCGTAGACCAAACTCCCCAAAAAGGAATAAGCAAAGGGGCTTCTTGGAATACTTAGACCATTACACGCAGCATGCTCGAAATAGCCGGGGGTCGGTCCTTGCTCTACATTTTTACGTCGGATGTCGCGGAATTAGAAGCGCCGCTTCTTCCTCTCCCACATCTTCGACGTGGCTCACTTGAAACTCCCGGGTTTCCTTGGAACTCGCGAGCCGTGTGTTTCCCGAATTACGCTACGGGAAATTTCTACTTCAAAGTAAAGCTCTCACTGTGAGAGGAAAGTTCGCTGTGCCATCCGACGGCGATGAAGGAGACGCTGAGATTCGTGATGGACTTTCCAAGACCTTTTATTACTAAAAACATAATTATAGGTGTTACGTAACAACGGTAGCATAATCGTTTCGTTATTATCGGCATATTGTAGGGATGACGCGTTACGTGTCTAGTGGAAGATGACTATGTACAAGGGACTCTAGAGAAGTATGAACTGTGAACGGATGGGATGAATCCTCGACTTAACTCGAGTTGTTGCTTCGCGAGTCACGCACAATGATAGATACGCTATCCAGCAGTGTTATTTGGTCTCCTAAATTGACTAATATAAATATACATGTATATATACAACTGATTCATAAGACCGTGTTTAGGGATGCTCTTCATTTACTTTTTACTCAGTGTACTTTATGTCCTACGATAAGACTAAACTCTCACACAACGCGTATTCAAACATGTTCACTCTCACATGTACATAACGAGATCCTGCGTCTCCTAAGCGTACAATTTCTCTCGCAGACGAATGGTTGTTTCACTCGTTATCGTGTCTTTCGTTCCTCGCAGAGGCGTCTATAGCCAAGAGATTTCTCGGCTCGTTCCTCTAAAATGTCTCTGTTCGCTCTTCGTCCTGCTGATACCCATTGACATTATTTTTAGCCGTTCAGCGTTTCATCATTGCTGTTATCTACTTTGCGAGCTTGCACGCTCGATAGGCTAATACTTGTCCTTGGCTAGCATTCGGGCGACTTTTGTGCCCGTATAGCGTTGCACCTTCGAACCTTCCTATACCCTTCACCCGAATGGTGTTCGTATTCCCAATTTGGCCTTTATTGTCCTGATTTCATTTCTGTAAAGTGAATGACGCGGTGGTGACGCGGGCTAGGAGTGGCTCGTCGTCGTCGTTCTTGTCGATCCTCGTGGTCGCTGCTCTCAGTGGCGGCGGTAGATCCGCGCGTACTTTAAACGCGTACACCTACAATGTTCTGCCTGAGTCTCGTTATCGCTGGTAAGTAATTCGCCGTCGTAGGTTCGTCCTCGTCACTACTATCGGAGTCCGACTCGGGAAGCGGTTCCGGTGTTGCGCCGAGCCTAACTAATTCTCGGGCTAGCTGCATATCGAAGCAGAGAGCCAGCTGGTAGGCAGTAATACCCGCGTAGGTCTGCGTGTCCAAGCATGGTCTGCACTCCTGCAGCAGAAACGCCACTACGGATCGGCAGCCTCTCTCCACAGCCAGATGAAGGGCGGTTTTCCCCGCAAGTGCCTCCCTGGCCTCCAGATCTGCTCCCAACCGCAATAGCAGCCGTACCAGCTCCACGTGACCGGATGCTGCCGCTATGTGCAAACACATTTC
This sequence comes from Ectemnius cavifrons, assembly GCA_964023945.1. Taxonomy (NCBI): domain Eukaryota; kingdom Metazoa; phylum Arthropoda; class Insecta; order Hymenoptera; family Crabronidae; genus Ectemnius; species Ectemnius cavifrons. Next base: position 8,692,831 of record OZ030378.1, read on the forward strand.
TCCTGAAACAGAGAATTCATCGTTCGTTTCTAATTCCAGTCTCATCCTTCACTGGAGAAGCGAAGTAACCCTTGACGAGCTACTTTCTTAGTCAACTCGAAGCTACTACACACTGCAAAACTATTCAAAGTATGGTCGAGTCAGCCAATCAATCAAAAGAGTGTGACAAAGACGCCGATCTATTTCTGAGCAAACGCGACCGAATCACATGCTTCGGCAAGATATACATAGAACTAGGAAGACGCGGTGAATCATTGTCGTCGCAGCTTTGGCTGGCGGCCCGCGATCCAAACTAGGTTCGTACCGATCAAAGTAAATGCTAAAATTAACCGCCCCTTGTTACCGCCGTCCACGGGCGCATTGGCGGAATTTAATTGTACGCCCAGGTAATTAAAGCGTCGCCAAAAATGTTCTTATAATTTATTAACGATCCAACCGTTTGTACCTTGACACGAGTCTTGTCAAGGAAAACAAGGCTCCGCGTGATGGGCCTTGTTAAGACCATTATGAGATATCGAGCGTAAGCGTCAAACTCCATTCCCCACTAGGTCGAATACCGCGGGAATGAGCCTCCATTGGCGAGCGCTTTCCTAGGCTACAAATTATCCCGCCAAGGTGCTTCTGGTCGAGTTGAAATGTGCGCAACGTGCTGGGACTTGGAAATAGCGAACAATGGGCCCGGCCGATCCTATGTGCCGCCTGCTGCCGAAGATTCCTCGGCGAACACGTTTCGAGGGTGAAAGTAGCAGAGAATCCGGCGCTGTCCACGCCGCTGTGGGGTTTCCCGAGGCAAGACGTAGCGCTTTGAGAGCCAAGTATAGGACAGACGGGCGTATGAGAGAACTCTCAAGAGAGAAAGAGAAAGAGTAGGAAGCAAAGATGCCAAGAGAAAGAGTGGGAGAGAGCAAGCGAGAGAGATAAAGAGAGAAAGATGCGCGTTAGGAGAAGCAAGACGAAGGGGGAATATCACCGCACGTAAATAGTCGCCCAGGTATTTTTAAATATCAAAAACATCTGCTTCGACTTCTCTGTCTCAGCGCGACATGATGTAACGTGCGTGCACGCATGCACAGACGGCGGCGCACCGAATTCCATCGTATATACCGAAGCCCTCTGTTTATTTTGGCTTTGTTATACATATAGATAGTCGCACACTGGCTTTTCAATGAGTCGAAAGTGCGCGCGGGCACGCAAGTTAGGACATTTCTGGCCGAGGCCTATCATTTATAGACGAAACGGGCAGCACGCGATAGGAAAGTTTCATGGGCGAGGAAGCGCGTTCTGCCTGTGATGCAAGAATGCCAAGAGATCGATCGCGCTCTCCTTTGAACTTGACGTAAACATTTAACCGCGTCAACGAAATCGGCCGCGTTAACTTATATCGGCCACAGCCATTTCTGTCGGTCGATAGTTCGCATCCGTAGTCGTGCACGTCATCGACGTGTACGCGCGCTTCTCCCTGCAAGTACACGCGAGCCACGCGAATAAACAACTTATCTGATATAAAACTATAATCCCAATTATCTTGTCACGATCCAAAAATGTCCGTTACGCCAGCAGAGCTGGTTTGCGTCTGCACGTAGATGCGCCGTAAGGCCTACAACGGAACACGGATGACGTTATGTGGGAATTCCGGGACTTCGAAAAAGTCAGCGGGTGTTCGACGACATTAGACTCTTAGTTTAAAGCGATTCTGTTTTCACCTGTTGTTAAGACGCTACTGTTTGATAGATGTGGCTAGAAACGAAGTAGATTTTTCGAAATAAAGAAATACCCGCGTGCAAAATTCACCCTTTAAAGTACACTTTCTGATACGGTTATCAGAAAAGATTTGATTCATCGTACGGGCATTAGAAAAACTGACGCGCATATCGACTGCGCTTTGGATAATGGAATTTCCAAATCTGAAGTGCTCGTTTACGGCCGGATGATTCTTGATCCCCGATGAAGTCATGGGAAATCCACGTGCAATCGTGGTCGCAGGATTGTTCTCACTCGAACGCGTGCCGTACCACTGACTGTCGTCTCATGCGGTAAAAGTTGTTAGGATTTTCCAGCGCTTCGTCGACGACGTCTCGCCAATTGATGCTATGTATATTGTATTTCCTTCCTTCGCGATAATCAACACTTCGTACCTAACGGCTACCGTACTATTTTTTTCCTCGCACTTGCAAAAGGTTGCTCATAAAAGGAACGAAGGAGCTTTCAGTATGCTGTAGAGTTTATCGGATAATTACCGTCATAATTCCTTTGTTCGAGATTCTGCGGCAGGGCAGGTATTTTCTTCAAAGGTAGAAGATTGTTCCTCTCGACAGGTGTGAGAGGGTCGGTGAGGGCTTTGGCGGAAGCGAGGTCGCCGGTCGCACAGGTCAGGTGGAGGGCGGTATTTCCACGGAAATTCCTCAGTGCCGGGCTGGCACCTGCCAGAATTAGGCGCCGAACTATCCTTGGCTGGCGCGTCAATACGGCCAGGTGCAGGGGCGACTGTCCCTCGTCATTCAGTATATTCAAAAGGCAGGGATGGGGTGCCATTTGAATGAGACTGAACGCTGCCTCCAAAAAGCCTTGCACGATCGCTATGTGCAGCTGCCTGTAACAGTACAAACGTCTCGGTCACTAACTAACCCCTCAGTCCCGTATTCTTGGTGAATTTAGCAGAAATATACACAAGCGGCAGAACTGTTGGCCAACCTTTTGCGTTACGTGTATTTTTGTGAATGCAGTTCAACGTTTCCTCATTATTAATCGAGCTTCGACACACGAATGTATCCTATTTCCTCATCGACTTACGAGATAAAAAGAAAGAGATGCTCGATTGCTTCGACAAACAAGATCTCGCCGCGCGGATGGGTTCGGTCAACGAGCTCTAACGTGCGACCAACTTACTCCAACACAATTTGCTACTTTTACATTTGCATGCTCACTCTGATGCATATGACGTTATCTTTGTCTACTAAGAAAAAAATCAGGCACGAGAGTAGCATAAATCTTGAATCATTCCCTACAATGAATCGCGGGTACATGGGGTCCGGTACATCAGTCATTAGGATGATAAACGCGAGTATATTTCACGTACATATTAATATAGGCGTACACGTCGTCCGATTATTTCTCTTTCAAGGATGAACTTGGAAGAAGTTGGCGGTGACCGATACGATAAAATTGATTATAGGGAGTTCGGCTTTCCTCATTTGCAATGACAAGATGTTCGGAAAACAAACTGATCTATCTCAGTTTTTACTTGTAACCTCTATCATTTTGTGCCAGGCACATTGGCTCACTTAAGTATTCTCATATCGTTTCACGTAGCTACGCTACAATTAACATAAGTCAATCGACGATCCGACGCTCCTATTGTCTGACATTAATCGGTCGAATACATGACATCAGCCTAGTAATCCGATTAGAGTCGAGTCAGCAGCTTCCTGCTTGGCCAAGGTATAGTATCGTGTTTATAGTGAAGCGAGTGGAATGGAGAGAATAACGATAGTGAATCTGTAGTGTACCGAACAGTTTGGAAACTTTAAAATCAGGCACCAATTCGACCCGTGGGATACAACTTGAATTGTAGATTTCGATGTCATTGCTTCCTGACCGATGGATGTGAATAGGCGGCGAGAGTATGCGATAGAATGAGATAAGGAGGGCAGATAGATTGATAGATAGAAGTGGCACAGTGAACTTACGTATCCCCGTCGTCGTCCTGGGTGTAATAGAGCTGCCAGGGTTCCTCATTAACGAATTTATCCGGAGTTTGGTTAGTCTGGATGGTCTGTGGCGGCGTCGGCGACTGCTCGAATCTCGCGCTCACAGGAGCAAGCTCGATAGTGGGTTCTGCCTGAACCTTACCACTGGCCAGAGGGTTTAGGGTAACTTGCTTGAGGGTGAGCTGGCTCAGGCTCTCACTGAGGCCGAGATCAACGCCGCTGTCCGCCCTCATTGGTTCCGGTGCGACGGCTGCTATTACGGCTGCCTCGCTGGCCGCAACCTCGAATTCCGAGCTGCCCAACTCGGAGCTCACTTGCAGGTTCCCGCTGGAGAGGAAGCCCGAATCTACCTGGCCCGAATTGTCTCGCTGCCCCTCGCACTTGTCCGAGCACTCTGCAACATTTTTCTCCATCGGTACGCTCCCCGAGGGATGCCACATCTTGGACTGCCGGGACTCTCTCCCAGTGATCAGATTCTGAGTGCGCGCACTCTCGCACACCCGACTCCGAGATCGTCACTCAACACGTCTCTGCCGACTTTCCCGCCCGTCTGACTTCACAGACTTTCCCTATTTCCGGCCTCTCTATCTTTCAGTGCCGTAGACTCGAGCCCGTTTCCTCGCAATTGTACTGCGCGGCACTCTGCTCTAGTGATTCACTGCGATCGCGCTGGAGATCTTGATGCGACGGCGACGCACCTTACATGACCCCGCTGTACTCTGCTCTACGCGCTCCCCTCACCAGATACACGATCGGATTCAGCGTCGGACTGGTTGCTTCGCTTGGGACTGGTACTCTCCGAAACTCTCGCAGCTGCTTAGCCGTGAGAGCAAGAGAGTGAGAGAGAGAAGTAGCAGGTAGAAGGAGCAAGCGTGACAGGCGACTCCGTTCGATCCCGTTTCCCCTGTTCGAGTAGCGACTGCCTCTCTATGTCCGTTCGTTCCTTCGTTGCCGTGGCATTCTCGTATTTCGATGATCGGCCGCGCCAACGTCACTCGATCATTCCCTCGGTTCGTTGAGAACGCAGCGTCGGAATAGCTCGTTATTCCTCGTCGGAATGCGCGTCAGCAGCAAAACAATGATTTCGTGAATTGAAGCGGATGATCGCTCGTCGTTCAACAGGAGGTCCGCGCGACGTTTCTCGGCGAACTGGCTAGACGGCCACTTACATGATGCGCGAATAACTTCCACGATGGCCGCGCGCGCGCTCTCCTACCGTAGAGCCTCTAGCGGTTGTAGATCACCGGGTTCGAGAGAGAGCAGAGTAGGGGTGGGAAAACCCATCTTGTCCTCCAGCAGGGCCAGCAGCTATATGTATGCGCGAGTTATGTACTCAATTTAACTCATCTTCCACATACGACGGATTGCAAAAGAAAGCCTCCTCGATTGGCGTATGCGCAAGGAATCACGCAAGCAACGTTCGTTGAACGAGATATAGAGCCACGTCCGCGCGATATAGAATATACGGTTCTCGTCCCTAAGTCCATTCGCGAGATATGATCCGATGGCTTTGGTCCTGTCGACCATGGCTTTGGAATTTAATGGCATGTCGGCACTGCATTATATCGCATTCTACTGGATATGACGTATCCTTCCCATCATCTGCATTGGCATATGCCAGCTCTTTCGGAACCCATCCCTCTCGTTTCGCATTGAATGCGTGCGTTTAATGAGATCTGCTGTAAAACGGTCAACGAACTCATGGACACGGGCTATTGTCCTGTAATCCCCAATTTAGTCGTGATCATGGATTTCACAGTCCTTAACGCGTTTTCCATTCATAATATGCGGAGAAATTTAAATTCAATGCGTCGGCCTTTCCCGCCGCCGCTGAGCGAAAGGTGAAAGATTCTTCCTCGTACAGGAACGTGAGGTGATACGCGGTTGTTCTACTTTCATGCCGAATGGGATAGCACATGTTCGACAATAAGTCACAGGAAATTCCAATGGCATTTCCGATTGGAGGCCCTCACAAATTTGTGTGTATGCTGTGGCGCACCAACCACAAAGCCTACCAGGAATTCTTTCATGGCATATGTGGCACATTCGGCTGTAAAGACAATCGCGCTATTTACAAATGCGTTTAAAAGCGGTTTTCCCAGTCACGGACAATCAGTCGGCATTGGGAGTTCTTCGTGAGTGAACTTTTATCTGAATGTAGCGACGCCGCGATGGCAATGCCAAGAGAGAAACTCCTCTGTCATAATATGTACTTTCTTGTAATCCCACTGTTACGTTAATACAGAGATAATCACTTCGTTTCATCATGGCAGTAATATGTCATCTAAAAAATAATACTACTTTGGTTCTCTGTAAATTGAGGTAACTGTTCGGCTTGCAACTTTAATGACCAGTTTCCGCAATTGATATAGGTATATTGAGTGCGGGTGGCATTTTTTCGAGATTTCATCATTTGCGCTTAGAATCTGATAGCGGCACCTTGTTTTTCGAGGTCGCAAAGTGCTATCGGTGAATTTTGAGAGCAAAATTGTCAATGTCCTTGATCGTAAAACGACAAGTAATTTTTTCGTCGCGACAAATGAGCACCGAGGCCCAGACTATCTGGGGAAAACCTGATGGAGATAAGACCAGAAAATGTATTATCTCAGCACCGTTTGCACGATCCAATTTGCCCAAGATATAAAGGTGGAACATAGTCCGAACCTCACTCCCGTTAGTTCCCTGTCCTAGCTATGTGCTGTGAAGCAATGAATGCTTCGCGATACAATTAAAGGCACTTGAGGAGATGATCCAGTACAGCCGGCGCATCAGTTATCAATAGAGCGAAAGTGGGATTAACAAGTACTTCTCGCATTGCAAGAAGCGAATAAATCATAAGTTATCAAGCTTTTGACACGTCGTTGCATAATTATTTTGTATTTTCCATGAATTTGGACGTATCACAGGGTTGTTTGACCATGTACGATCTGGGAAAGTACGATGACTCAAAGGCGGAACGGGAAAGTTAGCAGACAAAGAAATCGTCTGTGTTCGGCATTGAGTTCGGCTAGTTAGTCTGATTACAAAATAGATCTGTCATCGGCAATGAACACTGGACTATTTAATTGTAATTTCATGGACAATTGGCGTCAATTACTATTACATATATATAATTTCCAGGTGCTTTCGGCACTATCACCGCACATGTGGCAGCAATCTCTGGGAATCCCTTTGAACCCACAACGATATCAGTAGAAAAATACTGTCCCATCGGGAGATATCTTTTAACCGGTGTAAGTGTTCTATCACGTAATCTCTTTACTAAAGTGCTTTCAACAATATGTAAAGTCGGGCAATTCCCGACTAATACATTTAGTGAAATGTGACCTTTGCGCAGCGTGTTGCGAGCACTTACCTGTCACATGTGAATTCAATGTGTGGGTGAGAAAGGCCAAGGATATGTAAAACTCACTATAGTTTTAGCAAATTATTTTACTTTAAATCGTGAAAAACTATCTTCAAACCCCCAGTACCTTTGAGAATAGGTAAAAGGACACTTTTGTGCGAAACGAATTTTAAATCACTACTAACATTTAGATCGCGAAAGACAGAGAATAGTCTCGTCCGGTAAGTCGAAGTGCAGCGTCTGTGCTTGAATCCAAGACTGATTCTGCACTCCTCCGTCGAAACATAAACCTGCTCGGGAAATTCCTGGTGAAACCAGGTATGAAAACGTAAGTTTGCTCAATTTCGGACGTAAAATCGGATTCGCCGGCTTAAGATACATTTACAGCCCATTAAGATAGATCAGTTCGGGATGGATTGTTTGCATGATGGATGGTCGAGGCGGGAAGTACAGCTCGGGTTTTTACGAGAGCAGTGGAAAACTAGTTTTATTAGAAAAATATATTATAAACAAAAAATCATGGATTTTGATGTTCCAATATACCCTGTCTGATAAGAGGCTCGCAAGTAGTTCTTGGCAATAAGTGATAAGTATTCTTTTTCAGAGTTACCACTTGACCATCATCAAGTTCCAATTTGCCAAAATCTACCAGGCATTTTACCTAGAAATTTATTCATATCTCTCATGCAATTTTCATTTCAAATGAATGATAGGTATATATTATACTAACTTCTACGAAAGGTGACTTTGGTGGAACCATGTATGATGTTATATCAAATCCATAATCATCGCCAATACTCTTCATATACGTGGCCAAAGATTTGTTATATGATTGGAACCACTGGATTTCAGCATTCACTAAATTCCCTCTGATTTCTGGTGGGATAATACTACCCAATTCCCATCTCACTTCCCTTAGTCTCTCCATTCTGTTGTATATGTAAGCTAATAAACACCTCTTATTTCTGTTGAGAGACACGTGTCTGAATTGAATTGCAGACAACAATTCGGGGTTCTCTCGATTTCTCATTGCAATACTGCAACAGGCATATCATGCAGTTAGGTACTTGTGATTGTTACTTCTGAAGCTATATAGTTTCCTATGAATATCTACCCATCTTCTACGTTGGCATCGTAGAGGCCCTGCATTTCTACCAAAACATCTTTCACTACTGACTCCTGCATAAAATATTGATTAAATCCTACTGTTTTTCATTAATAGTATGGGAGCAGTAAATGCTGTTACATACATTAAACGGTGGTACGTCTGTGCATTCGTCCAATTCTACTACCAATTTAATCGCATTTCTCCCGAACATCTTTTCTGCAAGGATTCTTGTCGGAACTCGAATGAAATCATAAGAATCTACAAGCAAACTTCGTCAGCCTCAATCTTACATATAGCAAATATTTCGCGATGTGAACTTCCACTACTTCAAAATCATCTGATCAACAGTGGCGCAAAGTAAACAGGTTCGGTTGGTTTATACGGAATAGGATAGGTGGCGACCTCTTGAAACTATCAAGAAGTAAGAGGTTATACCAGGATGGTGTAATATTGAGATTGTAAGGTTACGTTAATTATTGTTTAACCGCAGATGCGGTTCGTATAAAGGATAGGATAATTTCGCGGCAAAATGTCAATGTTTATTCGGAGTCTAACATCGAACTTGAGGTCGATTTCTTCCCAGGCAGTAAGGTCTTATTGCCAGGAACCTAAGAGCATTATATCCACGAAGCCGATTATATCCGCGAAGAGGTATCCGGATGAGAATAACTTTTATCAGAAACCACGAGAAGTATGGCTGGAAAATATGGACACAACCACAGAGAAGAAATTAGGGCTGATGACGTTGCATCCCGAGGTATTCGCGGCATCACCTCGCATAGATGTTATACACGAAAACGTTAGGTGGCAAAAACTCTACCGCTTTGTGGTAAGTGTTTGTCATTAGACTTCAATAATTTAATTATGGTTTCTGTCCTCACGTCAGCTGACAACCCTTATTTCAGTCATATGCTACTACAAAAACACGTGCGGAGGTACGGGGTGGTGGAAAAAAGCCCTGGCGACAAAAAGGATTAGGCCGAGCACGTCATGGAAGTATCCGTTCCCCTATATGGAAAGGAGGTGGTCGTGCTCATGGACCTCGAGGACCCACAACACACTTTTACATGCTACCGTTCCACAAAAGGGTGGCAGGCCTTGCATCAACTTTATCAGTCAAACTGGCCCAGGACGATTTTCATATTGTTGACTCGCTCGATATCCCTGCCCCAGAGCCATCCTTTATTCAAGAAGTAATTGAGAACCGCAACTGGGGCCCTTCCGTGCTCTTTGTTGATGTTGATGATATCATGCCTAAGAATATCACTTTGGCCACAGAGGAAATTAAACATGTCAACCTTATGCCAGTGTATGGCCTTAATATTCACAGTATGTTGAAACACGATACCCTTGTTCTGACAGAAAAGGCAGCCCGATTAATTGAAGAGAAGTTATTGTACCACATGCACCGAATAGATAATAGGAATTTGATCGGGAAGTTTAGAATTAATCAGCAATAAAGCGAAACTGTTGTTCTCTATCACTGAGGTTGTTCTCATTTTTCGTTCTCTTATCTAGTATACAGATTTACATTTCCTACAATATGTATAATCAACAATCATAATATAAAATGGTTATGTAAGATTAATTTCAGTCATTTCTTCCTTGACGTTGAAATCTTGTACTTTGCTGTCAGTGGCTATAAGGAAGAGAACTTTAGTTACAACATATATGTTCCAACATTAGTAAACATATTAAATGATTCTTACTAATGGGTGAGGATCGGTGCCAAGCATTTTTTCCCTGATAGCCCATCTTACAGCTGTATGCTTTGCTTCTCCTGGTAGGGACATTTGTTTCCACTCTTTTTGATACTTTTGATAAAGCGTTACAGGATCTAGTCGTTTTACATTCCTTGGTGCTGATTGTACTTCTGGATGTAATCTCCATGGCCTAATAACTGAATAAAAAACAGTCCTAATTATACTTTTGCCATGTTTGGTTGCATCTGTCTAAGAATCATATAACTTACATGATTTTGATCCAGTTTGAGCTGAACTTTTTGTGGATGCTGCAATCTGGGACCTGCCACTGCCAGTTTGAATATTTAAAGGTTCTATGAGATGTCTATTAGTATTAACAGTTCTATATTGATCATTGTTAGGCTCTTTTTTATCTTTGACAGACTTAATCTTGTTATTTATATTTTCCTTCTCCAATTTGTCACGATCACTTTTTATGCAGGGTTTGATATTACGACAAACTGTTGCACTTTGTAGGTTTAACTTCCTAGATGTTCCTGTCCTGGAAGGCACATCGTTTTCTTTTGTACTCTTACTGTCCTTATCCGAGTCTTCGTCGGTCTCATAAGTAACCCTCAGTTTTAACCACGGCTCATCTACAGTGGATTCAGACGACACAGTACTCGATTGAATCTCACAGGTGCGTTCCCGCAATATTTCTTGCACCATAGTTTGTTGCTTCTGAATTATTTTTCGCGTGATATCTTCCTTTCGCTGCTGCCGTTCCCGTTCTTTCACCTTTCGATATAATTTCAAATCTACCAGAGAAAATAGAGTAATATTAGTAGAGTTAAGTAGCACAAATATCGAGTGCATAACGCAAAATTACCTTTCATGAATGCCTTTAATTGCGAAGCACTGATTCCAACGAAGCCCAACGAGTTCAACAACGCAAGCACTTCTCGAGGATCGTCCTCCATTCTTGTTTTCACTTGCGATAACAACAAAAATGGTAAAATAATCGCGATGCGTCCAACAATACTCAAATTCAAGCTTCAACTCTATTCAAATCAAACGGTTTTTAAATGAAGCACGAGCGGTTCAGTGCGTAGAGCATGAAATAGCAAGCATAACGTAGATCGTAAATATATGTTTACCACTCGGAAGGATATAACGACGCCCTCTACTGCTCTACAATAGCGAATCTTTCAAACAATGAAGTAACACATGAACTGTCGAATTTTAAAAAAATCAAGAAGCCGGCTAAACTAAAACATTGCTCCTTCACAAAATCACGAAAATTATATAAGTACGGTACAATGACAGCCTCTACACGATTGACTCTTCCAAGAATGCTAGTAATAATGCGCAAATTATGAAATTGTGAAGGAATTGAAAATAGTTGGTAAAATTTCTAAGCATGTGTAATATAGATTAAAATTACGCTTCTGCGGAATGAGTTTATTGTTACGCTTGGATGTCAACGTTATAATGGAAACCAAATGAATAGTTGATCGAGTTAAAAGTTACATTAATATGCATGCGGCGCATAGCCACATATCCAGCTTATAGTATGCACCCTGAGGCTGCGCAGACCTTTTACACGCGCTTGATTGAAGTTTGCTCGGTCGTCTTTAATTGTGCACCGGTGTGAAAATCGAGCCGTGTACGAGATGCTGTTAACAACGCGCGCCTTTCTATTCTTTCTCTCTTTAATTGCCTCTGTGACAATCACAGGTATGGAATATTAACATTAAACAGTGATAGTTATAGTGACGAATTGAGGAGTTTTGGAATTATTAGTGTTTCGCCAGAGTTCGTAGTTCGAGAGATGTGGCAGAATATAGAAACAATATTGGAAACACCTGTTCTAAATATAGTTGAACGTTCTATACGATCAGCCTTGTGGAAGTCACAATTCTCAACATGCCTCTATGTTTTTTAATACCTTTCAGATACCTTTGCTTCAATCATTCACGATCTAGATGTACCGAAAGTCGTTCGAAATGGAACTGGTCCTGTTGACTTGTCCTGTTCGTACGAAGTCCGCGAGAATGAGAATGGTCTCGTAATAAAATGGTATCACGGTTCGGAGCAGATTTACCAGTGGATACCGCCAAGTAAATGACCCCTACATATACCGAACATATTGTAAATACGTGGGTAGAAAGGTATAGTAAAAGTATATTCAATTATAACCATTTAGTGCCACCTCAAGACGTCGGCATTATATCCGGCTTGGCGGAATATCCCGAGGAAAACTTAAAGGATCCAAACTCCCGCTCGGTGATCCGTCTGAAGGAAGTGACCCTCGACATGACGGGAGAGTACCTTTGTACTATTAGTACTTTTCAAGAAGAAGCTGAGAAAAGCAGTAAAATGATTGTCTATGGTAATATCAGTTTTACAGTTGCTTGTTTCTCAAGTTTTTTGAAATAAATTGATTCATATTCGTAGTTCCCGAGACCGAGCTTCACGTTCATACTTCGATCTTCAATGACACACACTTGAATGTAACGTGCGTGGAGAACGGCGCAACCCCGCGACCCAACTTGCGATTTTACGTTGAGGGAAATGCAGTCGCGCGTGTGTCTGAGAGAGTTCCATTTTTCCTCAAAAGCAATATGAGAAATGTGAAGGCATACGCGCTCGTAAGGAACACCTTTGAGCCAATGTTGATCGACTGCGAGATCTCAATACCCGAAACCGACTATAAACGGCGGGAAAGGACTGTCTATTATCCAAGTTCGTATGACTCAAAACGTTTGAACCAAAAAGCAAGGATGTTCATCCGATAGATGAATTTATTGTATTTTTTTTCGCCATTTCAGCCCAACCACGACCAAAATCGAATGCTATCGCACCGACGTGCTCCACAATAGTCCTCTCAAGTGTTACGTTCTTTCTTTTAATTGGCATTATGAAATCGTCCTTGTAATATCTCGATGTGTCGTAAACTAAAGGGAACATAATCCCACGCTCGATCTACTTTGTATCTGTACATTTTGTAATTTGTAGTTTACACTTTACACGATTCCGAATTCTCGTCGTTTCATCTATTATAGTATTCAATGCTAGTCATCTCGGTGCTGCTCGAAGCACTTAGGTGAAATCTCTTTAGGATCTGATACCAGAGCGAAATTGCGATTGCGTGTCCGGATCAAGGAGGCGTCGGGTCCTGGTGGGGGAAGAGATCTAGAAGTCGCGGTGCTCCTTAAGATTATCACTTGCTCCTCGGCATCCACCTCCAAAGGGTTGGTAAGTTAATATTGTACATCTAACACATTCGGCAATCATTTGAATTTTCTTTTATCGCGTGTGATCGAGATCGTATCAAAGTGACATTTGACGGGTACTACATTTTCTTTTGACTGTTCATTTAATCGTATTCTACGATTACTGAAATTGTGCAAAATAATGAATGTTATCCTTGACATATTCTTCATAGCTAAGACGCGAGATACCTTAATACAGGAACTTTTTGTGTTCACAGTCGAACTTACAGTATTGGTGCCACTTTTTTTATTCCGGAGGGTAGCAACATGAACCGTGCGTGCGTGATTGTCTTTTTAGCAGGTAACTTTTTTAATTAATCCGTGATGCATGAATTGTGTTACACTTTGTATGTACATATATTTCGTGCGTTAATTGGAATCTCAAATCAACCCTTCCTACTTTTCTCTTGCACGCGCCAAACAATAGGCACTTGTTGAATAGCTCATTATTAATCGGCGATTCCTTTCACTCTTTTTGACAAGGACGTTTTTAAATTTGTGTATACGGGGAATACAATTGGCGTGACATTTAAAGGGTACGGATTATGGGAAATCCTTGATCGACATAGCATCAAAGTGTGCTCAAATATGAGGGGGAGAGATTAAGATCGGCATTGTCTAGGATATTCCTCTTGCGCCCCGAATAATCCGTTGAAACGACGAATTAACAGGGGTGGACGCAACGGTATTACCGGATTTACTAATAAGCTTCTCATTAATAGGTAAAAGTGGAGCATGCGGCTTGCTACTTCGCTATTAAATGTTATTCCCTGTATTCGTCCATCGTTTAATCGGCGGCTCCAAATCATCGAAGAAATTCGTGAATATGTCAAAGCATATGAAAAACTCTGTAATCATAGCCACGGAAAAGGGTTGTGCGACGAAAACTTGAGAAAAGTTTAATGGAGTTTTCCATCGGGTATAATGTAGGCAAGCGAACTTGTAATTACTTAATTGACATTCATTACCAAACATCGGAGGGGGTGGTGTATCGTCACATCCATAAATGCATTGGATCACGCCTCCGTATACGAATCCCGGCACCCTATATCCAATCTTCCGATCTCCCTAATTCAAATTCTTCAAGGTCCTTTAGTTCTTTGAATTAGTTCACGAATACTATTTCTTTCTATCCATATATTCATTAAGATTCTGAATGGTAGGGAAGTAAGATGAAATTGGCTTGCAGTATGCGCTTTGTGGACTTTCGGGGAGACTCTCTCGTGTGACCAGTGCGGGCGGGAGTGCGCCGATATTTGTGGCACCCGGCAGTTTCGAGCCTGCTGTTTCAACAACATGAAGAAACGGCAGTATGACTTCGGATTGAAGCTGTGGATGAGACCGCAACGGTTCGTCGCTCTCTTTCACCCGAATTACGAGGTACAATAATGACATGGAGAGAATACCGCGAGGAATACGGGGGATCGCCGCCGAAAGAATATCATCGATTATATTATTACTTTTACTTGCACATGTACACTTAATTACACTTCGTCGATAATGCTTTGTTGTATTGACAAATATTGTACAAGAGATTACGCTCAGGGGGGCATTGTTATTAACAATAAGTGTGTTCCCTTTTCGGAGTATTCTTTTCCCGTATAAGCCTGGGGAGTTCCCTAATTCATTTGGCTTATATCATTAGCGCATGTAAAGCAAAATATATGTACCAAATACTTAAGGTGTATGTGATTCTTTCCGAGTACCACGCAAACGCGTGCTCCTTTGGCTTTTGCTTCTTATTACCGTGGGAACGGAAGACATCCATGAGAGGAAGGAAATAAAATCTTTTTCATGATCGACTACCAACTGAATATAATTTATTTCTACAATTATCATTCATCACATTATTTACAGATGTTTGTAGAAAACATTAATTTTAAGCGATCCAAGCTTTAATACGACGACAAACTTTTTTTACAATAAGAGACTCCGTCTTTCCCTCCATGTTGCGTAGGAGTTTTGTACTTTTATTTTTAATAATGTTCCACCGCAGCTTATCCAGTCCAGGATACGAGTCTTGACTTAAAATCCGTTCTAAATCTGACTTAGTTTTAACATCATCTATTGTCACAGGTTTTTGCAAACCGGATTCCTTTACCGATTCGTATGATTTAGTGACCACCACAGCATGTTCCTTTCTACTGTCCTCTGTTACATTGGGTCTTCTTATTTGTCCTTGTCTATATGCGTTCCGATTAATCACCTCTGCAATACAATTTGTTACTACCGAATCGACTAGACAAACGTGCAAGTATATAGAGAATTATAATACCTCCGGTATCGTCGTTAAGTGAAACATGAATTTCCTTTCTTTTGGGTGTGTTTACCACAGGATTCGAACACGTTTCTTCTACTTTATCCTCATCATTAAACTCCGAAATGACTTCATCATCCGAATCTGTCTCTCTTCGTTTAATTAATTTAAACATTGCTCCCTTCAATTCTTGCTCATCAGGAACACTATGGATTAAATTGTTATATCCTTGTTACATATAACTAAGTATTATTTAAAGACAGATTTGAAATTTACTTTGGTATTGGATTATTTATCCACTCTACTCTAAGCCATGACTTAAGATCCATTGGTAATTCCTGTCCTTTTGGGAGATATTGGAGCCCACCACCTTCAAATTGTTTTAGGAACTGATATACACTGGAGTACCATCCACAAGATTTTTTGGTCATATGCCTTGATAGAACCCTGCACAAAGTATATAATTGTATTACCCAATATTTGCTAGTACCTGTAATCTCCATGAAGTAAAGGATTACCATATTCTACTTATAACAGAGAAGGCGACTATTGACATACTCCAGGCATGACCTAGATTCATTCTAGTTTTAAAGAAATGGGCTGACAATCTAGCCATCTCTTCTATCCTCAACATAAGCTTTGCAAAGCCTTGAGTCCTTACTAAAACATACTCAACCATTTGCCTACTCGGCAATATCACATACTTTCCTTCTACTTCAATATAGTTCATTAGTTTCTTGTATTCTTTGTCAAGGGACATTGACAAATATTTAAGCAATGCGCTGTTTACTTTACACATATGCTTTAAACCCTTATCATTGCGGAATTTACTTTTCATGCGATAAACCAGTCTACTAAGTGCTGCAGCTTCAATGTGAAGGGTGTCTTGGGATTCCAAGTCTTGTACAATCTTCTTAAGCGTCAACGTAAACGCAGAAAAATCTGATGACACAAAAAGAAGTACTTGAAATAGTTTGAAGGTTGTGAGCTCGAAAGTTATGAATGACAATCTTGAATTTTTTTATGGATTACGATTTCCACAAGTTATACTCCAAAATAGGTTATATCATGAATCTCACCGAAGTTTTGTCTCTCCGTTTTCCACTGTATATTCGGAGGACACGCCAAGTCAACCTGATTCCATGCAAGTTCCATGTTTGCAATTTTATCATTTGACGATGAACTCGCGGAAAGTTGATTGTACGCGGGTACTCGTACTCGATTGACATGTGCAGCGTCGCACGTGTTTATGCGCGCATGGCGCAATCGGTTTCTGGATTCTCGAGATACATTCAAATGCCTGGGCACTTCCTCTCCTTTGAATTGTGATTTTTGGAAAATCTGGCAATTATGGGGCACTGTAGACAAACATGCCTGGTGAACCGGTGGGCTTGGGCGGTGTTGGCCGGCATAGAACGGGAGAACTCGGTGGTGGGCCGATGGGGACTAATTTGTCCACCCCATTGTACCATAGACCTCCCTGAACAAATGGATGATGCCTTAAATTTGTCCAAGGCCCGCAACCCTGCAGCCTGGCAGCGGGTTGGACTAGTCTGAAACGTATTCATCCTTAGATTTATTAATTTATGGAGGTATAGACGTAACTTTCTAATTCATTAGCTCTTAGAACTCATTGTATACCTTATACCTTTGATGGGTTGAGTCTTACGGCAGTATGCCTGGACATCCGCAGAATGAGATTCCCTCACCCGTTCAGTAGGAAGATCGCAAGTTGTTACACTGTAAGGCGATTGAGCATAACAGCATAAATTCCCAGGGGGATATGCCATACTGAAAATATTATGCCCGGCCCCGAGAGCTGAAAGGGATGAGTCGGGCAGCAGGAGCTGCGCGCTTTTGAAATGCGATGTAGTATAAATTTCACGACGAATTTATGACAGAGCTTTGCCAAAGTTCGGAATTAGCAGCAAGTGCTAGGCGTGGTGTAGGTGGATAAGTAAGGTGTACAAGGTGGAATGCAGGCGTAGGTAGGTGTCGGATAGCACTTGCTTGTGCCCATGTAGTATAGACCTCCTGTTACAATGGGGGTCCTAATGACGGGACCAATATACTCGCAAGGAGCAGGTACCGGCTTTGGATAGCATGCAGAATCAATGCAAAATGCACCGCAGGGCGGACAAGTATAAGGGCACGGCGGACAAGGCGGAACTGGTACACCACAGGGAGGACAATTAAAGCACAGAGATGGTGGCGGCGTAGGCATCCGCGTGCCTTTTACCATTACTGACATGCTAATTTTAAGATGATTTCACTGAGAACTAGAATTTTAACAAACCGCACAAATGAATCTTCCGGGTGAAACGAATGTACTAATTGGCGAAACAATTGAGAACTCTGAAAGTCGATAGATCTGATGTCATTTCAAACGACCAAAGGAAGAATTAACTACATTCAAAGAAAGAATTAGCTAACATATCAAAATATTTTATTGATATAATCGTCGTATAAAGAAATAAGGGAGGCGGGTGTTCTAGGTGTAACTATAGATAGAGCCGCTTTAAAATGTTCCTTTGTTATGATATTCGCATTTAGGTCCTCCTCGAGTGCTTTCATTGCGGCCTCATGGCAAATCGCTTGTATCTCTGCTCCTGTGTATCCTTCAGTAAGATCGACCAGATCCTGAACATGCACATCGTCTGCAATAGGCATATTCCTGACCTTTATGTGGAATATCTCCTGTCTAGTTTCGTAATCGGGAAGTCGCACATATATTATGCGATCTAAACGACCTGGTCGAAGAAGCGCCTAGAGAAATCGGTTCATGATCAGTGGAAAATAGAAATTAAGACTTGTTAAATGAGGGCTGTGATTACAAACCTTATCGATTTTATCGGGTCGATTTGTCGCTGCCACCAGTGTCACGTTGCCCAGTGCAGTTACTCCATCAAGTTCAGTCAATAATTGAGCGAGCACGCGTTCCTGTACGTGAGTCCCGCTACTGGCCGAAGAACTACCCCTTTCTCTACCCAAAGCATCAATCTCATCGATGAACACAATGGACGGTGCAACTTGCCGCGCTTTTTGGAATACTTGCCGAACTGCTTTTTCCGATTCGCCCACCCATTTTGAGAACAATTCTGATCCCTATTATAACGCGTACATTAGCGATGATTACCAGACATTAATAAAGCGAAGTGATATTGTTTACTTGTCTATTACCTTAATATTAAGAAAGTTTACTTTGCTCTCAGTGGCTAGAGCTTTGGCAATCATAGTTTTGGAACATCCAGGTGGTCCGAACATTAGAACACCTCTTGGTGGAGTAATACCCATTCTAATAAATGCTTGGGGATGCCGCAAGGGCCATTCTACGGCTTGTATTAACTTTAACTTTAAATCGTGCTGGCCTCCAATATCGGTCCAACGAACATTAGGAACCTCTACGAGAACCTCCTTCATCGCGGATGGTCTTGTCACAGTCAGGGCATGATTAAAATCGTCCATCGTGACATTCGGCGAATCTTTAGCTTCTGCCTCACTTTTTTGTTGCCGTTTTATCGCATTAATGACTGCTTGTGAACATAAGCCATAAAGATCGGCGCCAACGTAGCCGTGTGTAACGAATGAGATATCTGCGATGTCATCTTTGGTCAATGTATTCGGAATTTTTGACAATAATTTTAAAAGTATGTCCGTGCGCATTTTAGGAATGGGGACGTATACTTCGAATTCTTTATCTATTCTACCAGGCCTTCTTAGAGACGGATCGAGGTAGTCTATCTTCGATGTTGTAGCTAATACCACAACATCATCATTCATGTTTTGTATATCATCGAATAGAGTTACTAATTGCGCGACGATCCGTCTTTCATTATCGGTTGTTGTATTACTTCTTCTAGGGCACAGGCTGTCAATATCCTCAATTAAAATGATGCTTGGTGCTTTAATTCGTGCTTCCGTGAAGATATCTTTCAGTTTTTTTTCAGTCTCGCCCATGACTTTGCAATAGATGTCCGAACTATGTATGGTGAATTTAGTAATTTCGTACTTGGAAATTAAGGCACTGGCGATCATTGATTTCCCAACGCCCGCAGTACCATGCAAGAGTACTCCTTTACTAACACTAAAGTCACCAATAGTTTTACATTTTCCGAGACCGATATCGAGTACGTCCTTCACATCGGCTATCAGATCGTCGTATCCGCCAAGTTCTTCAATTTTTGACTTTATCCTACTGTTTCGTATATCATCCGCTTTCTTCTGTTCGTCGCAAATTCTCCATTTGGTACTATAAATCGCTCTGTAGATTTTCACTTGTCTTTCCTCTAAACTTAGTTGTTGCAATTCTTCACTGAGAATGTCTGATTTTCCATCAGGTATGACTTCAATAATCTTATAAATTAGCTTCCTCCCATAAAAAGGCACGGATATTTTGTTTCCAACACAAAAGAGCTTATTCTCATTATAACACTTTAATAAAGTATTTATTTCAGTCGCCACTTCCTTAAGCGAACATCCCCACTTCCCAACATTGACTACCAAAATTTCTTTGGCCAATCTGATTGGACTCTTTAATTTCCTCGCTACAACTGAGCCTTCTAGACCATTCAGTTCCATGGCTAAAAACTTTCATTGTAATATATCTTGTCATTGGATCATCAACATATAGAAAAGTGACATACCTTGTTTAGTTAATGAGATACTCAAAAGTGTTTTGTCTGCAGTAGGCCAAGCGGTTTTAATTACAGTGGTATCTTTAATAGATACTTCAACAGGATCACCAATAGGTATCTCCAAGAATTGTAATGCTGCTTGCGATAGAAAAATCATATTATTGATTTCACGCTCGGAAATGTTTTTGAGTTGTTCTGAAAGTAGAGTAGGATTTTATTAGGATATGCAGTTAAGCAAGAAGGCGAATCCAATCATAGGTTTGGAATAGGTACCTTGGCCTTTATATACTTCAACGGTACCACGCAAAACACCTTCATGGATATAATTATAATCTGAACTATCATTGGGAGGGCAATTCGACTGATGTCGATCTGCATCCTTTTGTGCAACAATACTTTGACATGTAGAACATGTTATCCAAGAGGAAATACTTTTTCTTGACTTGGATGACATTTTAGCAAAGTTTCTTAGCTCGACTGTAACAACACTGGTATCACTCTAATTGTGAAAAAGAAGCTGCTGTATTGACTCAAAAGCTGTACTCGAAACAACATAGCGAAAGGCATTCAAGCTGAGAGACAAGCATAACCTAACCTATTGTCGGTGTTCGTGTGATGTGTTGACATAAAGTCACAGACAGTTCGAAATAATGATCGTGATAAAAAGTGTTAAAAACCCATTTATTTATTTCTCTTTCTGTTACAACAAATTCGAACCGGCGTGTTTGACTGCCTGTATGAAATAAAAGTTACTAGAACTATGCTAATAAGCACAGTATCTAATAAGAGCAGATACAAATGGTCTGGTAATGACAGAATATTCCTATAGGCGGCGCTAACTGTTAAAGTCTTCTAGGAAGGGTTGTTCGATTGACTACTATACCGCAATGTTATAAAACAACACTTGAAATTGAACGAATTTACTTAGAAATATTAAGCCCAACAAAAAGGAATGCAATCCATTGTGGGAAACTCTTGAATTGTTACTGGTAGGGGTTTCAATGACCCTCAAATAACTATCCCTGATAATATTGTCTGACTAATAATATTGTTAGAATCTTTCCACTGATTGAGAGCTTTACGCAAGACACAAAGCTACAAAATTTTCAAAAGCATTCCATTGTTACATGATCAAGTGTCAGATTTTGATGATAAGCGTTATTAAACGATTCGACACGTAGCAAAAGCTACCATTATACATTAGAGGGATATAAAGGGGAACTAATGACGAATTGAATATGAGAATTGCTTCTGCTTTGCAATCCATAGAGCCATCAGGTGTGCGTGACTCCCGGCATGCGTATAATGAATCCGAGGCTTCTGTACGAAATACGAAGCAGGAGCGAGAGCGGAGAAAAAAGAGGGAGCGGCGGGAGGGCGCACGATAAGCCTCGGCATGGAAGGAAGGAAGGTCTGGAAATTGCGGAGAGTGCTGTTAGAAGGAGAGCGTTGGAGAGCGGATTCTTGCGGAGAAGAGAGAAGGAGGGCGAGAGAGCGAGGGTGTGAGGGAGAGAAGGTAGGGAAAAAGCGAGGTGGGCGAGGGCGAGGGCGAGGGCGAGGCGAGCAAGTGCCGGTGCCGGGCTGCCGTGCCGGTGTAAGAGGCAGCGCGGTGGACGTTGGTCCGATGGATTGGCCGATGGATTGGCCGATGGACGGCCGTCACGAAGCGGCCCGATGTTCCCGTACCAAACGAGATTAATAGAGATCCGCCTGTCAGCCGGACGCCTCTCCGTCTGAGCGAGATCCAGCGGCTTCCAGACGGCCAGTCTTCTCGCAGATCGCAACCTGCGTGGGCAAGGACCGATCGCGATACGATCGATCGGCACGGTGCGTCACCGGGCTAGATCTCCTTTTTCGCAGCCGGGAGAATCGAGAGCGAAAAAGAGAAAGAGAGGGAGAGCGAGGGAGAGCGAGTAGCAGAGAGTACATACGCACCACCGAGTACAATCGCGGGCGCGAATAGACGACTCCTCTAGTCATCGGGGCGCACCATTATCGGCACCGTAATAAGCGCGCCATCCACAGACGAACCGCCCGTCTCGGCAAGATCGCATTTATATCTGGATACTCTATCACACAGACTCCGATTGGGCATCGCTCTCGTTCGGCCGCGGTGCACCGCGTTGCTAAAGCCCTTTGTACCGATGCGATTGCAAAATACCAAGGGACGGTGGGCCGTTTTCGCTGGCTTCACCCTAGTTTATCTCGCCAATTTGCCGTTAGGTATGCTATCCCGTTCTATTCACTCTTCGGGCTCCGTTTGCCCCCTTTTTTCAGCTTGTTACTACCCCTGTCTCACTCCCGAGAAGTCCTTATCGGTGGCTCGGTAGAAATAATCAGCAGCAAGTAGTACACTACGGAAAAGTTCGCGCAAGATTGCGAGATCGTTTCATCATGATTTAACCCGGGGGAATCAGGATGAGGCGATCTCGGGACACGCTACTACCGGCGCGCGCCTGTTTCAGCCTTTTGCGAAAGCGACCCGGCAAGCGAACCAGCCGATATACACGGAGATGAACACAGGCAACACGTTTGCTGTGCGAGGCACGAAAAGATGATCGACGTCGGCTACGGTAAGTAGCTCGCATCAAGTCCATCTATAAAGTTTCGCCATTTCTCTAGCCAATTAAGAGTATCACCGGTCAGCATTGTGTTAACTCGTACTAGCCCCTTTTTTCGTGGCCCGCTTACCCTCCCTACTGCCTACCAAACCCATGTATCTACTTATCACGTACTAGCGGCCTTGTGCCTAGATTCTACCCGCTCAATGATAGCGGGCCGTTTTATCAATTGACGCTGATCGAGAGGCCGGAATATCCGGTGACACTGTCGCGCGTACACACCTATCACGGAGATTTGGTGAGCACCCCATCACTATTATTGTCGGCTCACGCAAATTCTAATTCGTAATTGCCAGCTTTATCTCTACCCTCGAGTAGTATTAGATTGCCGCGGAGTCTCTATGGGAATCTACTATCTTTCGACGCTCTAGATAAATTTTACAATCTACACATCGGACTCGGAGGAATGTCACCACGATGATTTCGGCCTACTCCAATTAATGCCGGACGGGAGTGGCTGGCAAGACAGGCAAAGGTCGAAGAAACACCGCCGCCGAGCCAGACGCGATTCGCCGAACGCGAGTTAATCACATAGCGTTTGTTCGGAGGCCCGTCGTTCCGCAAAACACTTCTTCCCCGAAACAATCAAAGGGAGAGCAGTAATCGATGTCTCCCATCGGCGCGTACAATTGATCCTTAAGTATCAAATGTGCTAGACGATATTGATCGAGGACGAAGGGTGGCTGGGCACGAATCTAAAGTTCACATTGACGAAGAGACACTTGTGGCTCCAATCGTGCCGAGAATGATCTCGAGAATGAAAAGGCGGAAAAGGGTAAAAGCGGTTTTGCGGCCGGGTATTCTCGGGGGAGAGCCGAGAGAGCAAGTGGAACTCCTTCGCATTCCATGACCCACGCGCCCGTCGCCGAAAATAGCTCGGTTACAGTACGGCTCGTTTTATCCTTCCTATATCTCGTCAACGTCTAATTCGATGCGCCACTCGTGAATTCTGCGGCAACGATCGCACGTGCATTAGCACCGGCCGGCGTCGGCGCCATCGGATTTACGCGCGTCGGCGTCGTCACTTTCCACGCACCGGCAAATAATCGTTGCGTGTATTGAAAGGAGCGGGCAGCGATCGGGGAAGCCAGCAGCCGCGGATTCCCGCAAATTTTGAGACGTCAAAATAGCACTCGAGATATGTTAACCGCCACCCACGCAAGTAGCCTCTCCTCCTGCATTTCTTCTTTCAGGAATATCCGGCGAGGTGATTCAAATCGACGTCGGTCACTGTCGCAAGCTCTGCCCGCGGCATGTCTCCGATGATCCTGGCGACGCCAGTCGACCTGCTGTACAAGTGAGTCTATGAATTTATCCTTTGGAATTTTCAACACACATAGGAAATAGATGGTTTCGAGTTTCTGCGGTCTCTCTGAACTATTCTCAGTACGGATACCATTGGTCTTTGAGTTCGGTGAGGTCCGGGGTGGTACCGGGGGAGGGTTTTTCGGTTGGGAAGTTGGGACGTGGCAGAAGCACGCGTAATCCGTGACTCATGCCCGCAGGATGCACCTGGTGCAAAAACAGCCGTGGGCCGTTCTTCGTATCTCCCCGGCTTCATGCGTTGGGAATTCGACAAAAAGTGCATCACTGGCCCGCAGTTTATCGAACCGGCTGCAACCACCACAAATTCCTCCGTTGCCATCGAACCCTTGTTGCCCGGCCCAGACCTAGACGAAATTTCGAGGATCGGTGAAATGCGAGGAGGCGATATTACGCTAGATTAGTTGATTAGTTGATGATCTTCAAGCTTCGTGAAGATGATTGCGATTCCGAGGGTGAAGCGTGGTCGGACGGAGAGATTGGGCACGAGGATGCCGTGGGCAAAACGCGAAGGGCAAAACAGGTCGACGTCACTTAGATTTATGACGCATGGGATCGACCAATCCGCGTGTTGGAATGCGGCCACGCCAGGCATCGCGCGATCATACGATCTCCTTCGAGACTTTTACGGCGAACGAACCCCAAACCCCAGCCTCCGAAGTCTGGGGAGAGAGCGAGAGAGGGCCAGGAGGCATGGTACGCCCTACCAAGGATAGAAGGATAATGGCGATCGCGTGTTACCTGAAAGCCTGTGCCAAGACAAGAGCGTACTTGAGGTGCTTTGCGACCTACAATAAATACGCTTGCACAGCTATGAGAGTGAGAAGATGGGGAGATTGGCAGGAGGTTGTTGGGACGAGGGTCCAGGGACTCCACAGGGTCCAAGTCTGCCAAGAGGAATTCGAAGTGGCCCTTGGCGTACGCGCATTGCACTACCGAAGCCTGTGAGAGGAGAAAGCTATTTTCGTCACGTGATGCAATCCGATCGGTGGTTTATAATCTTGCAGCACCCACGCTGCGTGTGAGAGAAACAAGCTTAAAGAGAAGGGGCAGAAGGCGCTTGCACGCGATATGCAAAAAGGAGAGGATATGTTTTGCGTCCTTGGAAGGTCGAATCGTCGCGGGTCAGCGCTCCTCGGCGCCAGCAGCTCGCCCAGCTAAACCCTGATTCGTGTTCCTGGCATACTCTGAGCACGATGGATGAATCCCCGGGGAGGATTTATAACGAAATATATCTCCTAACAGAAATACCCTTCTCCTCGCACAGAGAGAAAGAGTGAGAGGGAGCAGACCGTCCCGTGAGCTGTGCGCGGACAAAGATAACGGTCATCTCCCGCGGTGAAGATAATTAAGGCGAGGGCCATGTACCGCGAAAGAAATCAACCAACGCGCGACGAAACGAACGACGACTAACCAAATATATATTATCAATTCCGCGAATGGAGCCCCAATGGGGTCGATGCGAAATTGGGCGACGCTGCCTGGGATAATGCCATCCGTTTACACAGCACCTTTGCGTACCTGCTGCCTCCTGTACCCTTTCAAAGAGTTACTGCCAAAATAAGGCCTTACCTCTCGCCGCTACAAGCCCTTCCTCCTTTCCCGTTCCTCCCGTCTTCTCTGTAACAAGTAGGCTAGCATTACTTTCTACCTTCGGCTTCGCCCCCTTCCTCGAACTTACTCTTACCTGGAATCAGAATCCTCGAGGGGTGTAATTGAAAACACTGAAAGATTACTACAGTTCGGCGTTCTTCTTACTTGCAGAGATGCCAGACGGAGTCACATTGCCGTCCAAGGGCCGCTAAAATGGAAAGGGTATCCACGATACAGGGAGTCCGGGTGATCGAAGTTATCGAAGGCTGCGAATGCGCCGCTGATAGTACTTGCAGACGAGAGTCTCTCACGCACCTTGTTCATGCGGGCACTCCTCACCAGTTTGTAATGGATGTTGGCGTCTGCATTGGCCACTGTTTTCAAGATTCCAGCCTCAGCTGTAAACCAGTCAGAAACAGCACTATCAGTATCAAGGGCCCGAATGGTAAGTCGAGCCACCCCTCTGCACTTTAGACTTATATTAATTGGCTCATTGTATCAGGTGATGAAGTCTATCAAGTGATAGAAAGATGCGGCTGTGCCGGGAATTGTCATAAGATGGATCATATGGAGACTGTCCTGGATTTCAGCGAGGTTGAGATCAAGGATGGTACAAATACCACCGACGTCAGGCCTGTATTACGAGTGAGTCTCTGCTTCCAACATATTTTCGTGTGGATATTAACGATTGCCAAACTTTCCAGCAAATCAACGTTGGCCAGTGCGTAGGCTCTTGCCCGGGAAATGAGACTGAAATGTGCCTTCTGCGAGATAAAAAAGAGCCTAATAGATGTCTAACAGGCTTATACTCGAAACGGCATACTTGTACCCCGGCTAGATTTAAAGTTCACGAGTACAGGTAGGTATGACCTTGCCAACTTGGATGACAATGGGAGAATGTCGAAGTTTAATCGTACCTGCCGTCGTTATTACAGGACTCGCCGAGGCTCAAAGAGGGAAATTATTCAAATAACTCAATGCGCCTGTGTCTAATGAAAAGATAAGCCGATGAAGCTGCAATGAGCTGGTAGAAGAGGATCGGAAAAGCAATCGATTGAAAATACTCCCTACATCGGGCCGCTCGCGCGCCGTACCATTTCGATGTTCCTATGTGTATGTGTACCGTAATCCGATATGGCTAATAAAGGAAGGACTACTTTCTTACGAAGCACGACTATTCCAATTACCCCGCCTACTTACTCAATTACTAATCGGCATCTCGACCGGGCAGAGGTGTACTTTAGAACCCAGGCGAATTTCACGGCTGCCTAACAACCACATCCGCCGGATGAGCGCTCCTCTCCAATTGGCGCCGCTTGTTCGGTTTCGATCAAGCGCTATTTCTATTTGGAAAATCCTTCTCTTAAGTGTAGATATACTGGCTGGCGTCTCGAACAATGCAACAAAAAGAGCGAGGCCGAAAGAAGCTCAAAGTGTGGCGCCCGTGCTTGGAAAGCGTGGGCGAGGGTACATGCTTACACGGCGCGCGGCCCCGCCGCGATCTGTCATCGTCCGCGTAGCAAAACAACACCGATTATTCGCGACACCTAAATATCATCGTGCGGGCGCGCCACGACCCGCTCCCACATAACTCCGCACTTACGAATCTACGGAATTTAGGAAGCGAGAGCTTTTTTAATAGCCTCGCGCTGTCATCGGGACCACGCATTCGGAACGAATCCCCTTGCCTCTCTCCTACCCCTTTACCATGAAAGATCTGAGGTTGCCTCTCGCGGAAGCTGTGGATCGGGATCCTCTGAATCTTCCCTAAAATCCACTGTCTAAACCGGATTGATCTAGGGATCCTTGGCTCGGAGTTCATCTAGGATGTATCAAGATTTAGTTGACATTGATAAGTCAAAGAAGGTTTGAGGGGATTGTGAATTGTGGATTAAGAGGAAGAGTATCATCAGGGAAAGCCGAGGGCCAAGATGGAAAGGGGAAAGCTCAGGGAGGCGAGTGGAAGCAGCTTCCACAACAGGTAGAACGAGGAGTAGGAGCCCTGTAGGAGCGCGAGGAGGAAGAGGAGCACAGGAGGTTTGTATCGCGTGTCGAGTCGGCTCCTCGGCGGTGTGTCGCCTCCCTCGCATCGCGGGGAGCAACGCGGGGGAGGCAAGTCCCGGCATAGCATAAAGGTGACTCCTCGCAGCCAAGACCTCCCATATGCTACTTAGCGTTCCGTTCAGTTCGGCAAATCTGTCCGCCTGCCCGCAAGGTGTCCGTTCCAGTATCTCCCTTCCGTGCCACGGAACACACGAGTTTCCCTCGACGTGCGAAGAGAGGAACGTCAGAGGCCTTTCCTCGTTTCTCACCGCTTGCATCCCAACTTTACCCAAGATTGCAAATCTCGTGAGATCGTGAGAGAATCGCTCGGTGCTTGGAGTGCCAGGGCCGAATCCCTGAAATCGCACGGACGCTGTCACAGTTTCTTGAAGAAGAGATTCGATCTCTCGAAGAAGAGATCGTTCTTCAATTTACGGACCTTCCTACACGTGGCCCTGCTAGAGCCTGAACAAGGACCATGACGAGAAGCGGAGCACTGATCTTCCTACTCTTGTTCCTGACATCGGGCTGCTTCCACGCGGACGCACACCCCGCAGACTTCCCGGCGAGCAACGACGAGGTGAACGACGACAGGGATGGAAGAGGGTGGCCACTCGCTGAGATCGAACAAGAGGACGAACTCGAAGCAACGCGGGACAAGGCTGTGGAGAAGTTGCGCGAGGTCTGGAACCGAGTGTCTTAAATGTGTATCTCTGTCGTGAGAGACTGGCTTCCTCCGGAGAAGGGAATATAATGTAAACTGGATTGCAGGTCCTCGGCATCAGGAGTCATTCGGAGAAAACCCTCCGCAGGAAGATACCACCGCAGTTCATGATGGAATTGTATAAGAACGTCGCTGATTCGAGCGGTGTGACGCGTGGTCGGAATCCTTATAATGCGAAAGTCGTTCGTAGTTTCATTGAGAGAGGTATGTCCCACTCGCACAATTCAATCATCGATTGTCGTTTCATCGTTTTTCTATCAGAAATCTCACTTCCCCATAGACACGTCCATGTCGCACTTCTACTTCTTCAATATCTCGGGATTGGAGGCGAACGAGTCGGTGCTGGAAGCCGAGCTTCATCTCTACCGCAAGAGAACACCCATAAAGAACTTGCACCCCTCGACTGTCTCATCTCCCTACTATTTAGTAAGTGACCAAATTTGATCGCAACTTTAACCGAGGGAAGGATGAGGCTTCTACTAACAAAGACGTCTGCTCCAGATAAGAGTCTATCAAGTCCTGGAAGAGAGAAGCTTGGAGGCGTCCGATCTGCACAAGCTGCTCAATGTCCGCTACATAGGAGCACATGCATCCGGCTGGCAGGTACACTCTCTCTCTCTCTCTTTCTCTATCACAACCCCATTCTTTTTCCTATAGCATTAGAGATGAACGTTTCTCGATATCATTGTTCTCCCCACAGATATTTAATGTGAAACAAGCAGTCCTCTCGTGGCTGAACAGCGAGCCAAACTTGGGACTATTGGTCACAGCAACCACTCTATTCGAGGACCAAGTGTCGGTGGAATTTTCACGCCGGCACGAGTATCATCACAGTAAGCAGCCGATTCTGGTGCTTTTCGACGACGACGGGAAGGAGCGCCGGGGTGGAAAGAGAGTCGCTCCGCAATACTACGCGTACGGAAACGACAACGAAGTGGAGGAGGAACCGCCCTACGACGCGGAGGAGGACAAAATTGACTTGGAAGACAGCTACGAAGCCGAACGAGTGAAACGCCAACAAGGCGCACGCGGCCAACCGGAAGAGGCCGACTGGCGCGACGATGGGGCCTCGGAGATATTTAAACGGGAGAAGAGAATGCGCGAGAATGACGAAGTCATGCACGAAAATAATGACGCTCTCGATGAACACGTCGCGTCGCGGAGGCGCAGAGACTCGTCCCGGAAACGTTACCAGGAACACGCTCTTCTTGATGGTCACCGATTGGAGCACGTGCCGACGTCGATGGAGATTTACGAGAGGGCGATGCTGCGCGAGAAGCTTGGCGACAATGCTTATTTTGAGGCGATGCAGCAACGGTATAAGCGATCGACCAAGAGCCACGCGTCCTCAGAGAGCAACACGACCGAGTGTTCGAGGCACGAGCTCTATGTCGACTTCAAGGAAATCGGATTGTCCTCGTCAATAATAGCGCCGCAGGGCTACTCGGCCTATCACTGCAAAGGCATCTGCGAATCGCCTCTAAGTCAGGATCAACAGCCTACAAATCATGCGACCATCCAGGGAATCGTTCATAAAATGGCACTCGTCAAAGGAGTCGAAAGACCTTGCTGCGTCCCAACCAAACTACTCGGTACCACCATCCTCTTCTTTGATGACAACGAAAATGTCGTCCTCAAGGTGTACCAGGATATGATTGCGGAACGCTGTGGATGTCGCTAAGATTAGACGATTAGTATAGATATATTCGTACCGATCAGACTTGATTAGAGTACGATCGTCCTCGGAGAAACCGAGGGCGCGCGGCAAGCATGTAATGAGTTCGGGAGGGTCAGTGAGAATGCGAGTAACTCGTGTCATTCCTAAAGAGAGCACCGGCCTCCGCCCTCCTCCGAGATCGGCGAGATCAAATGACGCACAGCTGTATTTTGTAAATAAGAACATTCCTGAGTTCGCGTGGCACCCTACGGGTTAGAGTAACGGGCGCCCTGTACCGCTCTTAAATTATTACTATTAACGATTTAGTAGTATATTCGCTGCAACGCTATTAAATTATTCCTGGTAATACTTTAATGGTAATTAATTTACTATTAGTTATTTAATAGTAATTATTACTACACCTACCTGCGCCCTCTGTCGCTGTTAAATTATTACCATCGTGTAATCCTAGATGATATGGATTTAGTGCGCAAACCTGTATATAATACGATGTACTATCGGAAATATATTCGCGCTAGACTTATTTATATACCTTAGTGTTGAGACAATAAAGAAAGTATTTAAGCTGTACGTCTGTTGAAACTCTGTGTTGATCACAACCACATACCTACGATATGCGATCTGAGATCGCAGGGCGTTCGGCAAGCGAGTGCGGAGCCCGAACTCCAATACGAATTTGAATGAGGCCACTGCGTGATTCGGCCGGTGATGCCAGCCAGTGCTTACGACGAAATCAAAGCGTGAATTTTGCGCGCGAGTCAATAAAATACGGATGACGGTAGGAGCGGCTGGGGACGATGAGTTTGGCGCCACTGGATGCAGAGGCAGTCGCGGAATGTCCACACTGCCGATCTTAACTACCGTCTCGCTTCCTCCTCCTTTTTCTTCCTTTCTCTCACTCTCTTTCCCTTTCGCATCTCCCTGCGCTTCTTTATGCGTCTCAAGAAATATTTCTCCCAATTCGCACCCATATTATTCACTTTATCTCCAGTACATCATGTCGCCCTTCTCTCGGCTGCTGTAACGTGTAAACAGATTGGCGTAACGAGGGCTATGAAATAGATATAAGTGGAGCGGAATTACGATCTCGCTGCGACGCCAGTAATGCGATTTCACGAGCGATTTTCACTGATTAACTTAAAAAGAAGTGGATGACTAGTCGGTTGATTTGTCTTGATATTCTTCCTGCTTTCACGGCGGCTTACGACCCCTTTTCGGATTGCCTGCGAGCGGCCAATTGTCGCCCACGCGATCGAACCCGCGGCGCGTCCTCGCGCAATTTCCCTTCGAATAAGAATAATTCCAGCAGTGCCTCGTGCCGTTCTCGTTTCGTTCGTGTGCGCCGATATATCAAGGTGGTGGTGGTAGTAGTGGTGGTGGATGGTATAACGAGGCCGACGCGTTTAGGTGAAAATAAGGAAGGCAGGGGAAGAGGCAGAAGTAGGAGAGCCTTGGGAGAGAGAGATATCGCCGGATAAAAAAGATTCATGGCTAGGGAGGCGCAGTGTGTCTTGAGCGTCCGCACGCGTATTTGCATATTTGGCATTCGGCCGCTCGCGTGCTATCGCACTGCATTCCCCGTGCGTGCATCTCCCGGGTTATATTTAATTCGCGGTGGATGTATTTTCGAATCCGCCCGGCTAAAAATAGCGGCAACGCGTCCCACTGCATTCCACCGTTGTATTTAGATCCCTCTGCGCTGTTTCTCTCGTAACACATATCGCCCCGCTACTCTCTGTATACTATACATACATGCATACCGTACCCCCTGCAAGCCTCTCGCGATGCGCACTTGCCGTAGCCCTTTTCTTATCGACGCTAGACAGAATGCTAACTGGAAAGAAAAATTGATCGAGATTAGCCTATTGCTGTAAGGGCCAGAATGCAAGTTCGGTTTACATGATATGCTCGTCAGTCAATATTTCAGGGTGAAGAATGAAAGGACATTCGGGTCAACGAGAAATCAGATACTGCGTAGAACGTAATACATATAACGAGAATGAGAACGCAAGTAGCGGAAGAGAGAGAGAGAGAGAAAGAACGAAAGAGGCTGGTGTAGAGGAAAGGGAAAAAAGGGGGATAGCCCTTGGATGGAGGCCGATGTCGGTGCGAGCGCAAAGAAAGCCTAAGCCCTACAAGCCCCGCGTGCTGTACGATCCGTACAATGACGTAGTGTTCTGTCATCCGGCACGCTACCTCTCCGACAGTGGCCTCTCCACTACCACCACTGGCCATTATAGTGGGACAGAACTTCACCGGTTCACAACTATACATATAGTGGTAGACCTTTGAACGGAGCGCGCCGCGTGAGCGTGAACCGCCGCGCGCTTCTTCCTTCTTCTCCTCCTCGTTTCCTCGCGTCCGTTGTGTTGTCTTTTCGAGCCCTCTGTTGTGCTCGCCACATTCCGCACACGCCACCCTTGCCGCTCGGGAAGCCCGGCTTTTCTTATCAATTCAATCGCACTCCTTCGCATCGATATCGTGCAGGTATCGCGAGAGATCAATCGGGACTTTATTGACAAAATAGCCGGTAGCAGCCGAAACGGCAGCTCTGTGATGATGAAACCTCGGTGTGCAAGAACTTGGATTTCCTAGTGCAGACTTCGATTTTGGAGAATCAATCAGGCCACTGAAAAAGAGTGCGATTTGCGTGACCTTAGCTGACATGAAAAGTTCAAGAGGAATAGTGTTGTCAGGCCAAGAAGACATCGGATGCGTTTAATCTACGAAGAGCTATAAGAAGATTTTGAGATTGGAGACCAAAGAAATCACTATGATAGGCATCCTGCCATTTGACTGTCAGCGACAAAAATGACAATGATCTTATTGACCTGCTACGTGCTTGTACTGGCAAAGGTCTCGGCTGGACCACTTCACGCTACCGAAGAATTACAAGTAAGTTGTTTACCAAGAGCATGCTCCAAGTCAGTGAACTTACGCCCGGGATTTCCTACAGCCGCGACCACGGTCAAATTACTCGACTGCTGATCTTCCGTTCCCCGCCAAAATAAGCCACTCATATGAGATGAGATCACTCATGGTCGGGTTAAACTCGTCAATGCATCTATTCTCACAGATAAATAATATTGACATACTAAATTATATAAAATCCGATTGCAACAAGTGGTTCCTTAATTCATAACATAGTATACTATACTTTCCTGCATAAAGAAAAAGTACAAGAGAAAAAGCTATGCTTTCCATTGAATGGAAAATTCTAGTAGCGCGCAGATAAAGAGAGAGAGGAAGCTTCCGAGAAGTAGAAACGTCTCTTGTTAAACGCATCCCATTCCGCTCCATTCCATCCAAGGCGTAGAACGCCGACCGTACGCCCCTTTGCTCAGCAGTATCCCGTGTCAGGACGGTGAGGCAAACACACACATCCACACACAGCCTCTCTCTCCTTTTGATGTTGCGCCGACCATTGCCCTCCTCTGTCGCAAATGTCGAAATGGCCACTGGTATTACCCCCGGCTCCTGCTGCGCGCTCGACCTTCGTGCCGCTTCCCTCCACAGGTGCTGACAATTCGAGCCACTCAAATCCCTGACAAGTTCCTCCCCACCATCTCCTCCTTCCATCCTTTGATCTCCTTCCGCCTCCTGCGAATTTTTCCTCTTCCCAACTGTACCTACTATGCGTATGTATGTATATGCACTCTCTCTTGTCCTCCATTCATAATTGTGCGTACCGAATTTACCAAGACTGTTCTTCTTTCTTTGTTGTAGATCACCATTCCCATTCTTAATCGAGACCTGGCGAGCGCTAGTACAACAGATGCAAGAGTACTTCTAACAACTTCTACGTCACAAATAGTGAGGGGTAAGCGAAGCGAGGAGGATGATGATGACGAGATTAATCTGCCGCCAACGAGACACGCTAGGCATCGACGTCGGCGGCGATGCAAAACACGACCATCCTGCTTACGCGGGAGTGGTGCCATCAGACAAACTTTTGTACGGAAGAATAATAGTTCGTTTAGTTCGACTCCCCCCACTGATGTATCATTCACAAATACATCATCGTTCGAGGAAGATATTGGAGACGCAAGAGTGATAGAAGAAAGCGCGAGACTCAATGGGAATGATGGCAAAGACATAGAGGTTTACGACGAAGCTCTTGTCACCGAGGAAATCGAACTTGAACAAATAAGTCTTCCACCGTGGGCGGAGGATTCCAGGAAAGAACGTAACGAGAGCGCGGACTACTCTGACGACACGATATCGTCAGCGATTTATGCGCCAGTCGAAGATCACACTACATTCCAAGAGGGCCTGACCTCCCTTCTGACCAAATTGTTCCAGAATCTGCCTAACGAGTCGTTGGAGAACAGCAGAAGCGTCTTGAAGGGACTGAACCTGGTCAACGTTGAAGCCAATGTTGAGGATCCCTGTCAGAAGTGGCTGAACAGCAGGGACAAATTCGAGGAAGCTTTCTCGGGTTCGCCCCGATTTTCACGCTCTTAACATTCATTGTCAGTCTGATGGGGCGCTAAAGAATAGCGATTATTTACAGGCGCTCTGGCCGCCCTACCCAGCTGTCCTTGCCACTACCCGAGCGAAATCTTTTACGAGGACAAAATCTGGGACGAGAAGCAGGGCAAGTACTTCAGGTGGCGGGACGTGAGCGGCGATTCCCAGAGGTTGGACGTTTACAAACCCGGTGCTGCCTACTGCGTACGATCCCTCCTGGCGCAGGGCAGCGAAAGTGCTGCGGCACAACACTGTTGCTACGATCGCAAGAGGAAGCTCCTTACACGCGGCTCCGGTGCCGGTACCCCAAACTTCGTTAGCCCCGAAATATCGCCTATTTTGCACGAACGAATCGACGTACTGCCTTGGAGACTGTGCAAAGGCGATTTTTCCAGGTATAATCGCGTGAGACCGCCTAATAATGATAACGCTTGCGAGGCCAATCCCGATGAAGAAGAGTACCAGCGACAGATCGACGACACGAAGTACTATTAAGTTACTAGTATCTCGCCCTTCCTCGGGGCTTATCATTATAAGAATCTTGTATCCTTATTCCAATAAATACTATATGTAATATAATTATACACTCTGGTTTTTGATAATATTTAGTTGATTACTGGCAAATTACTAATAGCTAAAAAAAATCGCCAATACGTTAAAGAGAACTTGACAAAAACGCCATTGACATCCTTTGCACCACTGAATCCTTCGAAAATCCAAATAATAGTGCGAGTATTAATAAAGGGTTAAAGACGCACGGTCGAAAGAGAAGCCATAGGGAAACCGGTTTCGAAGGATCTATTCGTGCGGGAAGAGTAACATTTTAACTGAACTCCGTGTATCCTGACTCATGGTAGGAGGGAGACTGCTGGCCCAGGTGAGCACGGTGAACAGGTAAGTCAGTTAAGACACTCGACCCAAGCGTTGTTGTCGTCAGTTGTCATGGTTACCTACAGCTCGTAAACACTCGCCTTGATAATCGGTTCCTGGAACAATGCACCATTTTTAAGTACTCCGGAAGGAACAGTCTTAATATGGATTGGGCTGCGGACCTGGAGATTACTTCGAAGAAGGTCAGTTAAAAAATACAATGATTCTTGAGGCCTTGGGAATGCAATTGTGTTACCTGGAATGTACTCTGAAGCAGTGACCAGCTGACGCTCCTTGCTTCTCGACTTCATGTGGCATTGTCTGTTTTATTTCTAGTTGTTACCGCGATTAGGCAGACGTTCTACACAAAACAGTAACGCTCAGGATGACGCGAAATCGGACGAAGATTTGGATAGCCCTGTATCTCTGGCTGGAGGAAGATCAGCAGCTGGCCAACCTCCCGCAGTTCCACCGCGCAGCAGAAAGACCGGATGGGGCGATGACTTCAAGAGCGCCAAGTATGAACACTTACTTTTGCCGCACTTAAGTCGAATAATCCACATGTACTCTGATTACGTTATTGCAGATCGAAGAGTGCATTGAAAATGATAGATCGGTGAGTAAAACAAAAGATGACAATAAACAATCCAGAATGGCTAATGATTAATAGACTTTTTCTTAGCGAGCGGCAACCGGTTACTGAGAGGGATAACGAAGGGGATGGTATGGAAAATCCAGCAAAGATTTTATTTATCATTTTGAAGTGCGTTGTTTCGTCAATTTGTAAACTAATATCATTCTTCGCAGACATTCCTGTTATACCTGACTTAGACGAGATTCAAGAAGATAATTTACTATCGGACGTAACGAAAGTACCTGTGTCAGTATTCCCTGGTATATTCGGAACAGTATACATTGATGCACAACTCTTATTTTGATATGTTTGCAGGCACAATGTCAATAGAGTTGCTGCTTACAAAGAGCTGGATACAGAATTGGTGAGAAACGCAGCCTTCACTTCAGTAAATGGTGTGGACTTGTCCCTCTTAGCTAAGAAATTGTACTCAGAGGAGCTGGTCAAAGAACCTGATGAAGTTTGGAACTGGAACATGCTTTTTACACAAATTGCTTCAGAAATTAATAGTGAAATTGAACAGAACACGTGAAGATCTATCGAGGCACACACTTTGATCATTGTAGTAATTTTTTGAAAAATAAAAATGTACTTGAAATCGCAAGTGTTACTAATTTCTAATTTTCCGACAAATAAAAAAGATAGTTTTTATTCGTTTACTGTAAGAACAAAAAACTGGCATACTGCATTCGGCAGTGCCTGTATATGGAAGCGACAAATTATACCTCGTCTGACCTATTCGATTGCCCCCCAATTTGGAAATCGCGGTAGTTCGAGGAGCGACGTGAAGACTCGACCGTGCAGGCGTGCAAATCCGAGGTGCTTTGGAAAAACAGCCACGAAGATGCACGCGCAATCGGGAGCCGAACACACAAGCTACTTGAAGCGACCACGTGACAACACCCACTGAGCAGATCTGCCATATTTCTACGTTAGCGATCAATGTTCAGCTGTGCCATCACTAGCACACACTTCCAAAAACAGCTGTTTTCTCGGTAGTATTTAAAGGAACTGATCCTTTCCGGAGTACTTGCGAGAAACCTGCGTCACACAATTTACTCGAAGCCCTCTAGCGGCGGACTTGGAACTACTGATTTTGGAAAGCCCGCGCTACTACGCTACTCCTTGAACATCTCTCGCAATCAATTCCGCTCGATCGTGATTCGACATCGCAACAATTTCAAAAAGGCATTACACTTTCGAAATGAGTTGTAACCTCTGTACTGTATGCGAAAAAAATTGTAAGAAATGGTGACGATTCGTTTATATGAATGCTGCTGAGCCCTATTCAAGATTGCTGGTTTATGTATGAACTAGAATGGGCAGTGTGCAGGCCTCTGAAACTAAACCAAAACCCTGCACTGTGGCAAATGACGATGAGTCTGAAATATACGTTCCTTGTTACGAGAGCGTGGATAGGAAACCGGGAAATCCAGGATGTTTCGAAGATATACACAAGAAAGTCAGGGATCTATATCCCCAAAACTTCGAAGGTGCAAAATTGATAGTAAAGAAAATCCTGAGCGAACATTTCAGCGCTTCTCACGTTATAACTCTGAGTTCTGTAACTCCTTCGGGTTATAAATTCGGGACAAAGTACATCGGCTGCAAGAGAGTCGGCCCGTCTGAGAAATATCCAATCGCAGCGGGAGAGATTGCACCCAATGGGAATATGAGCGCGAACTTTATCCACACGCTCGGCTGCCGATTTCGATTTAAATTGTCCACGCAAATCGCTGATCAGAAATGCAAAGCCTCAAGTTCTTGTTTGGAGTATCGATCTGATGACGCTACTGTATCCGTGGCTCTGGATAATCCACGATTTTTGAAACAAGAGGGTACAGTGGTTCTACGTTACCTACAATCTATCACGTCTAGGATCGCACTTGGCGCGGAATTGGCATATTTTCGTGGCCCCGAAGTTCCCGGTATGCGACGCAGCGTCATGTGCCTCGCCTTTCGTCGTGACACCGGCGATAAAACACTATCTGGGACATTCGGGAATGCGGACCTGCATCTTTGTTATTACAGTCGTGCAAGCGATCAACTGGAACTCGGCGTCGAATTGGATACAGATTTTAGAAGACACCGTTCCGTAGCTACAATAGTTTATCAACTGAAGTTCCCACACGCGTACATGACATTCAGGGGAATCGTTAATTCAGAAAGCACTGTCGGCGCCGTTTTCGAGAAAAAACTTACTCCGATCTCGGAATCTTCGCTGATTGTTAGCGGCATGCTCAATCACCGAAGACAGCAGTTTCGCGTTGGTGTTGGTCTTAACGTTGGCTAACGCCAAATCAAGTCTACAGTGCAATGTTAGAGGCTTTAATTCTTTCTGACTTGAAAGATTATACAACCATAAAATGAAGGCATGCATTGCGACCGTCGTAAAGTTTTGGGATCGTATTGCGATTAGAGTGTGGAGTGTACTATTTGGGCTGACAAATAACTTGCACCAGAGTTTCTAATACAGCTTGAAGTATCAAATATTTACATACTCTAAATTCATTTAACAATCATAAATTAAATTCTTATGTTCGTCGTTTCGTATCAGTACTGGTACTGTGTACAGTCCCGTACAGAAACCTTCACTGTACATTTATTAAATTTTATTTCTGTTGCTTTTTTACACACACACGCGATACGAAACGAATAAATAATTCGTCTAATCGTCCTCATTGGCTATCCTTTCTTCAGACTCGTTTTGCTCCACTGGGAAAGCCATGGTCTTCAGATATTCATAATTCATGTTCTCATTCATGAGACCATTTTCATCGGCGTATTCTAAAATATCACAGATCAGTGGCGATTCCACTCCCAAAACGTATTCGCATGTTTTCAGTTCAAGCAAAAACAACGAGATCCCCGATGGGCTAGCCATATGACTTTCTACACATTTGAATGTGACCTGCAATAAAAAATTTTTGAATTGTAGACAACAAATTTCATACTGCCATAGAAATTTTTATTGTTATACTTACTTCAGTTTGTCGTGGATTACCAGTCTTATCACAAATAGTACCCCCACCATAAAAGTGCGAGAAGTGTGTCCTTACTGCTGGTGGCTTTACTTTCTTATGCGGATGAGCGGCTATCCATTCGAGATGTGCTTGCTCATCGAAATGGCCAAGATTTATAGTAGTCTTAGAACCATCACGCTCGACATGGTATTGAACCACGAAACGGCCAATGCAAAACTCATATTTCCACCAGCCATTTCCCTATTTAAATTATATGACTGTGTATTACTATTCTTATGAGTAGGCAGCTAATACTATGTTAAAGTGCTAGATACTCACTCCATGTAAGCAATCTTCACCATTAAGGAAGTTCTGAACGGGAGTTATTTCAGCTGGGCTAACTAAACTGACTTGATCTGCCAATGCATATAGGTCATCGTCTATACTATTATGTTTATCCACAACGTCACCAGGGTGTATTTCAACTCTAACACGGGCTTCACCATCCTAAAATAAGAAATATTGTAACACATTTTTATATTTGGTAAATATTGTTGTATTTTGTCTCTGTGATGAAATTGAAACATATAAAAGTCTAATGCAAAGTCTGAGTGAAATGATGTTCCCTTTTTCTCACGCATAAGTGTATATTGCACAATCCAATGTACAAATATAAATGACTCGCTCACAAAGGCTCTTACATTTCTTTTAGATTAATTCAGTGTTAATTCGAAGCAAGAAAATATTGGAATATTTTGAACTTAACAAAACAGAATATACTAGCATTAACGCAATTAAATTTTGAATGCTTGGTGAGCCGATGCAGACAAAGAAGGGACAGAATGAGTTCTAAATATTTTTTTGCCAATTGATGATGAAACAAACTGATTTACGTGAACCACCAGATGTCGAGCCTATTTTCAAAGATACTGAATATTCTAACCTGGCCCTCCTTATCTACATGGAAGACTGCATAGACTTTCTGCTGGTTGTCATCCTATGCAAGAAACATTAAATTCAAAGTATAGAGAATAACAAAATACTCATCGCATCTCTATTGTGCTAGTATTAATGATTTTACCGGTGGTTTCTGAAGCATAAGTTTAATGCTTTCAGCTTCCATTGCATTCAGTGCCTTCGGTCTTTTTGGTGCATTGTCAACAGGCAGGCAATTGATTTCATTCTCTCTTACATCTAGCGGTTTGTAATGAGGAATGGCACATAGTTCAGGCGTAAAGACTATAGCTTCATATTCACAAGTGGAAGTTTCTTTCAAAGAGAATATGTCCTGCTTGTCCAATTGAAAACAGATGTACAGAACTTTAATTTTTCTTGGTTTATTATTCAAATCACAGAGTGTCCCATCGCCCATTTCAAATTCCAGATAAGGAATATTCAGCCCGTCAACTTTCTTTACTGGAATCTTTGCCTTCCCGTTTGGATTCTTTATCTTTTCTTCGTGCTCCGCAAGAATCTTTGCTTTCTGGGTCTTATCCAGAGTGCCCAGATAATACTCTTGCGTTTTGACTTTCTTTCCATCTCTCTCTTCGTGGTATTGCCTGACAAATTTTCCATGGCATAGTTCATACGTCCAGTAAGAATCAAGCTACACAAGCAAGCAACAATTACTTTAAATGCGTGGTTCTTAAGATTAAACTTTTTACTTCGGAATACTCTTACTTTATATGAGCATGTTTCCTCGCTGAATATCCAAGAAAGATAATTACTATACAGTAGATTAGTGCGTAGGTCTGGCTCTTTAGGCTCGTGCTTCCTTTTGTTGATATCAGGAATCAGACATTGATATCTTTCATTATCTGCTGTTGTTATGAAGTATGGTTCATTATCTAGTTTGCGATCCTATAGAAAATTAATAATACCAATACTTCTTAGTAAGATTTATGTAAGGATTTGGAAGCTGTTTTTGATCATTCAGTGAAGACTTGCAAGCTGTGTTTGGTAATTCAGTGAAGGCTTGGAAGTTGCCTTTGGTAATTCCTGATCACAAAGCACTCACCAACAAATCCGGTGTGATTTTCTCTGGCCAACTGATCTTAAAGTGCACATTGTCATCGAAACTTTTAAAGTCTTGTGCCCGCACTACGGCAACTATCACACAGAGGAGATTGTAAACAACCCACTGTGTCCACATTTTCACCAAACTGCAAATATTTCGCAACGTTTACGTTAATCGTATCCGTGCACATTTAGACGAAGGATGTTAAAATTGAACTGGATTGCGACTAGGAATCGGCCCATCAATAATAGGTTGTTTCTTATAGAATATCGTAAAGATCTAAAACGAGTAAGAGATTCGTTGAATCCGACACAAACTTCCAGTAGTAATAACGAATTCACTGTGATTCTTCAGAGCGATTCAATAACAATGTAATTGTTATTCACGCATTGTCCGACAATGTGGGCAGATTTCGCGGGACGATTTATCGAACGGGAGTAAATGGGAAATAAATGAAACCCTACGCCTTTAGGCCAATCTTTTCTTTCTTACTTTGCACGCTGCCCCGAGGATCTCTGAAACTGTCATGTACGTATCACTTCATCTCCAACACGACAGAAACGACAGTGCTCCTTTACGTGTGATACGTGGGATACAATGCGGCGCATACGACGAAAAACCCATAGAACACTGTTCAACAGTGACTGTTGCAGAAAACTCCGGTGTATCTTAGGGCCACGTAGCACAACTATTGGTTCGGGACTACCAAGCTCATACGAATTGACGTTAGCTGCAGTTCAACGTCAACTTTTATCGCCCATTCGGCGCCGATCTTTACAAATGATGCCGGGAGAGATTTATAAGTCATTGAATTTTTACGGTAGATCATAATTAATCTATTCCATTCTGACTGGATCAACCGATGATCTATTCATGACACGCGAAAAGTTGAGATCAACTTCACGAAGTATAGCTTGTTAGATTTCGAAAGTAATGCAACTTTCGGCCACTTGCGATAAGCGACTATCACTGCTGCGACCACATACATACATACGTAGTGCGTTTGCGAGTATGCGGCATCTCAGGCGACTTTCAACCGCACTTCGATCAACGCTGGTTAATTTGCCCGGCGATTAATACAATTATATATAAATATTCGACGTTTCATCCTTAAGTGAAAGCTGCCGAGTCTACTCTGGCTGGCGCTGTGTCGCCCGTGCACCTAGCCGGATAGCAACCAAAATATCTCGCGTTCCGATGATAGTTTTGAGTATATAGTTGGATTGAACTGCGCAAGATGTGACCATTGTTGAGTAACATGCTGCGAATTATGATTTTCATGTTTTGTTTACATTCGAACTGGTTACGTTGAAGATTTCACGAGAGCGTGGTGCGCATAAACGCATTAAACCAAACGAGAAAGATTGCACGCGTCCCGATATAGATACCTTCGAAGTTCTAGAAATGCTCAAACCTACGTGAGATCATTTGGTTTTAATGCGACGCGTGAGACGAAGTTTTTATAATTATTTTCTTGTGGTACATTGCTTTCCAATACGATATCCATCATGTCTTCAGATTCGTTGTCAATCAGTGGGCAGAGTGACAATGAAAGAAGTATGTTTGCAGTACTCCACTTTCTGTTGTGAAATTCCAGTCTCTCTGAAGATCAGCGTGTATTTAAATCTATGTGTATCTTACAGGTGATGACAGCTCGGATATAGTTCCAGCGTACTTGCAAAAAGAAAGGCAAAAACCGTCCTGGCTGTTAGTGCCAGAACTGTTAAAACGTGAAGTAGGAAACAACATAGAATTTTATCAGAAATGCTACAGCTCTGTATATATGGTAGAACGTCTTGACATTATGTCTCAATTGAGAGGTCACCAGGCATGTAAAACATTGTTAATGAATAGCTGACCTGCTGTACAAAGAATTTTATATCATTATTGGCACTTTTCAGGGTGCCGTCAATGCCTTAAATTTTAATCCAACAGGGAATCTGTTAGCCAGTGGTTCTGATGACTTGCAAGTTAGAATATGGAATTGGGCTACTGAAAAATCGCAATACTTCTACAGTGGCCATAAAAGCAATGTGTTTCAGGTATTTTATTTAACGTGTTGCTTGCTACGGTATATCTAATATAAATGATTAAACTGTAAGATATTCTTAAATGCTTTTAGACTAAATGGTTACCCTTTGCACAAGATGTGATTGCAACATGCGATCGTAATGGTGAAGTACGATTATTAAACCTTGAACGTGGGGTCTCAGAGCTAAAAGCACATCATCATTCTCCAACTCATAAAATGGCAATCCATCCTGATACACCAGATGTTATCATCTCCGTTGGCGAAGATGCGAGAGTATTATCTATTGATATAAGAGAGCGACGGCCAAAAAAGTATGTTTAACAACACTATATTATAATAACTGTATATAACATGAGATATAATGCTCTATTTTTTTTAGATTATGTCTGGTAACTAATGGGACAAACAGGGTGCCATTATACAGTGTTCATTCTAATCCAATGCAAAGTCATCAATTCTGTGTGTGTGGTCGCTCTCCCATTGTACGAATATATGATCGTCGTTATACGCGATCGCCAGTGCATGAACTATGTCCTAAAACTCTGGTACGTCTTTATTTCCCCTGATACGTATAGTCTCAAGGCATTTATTGTATTCATTCAATTGTGTGAAATTTTGTAGAAACAAACTAGGCATTCTATAACATGTGCCGTCTACAATTATAATGGAAGCGAGGTGCTGGCATCTTACGCTGTAGATTGTATTTATCTATTCGATGCAGTGGCACCGAAGGAGGATGAATACCTTCATAAATATTTTGGTCATCGGAATGTTGCAACGAGTAAGAGCATGTAGTTCCAGCAATTGATGCAACTTATTTATGTTGTAATCATTAATTAATCATTTATTTCAGTAAAAGGAGTGAACTTCTTCGGGCTAAAAAGTGAATACATCATTTCTGGTTCTGACTGCTCTACTATATTTATTTGGGAGAAAAACACAGAAGCTGTAGTGCAGCTGATGAAAGGCGATACTTCAGGAGCAGTAAGTTATAATAGTTTAATTTCACAGAGAGAAAGATGATAGATTACAAGACGTACTTTCTTGCAGGTAAATTGCCTGGAGCAACATCCACTTGTTCCAGTGTTAGCAACTAGTGGATTAGATTATGATGTAAAAATGTGGACGCCTTCCCGTCGCGAGGGTACTGTATTAAAGAATTTGGCACATGTACGTATATGGACACTTTAATACATACTTGTAGACTGATGCCCATACTAATAGAACATTCTCTAACAGCTTATTCCACCGAGTTCAAGAATCGGAGCTCAGGGTAGACCTGCTTACGATAGGATCGGCTTCGGAGTGTACATTGATAGTGAAGAAGTTTCTGACAGTGACTCCTTATTTGATGATGACGACGATGATGACGAGGAGCATTATTATTACAGTCGTCCCGACCGTCGTTTATATGATGATCATGATGAAGACGACGAGGACGATGATGATGATGACGATGACGACGACGACGATAATGATGATTATACTGCCCAGCATGATAGTCTACATGGTTATTATGTTGATGATCCAGAATAAGCCAGACTTTGA
The DNA here is from genome assembly GCA_964023945.1 of Ectemnius cavifrons. NCBI lineage: Eukaryota > Metazoa > Arthropoda > Insecta > Hymenoptera > Crabronidae > Ectemnius > Ectemnius cavifrons. The sequence continues at coordinate 8,737,356 of OZ030378.1, forward strand.
ATGCCTTATTTCATAGAGATTCTCCAGAGTGCGTTGCAATGGAAGCATAGCGGAGAATTTGGCCAAGGTTTTTGAAAACTACTACGTTTAGAAGGAGTATTACTGGTTGTATCCGTTTATACCGATTCTTAGACTATTCTCGTGATACGTTTTGTTGGCGCTTGTGATACTGCATTATGAGAATGCTAATTGTTTTGAAAGAAATATAGTGGACAGTTATTTTTGTTAATGAATATTTCAAATGAATTTCCAATTGGAGAGTGATAGTTTTAAGGATGAAAATGATAAATCTATGATGATAATTTCGCAATTTTTTCTATTGTGTCCGCTAGAGCAGCTGGTCGAACATTTGAATTACCTTGGAGTAATATCTGTATAGAAATACAAAGTCATGAGCTAGATACTTATGTCGAGGAGGGAAATATATATCACATGTAAATCATTGTATTATATTGAAAATGTATGCCACTTTATTACTACCAGTTTTCATACTTGATATGAAAAAAAAACTTAAGTTATTTTACAACAGAATTCTATTTTCTTAGTCTTTTAAAAGATACCTATCGTCTGAGCAAGCCCAGCGTATATGTGGAGTGTCATTGCCCCCATTAGGAATGTCGTAATTGCTTTTATAACAAGAGTGGACCATGGGCCAGCGAGAAGGACAGTTGTAAATAAGTCTAACACAAGTGGCCTATAAACTGTGAGAAGTAACATGCTCACGACAATGGGGACTAGTCCTCTTCGCAAATCGTGTCTTGTCCACAACCAGACGAGTGTTGCTGTTGTAATGTGTTGCACTAGATTAATGTTCGATTCCAAGCTCTTTTGGATATATTTCCAGTCAAACTCTGCACCCCTTGCTCCCACCCACAGTAAGAGAAACCTTGTTAAAAGTACTTCAGCACCAGCCCATCCGATACCAGCAGTCAAAACTTTGGCATGACCTTTGCCTGGTATACTGTTGAGGACTAGTAGTATTCCCACCAGATCCGCTAAATCTATGGAAGACTTCAGGAACTCCTAAAATAGTTATGCCCTTTCATTGAAAACGATTTTGACCAAGTACCGCGCAAGAAAAGTCCCGATATTTTTTTTTATACGTACTCCGAAAACATCGAAACCCTCGTCACCGACGTTGTCTGCTGTCGGAAAGAACGTGGCTAGTGCCAGCATTTTTACAAGCTGTGTGAATATGTAGGTTCCCCCCGCTTGAATGCATTTCCAAAAGGCTCCGTACTCCGATCTAAATGAAATTTCATACAATTTAATGATATTCATATTAAGATCAGGGGCATTAGCTAACCGGATTATAACCTGAGTAGTACAATGTGCGTTTACTTACAGGCCTGAGTATTTGTAAGTCAAGTAATATGGGACATAAACGAGTCCCAGACAATTACCGAAATGGTACAATGTCATTTTTCACTAATCTTTCGTCAACTCGATTTATCTATCATTTACAACCTAGCAGTCGACAATTCATAAATAGACGTGAAGGAAAATCAGTAACAAAGATGCCGCTCGCTTCAGGGCGGTAGAAAATTGAATTATTATGGTACAGAAAGAAGTGCTACAGGATACACGTGAAGTTTGCCACTGAACGGTGACGCAGGACATGTGATCTATACCTCTTTTCTGGAAATTTCAAATTTTTTGCGTCCAAAGTTAGGTGAATTAGATATAGGTTACATATAAAGCAGTGTAAAGATTCGTGATTGTTAGAACGAAGTATTTTTATACAAAAGTGTTTATCGAGATATGCGATTTATCTACGTGTTGTGTTTTTTCAGAGCACCACTGTCGTATCGCTAGTTGAACCCACGCGTATGTCAATAAGATTTTGTGTTATTTCAGTTTTTCGTATGATATAATTGTGTCCATAAAAAGCTCGTGGGCAATTTTTACACGCAATTTGTGTCACCCAATGTGTGTTGCCCAACCCCTCGCTGCAGATGGTATCACTTGATACAGCATTAAATCATTTCGGTACCCCTTTCTGATTTTAACCCCTTTGAAAGGGGTACAGTCACCCCTTCCCCTTTCAAATAGGATCCAGCTAAAAAAGGGGTGCAGTATAATGCACAGAAGAAGTATTGACCTCTCATTTTTTCCCACACTGCATATGTGTTCCTTTGATGACAGGGTATGTTTAATGATAATTGCCATTTTTAATGGATTTTTTGGTAATCCTATAATTGTATCGACTTATTCTGATTTTCAGATATTCTATGCTGTAGATTGTGTGTTTACATTTAGATTATATTACTTTAGTGATGTGTCTTTATACTGACAATTCTTTTTCATGGCTTTCAGCAGAAGTTTACGGAGAACATCCCTGTAGCTATAGGGTTGGTGGTATTCAAACGGAGCATGCTCCGTCAACGGCAGTATTGCTAGGGGTGCTTCTCCGTCAGGGCTGACGGAGGATCTACTCTCCTTCTCCATCTCCAGGCTTTCTACATAGGCAACACCCCTTTGGGTGTGGGATTTAGAATATTTCAACGGAGCATGCTCCGTCCCACAGCCACCCTGCTCATTTTCAAGCGTTCTTTCCCCTTTCTGACCTTCCGAGAGGTAGCTGGGTGATACTCCACCAGGGGTTGCCCGACACAACCCCAAGATTATACATGGACGTATAGGAAACATCCTACGTAGCTCAACCCAGTGCCATGTACCCTGGAGAGAGCCAGTTTGGTGGTGGCTGCCATTGGATATACTTCACAGTGTGGTCTCAGTTCATTGCTTATGCAAAGTCTTGATACTAAAATTTGTATAGTGCGTTAAATGTTATAATCTATTGAAAATCTGGTGGTCTTTTTCACAGATTCTGTAGACTTACTCAAGTTTCTTTATTTTTTTTACGAAGAACCAAGTTGGGAAGAATCTGAATAATGTTTTATTGAAAAAAGAAATAACTTTTTTTTTATAAAAAGAGGGCTGTGCCAGAAGTTAGCTGTGGAAGGGTTGTTTCATTGGGGTTTGCCTGAGATCTCACTCCTTTCAAAACCCGCACCCTTCTCAAATGAAAGGACCCTGGCTACCAGATCAAAATGTGATAGTGTGTAGAGTGAATAGCAGCAGTTTGATTTGCCTTCAGCATAAAAAATGGGTGGAGCTTGCACCCCTTCTGTACCCATTGGATGCTGAGGCCAAAGGGGTAGTCAGTTTTTTACTGGCACTTGGGGATGAAGGGTTGTCTTTTTAAATGATGCTTGAATCATCAGAATATCTAGTCTAAGAGTGAAATTGTGAATTTTTTTGATCATTTCAAAATTATCTTGAACGATAACGCGTTCTTGTTGATCCTAAATCATATTTTCCTAATAACAAAAGTCGCTGGCTGCTGTAAAGAAATATTTGGAATTTTTCGTGTGAGCCGTGGTAAATCTCTTTCCTGTGTTAGTGCTGTTGGATTATCAACAGAAACCAGTTGAAAAAAGGGTGAGTGTACGTTCTCTTAATGTGCATTATTTGATACGATGAATTCAAATAAGTGGACGGGAATTTCTTTTCGGGGAAAATTTATCGACAGAAGTTTCGCCATAGGAGGCCGCCACTATTCTCCGTCCTCTGCAGATTTCTTTCCCCCTTGCCGCCACAAGTTCACTCGTGTTTCCCATTTCAGCGGTAGATGACCTAGCTTCGAATATCCGCAAGTTAGTCTTGAACTATGAATTCTTCTTTCCATCAGCAGCCCTTCGCAAAAAGATTTATTATTTTACTACTGAAACAAAGCATTCACCAATAGAATTGTAACTTAATTTAATTATGACCGAAGAGCTGGTTTAAGAATATGATATTTTCTGGCTACTTTACGAACGTGCGGACTGCGAGACGATTGGTGAAATTCAAAGAAAAACGCATTGCCCGGGAGTTTGCTTTAGAAGTTTATCGAAGGGTGGTAATCCCACATGGAACGATACGTATCCCCGCAACGTCTTAAATCCACCTTAGATCGTTCGTCTCTTCCTTCCCATCTCGGTTTCGTCCCTTTGATTTCTCGAACGCCTGCCACGCGTACGCACTTTGTTCGGCCGGCTCTTTCTCTCTCCCTAGCCCTCGTAAGATCGAGTTGCGCACTCAGCCTGTTTGCATTCTTCTCCCCGGGGAGTGGGGCGATGGGATGCGCGATTCTCGAAAAGCCGATTTCAATTCCGTTTCGTTTTTCCGAGGGATAAAAAAAGAGACGAGAGAAATCTCGAGTGCTGGAAAGAAGGGACGCCAAGGATTACGTGAATCGTGTGGACCAGGGTGGGGAACACGCGCGAAAATCCCGAATTCTGACATATCTCCTGCCTATACTTCCATTTCTCTTGTTTACGGGTTTGTAATTTTGGTAAAATATTTGTTTGGAATAGGGTTTGATTAATATCGTTAATTAGTGCACCGCGCCGGACTTTCGTACATAAGGTAGTTCGTCAAGGCCCATCAATGGTTATCCAAGTACAAAGAGTAAAGAGCACATAGTTCTTTCGCCGGGGTTGTCAGGACAGTGTATAACAGAGAGGAGCTTCGTTTCCGCTTCCGGCCTTCATGATTTTCACTCCGTCAACTCCATTCTTCCGCGATTTTCCCCCTTTTCCCTCCCGGCCTCGCATCTTCTCACCCGTTTTTCGCCAGACGCGCGCACGTCCGGGCATTTCCGTCTCTTTGTGTTGCAGCTAGTGCCACACAATCACTCGGACTTTTTCCTCCACAAATTCCTGCTTCTCTATGTACATCATCAATGTTACATCGATGATTAATAATAAACATGCATGATCTAGTTAACGCAATACAATACTATAAATGCCGAATTAAAAAGTCAATAAAGTTAAAAAAACTTAAAAAGTGGTAAAAATATGAAAATCCTGTTTCTCGCTAGTCAAAGTTTCCTTAGCTACTCGAAATCCGCCAAAAACCGTATTCTCTAACCAGCCCAATATTAATGAAATATAGTATTGTCGAGAAAATAAAGCGACAGGGCGTATCGTGTGAAAAGGAGGCTGGTAAAGTCGCGATCTCTCGCAGGTGCTAATGACAGTCGACTGCTCGGTACTTGAGTAAAGGATGAAAGAGAGCAAAAGGGCAGAACAATTAAAGGATCGTCGAGGGGCAAGAGGCGGTGGAAATCGCGGGTAAATGCGTGCGCGGCTGCTTTTACGGGCGGGCGCCCGTGTCCGGTAGATACTAAAACTAATGTATTCATGAGATAATTATTTCTTGCATTCATTATGGGGGGCTGTAAAGTTTTTATTGGGATGGCAGTCGCTGCTCGCGGCGTAGCAGCGCGAGCAGCACCCTTACAAAGTAGAGGAGGCCACTGGCTCCGGCGGCCGCCTTCGACTTCTTTCTCCCCTCGTTTACGACACAGTTAAAAGGACAGTCCTTTCCACTGGAATCGCAAAGTCGTATCGATAACTGGGAGGCGGCGGCGGTGGCGGTCCACTGGCAGCCCCATGCTATCTCGAATGTTAAAAGCATTCTTTAATAATATTTTAAGGACGGACCCTGCTCGATACGCGTGTTCAAACTTGAGACGCAAACGGTCCTGTAAAGTCTCTTGGATAAAAGGGAGCAGAGGAATAGTGCTTCCGCCATTTGGATCATTCGAATTCCAGGGCGACGTATATTTAGTTGTTGCGAAAAGCGTGCTACGTCGTCGTCAAGATTATTAAGTACAACCTTATTCGTGGGATTCGGCCTGTGGCAAAAGTTGTGGGAGAGAAATTTACTTCTACTTCAGCACGGGTAGCAAGGATATTTGCGCGGCAAGCATTTTTCTCGTTCGGGCTTCCTTGCGGCCCCGGTAAGGAGCGGGAGGTTCTTCCGCGGCGGAGGATGGTGAGTAAGAAAAAGGTGGGGTGGTAGCGCTGCGTCTGCCAGAAGGACGGAGGCGCCGGCGGAATATCAATGACGACGCTGGCGTGTCCGGGACAAAGGGCGTTATTCCTCCTATAGCCTGGTACACTGCTACCCGAGAGGGAGAGATACATCAACTCTTGTGTCATATAAAAATGTGTTTATGCGCCGGGCAACCTGGAATGAAAAGCACGCGGGGTACCTCTCGCCCGCAAGAACGCCTTCCGACGCCATCAGACCTTGTACACATGCGAATATACAACTTAGTACATGTGCCTGAAATGCATTGGGCGCACGGCGTCCCCTGCAAATGATCGCGAGAATGACGAAGAACGAAGGGTTGCCTGCTAGTGCAAGGGACAGAGGCTCACGTTTTGGCATTGAGTAACGACAAACAGAAGTAGAGAGGGGATGTGTGTGGGCGTCGGAGGAGGGCATAAGAAGCATCGGGTAGGTGCATTTACTCCCGAGCGGTGGAGGGTGGGTATTCGTCCGGGCATATCAGTGGAAAGGCTTTATGTGAATAGCATGATGGCGAGAGAAGCGAAGAGCAGCGTTCGTCCCGGAGGAAAGGGGTGCATCGTAGCAGCGGGGGCTGAGATGTCTGATGTGTCCCGATGCCTGGCGGCGGTGCTGCTGCCCGGAGTGATTGATCGTCGCCCTCGCGACACCCCCGTGTTCTCCTGGAGTGGATAAAGGGGTGGAAAAAGGAGTAGGAACCCTTTCACGCTTTCACGGATCAGTCACGGGATCACGTTCGCAGAGCTGACCCCTTACCCAGCCACCCCCTCTCCCCCAGTTCTGGTACACGGGACATGCATCACCCTGGACCATCCACTCCTCTTCTCGGACTTCAACGTTCGCCCGTCGACGTCCCCTGATCGAATGTGCAAAGTTACTCCGGCCCCACCAGAGATAAGATGATTCGCCGCCACCCCTCGTTCACGTCTCGGCCAGCACGTGCTCTAGAATGCCTGGCAGAGTTCCAGGTGATAGGAAAAATATGAATACCGGACATCCGGAGTTCTAATTGCGTCAGTGTCACGTGAGATTCCTCGCATTTTGGAATCGAAGACAATGTTTGTCTCATTTACGCTGGTGATGCTTCACCTCGATGGAAAGGGTGGATGACGGCGGCTCATACATCAGACACCTAATTCCTCGCTGCGGTCGCTGGAGGAGTGTTAACTTCCACGTCTTATCCATTTAGAAGTTCCATTTGGCTGCCTCCAGTCCTCCAGGTCGACTTGTCACTTACGCGCTGACGAGCGATATTGTCTAGCCCTTGATATCTTCTCCTTCGAGTGCACCCACACCTGAGCGCCGTCGCCGGTGGAACCAGTCACATCAGTCTTCCTAAGTTCCTGATTGATTGCTTCGCCAGAACCTACTGGACAAGTACTAGTTTCTTACTGCTAGAAATTTGCATCGAAACATTTTAATGAGCTCCGAGAGAAAAATTGCATCGACTTGAGCATCAGTCGAAGAGTTCAAGAGGAAGGAGCAGCAGGATCAATCTAGTGGGATTGGATATCCGTGTTAAATATTAGAACGACCGGCGACCCGTAAAATTTTCTTGATATCCCATGGGACTGGCACGCCCTGTAACATTCGCTCGGTTTCCTAAGAACCCGAACTCTAAATTAGCGCAAGAACTTCTTTAAATGAAAGTCGCTTTTGCGAATGACATTCTGGAATGATAATGCGACCTTCGAGAGGTGTACTGGATTATTTATTCATCAAGCTCCAGGGAGCAAGTCACTGATCCGAATTGAAAGCCGATGAGAATGGATATGTGGGCACGGACCGAAGGGAATTTTAAAATTGAAGACTGCAGGGCGCCGGTGGCCGTGAGCGCACCAGTAGCAGGCTGATCTTGCCTTTCGATCGGGAGAATGTGTTTTTTCCGCGCCCTCAAACACGTCACATGAATAAAAAATATCCTTCAAAGTTGCCAACCCCAGCGTCTGGTCGAAAGCCCTTGGACGAGGAATCGCAGATATGCGGGAGGCTGCATATTGAGAAAAGTAGACGGGAAAATTCCCCTGCTATTTCCTCGCACTTACACATATCGTTATAAGTGTATGAAAATGAACTGGACACGTATCATTCGCTAGTAAAAGTTCGATGATGATGTAGAATGGTCGAGGAAAAAGTAGCATCCTCCCAACGGAAGGTAGCCCTAATATATTGGATGGAGTTTAGAGGAGTGGAGCGATGCTGCTCTGTGGAGGGTGGCTCTTCCGCGGGCGGGTTCCTGCAGGAAGGTCACGGGTCATAAAGCATCCTGCAGTTACTCGAATTCCCTCGAACGCTCGATCCCGCTTACTAATCTTTTTCTCTCGCACACCACCACCCACTCTTATGCCAGCTAATTCGCACACGTTATTCTCGATTCAAGAGAAGCGGTGTACGAGGTAAATCCACCTAGTTGAGAACCATCGGGCGCGTGTAATATGAAGATAAGATGTCCCCCATGTTCCCATGTGGAGCTTCCATCGGGGATTACGTTGCCATCCCAGGGACACAAGCACCCCCGAACGAAAACATCGCGGCGAACTACCCCTGAGATCCCACCAGTCGAGATCCCTTAACCTTTTGCACTCTTGTACCACGCGCTATCCTGTCATCCCCCGAAATATAAATCGTTCGAACGCGCAAACTTTAATTGCGATATTTCGACAGCAGACTTTCCAGCATCTCATTCGGCATCGAGAAAGATCTGTCGCGTAGACATTGGCGATCTCGGGTTCGCCCGGAGTTAATGCAACGTTCGGAAAACGCTCCCCGGAACTTTGAATCTTTTATCGGAGAAATATCTTTTTTATGTCCCCGGGAGAGTGAGAGGTCTGATGTTGGCGGGAGGGGTGGATTTGAAAGTTGCAGGTCGAGGAGGAACGCTCCGCCAGGACGAATGACGAGCGAGACGGCACCCTTATGATTTTTTTAACGCCCCGCGCGCACGCTTTGACGGCCGTATGTCCCTCGCCTCGCCTTGCCATCCCTCTGACACCCGCCGCTTTTTATGTTGCTTTACAGGGGTGCACGAGATCTTTTTTATGAATCCACCAGGAATATGCGCCACCATATAGTGAGATGTCCGTGTTACACTGTTATTCTTATCATAATTCTTGTCATCCCACCCGTTCACCAATGGTGGTTTTATTCAAGAGCAAAATTATTTCTCTTCTATTACTTTCTATTGTTACTCTACTGTTATCTATTGTAACTCCAATTATTACTCTTCGGAGATTCACGATTTTGTCGTTGGAGCATTTTGTGTAGGAAGGGATATTTATTATATGAAAATAAATCTAGTATTTCTATAACTTCTCTTGCATTCGGCGAGAGTATTGTCGCGATTTTTCACGAGACAGAAGGACACGCATTTATTTCTCTCTTTTCCGGGGAATAAGAAATAGTCGGCATTCCGTATGGCCAGTCCGGTGTCAGGCTAATGTATGTCCTGCATTGCGAGGGTGCGTTTGATTCATGCCACCCTGGGGCTCCGCTCTCGTCAGGCCACATTCGCCACGCATTTCAGGAGTCCGTTTCCGTGCGGCCACGTCTCACGCGGGGGGTGAAAACCCACCCCCTTCGAGGACTTTACACGCGCGTGATAAGCCGATGCACTTAATTTAAAGATCGTCGAACATTTTTCTGCCATTCCAGTGAGGGTGCCTCGCCCCTTGCTTTTTCCTGGGACGACGGAAGTCCATCGGGCGAGGCGATCCGAGGCAGGGTGATTTCGGTTCTTTGCAATGCGAGAATCCCGCTTTACAGTTCATTTCGCATTCCCCTTTCCCGATCACTTTTCAATCCGCTTGCTTGGAAATAATGTGTATACGAACATACAGCGTCTCCTTAAATCTAGGGGCCTGAAGTTTCCCGAGAAAGTGTATCGTTCTGTGAATGATGTGGATTACTCGCTTTACATGCGAGCTCGTTAAGCGAGAAGAGCAGTATGACGGGCTTGGTCTTGGACGCAGTGAAGGAAAGCGATCTCGATCGGGCTCACGGTGAGGAGCGATAGATCGATCCGAGCGGCTCGGGCAATTGCGATCGATTGGTCTGTCGTTGACGCAAGGTCCCTTCAAGCCGGCAGGAGAAAGAAAGCAGCTACGTAGGCATGTGGCAAATTGCCGCTACTGCCAAGTCCCGGCAAGACCTCTCCTTTCATCTCTCCTCTCCCTCTGTCGCCCTCTTTCTCTCTCTCACTACCGTTGTCGCGGCGAGCCCCTTTCAAGGACTCGAGCGAGCCCAGCAGCCAAGAAGGAAGGAAGCACCGCCGGCGAAAAGGGCGTGAAGGGCCCGAGAAGGCGCTCTCTCAGAGGAGCAGGAGGAGGAGGAGAAGAAGAAGGAGGAGGAGGAGGAGGAGGAGGACGAGGGCTCGACGAAAAAGAGGAAGAAGCGAGGGGCCCGAGACTCACTCACGGGACAAGGCGAAACAGGGAGAAAGAGGCCGATCCGCCGCGGAAGCTGGAGGCGAGCCGGCAAGCCGGTAATCTGTGATTCAAAGTGAACGATCCATCTTGCGACATGCCAGGATTCAATCGTCGGCATTTGTTTGTGAAATCAGTCCCGAAGGACTCATCCCCCTTGATTCTCTCTCGCGCCGATCCTTCCGATCGGCTCCCAGCCGTTTTGTTTCCGTGGCTCGGCTCACTCGCGAAACTGAGAGTGTCGGGATCTCAGAACGAGCAGCCAAATTGAGCCAGGGGTGCTTCCTTCTTCCTTAGCCAGACTCGAGTCCTTGAAAGGAACTGTAACACCTTGTGTGCGAGATCACGAAGCTGTAAAGTCTAAATCGAGTTGAGAGACATCACTTTGAGTTGTTGGCTGACGTCATCCTGTTTTCCCAAATGCAAAGGAGCCTCTCCGCCGAGGGAGGAAACGCATGATCGAGGCGAAGCAGGGCTAATAAGGCCATATATATTTATTCGCCGGGCGAGCAGGGCGGGGGTGGACTTTATCGACGGTCGTAGGGCGGAGGGTGCTCGAGAGTATGGCGCATGCAAAGGCCAGAGGGAGAAGGAACGACTTAGCTCGGGCTTAGCATTCGGAAAAAGCGGAATGCCTGGGATAGATTCGTGCCTCTGATCCGTGCCAGATCCCATAAAATGACCCTAGCACGATCGAGTGCCCCTCGGCCGACGTGGTATCGCACGAGAGCAGCGGCCACCCCAGCAAAATTATTGCTCTCCTTATACATTCGCCCGCTCGGGCCATCGAATTCACCCGAGGACGAATAAACTCGTGCCCTTTCGATTCGATCGACAGACTGGCAGGCCGCTGCTTCTGCCTTACTCGCCTTCTTCGTCCCACTCTGATCTTCGGCGACTCGTATGTATCCAGTAGCTATCCACCATTGACCGCTTCTTCTTTACATTTTCATGAAGCTCCGGGAAAACATTTCGCGTATGTAAGCTGCCCCTGATTTATAAGGTCGCGAGCAAAATAACCGCGAAATAAATACGAGATCGCCGTTCGAGCTGAACCGTCTCTCTGCTCGAGCGTTCGCCAGGCGGTCCAATGTTTTCCCTTCGTATTGCTCGTTCTACAAAATCCATGAAAGAATGCTTCTTTACTCTTCTAACACACTTTATTTTTACACTAAAATTTTGGATAACCAATGCGATTTTCCTAATGCGTAACATCATTGTTATTTTATTTGATCGCTGGCGTCTTCCCCTACCACGTAGTGGTAGTTCACGAACCTGTAGCCTTGCGTCAGTTGCGCACAGGTGTTGGTGACGTGGCATCCGAACAGAAGGAGATTCCGGGGCTGCACCTTTATGGCGAACCTCATGAATATCATGGAGTAGAGGGTCAGTGCTGAAAATGCGAAGAAAATCTCTTTTACCAAGGATGCGTATTATACTTTTGATAAACGATACATGATTAACCTCTTGCCTTACGTTTCATTTAATACCAACTCTTGCCAACCTTGATCATCGAGCAATTTAAGTACTGTATTCAGCGAATCTTACATTTCTCATCTGTGCATTGCAACTTGCATCAGGATTGAGACTGGTCGCTATAAGGCAAGGGGTTAATGGTTAGTGCGAGTGGTCCTTGGGAATCGAGATTACGGTTTGTGATGTGCGGTGGTCTTACCGAAGGATCCACTAAAAGTTCGCTGATTCCGAAAGGAGAGAGTGACGGCGTGCCGCTCATTAAGAAATAAACGGTTATTTGCTCCGCTCGAGCGGCAATTATTTTATGGGCCCGTTTTCGACCGGCCTTTCTTTCGCCCGACGTTTGGCCCGACTCGTGCATGCCAGCTCGCTCTCTCCTTCCTCCGTTTCACTCGTACCCTCTCACTTTCTCGCTCTCTCTTTGTCACGGCGCCCATCGGTGGCTCTCGTTCTGTCGCGATATGCGATTATTATGAGCGGACGAATGAATTCCGCGAAAGAGGGCCCCGGATGCGCCGCGCGGCGCAGTGGCACGGCCAGGGGAACTCACCCACAGTCATTTTGCCGCTAATGATTCTCGGATGCTTTTGCGTGTCGGATATGGCCGCTAAGGGTATCATCCAGTTGAATGCCGGGCCCCAGAAATGTGTGCTTAAAAAAGTAGTTCGTTTTCCATAAATTATGCCCTTTATGGTAAATGCCATAAAGTGCGCGAGTGCCCGCGCCCCCTGCGTATTCGAGCAGACATGATTTGCCGAGCAGGTGAAAACGAGCCCTGAATGCTCCATTCACTGATAATCGGAATTACCTCGTCAAGTACTCCCTCGTCTCTTTGTTAAACAGTTTGTTCACTAAGCGTTTTGCCATGGCTGTTAATAATCTCACAACAGTATCGTTAGGATGTTCTTCTTTCTTCAGTAGTTTACTATAACAACTCTGGCTGGAATGCGACGGGATCACTATGCAGGCTGAATGTTCACTCTTGACGTATACTTCGGTCACAATTTATAAAACGATCAATCACCGATTGTAGTGTCGAGTAAGACGTAAAATAGTACTGCAATGGTAACCTAACAAACGAGACCGCTTCTGCACGGGCACATGTTGGCACGTATCGACAAGCTAATTGATCGACCACGCCTCTGTCTCTCTCTTTCTTTCGATTAATTAAGCCGGCTTGCACTGTCGCACCGCGTACTTCAATGTTTCGAGTAGGTGAGTTTTACGCAAACTTTCGAGATAGCGATGATGCCTGTGATAAGGGTCTCCTTTTCTCTTTGACAAGAGTGCACCGGTCTATTCACTAATTGTCAGTTTCACTGTCAACGTGATCTCTTAACAGAGTGCTCACGACAGATCGCTACTAACTGGAGGTCCAGCGGGAAACCGGAATTTCGAGACGACTTCTCTTTCTCTCTCTCTCTCCCTCGCCTCGATGTTTACTTAACCCGTGTTCCCAGCAACACTAAGTGTGTCGTAATAAAATGTTTTCTAGTTTCCCACTCGCTTTGCATACCAAGGCTACACGTGCTATTTGTTTACGGCCTGGCATGCTAGGAAACATGTTTGCCGAGATAAATCTCCCACTTTTATCTACCGCGGGCATCGTGCGCGATAACGACTCTGAATGATACTGATTCCGCTCAATTTCTACTTACACGCGAATTTGTCCGATCGTTGGACTCCAAAGATCATTCAATGGAGAGTGCGAGAATTCGATAGAGGGTGATCGATCATAGCGCTCTCCCTCACTTGTCGTCGGGCTGTCATTGATTTGCATAGGAGTTTACGCGTATGATTTATCATGAAGTGGTTCGAGCCACTTGCTCGATGGATATCTGCAGCCTTTTTTTTATAAAGTACCAGCCACCACCCCCACCCCTTATAATAAATGCACAGGTTATTATTTCTCGCGTATAATATTGATGGCGCTATGAATGTTGCATGGAGGGGTAGGTAAGGCCGCCGCCTGGACCGGCAATCTTCCAGTCTCCCTCTCTTTTCTCGTCTCTCACTCACTCTCTCTCTCTCTCTCTCTCTCTCTCTGTCTTTCTATGAGAGGGTGAACACGGGGGTGGAAACCGGCATGCTCATGGGGCTTGTCCAGACGCACATGCGCCGAAAACGCCGATGCTATTATTGATCTGGGAAAGGGGCGGACTATCGCGCCCCCTCGGCCTCCAGCAGCGTACACACTCATCACCAGTACCCACGTCTTCTCACCAATGCATGCGCAAACTATTTTTGACTTCGCCTCGTTAAGAGAACCACTTGAGAGTTAAATACCAAGTTGTCTCACAGGACCTTTATAGTGATGCTACAGTTATCGATCTCAATTGCGAAGGCTGTGTAATGCGCTGATTCTACTTGCGGATGAGTAGCGCGTCTGACTACGATGGCACACTGGATGCATTCTACTTAAGGGTTCAAATTAATTTTTTTATGGTTATTCTAATTTTGTATTTGAATGGTTGGGGTGAGTTTATAGGAGCGTGGGTGCTGGTAGTCTAATGCACATACCTGGGCACCGTCGTGCTATCCTGCATATGCATTCCCGCATGTGCCACTCGCACGAGCTCTTCCCCTCCCGAAAGCAAATCCTTATCCCAGGGAGGCTGCTTCCCCCAGGCCACCATTTCAGCCACTCAACGGTATTGCCGGTATTTTTCTCTCGCTTTCCCCCTCTTAGTCCTGCTCCTGCGTATATATTCACGGCTCTCACATTTACATGATCGGTGGATCTATCGATTTAATTCTGTTGGCTATCGACAAAATTACAAATTGCAAATTAATTGAATGCCAACACGACGATCGACGTTGGAAAAGAAGCTTTCAAGCCACGACTTAAGAGAGTGGTAAGAAGCGAGCGCGCGCGCGCGCGTGCACGAGCGAGAGGAGGAAGCACAATCGCACGTATTTCATTTGTATTCGAGCGGAGGAAATGGCACGGACTTTGATGTTTCTTGCTGACGCGCCCCGAAACCTTTTCTACACCGCTGGCTCCCTCGAGTGTCTGTCCGCGCACACGTACATATATATGCCTGTAACCTGTACGTGTGTCTGTTATTCCACGGTGGCCTGTGGAAACTTATCTGAATGCGTCCTACGTATTTGCCAAGAGCAGCAGCAGCAGCAGCGCTCTCTTCTCTGTCGGCCTTTCGAGAATAGGCGGCGACAGACCGCGCAACCACCCCCTCACACATGTTTCCTTCCACTCTTTCGTTTCTTTCTCTCTCTCTCGCACTCTTCTCCTGAGTTCCGTGAGTAAAAACTCGCGTGGACCTGGATTCCGGCAAACGTTGTTGTCCCGTGTACGCACACCCGCGTGTATATATCGCTGGTCAGGATCTACCGGGATTTTTAAGACTCTCCCGCCAGCCCCATACGCGATACTTCGCTTGCCTCTTACATTCCCTTCCGCCGCCCCCGCCAACCAGACCATCCAACGTTGTCGTGCACACAAGAAACTTTCGGCAAACATTCTTTTTTTTCCTCTGGATTCCCATCAGAGTCTGGCAATGATAGCGAAGTGTGATTTTCCTCGAAGAAATCCAGTATCCGGAGGATCCTCGAGCGAAGCGCAGAGAGCAATGCAAATTGGCGAACGCCGCTGGAATCGACATTCCTCGGAGTGCAGCCGGCTACGACCGTATCTCTTTCTCGTTATTTATGCACTCCTCTCTGAGAGCAATTGTTCCCCTTAGTGGCGATAGTTTGCCTTGATCTGTCCGGATCGTTCTCGGCTTGACCACCTGAGTCACGAACGTATACACGCGTGTCACCGTAAACCTTATCTCTCTTTCTCTCTCTCTCTCTTCGTCTGTGTCACGCAACCGAATTCATCTCGTATGCGAGACACGCGGCTTTAATTGCCAGCGATCGATCGCCGCGGGAGAGCCGTGAGATCGGCATACATCTGTACGTCGATTGCAAAATAGGCTTTTCGCTGCTGGCGATGAGAGAGAAAGATCGGAGGTGCGCGAGCCTGCATTTGATGCGAGGCGATTTTTCCAAGTATCGATTGGATGGACCAACGACCAGCACCGAGTCTCTCTTTCGCCTCTTCTTTCTTCCGTCGCGTGTACCAGCGGCCTTTTGTGCACCGACAATGCTTTTAATTACCGGAGTCCCTCGCCGATCGGATTCCTCTTGCGCTTCTCGTACTGCTCTGATTGCCGACCGCTAATCAGGAAATTACGAGGCCTATATGTGAACAGGAATATTCCACCGTGATCGAGAAGTAACTCTTCTCAGTCCTCGCGTCTCCAGTTTACGAAGGCTGCACGTGCAATCTCCGAAAAGTGCAATATAAAGAAGAGAGTTATGAGGGCCGGCCGTGAATACGGGCCATTATTCCGCACGATAAAGCAATTCCCCTGCACTCACGGAATTATGTTTCTACTATTTAGCATCGGTCAGATATCCCCGAGCGAAGCTCCGCGCTGAAGGGAATGGGGGTGGATGAAGGGGTGGATGAAGGGGTGGCGGAGTTGTCGAGATCGGAGGAAATTCTCGGGAGAATGAAACGAATGAAAGGAGAGGGGCCGTGCAGTATGCGCCGGAAAAGTAAAGGCGAGTGCAGCTTTGAGAGAACGATACTGCAAGGGCGGAAATGGAAACTTCGATCGGATAAGATCGCTCCGCCTGCATTACCGGGAGCGATTCGTTACCGTCACCGATCGATCAGCCCCCTTTTTAGAATCGACTTTAATCTCGTCGCGAACACCAATCCAGCTAGTATTCATCCTTACGAATCACACTATTTGCTCTTTCCTTTCGATGTTATCCCGATGGATAATCGTCATGCAATGCCACTGAATGATTCCCTGTTGCAATCGATTGACAGTGGGTGGCGGGTGGCAGGTTTACCGATGCGCCCCGATGAATGGCGGCGCGAGCTACGGGGTGCTTTCATCCCTTCCTCTCGGGGAGAGGGAGCGGCGTTCTCGCCTGGCGTGGAAAGTAATCACAATATGTATGAGAGGCGAGAAGACAGAAATCCGTCGAGACGGACGCCGGGCGAGTCGGGATCTCGCACTCGCACACTCAGTTTTCTCATTGGAATTGCAACTAGCTCGCTTTCATGGCGAACTACATACATTATTCCGCACTGCCGACGTCGATCGCCGGCATAATTTCAGGGAAAGGACACGTTGCCGATTTTGTCCTTTTTAAGCCGAAAAATCGAGCGGTAGGCTTTGATTTTCAACTTCGTCATATCATAAGCTTTTCACGCCTGTCGAAGGTTCGTTCGATTAAAAAAGTAGGAGTTCAGGATGCGCCGTGTTAGTGATCTATTCGAGTGGCAGAAACGCCAGGGGCAGTCGCCGGGAACGATGGTAAAAAGTGCTTAAGGAAATGCCGACGGGAATTTACCACCTAGGAGGCCCGGCTTCATCCCCATAAATATGGAGTCCGCGAATGCGGCGTTGGTCAGGGTGGACTAGGTGGGACGAATAATATCGGGCGTGTTTTCCTTAGCCTCCCCCGCACGGTTTGCTTGAATTATTATACCATTCATGTTTCGAATTGACTCACAAAATACAAAAGCGGAAGGCAAGGAGTGTTATTGTAGGCTTGGGGGGAGGTGGCTGCTCGAGGGATACCCCGACTAGGATATACCTTTGAGGTAAAGCCCCCTGTATTTTTACTGAATTGCATCCAACCGCCGTCTAACTCGGGTATGAACTCTCTTTCCCTCTACTCCGATATCCCAGCTAACCACGAACGATTGAGGAAGAAAATCGAGGAAAATAATCAGGTGAACGGGTAGAAAAGATAAGGTAGAATTGGTGATCGACGAGGAACCTTGCTTCCCGGGAATATCAGTATTTAGGAATCTAATATCGACGAGACGAAGAGACGCGTCGCTCGTCACAAGAGGGAGTAATTTGACTCCAGCATTCACCGAGAGTTAGAAGGGAAGATGAAGGGAAGAGTTACCCTCTCCTTGGCGTCGTTCTTGTTCTGTCATAAGGATAATGAGGATACTCGGACGCGTAAGATGAGACGGTCTCACCCCATTTTAGCGACTACGTTGAATCCCCGAGAAAATTGGGCACGCTATTTATCGAACTTTACTTGCGACTCCAGTTATCAGTATGATAAATAAATTGCTAAAAGATATCGGCAGGAATTTTAAATTCTTATTATAGCATTGTTTAATATAAAATAGCCAGTCAACAAAGTGTTAATTTTGCTATGTAAAGACTGGTGTGAGAAAATAGGCTTTTCACCAAGCAAGCGTATTTAGGTTCGTACGTGCGATATCGGATCCGGCGGTCCTTTCGTCCGGCTGATCGGTTTGCCGAGTTTTGAGGAGGGCCGCGGCAGCCCGAACCAATAAAAATGCCCGACATTCCCGAATCCCTGTGGGCGAGCGGGAAGTTCAGGGCGCGCGCCTAAAACCTCCTTTACTTTCCCCGGCGATTTCGTCCTCGGTCTTCTACCTTCTTTCGATCCACTTTCCCAAGCGAGTTGGTCCAGCGGGGCCAGTATCCTTCTTGTACTTTCCAGGAGCCCATCAAAGACTAACCAAATATTTGCCGAGGTCCTTGCGAATCCTGGCAGCGCGGCGAAGAAGGTGGAGGGAGTGGGTTGGTCGCCAGCACGTCGTCCTTTGCTTTAAACGTTTCTGTTTGATCCCCCGCGTTGCCCTTCCAGGACCACCTTCCTATTCCTTCCCTTTTGTATCCCGAACCAGACTATCACAGACGAGGATCGCCCTCCCTCGGATTGGAGCTTCGAAAATTCTCTAATTCATTTAATTGTACTCTCGTAACGACTATCGCTCACCCCCGCTTTTTGGTAGATGACAGATTTTACGAGGAGCTCTCTCAGGTGGAAAGAGGCCGAGTGTCAACAAGAGAAAGAAAGAATTTGCGCGATTGAGTAAGTCAACCGGTGACTCTTGTGTTCATTCTCGTGTCCGTGTCATTGTTATGGAGTGCGGCCAGTGCCAGAGCAATTAAAGCATTAACTTCTTTGGCTAGTGGGTAGCGGGCGAGAGGAGCTGTCCGGGGAAATAGAAACCAGATCGGTCTCTCTTTCCATAGCAACACGCTCCTACCGCTGACTGGCGGGGCTCTCCTTTTCTTCGGAATTCCGTGAACGAGCGCCATTGATTGATTCCTTGTTAATTAACGGGCCGCTCGAAGGTAGAGTGAGCATCCAAGGGAAGAGAATCCGGCAGCGGCGAATACGGGGAATCGATCTTGGAGCAAGAAGTTCTTGCCCGCGGGATTGTGGAAAAACGACAATCCGCAACGACCCTCTGCTCTCCCCTACTTCCTTTATTTCCTTTCCCCCTTCTGCCCCTCTGCGCCCTTCTCATTTACACAGATCGGCTCTGCATAACGTTTTGAACGGATGAATATTCATGTCGCGATCGTACGAGCTAAGGGTGGACGATGACTGAAGACAGACTCGAGGATGGAATTCATCGGGAAGAAATAAAGTCGGCTCTGCTCCAGGATTTCTTCCATGCCGTGTCCCGCCTGTCGATCGGGAGTGTGTCCCATCAGTCGTGATCACACGATCCACAGAATATGCGTTGAAGAAGCGATCATCCGGGGAGACGTGGACAGTCCATCCTTCAAACACGCCTCGCTTATAAGCTCTAGTGTTCCGCCTTCGCTCCGATAATTCGTTGTCTTCAAGTACTAACTGTCGATGTGGAAAGTCGACAGCTTTATGGGATCACGTTGAACACTCGATCGTAGAACGCATCGCGTTGCTAATTAACGGCGCCCGCTGACGAAACGTTCGCGCGGATGAATAATTCACCAATCGATTTCTGCCCCGGCTTCTCAGTCCTGACGTGCTCATTGTTCACCGCCGCCTGTCCATTCCCACGTTACGTTAAATAAACTGAATTTAATCCTGAGAAAGATCGGCTGGTGTTGCACGTGAAAAATCTCAATCACTCGCCGAGCGTTAAAGTTCGCCGGGGACACAAAGGTATTGGAATGTAATAAGAGTAAGAATGGAACTTTAAGGATTAATCATTAAAATTTTTATCGATATATTTATTATCAGTAGCGATAATTATACTCCAAAGAGAGAGGAAGAGAAGTTGGCTGTTTTATTGTGGTTCAACGACACCGAGGTCGAAAAATTAAAATGTTAATCGACATATTTATTGTCAGTGGCGGTCATTATACGCCAGGATTCCAGGATGCGTACGTGGAGATATGCGAGAGAGGCCGCAGCTCTCTGAAGCCGATCGTTCTCTGCCTAACGAGCGGTAGGACGAATTCGCTAAAAACGATATTACTCTCGGGTGATAATAATTCCGAGAAGGGAACAATGCGCTCTCGGATGCGAGCGCGCCCGCTTGGCTCGCTCTCGTGATTTAATCGGCGCGCGTGGATATGAAATCTAATGTGTGCACCTCTCTAACAAATCCCTCACGAACGGCTCGATGCTCTGCGTATTAATTGTCCCGGCCGCATGCGGGAACATGGGACGATAAAAGAAAAGAGAGCGTGTCGTGCACGAGAAGGAGAATGCACACGGCCGAGCGAGTTTTATAGAGTTAATGCGTTTCCCTGGCACTTAAACGCCTTTGAATCCGAAGCGAGCGTTTACACCTTTCGACTCCATTTTTCCTGGGAATATAAGTGCTCCTCTGTAGCTCCTGTTCCAAATTAACACATGGTTCATAAGCGATTTTATTTCATGAGTCTCTTCAACTTTATCGCTCGAAAGAGATATGTACGCTCGACGTGAAAGCTGAAGGAAGAAGCAACGTAATTTTCTACAATCCTCGACCGACAAAAGATGCTTGCAGAAAAGTGAAAAAAAAAAGGTCCTACCATCCATCCATCCTCCGGAGCCAATTGGTAGCGTGTGAAATTTTGGGGGACTACGGGCTGAGGTCTTTTTTAAGGCGGTCGGCAGGTTCCCTTGACTTTGTATGAGGCGCACAGTCGATCGGAGGAGCTGCCCGCATTCAATTCGCTAACGAGCAGCCGTGATTAGTCGGCCACTGTCCAAGGGTTGGATACACTGCCCATTCACCCTCTCATTACTCTCGAACCCCCGTAATTTCACGGGACAGTCGTTCTAATTTAGCCGACCAGTTTAGACGCAGGGACGTTCCTAGCAGAAAAGCGTCAAGTTCGCCCAACTTCAACAAAGTTTCAACATGACTTCACTAAATCTATAAAAAAAAAATCGTCTTTCCAAGACGAAAGATTGTAGTGGAAAATCAATGTAAAGAATGAATAAAAGCTGAGACAAGTGAAGATGAGCGTTAGACGGAAGGAGGACAGAGGTGGGTGCTCGGAAGATTGCCTCGGATAGATAATAAAGAGGGCATTTCTCCAAGGGATTGCAGCGGGATGGTGACGTCGACAGATATTATAAGTAATTTTGCTGAGGATGTAAAAAGACGAGGGTGCTCGGTAGAGGCCAGTACCACGGGAGTAAAGATACTGGCCGTTGCTTACGAGCGTCCAACGTGACACCGCTAACTCGTAACCTTTCTTCCTCATCTGTGCTTCGACATTAGTCCCTTTTTATTTCACTAAGATACAGTATTACCCGGCCATCTGCCTCGCTCGATCAATTTCTCTCTGTCCAAATTCCCTTCCGTATCCGAAAGTTCTACTTAGACAGTGGGTGAATTAATTAATTCTCTGCTAATTAATTCCTAGTCAATTACTTCGAAAGCGCTAGTAAGTGAACATTAACACAGGTCGTTTGAGGCGATTTTCTCTTTGAAATTCGGGAATTCAGGCAACTAGGATCGGCACGTGGAGGTAAAAGAAGTGTAGTCGGATTTTAGGGAAAGCCGGTTCAGTGGAGGATCAGAATAGCTTGGCTCTAGAAAAGCAGAGTGAAGGGGCGAAAGAAAGAGAGAAAGCCATAGGCGAAGGGACGGGGTTGGTCTGCTGGCGAACGCTGATAACGCGTGGCTGTCCGCTTTCTGTTATGTCCCGAGAGTCCCGTTTTCGGCTGGCGAGGCCGAGTTTTACCAGGATAATGGCGGAGTGGAGTGGGGGCAGTTTAATTAAAAGAAACCTCCTCGTTCGATGGCGCGAGATCGCGGTAACAAGACTCAGTAACGCCGAGGGCTGCAGCCGGCTTTTATGACGAGAACACCACCCTTCAGCCATCGTTTGCTGTACACATCTGCGTTTGCGAGATAGGGCCTGAAAGCCTATCTAGATTATTAAGCGATACTGCTCTCCTTACTGACCATCTCCTCGTTCAGACACCTTTTGCACGACACTGTTTTTTCTCTTCTCTGCGACTACTGTATTTCGTTGCTACCAGAGACAAAGCAATTCTCTCGCAATTCTTAACTAATCTTTTAATTTTTGGTATTATATTTCTAAATAACAGTTATTTTCATAAAGCAAGTAAGATGTAGATGATTGTAATATTTCCAATGTAAGTATCGAAATCGGTGAAAATAAAGGGAGTTTCTAAGCTGTTTAGTGTTCAACTTGCTTGGCCCAGGAAGAATTCGTAATTCCAGTAAGAAATAAATAGCGACTGACTGTTCTTAGGAAGAAGAGACGGTGGTTGGCCGGCTCGCGCTCCTCGCAAATCATCCCTAAATCGGGAAAGTTGGCGCGAGTACTTTCACTATATATTTCCGGGCCTCCTAACCACCCAACCGCCCCATTGCGCATCTATGTTTCTATGTACGTATACAGATATACACCGGCGATAGAAAAGCTCGTCATGTGTCCTGAATAAACGGGGCGAGCACAAGCCCCGACGAAACTGCTTGGGAGAAAGATTGCAAAACTGCCGGCGAACTCTCATGAACATAATTTTTGTATTGTTTGCGGCGACCACCCCAGGCGGCGTTTGCCATTAGAGATGATACCGGAAGAAACATAGGCCTCGGTAAAGGAATACGGCCAAGTATGGCAGTAATAATCTCTCACGGACACGAAATCCATTGGAATCCTTCCTGTCGAATTCTTACCTTTTCGCCCGAACGATCGCTCGCAAAACTGAAGTCGTTAAGGAGCTAAGAAGGAACGTTACCCAATCCAGACACACCGATTACTCGCTATCGATTATTTTTTCACGATTTTCAGAAGAGGAACTCCTTGACTTTTTTATGATTATTTAAATCATTTTCAAGTTCGAGGACGGTTATTGTACGGTGTCGACTAGATTTTTACGATTTTCTCAAGGGCGAAAATAAATCTGTAAATGTGCTGTTGATATTAAACACCTGGCGTGTCTATTTGATACAGTAGGTTGGTAAGTGGTTGGGTGTCACGGGCCATTACGTAAATGGCCTTTAAAGTGAGTGATAAACATCACCCTTCCGACTGTTCACCCCTCTTTCTATTAACATAAAAGCTTGCCAGGCCCCTCAACAAACTGGTACGAGTTTAATATGCGTTACTGAAGAGTAACAGGTAGGCTGGCACGCGATATTGGTGTACCATATGCTAACGTGCAAGGTAGTTTCAACCCCTCAACCTCTAAACACAAAAGGCGGCGACCGAGTCCCAACCCTTACACTTTGCATTTACAATGAGGAAGTTTGACACCAAGTTTTTATTAAAGAAAAGTGTTGTGACTCACATACACATCGGACAGAAATACTTGATTTTTCTGCGACGAACGCGACACGCGTTTGCTCCCGCATCCTGGGGTTGTACTGAATTACCAATTGGCAACAACTGGGTGTAATCGTTCGGAATAATGACAACCGCAGGCTCCCGAAGCCCGAAAGGGAACTCGGAATTGTCATTGCAGACGCAATGGTTAATGTTCCCAAAAAATCATTCATCCCCTCACGCAATCATTTATCCCCGTCAGACGCAAAAGAAAAGTGTCAAGCTTAATGCAAATCTTCGAGACAATTTAGGGAAGGAATTGCAGTTTGGAGAAGTCTCAGGGAAGAAGGTGGAAATTGCTGAGGGCAGATTGGGGATGACGATTTTTCTGGTGGAATGATAAAGCGAGAAGTGTGCATTCGTCGATCAGCCCGGGGGGAATCACCCGATTTCGTCGCGAGGGTAAACATCACTCGAGCGATTTCATTCCCGTAATCCTTTCTTAAGCAGTATCCTCCCTTTTTTACGATGCCCCAGGCTTCGTTCACGCTAGCCGCTCGAGATAACGCGGGCTTTATTATAGATTGACCCGGCACTCGACCCCGGCCCTCTCTCTCCTCCGGTACGCTCCAGTACGCTCTTTCTCTACACCCTCGCGCACCCCCGCGTCCACTCCACCTTGTCCCGGCTAGCAATCCCTCTAGATTCTGTCTCAGCTAGTCAGCTCTGTCTCTCGAGTCCACACCCTGTCGACCATTTATCTCGATCGTTTGCATCGAACCCGTTCCTGCAAACCCAACATCACAAATCACTCTGTTACTCCGAAAGTCATCGCATCTCATCACGAATACTCCTGCGTATACTCGGCAACTTTTCCAACTTATAAATACAAACCCGCGATAGCTTGCGATCTAATTTCATGAGTTATCGATATCTGAGTGGCAAGTGGCTGCAACAATCCAGGGAATAGATACTTAGGTACTGGCTGAGACGAAGTACCCAAGAGATTCAAGGTGCAGCAGCTAGGGAAGCGATGGCCTCTCGTTCTCTCTTCCTCTCTCTCTCTCTTCCTCTCTCTTTCTGTAGCACAGTGACACGCTAGAACGTTGAGAATTCGTTCCATTGGACTTTTACGAGGACGCTGTGCGGAAGGTCGAATCGGAGAAATAAGCATCGGAGTGCAAGACGGAGCGCGAACACACAGACAGTGGGTGAGAGAATAGAAGGAGGGTGGGTGGAAGGATCATGGTACAGGGTGAGTGAAAGACGCCGTTGGAGAAGGGTGGAAAAGCTCGAGATGTCGAGGGTTTGAGGTAGAGCGAGTGAGCGAGCTATGCGAAGGTACCGGAGGAGAAGGAAACGAGCAGGATGTTGGGTTGGCCGTTGCGAGGGGGGGATGGGAATGCTTGGATCCGTCGTCTCCTGGTGGGGGTTCGCGTGGCAATCAATGCCGTTGAATTAACGCCTGGCTGGCCGTTTGCGGGGAGAGTAAGATTAAAAGAAAGAAGGAATGGACGGCAACTAGCCCGCAGCGCGAGGCAGCATGCCACCCCTGAGGGGTGGCACCCGCTAGCACACAATACTCTCCAGGAGAATGTCTATATGTCTATAACGTCGCTCTAGAGCCGCTCCCATTTTGTTGCTTGCTTGCTTAACCTTACGTCGACAGCATGTATTCGCCTCACTTTCCGCCGGCATACAAACGGCACCTACCATCATCTCGCCGCCCCCACCGCCGCTCGACCTCGCGCGATAACAGTCCGCGTCTCACAACTATCGGGTGACTGTTCATCGATTACGGGAATGAGTAATGCCGCCGCCCCCGACCCACATACCACCCCCGGCGATGTACATATTTACGGTGTAGCGCGCGATCTTTTTCACCCGGTATTACCGAGGAAATGCATTAGGGCAATTAACCCCCTGCATTAAGATAGGAAATGGGACGCAAACGAACCGGGTGGTAGAGAGAAAGAGAAAGGGAGAGAGAGAGAGAGAACAGAGAGCTATGTGAAATGTTTACTTGGCATTGACTGAAAGTTCTAGGACAGAACGCCGCGACGACATCTCGAAACCACGAGCTATCGGCTTATCGGTGCCGCCTTGGAGTCAGAGTGTACAGAAAGGGAGAGGGACAGCGAGTGACCCTTTGTCACGACAGACCGTACACGGCCAGGGCCCTGAAAAGAGCTCCAAACCGGAAGCGTGTGTCCTAGGGAGGAAAGTGGAGTCGCGTGTGGGGGTGCGTGGCGGTGGCGTTGCTTTCCATGTCTCTCTCGTCGAAGAATAGGACTATCGATTCCTGGTGTACTTTGCCTCTTGATATATCGCCCGGTTTTATGGCTAACACTTTTCTCAGTATATCGTTTTCCAGAGACACCAGGCGACTCGTCTCTCAATCAGAGAGAGACTACTACTTTCGCCACACACCACCCGCCGTGTGATTGGTGGCGGCGATGGATCATTTTTTAAGTCCCTGCCTGCTCCCTCTCGATAAGAGGGATCCACTCTAGTCCAACCAGAAGCGGGATAGCTTCGTTCTACATTTATATCTCAAGGGTAGCTTTCTGGGGGAGGCTTTCCATTAAGTTTAAAGCTCGCCCATTGGCTACCAGCGACCCTCGGCTTTGCATACATCGCACGCCCATGTGCGCGAGCAACCCTTTTTTAAAAGGGTCGATCTCACCCTTCGAACAAAGTTTAGACTGCCAGAGATTAGCCTATCACTGGCCGACGAATGCGACCCCTGCTAGGGCATCATTTGATTGGCTCCATCGATATTCTACTTGCTCAAAGGTTAAGCCTTCATCTTATGCTTGCCTTTAAAAAAATGGAAGAACGGAGGGATGAAATAAAATGGGAAGGGACAACCTCGGAACGTTGTGCCTCCGTCGAAGAGAGGGCCGATGGAGGAACGACGTTAATTCCATGCCGCGGCTGATTGGCTTTGCTATTGTTGCCATAGCTACCAGAGCCAGAGAGAAAGCAAGTCGTGCGTCCGTGCCATGGAAGATTGCGAGGGTGGCGGCGGGCCCCCAAGTCCACGGGTGGTTAATGAAGCCAAATCCGTTTACGATGAATGCTGCCGCAGCGCCCTGCAGACCTGGAGACTGGTTCGTTAGATGCTTTGCATTAGAAGTTCAACATTATTCCTCCTCACGAAAACTTCCCTTTAATCTCTCCACCGATCGAACAATACTTCTCTCATTACCGCAGACCAAGAGAATAAAGCATATTTCTCTTTCAAGCTCCAGGAAATAGTGTTGCGTTTATTACGAGTCGATGGAGATAGGCATTTCGCACTAGTACATATTCTTCACGGTCGGGAAAGATTGCTAGCACGCATAAATCGAAGATAAGACCAACCGCAATTGGATGGAATTACAGTCGATGAATATGCATGATTTAGTCTTGCAATGGAAGTTAATCTTGCACTGTGGCGCGATTCATCGCTCGCATGAAAATGCGTCGAGCTTGGCTACTTAGTGCTTCAAATTTCAATAATCCAATTAATGCGCCACGGGGGCCCATTGACCGACGTATCATTACACCGGCGAGATCTTACATTGCTGGTGATCTTCTCGGTTGATGTATCTCCGGCTCGTGCGCACGCCAATTCTCTGACACCGCTCATTATTATCAGCGTGTCTTATCCTTTTGGCGCAGTTGGCATAGCAGTTGGCATAGGAACTCTTCTCACACGAGCGGTTGCTTTTTTTCAGGCGCGGATTCAGTCCCGTTGTTACCGGTTACCCGATAACTAATTACGGACAGGTACTCGATGGTCTACTTAATGCGTACTGCCGCATGCTCTTCATACGAGTTGGCAGTTCTTGAGCTCCCTTGACTTTTTTGCTCACTCTCATACACGTTCTTGCCAGGTGCGTTGAAGGACATGCGTGGAGGGCGGGTGGCGCGTATGAAAAGGTGGGAAGGGGAGTGAGTATAATTGCTAGTTTTATGGTCGCTCGATTAAATGGGAAAAGTAAGTCACCCTCGGGTGAGTCTAGGCCGCGCTGCCTGGCAATTAGACTTTTCTACGAGCGCTCCCAAGCAATCCCTCTGCAATTCCTCGTAAACGTGCATTTTGTCCGGCTTAATGCTCGTTCTCCGAGGGAAAGAGAGATTCGTGATAACTAGAACTAGCGCTATGAGTTTCTGTGAGTGATAAGTATCTGCTCGGCGGACGAACGAAGGTGTAACGCGCGCGTGTCACGGTGCTCGGCGATCGGACGTTACAGTTTCTTCTATGCCAGTGGAATCGGGGAGGATGCGCGCGTCATAGCCTGCGGCCATATGAAAATGTATCTCTGTTAAAGAGCAGATCGCCGACGACCATTAGCGAGCAGCCTCGTAAGGAAGAGGCACACGCGCGCGTCATGTGGTCTAAGTGTATACACGTATATACGTGCGAGAAGGGGGGAGGGGGGCAACTCGTCGTTCGGGGCACCGCTAATTAAGGCGGCAGCCTTGCCGGGTGCTAATGAGTAGACGCGGCCATAACTCTAAGTCGGCAATTACTGGCTGCTTTATTACGCTTAACGTCAACCGCTATCAATCCACGCGGATCTCTGTCGACGTTGGAAAAATTCTAATTGTCCTTGGGCTTCATAGACATATCTTGCATTCACCACCTCTTCTCCCTGCAAATGGGCTAGTTATTAATCAAGGACGAGAGAGAGAGGATTACTTTTAAAAATGATCGAGCAGCTACGAGGGAAGAAAGTCGAATCGAGTGAGAGGGAAGCTGGCACGTGTACATTAATAGAACAGGGTGGTTTCGACAGTATGACGCGTTGCCACCCGGTTCTCAGAGGCTTGGCAGCACTTCACCGTGGAAGTAAGCAGGCAAGCAAGAGCAAACCCGGCTGCCTTTCGTGCTCGCCGGGGAAAGTTAGCGTCGAGTAAAACTACGAACATCGTCGCCTTTCCCGCAATTCGCGGAGTAACTTCGCTCGCCAGGCCGCCACTCGCGGACCCCTGGAAATGTATCTATCCGTAAACTCCCTCGGAACATACATGTACCGACGAGGGTGGCCGGGGCTCCGCTGGCACATGTATGTACCGCTATCCCGCTGGTGGTTCTGGCGATTCTCGAGATTCGGCTGGAGAAAGTTGCGGAAACGAGGAAATCTCGAGGCAGCCACAGCTTCCCGCTCCCGGGAAGTTTCTCTAACAATTCTTGCGGCCATCCTTTCATATGAGTTTAATCGTCCTTATTACCGAACCTCCATACACTCATTAACAGCTCCAATAAAACTTCAAATAAAAATTAATCGGAATTAATAATAACAATTATTTTCACAAATTATTATCAGTAGTACTACATCGTTAGAGAAGGAGTAGGAAGAACGACGGTTAGATTTTTTGGACTGGTAAGGGGGTGACGAGGGTGAGGTGCAGGAAGTCGACGAGGAAATAACGACGAAAGGAAAAGGACAATCGTAATTCATCGGTGCTCTGACGGCGGAGAGGAACGTTTTTAGGTCGCGTAGTAAGCAGGAGGGGGTGTCTGGATGCTGCGGCATCGATCCGATACATCACGGGGGCATTTACATCCCCCACGCGAGCCTGCGGCCGCCTCTTCCTGGCCTCCTCTCTCTTCCTTCCACGTCTTCTGCCTTTCCTTTTCATCTCGTACCCACCCTCCTACCCCCGGCCCGGCCACCCCTTACTTCTTCTCTCGCTGTACTCGGCGAGCTTGCGAGCTACCATCGAGGGTAGTTTCTCCTGTGGACGGACGCGCTTATGCCGCCACTTTCCTCGACGCGCTTGCGCAATCACCCTTCCCTGCATCCCTTCCGTCCCACGCAGCCTCCCCAATTTTCAACCTTACACGTCCTTCTTTCTCTATCTTGTTGCGATTTTTCTCTCTTTCAGACGTGCGTGTGTCTCTTCTTGTCACGTTGGCCAGTATTCTCTTCCCGATCGCAGTGCCAATCCTATGGTCATTGTCTACGCGTCAAATCTCGAGTACCAAGCTGCACCCTCTTTCCTGGGATTCAGCCCCGTCGATTTTTCTCGCTGCGTCCACTTGTTACTCCACACATTCGCTGGTGTGCAACGAGCTCGTCCGTATAGTAGAAAGGAGAGCTGTCGAGTTTCACTGCGTAATACTAGCAGTCCGGGGAAAAGTAGTATTACCGTGAGGAAACAGCTGGCATTAGAAAGAGCAGAGTTTGTCGAGTGAGAAGTAGAAGCGATCTTGTTTTTTTTTTTGGACTTCTAAGAAACGGCGCCTTATTATTTATTATTCAACGGCTTGTCCCGATAGGAGCGATGTTGCCTCTCAATTAAGACACAAAGAGGCCAGCGGCTCGTGAAATGCAATACGAGCCGTATCTGGTGGCGAGTCGAAGGCGTGCGCTCCTCTTGGAAGAAGCTATGCATATAGGCGAGCACCGCGGCCGCAAGAACTGTAACACATTCGTTCCCTATTATTTGATCGCAGATAGGAATCTCCGTTGCGCCGCCAGAGAGCGCGGGGATAAGAAAAGAAAGGAGTGGGAGGCGTGCTGCGGATCAAGAATGTACTAGGTACTACAAGCCGCGCACGCTCGATGCGATGCGTAACTTATGGAAACAATGGAAGCGCCACCGTCCGTGAAACGAGCTGGTCTCGATACCCCAGCGCGGTCGTAATAAACATCTACATAAGCAAGTGCGCAATCACGGCATGCACCACATATCGCGAGGCGAGCACGCGAACTGCAATTTCGAGCAGCAATCTTTACACGGGCGAATCCAGCTCGGCTAGTCTGAATGCGCAATACCAGTAACACGTCCAGCAGACCGAGAGTTTTTCATTCTGATTATTCTGCCCTGGCCGTTTAAATTATGACACTCATTATATCGCAGCTTACTTTACCGGATTCCTCAAAAGTAACGTCACCCTTTCGGCTGCGCTGAATGGGTTTGACTTTTGACTCGGCATTGGACTTTTGGAGTAGCGGAGGACCGATCGAATGATTTGAGATTCCGGGGGATGAAATTATCGAGGCGGACAGGGAGGACCACGCCCAGGGTGATTCGTTGAGGTAGCTCGGTACCACCAGGAAGTGGAGGAGAGTGGGACGAGAGAGAGAGAAAGAGAGAAAGGAAGAGTGAGAGAGAGAGAGATGACGGAGAGTGGCAGGAGCGGGATCGGCGAGGGGGTGGTTCTTTGTCTCGAGGGTTCGGATTCTGGAGATAGAGGCTAATTCCCCGACTTCCACCCCTCGAGGAATGTCGACCTCCGCCCTGGCTCGAGCTTCTTCTCTCATCCACCTTTCTCCCATCCTTTCCGATCCTCGCCTCTGCCTCCATTCCTCCACCGCCTTCCTCGATACTTTGATGTTCCTAATTTGATTGAAGGAATCCGCTGGTACGGATCCTAACTTCGTCCTTATTGATTGCTGTTTTGTTCGCCGCCGCCTTGTCAGACGCTTTTTCCAGTCCTCGCAATGCGACACATAGTTTGCAACTAGCTACTACCCTCTCGGGGCGTACTGTTCAATGTCCAATAAAGTATCCGACCAATTAATCGTATCTCGGAGGCAATCGTTGGCCGCGCGCGACGAGCACATGCCGATATCCAAGAGGAGCTGCGGTTTAATTTCCTTCCTCATCCGCTCTGCTTGCTTTAAGAAAAGGAGGTATCGAGAGGAGGTGGAAGGAGGGGAGGGAATGAGAGGGAGACAGAGTTTATCAGGCAGTGGCCGATAAAGGGAGTCCGCGAATTTTCAGCGAATACCCGGAGAGATTCTGACTGGGCTGCAACGTATCTTATCGTCGGGCAGACGTCCACCGCAGAGTTCGAGGTTCTGTCGTCCATGTATACGGAGAAACGTACCTGTATTATATCCCCGTCGTTCACATATCTGGTTAGACCGCATCATATTCCCCGCCACTCCTCCCTTTTCGCTCACCGATCCTAGCGAACTCATCGATATAGTATTGTACCTATACAGGACAGAACTACCTACACTCGTCTACCTTATATCTCTCTCGCGAAATATCGATGGACCTCATATTTCCTCTTATTTCGTGACCATCCTGCATCCACCTTTCCTCCATTCTGCACGCTGTAGGGGTATGCTAGTTTTTAAAATTCTTCGATATCTATTTTAACTTGTAAGAGAATAGGAATCTTTCTCATCGGAATCGAATAACGAGTGTGTTACTTTCATGAGACTGGTTTAATCTTGACAGGTTTGCTATAATGGAAGTGCGAAGTTTTTACACGGAGGTGTAAGTAGAAGGTGGCGAATCTTATTTTTGGGCAAGTCAGCGAGGATGTTTACATATTCGGCTGGTTAGTCATCCAGAAATCGATTTGTCAGGATTAAGCGGGAACCGGTCGTCAGGATCGTCGAGAGTATCGCGCGACCTTTCGGGCATGAAGCCGGGCGAGGTTTATCATCGTGGAGCAGGAGGCTGCGGCGGAGGGTGGCACAATCGCATTACTAATGATTTTACTCCGGGCGACCCTCGGGGCTCCGTCATATCGATACGATAGGAGAGCGCGATACGCCGAGCGCCGGAAACGCCAGTCGGATAAACTGGCTGAGGGAGAGAGCGAGCGAGAGAGGAAGGGAATCGCTCACTCTGCCCTCGCCCGAGTTTCCCTGACCAGCGAAAGCGACTGCCACGAGTCGAAGAACGAGAGCGACCATCGGAGATCAGGGGTTACGTCTAGCTGATCGCCCCCTTCTACCGACCAAGACTATCGATGATTTCGTTTACTTCCAATAGCAAAGAAAAAGGGACTCGTTTGGCTTTTCCATTCTGCTCCAAGGACCGAACTCGAAGTCTCGAGACTATATCGTCACACTTTATGCATTACCAGTTAGACATGGTTGTAACATTTGTTTTTAAAGATCTTTATAAGTTGCGGTGGTTTGCGCATTTTCCAATGAGTCGCATAGCAGTGTTCCACTTTCTGTCAGTTCACTCTCTAGTCTCGAGATAACTTTATGATTCGACTTGGCCATACTAGTAATAAGAAGCGAATGAAAATGGTATATCTTGGTTACGGGAGCGTTACGAGAATCAAAGAGAAGAAAGCAAAGTCGGAGGGAAGTGAGGGCCAACAGTAAATAGCAAATTCGAAGCTGTCGTTTTTGGGGGGGCGTCGTTACGCTCCCGCGAGGCGCTGCGGGGTGTCCTGCCCTCTTCGCGACTAAACGTCGAGCGTTCTTTCCAGGATTCCTTCGAGCCCCTTCAACCCCTCGCGATACACCCTGTTCCTCCATCCGGGAAATCCCTCGCGGCGCTCACTCAATCATACGCTATTTGTGTCGCGCTCTGCGAGTACTCGCCACAAGAAAAGCCCGTCCATCTCCGACCAATGTCTCTCACCCTTCCTTCGTCCCTTCCTTCGCACTGTCGCAACTCTTCCCCCTTTTTCACCAACCTTGCGTCCCCTAATCGCCATTTCTCCCTGCTTTCAGACGTACTCTCCTTTCTCCGTTTTCTTCCACTCTTTATAAACTTGTATCGACTTTTTCCCGACAATGCAACTCACTGAATTCGATCTACATAGAACAGAATTACAGGAAATCTCGTGGGAAATGATGACTTTGCTCCAAGTACGAAAAGTAGGGTTCTTTTTTTCTTCCAATGCTTCCAATGGCTGTCTGACTAGTGTCTGACTGAGGAAAGACAGTTCTACTAACGCTTCATAAGCCAGCGACAGTGTACGCAGTACTACTCGAACGTCCAACTTCTTTTTGCCGATGCCCGACGCGCGCTCCTCTTCCTTCCGACTGTCCCTCGTTTTCTTGCCGAGGTTTCGCTTTAGGACAGAGATCGCCTTTGTGCTCGTGAACTGACAGGTGGAAATGGACGATTAAGCGGTCGACAATCCCGCCAGGAATTGTCTCCGAGTGTGTCTTCCAGGCCTGGGAGTCCTCGCCTCCGGAAAAACTGGCCGATCGAACTCTCTTGCTAGTCTCTCCGATTCGGTGATAAATCGCCCGAATATCAGCCAGGCCAATATCCACTGGGATCTGCGAGCGCAAAGTGTCGTTCCAATGATTTTCATACTCGAAGAACGACTTTCCCTATTCTCGCATTGCATCCTGAAATTTTCCGTAAAGTAGAACTCTCTCTGACGTCAATGTTACTTCGAGACACGTTTGCTCCAGAGATAAAAAAAACTGGCGGGAATGGCGAGTTGTGCGAGGGAGAGTACAAAGTAAAAGGAGGAGAAAACGTGAGATGTTGGGGCGAAGGAGGGAAAGCAGATATTATTTATGGCAGGATAGGATACGCCTTGGCCGGCGTGCCATGCATAGACAGCACCTCGTTCAACTGAGCAAACGAATGGCTCGTTTTCTCGCCGCAAAGCGTACGGAAATGCCGCTCGAGAGCTATTTCTTAATATTCGCCGATATCGCTAGATCCCTTGGGGCTGGAGACGTGCCTTTTGTACGTTTCCATAGAAACCCAATGTCGCCTTGCTTTCCCATCGCGACCTTCCTTCTTCGAACGCACTCTTTTCTTGCAGCCAACTCCTCGTGTACTCAACGCTCCCGCCTTCTTCCCTTTCCTTGAATACTGACTCGAAGCTATCATCAACGTTCTACGACCAAGTAGATTTCAGACGAAGCCTCTGAAAGTCCTTGTGCGATATTGTGGATATCGTAGAAGTCCTCGAGCGACGGTAGTGTTCCGCCTTTAAATCCAAGGGAGAGTGGCACCGACACGATATGTATCCGTGTTAAGAGGGCCCCGTAAGTTGCAGGGAGATCTTGATTTCCGTCTAAGAGCGTCGGCAAGCGAAGGAGAAAGGTGTGCAGTGTATATCTAGAGAGTGGGTGTAGGATGGGGGGAGAAAAAGTGGGTGTGTGAGTGGAAGAGGCGTCATTGAAATGTAGGAGGTCGGCTTGCCGGTGCCGGCTCGGACAAGGGGCAGAGCAGGGGATGCAGCTTTTCACGAGAGCTTTTACGAGTCGCATATGTGACCGCCATCTCTTTTATCCCCCGTTTTATATTCCTGGCACCGTGTTCCGTTCCCCCGTCGGCCACCACCCCTGAGGTTCCTCGGGCGAGAGAAGCGTCACAGCCGCCTTAACCCAGGCCGGGTCTCACCACCCCCTCGCCAAAGATCTTGCAAACCCTCCATCGCTTGCCTCACTGCTCCTCTTTCTCCTCCCCTCGGCACTCCGTCCTCTGGAAATCTTTCTTCATATTCACTGGGGAGTGATAGCGGCGCGTAAGCCAACAAATTTCCACGGCCACCCTTGCGCCACCCCGAAATCGTCCGAACGCGCATTTAAATCCTCGGTTTTTTCGCACTCAAAGAGAAGTGGCCGGGGGCTACGGCCCCATGGATAGATGGATGAGAGAGAGAGAGAAAGAGAGAGAAAAATAGAGCGAGGGGTGGATGATTCGATGTTCGATTCACCATCCCCATGGAAAGTATGCTGCCGACCGCGAGGCCACCGCCACGACCACCTAGGGACCGATTCTTCCCACGCACAATTTACAGTTTCACATTTTATTCCCATCGCCGGCTTCGACCCCGGGATACACCGGGAATAAACTCGTCTCCCCTTGCTGGCCTCGCCAATCATCTCTGCCCGCCTTTTCTCCTGGCAAGAGACTCCATCGCGACTTTTCTTCAGGGTCGCGGCTTCTTGTTTATTACGTTACGATGATTTGTGAGCAGACCTGCAACCCCCTGCTCTCCTTCAACCCTCCACACTATCACCCTTGTTGACACATTGCTAGCCGTTTACCAGTATCTT
The DNA here is from genome assembly GCA_964023945.1 of Ectemnius cavifrons. Classification (NCBI taxonomy): domain Eukaryota; kingdom Metazoa; phylum Arthropoda; class Insecta; order Hymenoptera; family Crabronidae; genus Ectemnius; species Ectemnius cavifrons. The sequence continues at coordinate 8,772,384 of OZ030378.1, forward strand.
CTAACTTGTATAAGTGAGTACTAAAATGATTTGGTCAGTTTTTGTTGAATTACGAAAGTAGGGAAGAATGTGTCAATCTCGTAATGACTTCGCTATTGGGTTGGATTCTGGTGCCTTTGGGATCGGGAAATGAGAGGTGCGATGGAAGTCGCGCGTTTTTACGTGGACCGGGCGATCGTGGGTATCGAGAGCGTTTATGCGGAGCCGGGGAATAATTGTTTCGGTGGCGAGAGGCAGAAAAAGGCAGGGAAGCACGCTCGGCCGGGATGGATTCCCCCGGTCGATTCGCCGCGCCGTAAAGAGATCCCGACAAAAAGCCCCTCACCCGGTGGATGCAAACGACCAGGGCGCGGATGAGCCAGCCACGAAGAAATTGGCTGTTTTTACTCGGCCGCCACCACCTTCTCCACCTCCGCCCCAAGGTTTTCTGTAGCGTCATGCTGGGTAATTTGAAAGTAGGTGCTAAATACATTTGTCATGCTTCTAGCGGCACCATTATCATTTACCGTTCACGAGGCTGATTTAATCGCGAGCTATCCCCGCCCCACTCCATTCTACCCTCCCCACCACATTCCTACCATCGATATCGCAAGAAATAGCTCGCAATTATCCGCGCTCCGCGATTTTCTGTAAAAAGCAACGCGTGTCACCGTCAGTTTTCATAGATTGGTCGTAAAATTCCGAGATCTAACGAAATCTCTGTAGTTTCATTTGTGTGTACGTACTTGACTCACTTTGTCTGTCGCAACACACATATACTACTGGTAAAAGTGACCAATGTGATACGATGGCTTCATGAAGCCTGAGAACCACTGGCGGTTCCGGTTTATTAATTTCGTAAAAAGTGTAGGACGCGCGTTCACCGCCTTTTTCATGATTTAATTAGTTACCATCGGCGGTAAGGCTAGCTTGGTGGAGGCTGCCCACCTGGTTGCAGGGGACCACCATGGGGACTCCCCCTGAACCCAGGACGTAACCTCGGAGTCTCTAACGACGTGGAACACTCTTGTGCTCCACGGGCAAAGTGCCGCCTCGTGGTTCCGCAACGCCTGAAATTTATCGACGAGGAACTGCCTTCCTCCCATTATTCGCATAAACAGCCCGATCCGTTCTCACCAGTTATCCCCGGGCCAAACTATTCGGATGTCCAATCCGTCAGGCTTTCATTCTCTTTTTGTCTATCTCTGACCAAAGACATATGTCCTTATAATATTATAATGATTCAATAGGATTGAAACTTGATCCGTAGAAAATCAAGAGTTTTGAGTTACGACATTGTTGCGTGAGCAGTCGATACTTCTTAATACATCGTGTTTCCAAGTGTTAAAGATCATTACCGATTTGGGGAGAGGGGTGGAGCTATAGCGCACCGGTAGCCCATTCCCAGATTAGCCACGAATCTTCGCACTTTCTCAGTTGTCAGGTGGGCGGGACGGATCGGTAATTAGTGTGAAGGAACTCCGGCCGCGGCACGATGGTGACGAAGCAAGCTGCAAGCAGCCAGCCACGTGAACGAGCCCGCCGTGGCGATCCCAGAGACTTCTTGCCACTGTCTTGCTCTCTCCGGACTCGGTCGTTTTAATAGAACGGAATTAGTTAATATCGGTCCGGCCGTTTTTCTGAATTTCGCTGGATCGGCCGCCATACTTCGCCAGACACACTGACGTCTTCTCAGGATGTAATTGATTTACAAGTGGCGAACAAGCTTGCTCTCCCAGCGACGACGCGCCACATCACAGCCCGTCTTATTATACCTGCACGGGAGTTCAATTGAGCATGACCGCATGTTTTCCCTTAATTGAATAATCGCCGGTTAATCGAACTCGGTGTCAATTAAGATAACGATCTCAGCCGCCCGCAGACTGCCAGCCCGCAACTCCGAATAATCACTAATTATTCACGCGACCCCCGCCGATTCTCTGGTAACGAGTTATCGCAATCAACAAAGAAGTGCATCCATGCGACCAATTGAGACGAGCCTCTAACGATCTTACTAATTGACTTATAAATTTTCGTATAATGAATCTCACGCGATACCACTATTTTTACAGGGGGCCTTGGAAAATGAAAATGAAAATAAGGAAAGTGTGGGAAACTTGGAGAGTGCACTCTAGGAGAAACATTAGGAAATCTAGAGATTATAAATGGAGGAAGCGAAGAGGAAATTACAGGAAAACTATAGGTGAGATATAAATAGTTTGTGTTTAATGTTTGATACGATATTGATTGTGAATGAATTTTCAGGGTCTATGTTTGAAGAGTGTTTCGATTCTAAGAATGAGGAGCATGAACCAATCAAAGACACAAGAGGAACATAAAGTGATCGACCCACACGTGCAATGGCCGAGCAACAAGGTTTGGAATGATGTGCCTTCGATTTCCTAGAGCAAATAGCTCACTCGCGTTTGATTAGCAGTACCAAATCATTACTATCATTATCGTAGACTCGATCACGGCCACTATTAGAAACAATGACATGAATTATAGCTATCGGGAATTAAGAGATGTAGGCTAGGAACCATCGCTCTCTGGCAGAGCTGCCTTTCGTGCTTCCTCACTCTCGAGGAACTGCGTGGGCGGTCACCGATCTACGATCGTGACTAATCGATTGCTGGACGAGATTAAAATACTCGAGTAATTCAATTTTTACCGATGCGGAACACCCGAGAGCTGTTCGATCCTCTCGAGACGATCTCCTTTTCCATGGTTGAACGAGCATTTTACTAAATTACGAGAGACTACCATTGAAAAGCACCGAGCAAGCTTCCCTGTCCCCAAGTTAGTCTTCCCTTTTCTTCTCTTCAAGAAATAGTCTTTACGATCGAGTACCCTTCACCCAAATTTCCAAAAAAGCCGAGTGTGAGAACAGGAAGAAGCGCCGTCAAGTATCACGATTCGAGAACGTTCTCAGGCGAAAAATCCGGCGGCTAATTAGGAAATAAACAGATGAAATTGGGATGCACGAAGTATGAGGAATCATACCGGGAAAGATGGCGATGCAAGAGTGCGCGGGTGAATGTATTAAAGATATAAAGAGGTAGTATACTAGGAAAACGAATATGTTCGGACAGCACAGATTTTCTATTACGAGACAAGAGACGTGCTTCCGGCGTGTTAATTATTCCGCCCGATTTAATTGCCGTTAACGAGCAATAATACAAACAACTGTGATACTCTTGTATTTATCGGAATATCGTAGTTGTTCTGTTAAGTCTTCACGTCCTTCAGCGTCAGTTTCCTTTGAAGTGGCTGCTTAGATTTCTAGGGATGTATTATCATAGGAAGCGCATCCTCCATCGCATTCAGCACATCAGGTGTTCTTGTAATGAGTGCCTTGTGAAAAGTGGGTGGGTCTGCGATTATTTTCACCAGGAGCATTTGAGCACTATGGCGCATCGGTGTAATGCATCATGCCTAAACGGAATCGTACCGCGTGGCTGACCGCCAGATAATTCTACGCTCCGGATTACGCTCTGGCATTAATGGTAAAGCGATTCCCGACGATTTCTATCCACGCTGTTTCACCTAGGCCGCAGCATTAATCTCGTTGCCATTTCCGGCGAATACATATTTTTCGTTGCGCGTCAGCCAATTACAATTCCAGACTGCCACCATTTGAAAGTCTGAAGATCGGGATGTATACATTCATATATGCGATATAAAGTTTCTTTTTTCGCATTCACGAGGGAAATCGAGCCTCGTGGTGAAATCGGACCGATTGGCATTGGCTCGGCATCGATGACGACGCTATTAATATTGTACATGTGTCACTGTTAATAGGATCGGCCTGGATCCGTGATAATCGGCACATGGAATGAGATCAATCACACATGGCATTTTATGAGCATTCGCATCCTTTCCAGCCGACTCTCACTCCACCGTTACGCTCATAAGACGCACTTTAATTTAACTGACTGCTGACGCAAATGCCTTCTGCTCTTTGAATAATGTGCGCTTCTTTTATTGCTTTCTCTTTATTTGGAAATCGCAGCAGTCGCACGCCAGGGGATTCTGTGACTCTCTTTTTGGTTTAACTATTCCTTCCAAGTGGACTTAGTCAGCAAAATTCGATACTATGCTGCCTCGAGCAAACAATATTACATTAGCGACCTGTTCAAACACCTCCTCCCTCGCGAACTGTTTCGTCGATGACAAGCTGACAAGTGCGTTACGCTTCCTCTTGTTTCCATCTGTCGGCGCTCCATCCACCTTCTTCCCGTCTGTTTCCTGCTATTATTCGTAATTTAAACTACCGATTTGTATAATCAGTAAGATCCATTCGAAATATACCTTCAACTCTCTTACACAATTTTGTATTGAAAATTGGGAGCGAAATATACCAAGATGTTATATAAATGTTGATATCTTTATGACGTTATCTTTTTATGGCTCAATAAACTGCGATCGATAAACCTGACGATACATAATGCTTCTTTCAGATATCAACAACGCGTGCTGTAGGCGATATTTTTGGAAGAATTGACAGTGTTATCGGCAAGCCGTCCAAATTAATACCACAGGGGGTTGGAAACCTGGGCGAGCCGTGTGCAGGAAATTAGGTGGTCTCCATTAGAGCGGCCCGGAAGCTTTACATTCGATGACGACTAAGTAGCAATAAATATTTGCCGGCCCACTCACCGACGTAATTATTGGGTAACACATGGTACGACAGCTTTTTCGGACCTTCACCCTCGGACAAAACTGGCTTCCATTCCTTACAGAATACGGTATAATAAATATTACATTGACTTCAATTAATTTCGTGTTATGTGAGAACCGGCTGTATTGGGTTGACCAAAAAATTCCTGCGTTTTAAGCTAAAGTTCTGACCAACCCAATACTTCTTCGATGTTTCTCATTTAATGGATATGAGAGTAAAATAATTTCCAGATCACTATACATGAAAGGAAGGAAGGATTGTCGCGGGTGTCGGATTGTTGCAGCAGGAAGTCGGAAAACCGAGGAGGTCGCCGCTTGTCATTGATCTCCTGTTAGAATCGAATCACTTCGATGTAACAAGATAAATAGTCAGCAGGGCACCGATGACTGGTTATCGGGGGATGCATTGTCGACGAGTCATGCTGACTATCCAATCGTCAAACGATCCCACGTGTGAGTTCATCCAGAAACTCATACTTAACACTGGGATAACTTTGCCTGGTCCAGCGATTATCTGCTCGCCAATTTTTGGACCGGTAGTCCAAGAATCACAAGAGTCAGAAGACAACAAACTTTCCACATTTCTTAACTGAATGCTCCGGTTTGTTCATACTGCATTCGGCACCGGTTCCGATTCCAGCTCCGCTTTTGCAGGTGCGTTTGAAACTGGCCTAAAGGTGTTGTCGTCTCGGAAGACCAATGGAAAAACGTGGAGCGTGTGTATACTACTGCGGTCAGGATATGAGCGAGAGAAATGTCATGCGAGATAAATCCTGAATCGTAGTGGGGAGATGGCTTGTGCCTTTTTGGGCGGGAACAGGATACTTTCTGGTATTTTGTGTAGGTTTATCGGCGGTGACTGTTTTCTCAGGCTCTGCGGTCGAATGTTCCTGCGGCGGTCGCTCGAGCGGTTTGCCACGGATACAGCGAGTTCTCGATCAGCACGAGCTGATCGACTTTTTGCCCGGCGGCCTGTTTTTGCGCGATCATCGGCACCTTCGTCACGGCCACGCCCGGCCACGTGAGGCCATGAACACGATGTTACAGGTGTTTGCCCATCCTCGCCGTCATCCCATTCTTTATACCCCTTCCCACCAATCTATTAACACTTTTCGTCCAAGAGCTCGATTATCCCTTAGTCTGCACATTGCTTATGACAAACGAATAATTCTCACTCAAACATCGAATAACTACGAACATATACCTTCTGAATTCGTCTTTAATTCGAATATGCTCATTTCGAATACATCAAGTTTTATTTCTTCGAGTAGAAACGACTGAGAAAGTATGATTCACCGCATACATGTTTTTCAGACAATGTATTCTGCTTTCAATCGCTTTCGCGGGTGTAATGTTAATACGTCTCAGTAATTACTTGCAATTGAAATTATTATTGCAATGCTCGAGGGATTGCCTGCTGACTTCACCGTGTGCTCGTTCATTCAGGGCGACGTCTTTTTATCGCGCTGGGCGAACCGAGTAACCTTTTTCCTCGGCGACAACGGCTCTGGTTAGCGGTGTGGTTTTGCGATAGGGAAAAAAATCTCTAGTAAAACAAGCGAGGTGTGATCGGTTATGGCGCGACCGGGAGCGAGGGCCGGGATAGAGTCGATCGAAGGGGTGGTCCGAGCCGATTGGCGAGGGCCTCGTCTGCCCGGTGAACCGTGGATTAAGATAAACCCTTCATCGGTTTCTTGTCCGGTGATTCTTCTCCGTTCTTCTGCCGTTTAAGCGACCGCCGGCACCGTCGCTGCGCTCGCAAGCGAACGCGAAGATAGCACTGGCTTAAAGTACATCTCCTTTCGGTCTCTGTCTTCACGCCAGTCGTCTAGAAATTATTTAACACTTACATTCCATCATGCCCGAAGCTCCCTTGATGCGCCGGAGAAGAAGTCCGGAGATTCGCTCTAGCAATCTTTGGAAAAAGTGTCTAACCCGTGCGATTCTGATGGACTCCAACCCTTTTCCTTTCGTAGACTGATTCTGCGACATTTTCGTAGCCACGATGACAAGAAAATTCGTGACTTCAAGATTTCGTTTCCGCAAGAACAATGGGTTCCGGGTTCCAACATCGTGCTCTTTAATTTCACGCCGACGTAAACTCATGGTAGGCGGATTTCTTCTTGGTAGCTCGATGAAAGCCCTCTCTTATTTTTGCCAGGCAGACTCGCGGATTGGTCTTTGATTCCTCTTGTCTATGTTCTTGGACCACGTCCTCTTTCACGCTTCTAACGAGGCCCTATAAATATGTAAGACTCAGCACACTGCATACTGGGACGCATTGGGAGAGTGCTCTTGTTTTCTTCTCGTCGTTTCTCCCCCTCCGCACCTCCCCTCGCCCGACAGGCACATCGTAAATTTTGTCTGGTGCAATTTTTACTACTGCCTTTGCAACCGTCAGATAAATCGCATATCTCAGTTCCTACCAAACCGTGGAGCGAATGGTGAAACTTCGCCGCTGGAAGATCCGCTTTACATTTTGCGCGAATAATGTATAATGGTTGAGGCGCGCACTACATCACTGAATCGAAAGATAGACGTATCAAATAGTAGAGTGCACGGTGGATCTCGGCTTTTTTTTAGCTAGTGCTTCCTACGGTGTGCATCATTATCCAGTGAGCCAATTATTTACCACTCGTGGCTTGTTCGTCTTCCTGGAGTTCGTTCGATGCCTTCCCGAGAAATAGTTATTATAGGAATTCCACAATTTTCCCTCGATCTCTTGTAATTTATTTAGATTTGTCCTTAATAGCTTGTGACATGAGGTACAGTTTTTGTAGAAAATTGTTGGCCAACAATGTGTTAAAGGCATTCGGCAATGAGAATAGCGACAAGACTCCTGCGGTTCAACTTGTTCTCTTGAATCATTCTTGGCAGAACTTCCAACACCCCCTGAGGCTCCGATGTGGATCTTGGAGTTTCTATTCTCGGGACACGACGTTTTCTTGGCCACATAAAATTAAATGATAGTATAGTGTTTGTTTTTCTTGGTGTGCTTGTTGCCGTTTGTAACCAAGTCGACGGGAGTAATACAGTACAGTCGAAGAAGCAACCGTGCGAAGAGCCTCGAAAGAAGTGGAGCGATCAATCGATCATTATTCAAGGTGCATGCTAATGCTCCCCCGCTCGATTAGCAGTCTCGATGCCTGGATGATGTCCTGCCCGATCGTCACGTTGCTCTTCTATCCACTCGCATACGCCGCATGCCGGAGCGGCATGCTTTTTCAGCCTTCGGGGCTTTTGCAATCCGGCCTCTCATTCGTATGCCAGCGACGTGTACACGCGATCGGGCTTCTATAAGTAACGGAGTAATGACAGAAGCTGTCACGATGTCGAACAGTTTTCTCGGCACACTCTCTCTCTCTCTCCCTTTTATTGTTGTTAGGCACATAGGAAAGGCTTTGCTGATATATCGCTCGGAAAGGTTTAAAAATTCTGCTCGTCTCTGATTTTCGCAGAGGAATCATCAATAAGTGGATGTTTCAGGTTTGGTTCGTTTAGTTCTTCGTCGGATAAGATCAATTGATAAGACGATCGTTGATGTTTGCGTCTTTCAAACTCGCACTCACCTTGCACATGACATTCACGGATGATCGAGTTATGGATAAGCAGGATATTTATATTTAGTGAAAAAGTGTAATTAGTTCTTAGCAACATTGATATTACTCTTGGCACTCATCCACTTGTAAGGCGAAGCCCCGAGGGAAAAAGGAAATATTCTCGCGAGATTATCGGCCTAGATATCGCAGGTGTAGGAGAAGCGTTCAACCAATATCTATGGAAAAGTGACCGATGCGCTACGTCCAATTACCTACCCCAACCATACTGCCTTTTTTCCACGCCACTCACCTGCTTCCCGTTCAATGAGTGTAACCCTGTGCAATTAGTGAAATTATTCTGAAACCATCGCATCTGAAGCGCAAAGGATTTATACCGCTGGAATTGAAACTGGAGTTCAACTGGAATCTTTGGCAATGGAAATTAAAGTTCAACGGGGGGTCTACGAACGAACTATAGTCATATCTTGTTATCCAAGATACTTCATTACCTATGACTACCTTTACATCGGATCGCGTGCCTTCGGACAAATCATTCGTTCGCCCGATGATTATCTCTCTAAGACCGCCTGTGAATTGACTATCTAATTCTTCTGTGTTCCCTTTGATCCGCGATCGTTCTGTTCAAACAGTTTCCGATTTAATTGGGAAATCGTCTGGCCATTTTCAGTTGATGTTAGTAATTAAGAATACTCGTTACATCGGTGGAAAGCAGGTTGGCACGATGGTATACATATAGCAGGATAGTAGTAGGTATGCGCGAGCGATCGATGATCGTCATTGTGGTCAATAGTAATCGTCGCCAAGCGATAACGAACGCTCGATGCTCGACTGGCAGTGGAGAAAAAGTGCGGTCGCGCGATAAATCAGCGCTATGGCATTCCTAAGATAGCGGGGCCCTGAGAGTCATTACGCTGGCAAAGTAATTCCCAACTAAGTAAGTAAAGCAATAAATACATAATGCATCCGCCGAGTTTCCCACACGAGATTTACCCCTACCTTTCCCTTCTACTCTGCACTCTGCACTCACTCTCTCTCTCGTTCTTTCTTTCTCCATTGGCCGCGCGTTCACTCTTTCGTTCTTTCTTTAGCGATGCTGAGCCCTCTCCATGGGTTGCCTCCCGGACAGAGATCTCTCCGCCCTCCGAGGGCAGCCGGGAGGTGCGCCAAGCTACCGGGAGCGGAGAGAGCGAGCACTCGGACTGTACGAACGCGATTCCGCGAAATCATGCATCTCTGAGCGTGGATTTATCCACGACCATCGACGGGATTCAGTTGACGAGCGAGCTTTTTGCTCCGGTAGATCCTGCGAGTCCGGCGAACGGGACACTGGCTCGATATCCCGGAGATGCAAAGCTTCAGCCCGTTTGCCGATGCTTCCAGCTAGCTCGCTTCTTCTCCGCATTCTCCCGAGAAAATGTTTCTTTCTGCTTATCGGGATCGAAGCACTCAGTACGAGAGACACTCGATATGGCAGGTAATAGGGCCGGCCGCCGCCGTCACTGCTCTTCTAATCGCTATGCGGACACTTGAGGAAGTGGACGAGAGATGCGAGCTTTTTTCTACTGTGCCTCTAATGGATCTGCATCGGGGATTCTGAAGCGTGTTTGATTAAACATCGGTAATTGATTGGGAGTCTGAGTGGGATTAGCTAGGATTAGTAGGGGCGATCGTGGGAAAGCGAGTTTGCAAAGGCGAGCTAGTTTTTCCATCGATGCCGGTGGAAAGCCGCGAGGTAGGTCGCCGCTGGGTAAGCAAGCTTTTCCTATCGGCCCGGTAATTCTACTTTTCTCCGTATATCAAGCACCAGCGAGCGTGAAGAATACATTACACGCGACAATAAGAATTATAGTATTATTCTTGGTATGTTTGCGAGAACACGTTTGCGCTCCCGATTTCCTTCCTGCGTGGCCGCATTTCAATGTTGCCTGCCGGCCTTTCCGCCGCGCCCGCCCCCAACAAGAGAAAACCAACCGGACCTTCGCTTCCGCAATTATTGACTTTCATTATCCTTTATGGCTTGCTTATAATACAATTAGATTATGACTCATCATGCCCCCTGGGAAGTACGTGTACATGAGAAGTGGTAATCAAGTCTGGCTAAAATTAGTTGTCCCTAGTTTATTTGCTAGAATGTCCGTCCGGTTTTTAACTACAGGTTTCAATTGTCTTGAAGGCGAAACTTTCTGACCAACTCAGACTTAGCATCGTATACCGCACGGAAATCGAACAGTGCAGTGTTTCCTTTTAACGAGCAGTAGCGCATTCAACTTTAATTAAGTGCTCCCAGGCAAATGAGCGACACGTACTAATTGGCGGAGTGGCACTACCGGTGACTTTTGAAATGTTATTAATTAGAGATCTCAATTTGCGATCTTGGCTTAGTCAGTGCCGGGCTGTTTTTGCACTTGCCGTTGCGAGCAAACCCTCCTCGATATGTGCAAGAAGAAAAACTTGTCTGTGCGTATCCACTGCAGACTCTTCTACTTAACTGTCTTTTTTTCACCATGTATTATGTATCCACATTCACACATCCCGGCGATTCTTTGATAAACTTAGTGGTTAGTCCGCCTTAATTAGCCTTGGGCCCAACATTGTTTCAGAGCGTTGCAACTCTACATTGTCAGTCTCATGCCCGGTTTTATTAACTATTCGCTGACTGGTGATAAAGCATTACTGCTGGCGGTGCGGTAACGAGCGCCTCATGATTAAGGGATTCAAATTGTTAGACACGCAATCCACCGCTGTCCCGTCGGCTCTCGATTGCATAATTGTAATACGTTTCCGGTGTAATGATATCATTAGAAACCGCAAGATTTACGGTGGGAAGGAAGCCTTTCAATGTTGCCCTGCTATTCGCTCGTCGAATGTTTCCAATTTTCTGACTACCGACTACAACTCGGCTCTTTAATTTGTGACAGATACGAAAGAAGGTCCAGGAATACAGAATCTGGGAATCGCAGATGCCAATTATGGCATGTTGCATGTTAAGCTGTTCCGAGGAATTTCGGAGCCGCACGCATTTGGACTCGGCGGAATTGGAGATCGTTGGTATTCGCAAACCTTGTCAAACATGCAAGGAAGTATGTGTTGTTGTACAAGTGAATGTTAGGTTAATCCATTAAGAGTCCAAGTGTTTCTGTACTCGACAAGTCTACTGATTTGACTTCAGATAAAGATCAAGACGGAGATCCTCGACGAGATAGAGCGGTTCTCGGTGAGCGAGGAACTCGACTACGAGTCCGAGGAAGAAGCTGGCCAGCGAGAAAATTCCAAAGTGTCTCGGGAAAGAGTAGCAACCGGCTTGAACTCCAAGTGCGAGATACAGAGCGACAAGTACGTCGACTTTGAAGAATGTATCACCGCCCTGACCACCAGGAACCGCTTAATGTGCACCGTATGCAGAATCGAGTTTCCCGGAGAGGCCGAGTTCCAAATGCACATGATCGGACACAGTCATGGAAAGCTGTTCCAGTGCGGATTCTGCGGAAAACAGTTCTCAGAGTCCGTCTCATCTATTCCTTCACTGCAGGGACATTCAAACAGATGGGTATTTACGGTTCTTTGATTTTCTTCTTAAGATCGAGTGTTCTGAAGAATCACCTACAACTTCATGTTACATCGCAAGGATACTTTTGCAATCAATGTGACTTACGATTCGAGGTAATAAATCATATTATATTACCATAAAAATCTCCAAAAATCTCTACTGTCTTAATATTACCTTCGTTGTTTTTAGAAAGGGGTCGAATTAAAAGCGCACCAGGCGGAGATACACGAAAAGCGTCGCACGTTCGAATGCAAGGTGTGTAAGAAGAAGCTGCTGCACCGACAGTCGCTGCGCGATCACAACCTGATGCACAGGAACGTGAAGCCATTCGAGTGCGGCAATTGCAAGAAGAGGTTTCTTCGGTCGAGTAGTTTGCGGGCTCATATGATCGTTCACACCGCGCACTCTCCATTCGTTTGTGACCAATGCCCGGCAAGATTCAAACGATCCTCGGTCCTCAAAACACACAAACTCACTCATACCACCGACCGGAAGTTCGAGTGCGACATATGCAAGCATCGTTTCCATCTAAAGGGCGCCCTCAAGCATCACATTCTCGCCCACTACGGTAGGTGTTTTACGAGCGGCACCAATGCGAATACTCTCACGAGGAACAGTGGATTTCTGGCTGGGATAACATTCACGAGCATTCGGGCTCCCGTAGTCGTTTCGAATATTTCCCTTCGCAAATAAAGTAAGCCGTAAAACTTTACTTGTATACGCTAGCCTCCCATTGTATCCGGCGGTAAGAACTCTCATAAAGAAGCAACAAAATTTTAAAGAGAATTTGCATTTTACCCTTTAATTGACCAACGCTATTGCCAGTTGTTCCGATATTCTAGAAGCTGTCTACGCCTCGTGTTACGAGAAATTGTTAATTGCACGCACACAGAGCTGTGCTAATTTAGGTTTGCGCACCTGAGAGTGTTAACAAGAGATTGACGTGGGGAATTACAGGCGTGAGACCGTACAAATGCGAGGACTGCGGCAAGTGCTACCGGAGATCGTGGGGTTTGAAGGTGCACCGCTATCGTCACACTGGCGTCCAGCGATTCGAGTGTGACCTCTGCAAGTCTCGTTTCACCATCAAGACGAAACTGGCGAAACACATTTACGGCCACATGGGTGAGAAGCCGTACAAGTGCCAAGTCTGCGGCCGCCAATATGGCGAGAGGTATCAGCTGAAAGGGCACAAGTGTAACGCGCCACTCATAGGAGGAGTAGGAGGCTCGTCGAGAAGTAAGACCTTCGAGAGGAGTGCGAACGCCGAGGAGCCTGTAACCCAAATTGTGTTCTTCCGTTTGAGGACATCGAACAAACTGCCGTTCAATTCGAGAGGGAGTATCAATCCCACCTAGTAAATTGCAATTATTGTACCAAGCAGTAATAAAAAGAAGTTTTAAAGAACGGTCAAACTTTTGCTCAATCGTAGCGATTGTTCAGTTGGCGATTCGTAGCTCGATAGAAACCGATAGGAGATAGATAGGAGGAACGGACGCGTAATTTCCAAATTGATTCGTCGGTCGTTACTCACGTCCGGCTTTAATGAGAGGCCTCGTTCATCAAGGCAGAACAATGCGGCCCCTGCCTTTTGCCCGATCAGATCGCCGGCATATACACGGATATATATAACTGGTGCGCGCGCGCGCGTTTGCATGCGGAGCTTTAATAAGGCGGCGGCAGCCTTAATAAGCGCCTTCGCCGGGAACAAAAGTCCGATTAATTCCAGGCTGGACCGAATGGATTCGGATTGGTCGATCCGCCCGGAGAGCGGGACCGCTGCTTCGACTCGACTCGACCTCTCTTCGACATCTCCAGCTATCTTCTATAATCATAGTGCTTCCCTGGTATTGCTCGAACGTGACCGTGAACGATACCGAACGACATAGACCGGGCCAAAACGGATGCCCCGTTTCTCTAAGACTCACCGTTGTCCCCGCTACTAATTATTATTGTCAGGTGAGAAAGCCAGAATTATCCTTACGGTAGTACAATCATCCCTTGATTAGAAAAAGCCGAGTCTCCTCCGGACAATTGAATTAGCCGATTGAAGTTTCAGGAGCGAGGACGATGAGAGTTCCGGGCTGGTTTTCTCGGGCGGAGTAATTGGCGACACATTACACGTCTGGCGTATGATAATTGGAGGAATGAGATGGACCAGGAGCGGGCGGGTGCGCACACCGATGCAGTTGTATCTCGAGCACGTGGGCCCTCCTTATGTCGCCGCACGTGAGAATGGCGGTTTAAGGTGCGTGGCTCGCAGCGGGGGCTCGCATACGGTAATCCGAGGAGAGCGGCAGCTTCCTTCCTCCATCAGATTGCATCTCTGATTCGCGTGTGCCTCCTTGGGAAGCAAGCCTTTGACAACGCCGCCGGCTGTACCGGCGAGCAGCTCCTTTTGCCATCTCTATTCATCAGGAGTAGCCGAGAGAACATACACCACTCGCGAGGTTCTCGCCATAGCTACTCGTAAGCCCCCCTGCGGAAAAGCTCCATTTCCACATACCCGCTTCTCTCATCAATGTATGCCAATAGTTCTAGCTACTCCTCTTTTAGTAGTCGTAGTTCACGCTTCGCCGCTTTCAGTAGCCTGTTTTCTTCGGACGACAGAGTCCATGATTTTGTAGACATTTTGTAATAACAACCACCACTTCCTGCTGAAATATTCATCGTGTAAGGTTGCATAAGGGGCTGAAAGCGTGGCGAGCTAGTAAAGACAGACGGGGGAACTCCGTTGCATCTAAGAGAGAAGAGAAAGGTGAGCGATGGGTTATTACGTGCGAAGGAATATGAGTCATCTTTCCCTCTACGAGGAAGTACAATTTGCAATGTGCATTAGGATTCCTAGTACCGGTGGTTTTGACACACGTCTTCTTCGCTGTTTGCACTGTTGCCCATTTAAATGGGCACCTGCATTTCTCGCCTAATTATGGCAAACGCCGCTCTATCTCACTCTATCGCCAGGTGAAATCTACGATCTAGCAGTCGAGACGGCCCGAGGCGAGCCGCTTTACGCGAAGTCACGGTAACTTCTAATTATTTAGATAACAATCATGGCAGCCTTAATTATTTTCCCATCCCCGGTCCTGCCATATCGCTGCTCCGTTCGCCGCTCGTATGCTAATACCTTTAATTCAGATACCAACACCAATTCTCTGTTATTCGGGGGAAGAGGGAGTGACGAACCGGGCTCCTCGCAGCACGCTAATTATGATTTACAATTACCCTGTAGAATGGCAACGTTAATCTGTCAGATTTTAATTGGCCGTGGGTATAACAACTACCATTTATCATAGTTCAACGATGTTTCCTCTTCAGCATGAGGCTTTCCTAGGATTACTGGATTATATTCTAAATCATTCGCTTCGAATTTAAATATATATAAGAAGTGCGGTGAGGAGGAGTTTAGTTTAGAGTGGGATAAGTGAGAGAGAGAGAGAGAGAGAGAAAGTTAGTGAGCGACGAATATTAAATAACGAGGCTGTCGATTAGTATTGACAGGGGCGATTAAAGAGGCCGAATTGGCAGTCGGTAATGATCGAGGGCCGAAGCCCCACGAGAGGCAGGGAGCACTGTAATTTCATTGATAATATTTAAATACGGCCTTTTGAGAGCTGTGCATTAAAAGCGCGCGCACCCCGAAGGGCCCGGGCCCCTTTCTTCCCCACTTGGTCCCAGCCCGCCCCCGAATGCACAGCCGTACTATTTATCCCGCTGCTTCCCATCATTATTTCATCGAACTCTTTCATCGCCTCGGAGGGCCAATCGATCAGCCGTGAAATCGAAGCCGCGATGACCATAGGTTCGTGCGTATCGACTTTCTCAATTGGCTTGATGTAAAGGGCCTGTCACACGTCATCTTATACACACTGTTATCGTTTCATTAAAGTATCGGTATTCTAATTAATAGTGTTATAATAGAGCTGAAATCTTGAATAGATGAATGCAGCCATTTCAAGTGGAAATCCCCGAGGGAATTGAGCCAGAAGAAGCACTGTTGGGAGCTGGTGGATTCACCTAAGGAGGAAACAGAAAGCCAGCGAGTGCAATGGCGGGCTTCGCATAATGCGACGATCAATCTTCTATCTTTAAATATGTATAAATGCGAGTCACTCAATGAACGCGATCTGCGAAGCCGTGCGGCTTTAATTAGTGCGACCGTGATGTTAATCGTCTCGGACGAGGCACCCGTCGGAGCGTTAATGCCCGCTCAATTTAAAATATCATTAACGAGAGAGCACCCGTGGTGGCGGCGGTGGCGGCAGCGCGCTTCAATTATCAATTATATTAAATAGACAGTAATAACAGAGCTGTACTAGATTACCATAACGCGCAGAGGACTCTATCGCGTGATCGGTACTGCTATCGCAAACTAACTACATACATGTACCAACCCCGCCGGCAAGCACAGGTGGTTTTTCCCGGCGCGCGAGCAGTCTCGTAGCCGATCATTTAATTGGAAGCAGGAGAATTAAGTCAACGAAATTCCGACAAAAATCGCTGCGTCAATTTGAATTTCATATTTCCCGCTACCGGGTGAGAGGGTTTCGTCGGCCACTGACACATCCGTCATCTTTTTCTCCTGCTACGTGAGCCTTGCAAGTATGCATAACTGCATAAAGCACTGCATAATGTCTGGCTTTCGATTCCTTTATCTCCGCGGCTCATATCGCTCTGTTAAAAAGAAAGTTTCTGATTGACTTAGCTCGTCGCCCACTGTAATTTAGTAGTGATTGTAGCAGAGGGCAAAGGATTCCCTTTGCAAATGGAGAGAAGGTCTACCAGGAGATGGCGACGCCAGGCATCGGAGATAAAAAGTGATCCGGGAGCACGATAACTGTCGCGGACTCTTCAACTGTCAGAGGGACAGGCTAGTCACGGATAACGAACGGTGCCTGGCGATCGACCTCTCGCGATTGATCAGCTATCCTAGCCGAGCGACAGGACGAGCTCTTTCTCTTTCTCTGCCTTCTTAGAGAGGAGGGATCTTAACGGTTCACGGTCACGAGACGGGAAGGATGTCGCGTGCTCCGACGACGTCGCCGCACCCAATCTTTCCTCCCAGCGGACGTGAATGAACCGAGTCCTAGAGTGCTCGCCTGGTTGACCGTGATCCTGGACTCTTCCTAAACGATTGACAATATTAGGATGTCTGTGCCCTGTCTTTTTATCGTTTTAATTATTTGACACTGAGAAATCCGAAGCATACAATATAGGATTTTGCAAGGATGTTCCGAGACGATCAGAATCGGTGAATGTGGAAGAGATGCACTATCAAAGTCCCAAATACCGCTGTCCGGTTTCCTCGAAGGGCTGCCGGTCCTTCCCGCAAGTCGGACGGTCGATTTCGATGTAGGTAATCATGCGCCGCATTCCCGGAGTGCCACGCCGGATTTTCGGTCTCATTGTGCGCGAGGGTGGCACCGATCGGCGTCGGCGTCTGCGACGACGGCGGCGACTCAGAGAAAGAAAGCCGTTCGAAGAGAGTCTGATTCTTACGGGCAAAGGGAAAGCAATGACGGAAGAAAGGCGGGAAGAAGAGGGACGGAGGAAGAAATGAAGTTAGGGGGAGAGTAACCAGGGAAAGAGGAAGCCAAACTGGACGAATGGGAGCGAGGAAGAAGTCGGAAGAGTAGCAAGAGCATCGGGAGCGGAACGAGGAGAAGCAGGAGGAAGAAGAAGGAAGAGAAGAAAGGGCAGGAGGTACTGGAGATCCATCGTCCGGTCGGCCCGGTGGAAGCAAGCCGGGGCAAAAACTGGCGTGCATTGTCCCCGACTGAGAGCAGCCGAGAGTGCAGCTGAAGAAAGACTCGTAGCCGTGTGGAAGAGAGACAGCTCGCTACAGGGAGCTATGTTCCACCGCTGGATCCATGCATACCAACCTTCTCGGCGAAGGGCAGAGTCCAGCATCCCGGCGAGAAAAGAAGAAAAGAGGAGAGTACACTCGGACAAGGAGAGGGGGACACGGCCGATTTGATTTTTAAATGCAAACAAATCTACATCGTGGCAAAAGCGCCGCCGCCCTGCCATCGTCAGCGCGGAACCCTGCTTCAGAGGAAACCGGCGTTACTTCGCTACCGGGCGATCCCCGCCGACAGGCGACGCGACGCCTGACCGGAACGTCGTCATCGCCGACTGAATGCCCTGCCGGATGCTTTTTTCCACTCACCCAAACTCAACCCGGTCCACACACCAGCTCTTTTATCTATATTCCTCTTGTTCCACTTACGTTTGTACTCGATTTTACTACCCCGACTTGCTTCCGGTATGAATTTCAATTCCCTGATGGTCTTCGACTTACGCGTATCACTCAATCCCTAAATATTCCTCTGATTCAACAAAAGCAATTACTTAGTAATTTACGATCCAAGCGTTGTTCCACAATTAGTTCGGAGGGGTGGAATTGCGCGGTAGCTCCAATTTCTCAAGGAGTCATCCTGGGGGAGGAAAGGCAGATTGTAAAAAGAAAGCGAAGGAGTCGTTAGTTCGCTGACGACGACGACGACAACAACGACGAGTACAACGACGATGAGCGCGAGGATGAAGTCTCGGTAAGCGGCGTGGAGAGGAGGCAGAAGACAGTGGCTTCTCATTCCAAGTAGGGTGTAATTGCCGTGGACTGACAGAGCAAACGGGGCCCCGGAGCTTGTCTCAACATTGCTGCATGCGCGGCCTCAGTCTCGCTCATAAGTTATGAAACGGCTGAGGATCACAGACTGGTAAGGGCGAGGGGTGGAGTGAGGCCGGGATGGTGCACCGAGGTGGAGCGCAGGGAGAACATAATTGCCGGTGGATTAATGAGACGGCATAATTGCACGATAATCGCCGATCGTTTTATTAGGGCGCATGCAGGGGACTCGCTGGCGACTGGAACTCTCTTTATCCTCTGTCGGTGGACACCGCTTCACCGACACGAAGCGGCGCTCGCATATTATTATAAGGAGAGCGAAGCCCTCTTCCTCGCGGTAGGTATGCCTGGCTGCTCAGAAATGACAATTACCGAAGATCCTCTGCTAAATACACTCCTCCCTCCGCCCCGTCGACCAATCCACTGGAAGGTTCGCTCGACTTTTGTGCACCTAGCAGCGCATCCTTGGAATGCCGAGGTGGTACTCGGTACAAGTGTCGTTGTACCGAACAGACATCGCTCGTCCGATGCTCGAAATATCGTGAGAATCGTCCATCTTCGGGGGAGCGATTCGTCGGAATCGTTTAGGTATACTGATGTTTGAGCTCTTCCCATTGAATGAGTTCCCATTCTTCTAAGAGAGAAGAAGATAGCGAGGTCTCAGTTTCTTGCTCCTTGTGAGAAAAGTAAGTCCGTCAAAATATTAAGTCTCACGTAGGTGAATTTTAGGAAGAGTACAATGTCTGGTTGAAATCGGATGTTGGAAGGAAAAGCAGTAGCAGTAGCAGCAGCATCAGCGTCGTCGGTTGTCGTTTCATGCGTCAGTATACTGATGGCATACCAGCTGAATCTCTAGCCTTCTCTCGTATTCCCGGTGCTCAGGGGGCCGTTGCCTTCCCGGAGATGAGGGACTAAAAAGCCCGCGCGCTACGGAGCCGTCCGCAAAGGGACATTTAAATGATGTCGCCGCGCGCTCCGGCCGCAGAATGAGAAGGAGAGAAGAGAGTCCGCGGAGCTACGAATAACTCTCAAGCGTTCGCTCCTCCTCTTTTCCTCCGGTTGGGACGTCGCGTCTCTTCCTCTCTTGATCTCGGAGGAGGAAGAGCAGAGCGACGCGGCGTCGTCCTCTCCTCGGGCGCTTAGAGAGACGAGCTAGATGGACGGATGGAGAGAAGACGCGGCTCAGTCAAGAGGCCCCGGTGACATTGCCGACTCTAGATTCCCCTCTCTGGAGATCCTGCCGCCACCGTCATCCTCCTCCTCCACACCATCTCTCTCCCTCCCGATATCACGACCTCCCTTGTCCTCCACCGACTCTTTCCTTCGTCCTTGTTCCCCGCGGTATCTCGCGGCCCACTCGCATCGAGGAGGAAGAACCGGCAGCAGCATCCAGGAGGATCGCGAGGGCTCTCTTCGCGGTGAAGGTGGAGGCGCGCGGGAGGGAGGAGAGGGATGCTAATCAGATGCCGACAGCGGCGGCGACTTCAAAAGAGGCTAGCGTCAGGCCTTGTCACCAGCGACGACGAACGCGTTCCGTATGTACGCGCGGCCAGTGGAGGCCTCCGCTTGGCCGCGCCTTTATTTGAATGCGTTATCTTCGGGATACGTATGCCACGATGACGATGACGCGACGACTTTTTCTTCAGCAACCACGCGTTCTGCCCCGCTCGTCCCGTGAGACTTCGTGGCAGAAGTTAGAAGTAGCCACTGAAGACGTCGCTATTTCTCCCAGAGGACATCTCGATTCTTGCTTGGCTTGAAATCTTCGCAATATTCCCCAAGCTGATCAATGTGAAGTTCGACCCAACGATTTAGCTGCATACCATAATCGCTGGGAGCGGAAGTTCTGATTACACTTCCATTCGCCAGCATCCCGCGTAATTATCGGCTCTCAATCGCGTGTAATTGCCGGGCTGTGTAATTCCCGGTTTGGTATTCGCCCGATCACGGAACAATTATTGCTAAATCATCGTTCATTAAACGCGATCGTACTGGGATGCGCATCCAGTCACATTGATTTTTAGCTAACTTCTCGTTATTTATAATAGTTTGCTTGGAGAACTGATTCGACCTGTTTGAAGAAGTATCTGACTAGATTGGATTGCGCGAGTGAGCCCTGTGGCATTGAGATGGGCGTGCGTATCCTTGCTCGACTAACACATTAAAGGCGTGCGACGCCCAGCGTCGGTGTATTCGAAGAAATATATATTACGACGCGAGCGCAAGCCTCGGCACTGGTTAGGGTTAAGAATGGGGCATAAAGATGTTGTTTGGGGCGTCGGACACCTGTGCCTTCTCTTGCCGGCTCTGCATATGGACCTCTCTCGCATCTTCCTTTCCCTCTTAACTTTCTCCATGCTGCAAAGGCTAGTCCCTATCGCCGAGTTTTCGCCGACCTCTGAAACGTCATAAGGTACGCCAAGCGGCCGACTGCACTTATGTAGATGCGGCGATTCTCTGGTGCTCTGGCCTGAGTCGGAGAGGAGAGCACTGACTCTAACGTATGTA
Source organism: Ectemnius cavifrons (assembly GCA_964023945.1). Classification (NCBI taxonomy): domain Eukaryota; kingdom Metazoa; phylum Arthropoda; class Insecta; order Hymenoptera; family Crabronidae; genus Ectemnius; species Ectemnius cavifrons. The sequence continues at coordinate 8,793,286 of OZ030378.1, forward strand.
TGTAGCCTGCATTAAGATGCAGACGGTGATAAGGAGGACTTTACGATCTCACGCTCCGACGATTCATGGTCCGACGATGTATGAACGGCCCAGCGTTTACTGGTCCTCCCGAGTCGACCGCTCTACTCTCGACCAGCACCGTTCCAGCCTCCCTCGTCCTCTTTATGAATAAACAATCTTCTGCCCTGCATTTATTCAATTCTCCCAGAATCCATTTGGGTGATTTGGACGTCTTCGATTACGACGAGGTAGTTGGATGCCAAAGTGTCGAGTGCTTGGTAATTAGGTAGGGGCTTCCAGGTGCAAGTAGATTGGGAGTCCGGCGCGGCGCAGCGCGGCGGCGGCGGTCGGACGGGCGTAACCCCGTCGCTGGGAGGACGGACACATCGGCGGGATGTATCCCGGTGCATCCTGCTGCATATTTCACCGGCAGAGGAACCCTTTTAGCCGTTTCAGCGGGGCCACGGGCGCGCACTGGCGTGTAAATCAAACGCGCGTTGCCCGCTTGTAAATCTCCAGGGTAAATACACACCGCCCCGGATAATTTACGCAGCCCGTACGCCCGTAAGCTTCTCTCTCTTCCTCTTGAGCGAGCCAGTTCCTCCATCTCCGTTCTTCTTGTTCTCTTACTTTTTTCAAGCACTGCTTTTGGACACGCCACCAAAGCAGAGAGAAACAGTGCGTCGTTCTCAATGCTGGCCGTCTCTCGCTGGTGCACGGGTTCCGTCAGGAAGTCTCGTTATTCCTTGGCCGAGATCGTTACAATACCTACTTCTCGTGAATGTCTATGCAGCGATAATCTCGCGCTGCCGAGGCGAAAAAAAGAGGAGTATCAGCGATATTTCACGGAGGCTGATAGATGCGCTTTCCCCGACTGTTTCACGACTGGCCGCTCGCAGATAATGAGAGGAGGTTCGCCGACACCTTGCGATAATTAGGGGGAGCGCGCTTCACCGCATGATTGAGAAGAAGAGATGACCGCCCAAAATCTGTAACGAGCTATGTGCGCCTTGTGACAGGCAAACTAGCGTGGCAACTGATAATTATACTGGCGCACCAGACTCCAGAGATAGGTGATTCTTCAATCTGTAGGTCTTCCGGGATTCCCGATGCATCTGTCGCTGGACGTCGACCTGGAGAATTACGACGGCGATCCCGATATTAGTTTAATGTATATATGGCTCCGGGCGATGCCGTGGCGATTGATTCAGCGGCCCGGACCGATGAAAAATCCCTTAGAAATCTTATCAGGCCGTGTGCTGACGTACGCCGGGCTTTGAGGCCATCCATTAAATCGGCGGGAGCGTACTTTATCGGAGGAATCCCTGTGTAGCGGCGGGGCGGCAATCGACGGTGCAATCCATAAGAATCTAATGCACGTGCTCCGGAGATCGGAACCAGATGCAGGCATTGGAGCGCGCTCGGGGCCGAGTGCGGGGCCAGGAGGTGACGACAGGTGGGCCAGTGGCCCTTGATAAATGAAGTGAGAACTCGCGGCTACTTATCTGCCAATGCATCAAATCTGTCTGCACTACTCTCCGGTGTTGGCCGGGCCGAGCGCATTAAAAGTGTATCTCCACTCTTTGTCTTCCGCAAGCTCTGCTCCCCTATTTTCTCGTCAATGAAGACGATCCTATTCGAAGCTTTAGACAGGTATACGTCTTGCACACGAGTACATAGACGGCCCGACGAGATCCAATGCAATCTATTGATTCGTCCCACTCTCTCAAGGCTGGCATCGCCGTGATTTCAATTAGCCCTCTCTGGGAGAGCGGCCACTCGGCCACGTTCTCATGGAGCCCAGCTGCAGTGGCGCTGGCCCAGCAAGATCGCTGTGGTTGGCCGTTGCGAAAATCCATGAAAATTTCATGCCACCGTGGACGAAGCTCGCAATGATCGTTCGCTCGCGGTCCTTGGGAGGCTGACGCGTGCGTGTGTCTTGTGTTTCAGGATTCTTCGCGAGCAGAGAATCCCCGGGGCAAGGGGCGGCTGCCGAGAGAGTAGGTAGGTGTCCTGCTGGGCGCAGGATCTAGCACCAAAAGTGGCGGTGCCTGTAACTCGCGCGCTCTCGTGCTTCACGGGGCTCCGCGCGCTTCCCCTCCCGGGCCTTGCATAAGGCCCCGTCCTCCGATTATGTATATCCGTATATGCAGAACCAAACCAGTCCGCCGTTATTTATCGTGGCGAGTCGGCACTGCCGGCTCTGGCGAGCGGCTCTCGTTCGTCTCGAGTGGCCAGGATCAAGAGGTTAGCACCCGACATTCTCGGCAGCCTTCCTCCCCCAGGGCCGTGTAAGATATCCTTGTTATCGATATTTCTCTCGAAAATGCCTGGATCAATGCGGAACAGAATCCCGGCCGCTCTCGGCATCCTCTTTCTCACGCGCCGAGAGAAACCAATGGAATGGTGCGTGCTGTACTACGCACCGCGATGCAAGAGCATGCGAGATCTTTATGTCGCCGAGTAGAACGAAGGAAGGCAATAAAGACGAGACGGCTTTGTTATTTACTGGCCGATTGACCATGCATACGATCTACGCGCCCCGAAAGCCCCTTGTTCTTCTCGCGCGACTGTGTTCGAGTTACATGGACAGCCACGCGATCTCCCATCGGCGAAAGAAGCTCTTCGAGGTCTTAGCCTGTCCTACCACTTCGGGCTGAAGCATCTTTCACTACTACTCTGTATTGAGATATTATTCTAAAGAATTGCTAGTCGATCAGTATAAAATTAAATCGTCAAAATAGTTAAAAGTATATCAGTCAATTTTGAATATTATAAGTATCTATGAACAGTGCCAGTAATATAATATAGATTGGCAGATACGGAAGTCTAGAGAAGAATGATTTTACGACAAAAGTAGAGTCACGTTGGCTTGAACAGCCTCATCAGGGCGGGAAGGTTCACTCTGCGATAGATCCCGATTCCGTTCCTCCAATTCTCTGAGCCCGGAAGTCTAGATCGTGAATTACCATCGTGCAAACCTCGAATTGGTCGTGCGTCGGTGGAAGGTGGGTCGTAGTTTCATTTTCGGCGGTAGAGCTTAGATGCGCCAGCTCCTTCTTCTTCCTTTCCGCCCTGGCCACTTTCGGCAACGAGGAACCTTGTCTACTCTCCTTTTCTTACTTTCGAGAGTCGGACGAGCCAAAAGTATAAGGCTCGTAACACCCTCGACGATCGGCGTGCACTGCTAACGACTTTTAGATCATTAGTTACTGAAACTACCAATACAATTATCGGGCCTGGATATTTATTCCCTTAATCCCGGCCGCTCGGGGCTACTCGAGCAGCTCCGAGATTGCGGCTCACCGCCGCTGCCACCAATTCGCCCGAGCTATTCCTCAGACCCAACATTTCTCTCACATTGCACCACTCGTTCTCGCTCAAACCTTCCCTTCACGCCCCTCTTTTATATCGTAAGGTCCTAATTAAACCTACGATTATCATAATAAGTCGACTGGCGTAAGAGTGCCGGTCGCTGAGGGTCTGCTCTAATTTCTATCGTGATGATTGATGCCACTTCCAACTGGTGGCTACTCCACACTTTTTCGTACATTCCCACTCATTCTGCTACCCCTCTTTCGATGATGATCCCAGTGCTCCGGGCACTTTTCAGAATAGCGAGATTAATCGTTCGGTATCACTTTAAGCCGCCACATTAATTACACAAGCGATGATGCCGGCAGTGCTAATTTGGAAATCATAGTTACGGCGAGTAATGATCGTAAGAGGTATCGTTTGATTAAGGGCCAGATTGAGAGCGCGTGACGACTGGACGATTTTCATCTAGCAGGATGTGTCTGGGAAGCAGGAAGACTGACGCGAATGATAGTAGCTCTCGGAGGCCAAGCTTTCTCCCTGTCGTTCTCTTTCTCTCTCTCTTTCTTCATTGGCCGGAGCGCCTTGCAGAGCAAAGAAGTCATTATATTTTCCCGGAGCGTCGCGAGGAGCTTAATCAAGCCGGCAGCCGAGCGGAATCAGCAAGGACCCCATTAGTTTTACGTTTCGTCCTTTTTTCTCTTTGTCGCGAGCAGGCCAACCCCCCGAGCGAGCGTCACCACTCCGCACCTTCCTCCCCGACGCCCCTCCGCGACCAACCCTTCGCTCATCCAGGGAGCGGCGTCCACTCCCTCGGAGACAGACTCCGGGGACTCATTGTCCAACCTAATAACCGCAACTTTTAATTGAATTTGCCAACCGGCACGAATGAACTTTCGGCTCGTTCAGCTACTGCTGATTGGCGGCCGTCCCCGTCGATTACTCACCTGGAACGTTCGAGCCCCCAGATTTCTTGCGCGTGCCCTTCTTCCCGGGCACGCCGACCTTAAACCCTTTGCGACTGTCTACTCTTTGATACTGTAATTCCGGTATCTCTGGATGTTAGTATAAATAAACAAATTTCTTAATTTCTTTAACCCTTTGACTACTATTAGCGTCTTTAGGCACTTTAAAATTTCGCCCACTGTAGACTGTTACAATGGAAGAAGATACACCACATTAGATTTCATCATAGTCAAAGGGTTAAGTCAAATGTCTGACTAAATATATTCGATGTATTCTAAAGTAAGAAATAAATATTATTGTCTGATTTGAGAAGATTCTTGCATATAATTACTGATAAATCGACTACTAATTCAACTGTCATGTTGAAGGGGTAGTTGTTAATTTGCAATGCAGGGTAAACTGCGACAGATCTTCTTCTTCCTACGGAAGGAGGTGAAGTATAAGAAGAGGAAGTGGTTAGGGGGTGGGGAGCAAGAGCAGTCCCCGAAGAGCGGATTATTCTCGAGCGTGAGGAGCGCACGTCTGCAGGCGCACCTGACGAGAGAGAGCACGCCGCGTCTCCTCCCGTCGGCAGAGGAGAATGGCCGTTAATTACAATACACGATTCGCTTAATTGCATTCTTTATGCAGTCCCTCTCGAGCCACGGAGCCGATTTCTTCTCCGGCATCGAGGCGGTTTGCGCTCTAGAGCCTACAACCTCTAACGTCGCGCGTACACTCGAGCGGGAGATGAAGAAGAAGAAGAAGAAGTTGTACGGCCAGTGTCGTCTTCGTGGATCGTGGGATTGGTCCGCGGGAGGAGAGCTTTCCAACTACCGGATTGAAGTCTTGATCTCCTCGCTACTTGCCATTAAATGCCGGACTACCATTGCCTACGAGCGCCGATTCCCTTTTTCTCGCCAGCTATCTTAAGTACTTCCTGGTCAGCCCACTGTACACCTCTTCCTATTCGACCAAAGTCTGCTCGAGAAGGACACTGTGTACTTTATGCCCGAACTCATCCCTACTGACGGGTCGAACTTCCCTTCGAGTTCCCTCTATTCCTTGGTCCCTGCATCCTCGGCCCCATCGATTTCCACTCCTCGGACTAGTTAAAGACGCTTCGAAGACTTTCCTCGAGATGGCACATAGCGTCTCTGAGTTCCACCGAAAGCAGCAGCAACACGTGAGTCGGAAAATTCGACCGCTTGGTCGATCTCAGCTAAGAAAAGCCCCCTTTTTCCTCGTGACCAGTCTCCCACTAGTTGGAGCGATCGCTCATTACCCAAGCCTCTAATTACCCGCAGGAATCCTGGGGCACTTCTTATCGCGCTTGGCAGCTCCTGGCATTCGGCGAACAAGACTCGTTAGGGCATTCGCTCTTAAATGCGAATAATTATCCTATACGGCCTTGCGGAAAATCGCTGCCGATGGGCTTTGATCTCCTCCAGACACTCGTTCGCCACACTGTCTGACGCGCACGGTATTATTCCACTCAAAGCATTCAATGATTTGTTCTGTTTCTCCATTAAGCTAGGATCACACGGAACATTTCTCTCGCTTCGGTTTATCGGACTAAAGTAAGATGAAGTAGTACGAACTGATCTTCCATTCTGTTTCATCCTATTTCAGTCTCATAAATTGATACGGTAGAGAGTGAATGTGTGATCTTGGTCTTAGTGTCGGCATTCGGGAGTTAATTGTTTTGAGATTCGAGACGGAGTTTTGAGTGCTCGACGATCGTATCACCGGGATTCTCTCCAATCCCGGGCGCATTCCAGTGTGTTTCCCGACACCATGACGTCACATCCTGCGTGGAGCGTGACAAGTACTATCATCGGCTTCGTAGGTGGGCATCCTCCTCTGGAGAGAGTGCGGCATCACACGTGCCGCCCCACCTGGCTGCCGGCACAGGTGAGCTTTGATCTTAGATAACTCATTTATAGTAGTGTACACTCGCTGCATTTTCCTTCGGCGGCGACTGTGCATTGCATCGACGATGCCAAGCAAACTAACAGCAAATTTAGCCATGTGAATTCATAACTGTTGAATCTAGCGCGTCTATGCGTGATCTCCGCAAAATTCTCTCACATTAAGAACTGCTTACACTTCCAAAATCAACATAGAACTTATTTGATAACACAGTGAAACAATATCAATGGGCGATGTATTCTTTTCCAGTGGCTTGGATCAACTTGCATCCCGTGGATGTAAATCACCGAATGATCAGTGATCGCCAGCAAAATGGTAAGCGATCGACTCAGTTTTTTGTAGGTTCGGAGCTCGTGCAGAGTCTCTCTCACGAGTTACAGGCTTGCATTGGGCCCCGGTGTAATGCGTGTACGGGCGGCCGCTCGGCCGCGGCCATTTACGGCGATTTTAACCATTATATTACGATGCCGGTGGCATAATGAAGGTGAGTTTTTCTCGCAGCTCTCGACTAGGCCTATCTAGTCGTGAGAGGGAGAGAGATGGAGAGAAGGAGAGAGAGCCAGGCTGTTGTCGCCGTGGCGCATAGGCAGTTCCAATTCTCACGGTATCCCTTATGGCACCAGTCCACTACGGCCAGCAGCAGCAGCAGCAGCCGGGTTGACTGCCGCCAGCGACTCCCACCAGCGCGCACTTGAATCTCCTGATTTCTTTTACCCTTTTTCTCTTTCCACCTGCATGCCCACTGCCCCTGCCCCTGCCCCTGTCCCTGCTCGCGCCCCTCCCCTCCTCCCCTCCCGCCCCTCGCACTCTACTCTCCTCTTATTCAGGCTGCTCTTTCTCCGTACGCCCACTTGCTTGGCCATTGCCGATCATCGCTGAAAAAGTCGACGCTTAAACAGTTAGCTCTCGATTGTGGGAGTGAAACGTGTGAGAGACTCTTAAGACGATGACTCGAGGATGCATTCGAGCAGTCGATACTTGATCCTAAATATTTGGCATGGCTTCCTTCTCGCGGATTATAGCATTCAATTTTGTATTCCATCGTGCGGAAGAGTAGGAAGCTCCTGTATTAAGAATGGCAGTGTTGGGGAGGCCGAGTTCCATCTGGCAGGCGAGATAGCAAGGTGGACGTTCGAGGTGGACACGTCGCCGGCCGGCCGAGTTTTCTCTCTCCGTCTTTCTTTCTCGAGCGTTCTTATCCTTATTATTCCGTGGGACATCTCCCGGTGAAATCCGCTGAAAGGTATAGCTCTGCCCGCTGGAAGGAGGACATTACATTCTTCGTGCTTAGTTGCCCCCCTGGCTCGGCGCTTGCTAGCGGGCGTCTACCACCCCCGAATGCACGGCCGTTCAACCGGCCATTCTACCCACCCACTGGACCACCCCCAACCAGACTGCCCTATTCTCGCGTTGAGTGAAAAGTTTTACTCGGGATATTACACCCTTACCCACCCCCGCCGAACCACCGAGGATTCTACTCGTTCGTTCCCGTTCTCTCCTCGTTGGCTCCTCGCCTTTCCTCCATCGGACTGTTTTCCTCCCGCCGTTCTAGCCAGTGCATCTGGCTACAAAGAGTACGGCGCTCTCTACCCCTTTCCTTCTTCCTCGTTAAAAGAAGACTCCGGCATCCTTTTCTAATCAACTCTGCGTGTCTCTGTGTAAGAGAGCGAAGAAGAAACGGGGATAGCGAAGCGACGCAAACATAATATCATTACTATTTCGAAGTCTCGTTTTCTTATGAGTTCGAGAGGACATAATGCACCCGGGAACGCCGCTGCTCGCGGCGCCCTCGCTAGTCCTGTGTTTGCCATTCTTATTGTTTCTCCAGGGACAAGAGTATCCCTCTCACACTTCTGCCGTTCGAGCTCTTCCTGCCATGCGAGAGAGCCTCTAAACTTTCCTGCTCCTTGCTTCATTTGCCGCACTGGCGGCAACTTCGGCACATCGGATTTACGATCACCGGGAATAATAGGGGATTATGGAAAGTTCGATCTATATCGAGGACATTTTTATTCCCCCATTACTCTCCATCGTCTACGATTTTCTCAAGGAGTCGTTCCTCCCTGTCGAATGGAGGCTCGGCAAGATGAAGGAGCGTCCACCATTTTTTACTGCGGACCTTATGCAAAGAGGGTTGTGGCGAAGAGGAGTTGAGGGGAAGAAGGGATGGTTCTGGGAGATGTGGAAGGGTACCGTTTCGAGGGAGGATTGGAGGGACAGTGGCAGGAGCTTGTGAATGGGGGTTGCCAGCCCCGTCGTATCTGCATACACGCAGAGGGTTGGCGGCTGTAAATTCGTATTCGCTCGGGGAAGACGGGCGCGAGTGGCGGTAGTGGGTGGTAAGGGGGCGAGAAGAAGCTGAAGAGAATCGTCGCGGTGCTATCGACCAATCGTTGCCAGACCTGCGTACATCAGCGTGGCGCCTATAGGCCACCCCTAACCTGCCCGCGACCCCCCGGCCATATTGTAAAATATGGATCGTGGAGGTGTACAACACCCCACCTAGAAAGCATGCCCCGCTCTCTCCTTCGCCGCGCTCCCATACCATACATCCCTCCGACTAAGCCAACCCTCGCCGCCCTCCTCTTCCACCTTTCGGGACTATGAATAGTTTAGCTACGTCGCAGCCATAGTACTACCATTTCTCAATTTATGATTGATCCATCCCTGATCCATACTACTCGGATAAATAAACCTGCTTTGTTTCCTATCGATGACTTGAATCATGAACGCCCGTCCACTGTTTGGTACGGGTTCCTCGTCGAATATGGAGCGCCATAGTTTGGTTTCCGCCTTGTTTTTCTTATCCGTGGACTGGCAAATGCCGGAAGTGTATAGACTTATTTTTGTCGCAGTGATCTATCCCATACATACGTATCCAGAATCCAGACTCAGTGGATATCATTTGGTCCCGGCTGTGTACCGGTCTGACCAGCGACAGTCCTATTCTCCTAAGAAGCGTTGGGCGAGCGAAACCCTCAAGCGCTTTCCTGCTAAATACTTACTTCGTTTCTAATCGTTCCGAGTCCTGTTACGACGGGGCTGGCCCGGCTGATTCGCTCTCGCCTAATAGGAGGCAAGGAATTCTCAGGACTTCCGCATTTTGCTCGATGGAAACCTTAGGAAAAGGTTGGCGCAGCCAGTGGAGCGAAGCGGAGCGAGCCATCGTAAAACAGATGTAGAGATGCTGCCGCGCGACAAAAAGCTCTCGGCCGTTCTCTTCTATTTGTTTGCCGTCGCTATTAATGTATAGGGTAGCAGGCAATTTGCTCGACAGCTTGCGAAAATGTCTGCCGAGCTTCTTTGCGCTAAAGTTCTTTCGTGGAAGAGTTTGGATCGCACTCTTCAAGCGGAAAAGAGCGAGTCTTTCTAGTTTTTCAGTGTTGATGATTAAGTAGAAACGTCAGTTTCAGGCGGGTATGTATATGAATTTTCCGGGATCGAACTTTTGGCAGGCGTGTTGTTGTCAACGGGACACGCTGAACGGGAATTCTGGTGGGTTGCCATGCGGGGGGGATGGTGGCTCGAATTCACGCCATTTTTCTCGCTTCGGGAAAATTTACGGCGGCTGGCGACGCTCCAGACTCGTAATTCCACCCTTTGAAATAAACATCCGGATGGTGATATACGTCGCGATTTTATCGGGCAGATGCTTTACAGGGCTGACACGTCCATCTCCGCGATACGATCATTCTATAACTTCATAATACTTGAAGAATGCAAGTAACAGTAGTCAATCTGTCGAAATATGAAGACTTCAAAGAACTTGGGAAAACTTAACGATTTTTTCACGAAGCCTTGACGTTTCTTCGTTTATTTAAAGATTTTCCGAACTCTGTAGAATCCATTATAACTCGATAATTTGGTTCTTATTACTTATATTACGTGAACCCCGTCAAATTTTAATCTCCTTCCTTAAAACTTTGCGTGAATATCCAGAAAATTGGCTGGTCCGAAAAAGGGTCTGGCCTTTATTGGTCCTAATTAATCGGTATTCCAGGCCGTGAGAACGGTAATCGGCTCCTTTGAGGGCAGTCAGTCCCGGCGGGACTTTCTCGAGATGAGGTGAGCAGTTGCGATTTGCGATTAAGGGAAACAAGATGCACGTGGCTGCTGCTGTTGCCGTCGCCAGGTCACCGAGCCAGGTCGACCGATCCTCATCTGGCCTGACGTGCATACACTCACGCGCAGCTTCCCTCATAGGCCACGATGGCGATCCGCGCGCGCGCGCGCGACAGAGAGAGCATCTTCGTACGCCAGGCACGCGCCGTCGTTTTTATCATCGAAAATCCTTTCGCGGAGATTTCGCGATCCTCGCAGCATCACGGCACTCGCGTCATACTCTGAAAGACTCTGCGATCATTCTCCAGTTGGGATGAGCCTTCATTTATCCCGAGAATGGGACGGTAGGTCATACATATTACTGTACCGTGAGATCGGCGCTTCCTTCATCTGCCCTAAAGCGAGAAACTGTTACTCGCGCGAAGTACCGAGCGTTCACACCTATTTCTCTTGAATTTCTAATTCGATTAATTCTATAGGAAATTCCTGGTTCTGGTTCAATAGGCAAACACCGAAATAGTTTTAGAAAAAGCGAGTGTTTACGTTGGCGAAAGTTGTAACAAGCTGTAGACGGGTAAGTAAGGTCGTCGACGGGCCAGTAAAAATCTGCGAGAGACGTTGGGGCGATAATCAATGGCCACCACGAGTGTTCACGTCTTCGTTCGTGTGTACGTATAGGACGGTAATTCGGATCATGGATTGTGGCGAAAGTGTACATGTGAGAGGTTGGCCACGTAAACGCCGGTATCGGCTGGTGGCCACCGAGGGAGAAGGACGGATTCGGAGGGTGGCTGATATCTGCGAGAGGACTGGTCACCGGTCAGCCCCGCAGCCCGTATAACTCCGATAACGGGCGAGCGACCACCATAAACCCTCGGTCTTTCACTCCCGTGACTACCCCTTCGTAGCACATATTCTTCCCTAGTTCTCGAATTCCTTACGTTTCTGCGATTTTTTCTCGCATACAGAAAACTTTCCGCCTAGTTTTCTTGAAGTCACAACAAGCTTTGGAAATTCAGCACTAATTTTACGAGAATCAATAGTTCACGATAGATGATTTATCGTCTATGGAGTTCGGCAGTCTCGAACGATAGACTCAAATTGTATTTCTACTTACTAATTATTAGAACGAGGAGAATAAAGGCGCTTCAGGGCTTTGAGAGCAGATTATACTTGGACAAGTTGTACCACAGTTTTTCTTTTGCAGGAACGATTTTCCGAGTTGGAAGCTCGGCTCCGACGGAGCGACTTTCCATCCCCGAAGGATCGCGCGCTCCGTCTCTCGAGCAGCATTATTACGAGCGCGCGTGGGTTCGGGCGAGGGCTCAATAATGGATTTTCAACCTGTCCTTGCCTTTACGAGACTCGGAGTCGCGTGATCGCGCAGCCTCCTGCTGTATACATGCATGTCGGATAAGGGGTAACGTCGTCGCATCAAGCGGACGGACTGATTATGCCGCTTTTTGCCATTAGCGTTTCCCTAAATGCACCGTGTGCATGCCTGTCACCAAGCCGGAGATTTACGCGATCTTTCCTCCTCACTCTCCCCCTTTCTCTCTCTTTCTGTCTCGGAACGTCTGTAAAAATTCATTGCGATTCCGATTTATCCTGCTGCATCCACTGTTATGGAACCACAAGATCGCTACAATGAGAGTGGCAATGTAAACTGCTCTGTGTTTCTCTTTCTGAAAGTCTGCAACAATCCATTGCGATTCCAATTTATCTTGGTACATTCGTTGTAATGGACTGCTTTAACAAAAGATTTCCGAAGAGAGTGAGAGGGAGTGACGATGTAAGGTAGTTCGTTGTAAAAGTGCCATTCGATGGGACATGCGTGAGAAGAGGAAAGAGAGAATTACGTGCACCGAGAGAGGCTGAATGGGCGGGGCACGTAGCAAGGAGTTTGCATACTCGATGAGCACTCGAGGTGGAGGCGGTGATGCAGTTTGCATACAGCTGCATCCAGCCGGCCTCTCCATTGGTCCAGAAACGTCTCGCTGCATCTCCCTACCCGTTCTCCTCACGATCTCCTTCAAGCCCACTACCGCCCCTCGCTTGCGGATGCACCTCTGGGTGGCTTCGTTCGGACTTTATTTATCGTATTAACTACTACAGCTTTAAATAAACATATTATATCTAAATAAAATCATTGATATTTACTTAGATATATTCTTTTTAATCACAAAAATGTCTATCAAAGTGCGTTAGTTTTTCAACGAAATAGTAAGTATACAATGTGTGGAAAAATCTGTGACGATATTTAGGCTTCAGTCGGACTGGCATTCGTCCCTAAAAGTTCCTGGGTAACATGTCATCGAAAGGAGTCGAGCGTGGAGAAGGCGGGATGCTGGGATAAATACGAAATCGATGATAAACTGACCAGGTCCGTAGGCGAGATTGAGGTGGGGGATAGAACGACACCTCCTTAGAGTCGGAATAGCCTCGTATATACAGCGACCTATCGTAGCTCGTACGGGTTCTCTCTCGAGCTACTACTACTTTTTGCTTCCCACGGTTCTGGTCCTCGGCGTGTCGCGCAGCTTCTGCGATTGCAGGAGCAAATTCCAGCCTGCAACTGCGAGCTCGCAATTGCCAGGTGTTTCCCCGCTGCCAAAGTACCCTTGGACCACTTCAAAATTCTCATCGAAATCTTTCCCTTAATTTTACTGACGTTAATGAAATCCTGCTAATTACTATTGAACGGCAAGATACGCTTGGATTTGCAAGATCCTTTGATTGGCGAGAGGTAAATGATGAGAGAATCGATGGATCGATGAGTTCGGGGGGTCAATGTTCTCCATGTAGGAGGCTCTCCTCGAAATTCGTATTTCTCCGGGAATAAGAGGTGGACCGAAAAAAGGGATGAGGAAGGAATGAGGATGATGGAGCTCGCGACTGAAGGAGCGAGAGAAAGAGAGAGGATGGGAATGAGAGAAAAGGGAGGAGAGGGTGACACAAGAAGACGAGATACGGGGAAGCCCTTAGAGCAGTGGTGGTTAAGCACTAGGCGAAAAAAGGAGCGGCTCTCCGGGCCCCTGCCTTACAATTAGGGAGATCTCTCCACCAGTCTACAGGACATATTAAATAATTTATAATTGTTTTGCCCGGCTCCCTGATACACGTCGGGCCCGAGTCGTTTACACAGCGAGGTACAATCCGACTTTTTGCCAGCCTGCCGCCGAGGGGTAGGGGCCTTGACAATGACAGATCGGTTGATTCGCGATTATAAAGTTGCGAGCCTCCGTTATACCGTGCGCCTTATCACGCATCGGGCTGCCTTAAATGAAGTACTTTATTCTACCGGAGGTTTTCTCGATTCCTAAGAGTCAGTCGAACTTCGGTTAAGTAGTCCCTTCAATTACGCAAAAAGTGTGCTGCAAAAAAACGATCAACAATGTGTTGGTGGTTCCAATTTAGCAGATTGGGTGAGGGAAAGAAGTGAAGTTTTCGAAATGTGGGAATCAAATATTCCCTTAAAGAATACAGAGATCTTCAGCTGGGAAACTATGGTTCAGAGGAGCAGGAGCATCGGTAGAGTATTATGATACTCGGTCAATTCGAGCGGATTGGCCGGTGGCCGGATAAAAAAGTGTCACAACAGTCGGTTAATGTCAACAGCGAGCGAGGGGCCGAAAATGAACGGGAGGAGGGCGGCCGGTACCGGCGCACCCTTTCGCTCTTATTTCACGTCATTCTGTCGATCTACTTATTTGTTTGTACTACGTGTCCCGGGGCCGGGCCAGAGGCGAGACCAACTAAAATTCCACCGGCGTGTCCGTCCATACATATCGATGAGTCGAAGAGTGCACACGATTTGAGGTCTCGCTGGTGTCGCCGGTACGAGCTGAAGGATGTGTCCTTCCCGAGCCCGGACTCGCCCCTGCAAGAAGCGCTCCGCTTCGCTCGCGCAAGAACCTACGCGGGAATTGCTCGACAGCTGACTCCCTGCCTTAAGGATGACGTATAGGCCGACGTATCGTGTGTCCCTCGGTCTCCTTGTTTACCCTTTAGCTCGCTTGCCAACGTGACTTCCGCAATCTTCTTTGAAAAGGTTCGACCCCGCCAGTACCAACCCTATCCAATCTGATTTAGCACAAGATTATCCCTGAAACTTGAAGTTCAAATGTATTTAAATCTACATTCAGTGCATTCAGTGTATAAATGTTTATGAAAAATTCAATATATGAATCCGTCTTATCATTCCCAGTCAACCACTACAGAAGGGAGGAAGGAAATCGAGACGGGTGATGCAGTGTAGTATGTGAAGGCAGGTTGGTAGTAGCTGTCCCATACGACGACTGGGAGCTACCGATCTCGTCGGGATCATAAAATTATGCAGGAGGCACGCTCGAAGCGGAGGGGACACCTGACAACCCGTTTAACCTTGCGCTCGCCTATCTCTTTCTCTCTTACTTATGACAAAAAGAGAAGGTGATCCAGCAGTATGGCGCTCTCACGGCTCATTAAAGATGGCGACCGCTCGTCCCACTGTCCACTGCGATGCGCACAGCATTTCTTGTCAACTTTGTCGAGCCTCCACTTTGTATCCCCGTGCTAGATGCTCCGACTCCCCTTTGGAATAGCCAATAATCAGAGTTCGGAGTATCGACTGACACTTTTGAGGAAGACTAGTTTACAGGACACCGTAGACACCGATACAAATAAATCAGAGGTTATCGGACCTCTTGTGTGGGAGCAATTAATTAGCCTGGCGAATAGAAAAATTGGTGGCGGTCATCAGTGATGGTGGTTCGAGGGATTATCTTTGATCTGAGGTAGCCGGAGCATTAAGGTAACCGAGGTCGGTTAGAGGAGAGGAAAGGAGGGAGCGGGGAGGTCCTCGAAGGTGGAATAACGACGAGTGGCAGAGGGGGCGGCATTCGCTTGGCCTCGTGCCTGGCGTGCCAGTGGACGTGTCCCCGAGCCTCGCTCGAAACGCATGCACGCCCGACATCCGACTGTCCGAGCCATCCGATCTATATAATTTATGAAGTATCTGCATTCCGTGCAATGATAAATCAAGCCGCCACCCGGCAGGAACCGCGAGCATTTGAGGCCTCCCGTCCACTGCTCTCTCCTCTTGCACCCGGATACTCTGTCCCCCTGCTGTCCATTCGACTCCACCCGATGGGAGCAGATAAACCACCGACCAATGCACCAACAGCACATCTTCATCACACTGATACTGTGATTTCTGAAGCTCTTAACTCAGTTTCTTAATATTTACTATAGGAAATTGAATTCCTGCGATGAAATCTGTATTACAGAAATCAGGGGATACTATTGACCGTTCGAGAAAGTATCGGCTCTGGTGGACACGAAGTAGAAAGAGACTAGGTGCGGTCGGACAATAAAAGTATCTATAACGAGAGCATGATTTCGTAACACTCGCGCTACTTGGCTCAGCGCTGTTTTTTCGATTAGTACTTTCCATATGCTCGGTCCAGCCAGGTGCAGATAGATCTCGATTCGATAACGAGAACTCGGTCCGGATAGGTCGTACGTTTCCTCCCAGATTTGGCTCGATCGGCGATTCGTGCTTCCCGGTAGGGCCGACGCGTGTTCGCCGCTAGTTCCGCTGAAAATTCGCACCGGCCCAAACAACATAGACCAGACCCATAAAGACAGGCAATTTGTCTTCGATCCGTGCAGCGGTTCTTGGCAGCTGGCGAGCGGTTCTTTACGTAATGAGGCGTTGTGGTGCGCTTGTAGGCGAGTGTTAAGTCCCTTGAAAGTGACTGGTTCACCGGAGAATACGCGGTGAATTCTAAATGTACGACACGCATGCCGCTGGCTGGGAGAACGAGGAAATCGGCTGTCGCGCCTGATACGTCTGCATCTACTTCGAAATGGTTGTTTGTGACATTCAATATTCTTCTACAGGTTCTAAATCATCAAGCGACATTAATTTTAATCGACAATTCCTAAGATTAAGACAGCTACACGCACCAGAGAATTTTGTAATCTGCGTTTTCATTTGTTAGACGGATCGAACAACAAGTAATGCAGGAGAATTGATTGGGGTTCATTGTCAGTGTGGTCTTGATTGACCAAGGTATTCTCGAGGCGTTCGGGTAAGAAGTAGGCACTCCGAGGACTCGCTGAATACTCGTTTGCCGGTCTGGATCGAAACGATTTAGCCATAAGGGTCCATGAGAATCGGCCGAAAATCACTGTGGCTCTGGCAATGATTCGCGCAACCTTTTGAAAAGAAAACCAAAGGTTGGGGTGGCAAGGGGGGAAGTTAAGCGGGGGAGCTCGTTTCCCGGGCAATGGTCGCCAGTATAATTGAGCTACAAATTCCACGGTGATCAACCGGTCGCGCTGTGCCTCATACGAAATCAGTCGGTTGCTCGATTCCGCTTCGATGCCGAGCGGTAACAATCGCTGTGAGAGCGGTGCCTGGTTGGTCCATGATCAGGGATACCCGCCGATTCAAACGAACCGCCGTCCTGGCATTCCAGCGGCGCAAAAACCGGGCACATGCGTGGTCACGTACGGCCGTGCAGCGCCGTGCAACAACGTGCACCTGATACGTATTCATACGCGGCGGTCGCGCGCATCGGCCTGCGAAAGGAGACGCTCCCCTCACCTCGAGCCAGAGGCTTTTTCAAGGGAAAGCGAAAAGACTCATATATATGTATAAATTACAATATCTCTCAGAGTTTCTTGTATATTGTTAAGTCCTTCGAAACATTAGGAGTAACTTTGTGGAATTTTAATTACCAAACTAGTAGTATCGAGTGTTAATGAACGTTAAAAAGAAGCTGAAATCTCGAAGAAGTGGATGCATCAATTATCCGTCAGAATTTTCGCGTGGTCGTACTCATTCACGAATGGTCGGCAACGAAATCAAAAAAGATTGGCTGCTAGCCGGCGCGCGCGGGACGAAGGAAGCCGGGCTCGAAGCTGGCAAAACCTAAGCGCTCCGCGCGGCCCGATACGGGCATTTCTGCCGGGGCTGAATCAAAGAGTTCTCGTGAAAATACCAGGCATAGCGGCGAATCGAGCCACAGCAGCAGCAGCAGCGGCTCAGGGTGCGCGCCATGGCCTGGTGTTCTCTTCTCGCAGAGAGCTCCTCCGCAGCATCCACAGGATGCACTGCGATGCGCGCGCGACCGCTGCAAGCTGGACCGGCCAACCATGAGTGAGTTGAGCTGATACGATTGTTTTTACGGGCGCACCCAGTAAGCAAGAAACTGTCCTTCACCAGTGATGCTCACTGGCTGCCACGAGCAGCCACTGAAATCCCATGGCCTTAAACGTTCCTTCGCTCTCCGTCATTAACACTTTAGCGAGCGCTGACTAGTTTCCGCATCATTTCCTCTACATTATTGACTGCTGACGATTTACTCTTCACAGAAGAAGAATAGTCAGCTGCAGGTGTTACTTTCCGCATAAAGCGAATGATTTCTATAATGTTAAAATATGATTCTAAAAATTGGCAAGAAGTTAAGAGTACGAAACATTCGGAGAATGATCTATAATTATAAATGAGATTTCGATGAAGTACGAGGCTATCTTTTGCGAGTGGATCATGCGAGCCACTGGGGGCAAGCAGGCCAGTACGCAGCTGCTGCCGTCTCCGAGCAACTTTGAGTGCTGCCTCGTCTTCTCGAGTCGCATTCACATATTTATACTCTGATACTTAATGCTCTCGTTGCACCGACCCGATGGCTTCCCCTTTGCCGGACGGGAAAATCCACGGTCCTTCCTCCCGCCGTGGGCGCCGCCGACAGAACGTCCGAGAATTATAATCGCCGATGGAAACATGCACTTCGTCCCATTATATCGAACGAGCTACAAATACCTTGGCTGGGCATTCTTGTAGCGCGGCCATTCTTGTACAATTACCGATCTTCCAAGCAACGAGAGAGTAGCTGGGTATGCCTTTCAGCGAGTTGTTGGAAATGTGCTAGAACTAGGATCTACGCGATCTGGGTGGATAGTGTCCTGGATGTCCGATCGATTGCCAGATCGATCGCGATAGAAGGCCGACTGGCGAACCGAAGGAATTAAAAGTCCGCCGGCGTGGCGTTCCTCTCACGGCCAAGAGTCGAGATATATCTCAAGTGCGAATCGCTTGGCGGACAAGGGGCTGAAGAAAGGGGGTGGAAAGTGGCTAGTTACAAGAGGGTCCCGCAGCCGGGCCCAAGAAAGAGGCTACCGGGGACGCGCAGAAGAAGCGTCGAGCCCAGAAACCCAGGTGCGAACGGAATGCAGTCCAATCCATTCGCGGAATCCGATCTTGCTTTAGTGAAGTAAATCCGCGCGCGGAAAAAGCGTGCGGAATAATGCGTTGCCCGGTGGACAATCGGAGCGCGCGAGTACGTGAAGAGCACACCGCTCGACGAAATTCTCCCTCAAATCCACTGGTTTTCGTTCGATTCACCTGGCAGCGAATGAGACTGAGAACCAGGACGATAATGCAATTCTGATTGCACCAGATGTTGGTGCGTAAGCATTGCCGATTCTTGCCTGACTTTTTCCACCCGTCACTCTCGCGAAAGAACGATTTTTGGTAATGATTACTCGTAAATTGCTCTGAACCATAGTGAACCCGGTCGAGCTACTCCCGTGTACTGCCTCGGGCGGAATAGTTACCGAGTTTCGAGCTAGAGCAGGTAACATGGCAATGTTCGGAGACACGAGGGCATTTTCAAGAATTAAGTTCGAGGAACATGGATGTCGCGACGCGTATTTATTGTGTCGCTGTTGCCACGAACTAGCCTGGATATTTATCGCAATTATCCAGTGGCGGCTTGAGCGCCGAAGAAATCCTGGAAGAGAGGCCAGGGCGACAACGAGAAGCGGGCGTAGCCGTCTTGCGGATGGATTCATGGCACCGGTCGCCTGCTTACGAGAGCATTTAGATCTTTCTTCGCGGAAACGGGAAGCGAGTGGCCGCGCTCTCCTTCACCGGTACAGCGAGTGAGAAGAAAAATAGAGATTCCGCGCCGAGCGACGATTTCCCCTCGTACATCATGGCGCGAGTTCGGTTCGGCCAGGGTAAACCGTTCGAGCTGAGCGGAGCCGAGCGAGCAACTCGCTTCGTTTCTCGTCGCTCCTGCTCGAGGTGCGGACGCACACGGCATACCTACATCGCGGACAATTTGTAGCCCCAGCCTGGCAAAAAGCAACCAATTAAGAGAAACTCTCGGCAGTCGAGGACTTGACTACTGGAAGCAGTGCCACCTTTTCATGCTGTCACCTTCCACCGCCCAACCACTCCACTGTATGTACAAACATATGATAGGACACCTTTCGACAGCTATAACCCTGCTTGATTTTTACTTGGCAGACTTACGAATTATTCTGTCATGGTACGCTAATGACGACCATCTTTCTCATCCTGAACTGTATGTAGTTACGAGTCTCTAATGAGTTACCCTACTCGCCGAGCTGCTTAATTTCACGAGCGTGGCGAACAACAGCTTTGTAACTACCTTCGTTTTTGCTAATAAAGCCGCGCAATTGTGAATACTGCGAAGTATGTACCCGTCGGAGATAAAAATCCTTATTACCTTGGAAATTCCCTTCTCACTCGACTCTATCATTAACATTGGAACTAAATGCAAAAGTATTGAGATGGAGTCTGTAAGAAAGGATTGCCTGTTGAAAGGTAGGATACCTGAGAAGGGGGCCGGAAAGATTCTTGGATGGGACTTTCGGTCCGATCGAGACTTTCCATAAAGAGGGTCCAAGAAGGAAGCGCTGGCGGTGGCCGGTGGTGCGTTGTCTTCCCGGGTCAGGAGGTTCGCGGCCGTTTATTTTCGAGGGTCCGGTGGACGGCGTATCCGCGCGCATTTGCATGGTGCAATATCGTACGTTCTTAGGCGGCCAATTACGCGAGTCGATTCTGGGCCCGATAGCGTGCGGAGGCTGGGCCCCACTGGGAGAGAGAGCGAGAGCGACGCCACACGAGCCCCTGACTCGTGTGCGCCTCTGCCTGCCTCCCTCATCCTCCTCTCCGGGGCCTTTTCATGATACATTGCGGGTGCACACGCTAACCCACCAATGCTCCATATGTCGGTGGCTCTCGCTCCCTAACGCAGCCTCGAATCAACTCTCTCTCGAGCTGCGGAAAGGTTAATGCAGAAGGTGAACCACAGCCGTGTGATATACCAAACGCGATTGTGTGTGTATCTACGCATCCCTCCGTCCTATTAGCATAGCCAGGAAATGCAATTTTCCCTCCACACGCGAACCCATCGCTTCTTTCTCCTCTTCCCCGGCTCCTTCACTGTTTGCATGGTGTCTGTCTATTATTAGAATCAAGCGTAATAAGTCCTTTCTTTTACTGCGCCGGCCGGTGGTTTGGAACCCACTTTAAACAGTAGGTCCAGATATCAATGATGGGTAGTCATAAGCTTAGATATAAGGCTTTGAGCGAGGCCGATCTAAAAGCGATTAAGCCAAGATGACTTACGTCTAATTGGTCCAAAAATGGGACGGAAACGGACGATAAAAACATAATAAAAAAAGTCCCTTATCCCTGCTTTCTTGCAGGGTAAAAGAATATTTTCACCGAGCTTCAATAATGTAAGATTCTCTCAACGTTGAATGGTAGTTGACTACGCGGAGGAAATTCGGAGATCGTTGATTCAGGTGCAGGCTTTGGAATGGGTTCTTCTGGGGCAAGAGAGGCCGGCACCCTGTATCTTGCGAGGGTACACTTGTAATTTGCGCAGGGGAGTAAAATCTACAGTGGAGTGTAATAAGTACTGCTTACCCTCGACCAACGATTAACGCAGACAGGAAGCCCGAATCCTTCCTGGCGCATGCGGCCCCGCGTATACCCGTAATTACATTCATTGTGTATAAACATATAAAGGGGCGAGGGAGGAAGAGGGAGAGAATTTATCCGACGATCACAGTGTTATCTCACCGACCGATCGACCTGATCCCAGTTGACCGGTGAGCAGAGCTCGCTTTCCAACGATTATCCTTCGCAGGAAGTGTAATTTTTCTTTATTCCTCTGTCTGTCGTAGTTTCTGAATGGCGTAAGTAACGGCGGAAAGGAATAACTCTATTCAAAGTAGATCTAATGGTTCCATTGCGAGTAGGCATATTGTACTTAATGCGTTTACCAGTGGTCACGGATGAGGCTTTATCCCTTGTTGGCCGTGCACTTCGTAGCCGCCAGGGCGTGGCAATTATTTTGTACCAATGCGTAATTGGGTAATTACAACATTTGCTCTAAATATTTATGACGCATGCGTATGTAAAGTAGCCGCTCGTCGAGAAGCTTCTAATGAACGCGGCTGGCAGGCATGAGCTCTAGCTGAATCTGATTGCATAACAGCAAATAGAATTAAAAGTGCGTCGAGTCGTTAATTACCATTCACACTTACCAATCATGTAGCTGCAATTAATACAAACTTAACACGCGTGTCTAAGTACACTTAAACCAAACTTAGAAGTCAACCAATCGTATCAAGAACGATCCTAAAACTCTCGACTCTTAAACTCGAACTTTCATACGATAAACTTCAATATCACTTGAATCCTTCGTACATCTAGCAATATTCTCCGTAGCCAAGGATATTCCGGATGGAATATCATTTCACAATTCCAGGGAATCCGGATCTCGCATCTTGGGCGGGAGTTCGAGTGCACGTCCCGTGTATCTAATCGAAGGTATTGCGAGACAGGACGGGATAGGCGTGCAGCTGTCATTCCTCGCATAATGCGGCGCTCGCAGATGCGCCGGTGGATGTTGCTGGTACTTGCTAGTAGGGCTACGTTTACCCGCAGCGGCCGATCTAAAATCGCTATTACAGTCAACGAGGTGCTTACCGTTTCGCAGCGGGAGTAAACGTTCTCCCTCTCTCTCTCTCTTCCTCTTTGTGGTGAAGCGAGTACGTACACGTATGTAGTGGACGTGCACCTCGGCGGCGAGGGCGAGTAACGTAACGCGTAGATAAGATCCTCCGCTGTTCGCAGGATGCAGTAACAGCAGCATGAGGAGGAGCAGAAGACGAAGAAGAAGAAGAAGAAGAAGAAGAAGCTAGTGGAGGAAGCGTATGGGTTGAGGGGTGCACAACGAGAGGGAGAAGGGGCGAGAAGTAAAAGAGGAGAGAGGTCAGACCGTGGCAGAAACGTATGCAGTAAGAGAGCGTAAGAGTTAAGCTCGCCAGAAGAGAGCAGAATGTGTGTGTGTGAGAGAGAGAGAGAGAGAAGAGAAGAGGAGAGGGCGAAGGGCTCTCTCGATTTCTTCGCTACCTCCGCGGGTCTGGCGGGTGTAATTGGCCGGGGCCAGGAGAGATCCTATCGGGATCCTGAATCGAGATCCTCGCACCCGCGACTACACACACGACTCTACGCCCGATCGCACGACCGCACCCGCTGCGAGCACACCGCATGCTGATAGAACCCGCAACAGATATATATATATATATATATATATATATGTATGTATACCGTGAAACCGCATGAGATCCAGCTACCACCGATCGTGCCTCCTCTCTCGTCGACAACTGTAATCCCCACCTTTGTCATTATACTAATAATGATTCTTAATAAATGGTATTATAATTATACCACAAGCTATCCCATGAATTTGTGAATTTCTTTGAAGTTATAGGATCATTAGACAGAGAAATGATTAAATAAGAAAATGCTTCGATTTTGCATGGTTACAGTTTTCTAGCAGAATATACTGGCATGTGTGGAATTCGATCTTCAGAGGAGTAGTCACACGAGCCACGAGTGAATCGATTACACGATGCGAAGAGCCGTAACCCTTGCGGATTCCTATATGTGCCACCCACCGGGTAAACCGATTCCGTGCACTGGCGCGTAGACAATAGTAATACCGCGTCGTGCAATGGGTCAATGAGGTGCTTGTTATGGGGAACACGAAATACTTTGCATAGCCCGTAGATATTCATCGGCCGAGCAAGCAGCAACCAGCCAGGCAAGCGAACCTTCTATGTACCTACTCCAAGTTTGCCTTCTCGAGTAAGTGAAACTCTAGAAACGCACATTGGCATACGTACACAAACATCTACGTACAGCCAAATCGATATGCGTGGAGGACACGTGTCGTAAGTCACATTATGAAGTAACGAGGAAGATGCAAGTTGCTCGGCGGTTGTTTCCCGTCGCGTCTTATTACAGTCTGAACATGAAAATCGATGGCTCGGCGCATCCAGATAACGGAGCAACCATGCTCCTGGAATATCCAGCAGTTATCCAGAGGCCGGTGGCTCGTGACAAAAGAATTTCACACGCAGCTGCATACAGTACGTGAGTTCCCGTCGCTCTCGAATCGCTGTGGAGAATACAAGAGAGAGTGAGTGAGTGAGTGAGAGAGAAAGAGTGGAAGAGGGAGAATATCGCAAAGTGGACGCGTGTATGTATCGCGAGCGAGCGTCGATATCGCGCAAGCCCCATATTACGAATGTTTGTCGATGCACGATAAACCGGGGGCGCGCATTGTAATTATGCGCGTAATTCACTTAATTTGACGTTTCTCCTTCGTTACAGTGTAGCGGCTGCGTGTTCGCCCCCGTGGTAACGAACTTTATTGGTAAGAGAGCGATTTATCGTTCTCCCCGATCTCACACGATTTCTGCCCGACCCGGTCGAGCCTGTTTATGCCGGCTAACATTAGCCAGCGAAGGAGGAAGAAAGAAGTGCGGAGAGTGCTTGGCTGGGGTGCAGTCGATCGGTGCACACGCGTATTCTCGCACCGATCCGCGAATCTCGGGCGAGAGATGCTACGGCGATGATGGGCCCGCTCTCCCAGGCCATGCCGAGATTTACGATACCGTTCCGCAACGACATCGCATCCTTCCAGGGGATCATTGATGTACGCAGAGCTGCCGATTCTCTTCGATGATAGCCCGAATGATTGTTATTTGGCCCTGTGGATCAGTTGGATTTGATCACAGTTCGATGCTTTGAGCGGTAATAAAAATGGAGAGAAAGTCAAATGAGATTGTGTTCTAGAATATAGCTGGTGTAGAGAAGACTACTATAGAGCTTCGCGAGCTGTGGGTCGGAAGAGTGGAGGGCGAGGAGATTCAATTAACAAATGGAGATGCCGTGAGCAGGATGCCGGCATGAGCAATCGGCCAAGGGTTAATAATCCCATGCGGAGATTACCTCGGCGGAGGAGGCTCGTTATCGGGCATCGGGGCAAGGACTGTAAGGGCACATTACAATAGCGCATACAGGCGCAACTCGACGCTCCTTTAAGCCCTTCTTTCCAACAGCGACGGTAATGCCGGCTGGGATATATCCCGGTAGGCGTTATTTATATGCACGCCGGCCAGATGAGCAGCCGATAGTGCGCCGCGCACGCAAATATCGCACCCGCAACATAACACGTTCAGCCAACGGAGGGGAAACGATCGAAGAAACTTGGCCGAGCGCGATCTACCTGCTCTCCACCTTCCACCTTCGAACCCCTCCCCCTTTTGCTGCATCCGCTATTCGAGATTGTATTTGAATTCGCATCAACAATTTATGACCTATCGCTCGTGAAGCATCTTCCTATTAGCTTCGCGTACCGATTCTCTCATGATTTTGCCTGACTGAAGCGAATACAGCGTCAGATTTATGAGCTGTCTTGCTTTCCTTATGAGTCCTTGCATAGAGGACCTGCGAGTGTGTGGAATCGGAAAAGGACGGTGAGTGACTTGGAATTGTTTTCTAGCAGTAAGAGATAGAAGCAGGATGTCTGTAAATCAGGATATGTCTCCCGAAAATAAGGGGATTTCTTCTGAAAGCTGGAAATGGAACTGCTAATTACAGGTCGGAAGATCCTTGAGGAAAAATTCATAGGCTTTCCCGATTCAGCGGCGGACTAGCGGAGGATCGCGTGAGGAAGTGCTCGGCCGGCATGCGTGACACATACGCCCTCGCAACCAGGCTCCAAGCCCTTTTACTGCCTTCATAAATGCGCCCTTCGTGATTTAGTGGGAGCGACGCATCTGGTGTTATACTGGCTGGCCCCGAGTAGTCCGGGACTCGAGCTCGAGTTGCCGGAGAGAAGAAGATTCCTATACAGGTGCACGCACACGCCTCCGATTCTCCAGCACTGACAAGACTCTGACAATGTTACCGGCTCCTTGATCCTTGTTCCTTGTTACTATGTGTGCTTTTGTGATAACGAGGAATCGTCTTTCTCACGACCATTTCAATATCCCTCAGCTTCCTCTTTATTCTTTCAATCATAGAAACCAGATAATTCAAACGAAGGATAAACTGTATCGAAGATCGATCGAACACAAATTGCGTCAACACAGGTGTTAACTGGTGGCACAGTGCAGTAACAAGGATCAAATGGATTACACGTGTGCCGGTAATGACGAAAGGGCAATCTTGAGCGGTAGCTCTCTCGGTAGCCGGCCGCCGTGAGAACGGAGACCCATCAACTCCGAGAGAAAGAAAGCCGCCCGATGCGACGAGACGCGGGGTTAATAGAGATCGCGTCAACTTTGCGTAATATTCCATGCGCCTGACGGCCGACGTCAGCCTCGCACGGTGTATCTTCCGAGGTGTGCGTAGTAATCGAGCATTCATAGCCAGGAAACATTCATTTTGGTCGTCGCTCGTAGCCAGCGCATTCAATGCATGCGTGACTGCGCGCACTGCGGCTGAGCAACGCTCGTCTGACTGCGAAAGGGTTCTGTAACTCATTCTACTTCACCCTACCTGGCCCCGGTACAAGCTTCGCTACTGGAGCTTACAGGAGTTCACAAGGATTTTTCTCTGAAGGAAATCGAATACGATCCTAGGACAATTAGGGTTTTTTTATCGATAGAGCCTATAGAGAAATTTAGTAGAGTGTGAACGAGGTCGTTTCCTCGACCAGTGGCACATACTCCATTTATCTGATCGCTCTATATCGCCGGGTAAGTTCAATTGGTAACGGTAAAGAAATTATCTTGGGCGACGTCTGTTGTTAATTGATCCTCTCTAATGATTCTTAGAACTAACAGTATTCTGCTATCCCTGACGAAACGATTGTACATTAATATTGTAATGCCCGGTAAGTATTAGAAAGGGCTCTGTTATTTTTATTGGTGGAAATAGTACGAAATAGTGTGTCATTTTTTTTTTTCCTGGTAGAGCTGTGTAATCTCGCGGAGGCGTAATTGCACGTGGTTCGAGCGACTAAAAAGTAATCTGATGGGGAGTCCGGTGGAGGATGCAATCTCTTCGGTCGCCGGTGACCGGTGCGAGCTGTTTGGAGGCGTAATAAAGATTTTTACGTGAAATTAAACGGAGTTCGTTACGATCTGTTGTTGCAGAGGCGATCGCCTATCTCTCCCTTTCTCCACGAGCATTATGAGAAGAGCCCTCTCGCATTCCCTTCAGTCCCTACGAGCTCCTGCTCGAAGTTAGTCTAGGCTTATTATCATTACTTCGCGATAAAGGCACGAAATAATCGAGAAGATGCTCCAGCACACTTATCGGCTTCGCAGTGAAACGGCCAGCACGAAGAAAGGCTGGGCAGGTCTAACAGTCGGGTACGATGTTGATGCTGATACCTAATCGATTGAGATCCAATCGAATATTATGGCTAACTAGCTGTCACGCCTGCCTGAGCACGATCCACCCCCGGATCATCTTTTTCACTGGAATCCTTCCACCTCACTCATCAAACCGATCTTATTTGACAAGATGCTGCTGAACCTCCCCTAATACTCGACCACCGCATCTTCAAGTGTAATTAAAAGTAACAGTAACCGTATCACCTTTCGCTCAAACTAAATACAAACACATGACACAAATATTGAGTTATTTTCATCTTTAAAAAGATGAAAGTCAATACAATACTGACAACATTGAATAATGAACAATAAAAGAAAGTTAGCAGTATTTGAAAAAATCGTTGAAACGTCAAGAAGAGAGTTATACGTTTTGGTATGCGGAAAGTTGGATCTTCCGACGAATTTACAGGTGAGCGAGGTTGATGCTGGTCGGAAGGTGAGAGACGAGAGGGAGTTGCTCAACGACGTGGGAACACTGGTCGTCCGCAGTGGATCGTTTAGTTGGCGAACCGATCCATTCTCGGGAGAGTGTCCGCTCCTGTTGGCGTGGAGTGCTCGTGGCACCAGGGTGACATGATTGCATCGCTTATTGGCCGCGAGATTCCATCGTTTCCCTCGATCCTTGCCGGCATATCTGCTCTTCACCGGTTGCCCTTGATTGGACGGGGTGACTCTTACACGGCGTACGTAGACCTTCACCGAGGCTTGCCCACACCTATCATCCTTCCTCTTCACAGAGGCCGAACACGCACGACACACGGCTCACCCGTACAAATGGAACTTCTCCAAGCTCCTACGTCAAATTGGACAAGCAGGTGTGTCTGTGTATGCGTGTGTGTGTGTTTGTATGTGAGAGAGGACTACCCCCGCGCATAAGTGCACGTCACTGCTTGGCGAAGCTCGAGCATTCTTGGAACGAGAGCTTAAATGGAAGAAACGATGTTTTGCCTGAGGAGCGACGCCACTTTTTGTACGATCCTCCTTAAAGAAACTGCCCGCACCGCTCTTCGTCCGGATTTCTTGCGATTCCTCTTACCACGACGTGGTATGTCGCTGCACTCTACAAGCTTTTTCACATTTCTTTAAGATAGTATAAGAAAAAATCAGCACGAGTATCCTAGCTCTTTCTCCTACGATCTAAGAAGGTATAATCGAAATTAGTTCGGACTACATCGTTCTGTGCATTGCACATCAGTGGACGGTGTCACCTGAGGCGATTAGGTCACCGTATACGGCGGCATATTACCGCCATTAATCAACGACAGCGTCTCGCGGAGGTGACGACAGCTCGACAGTTCTTTTCTCCGCCTCGGCACTTGCCTGCTGGATTCTGCCTCGCCAGGATACTTTCCAGTCGGGCACTCCTGTGCCGAGCACTTCCCGAGGAATTCCACGTGTTCCCGTGAAAGAGGCCGATTCTCAAAAAAGGACTCGAGCTGCCAGGACACATTGTGTCCACTCGCCGAAGGAGACTGCGAACGTTCGAGCGAGTAAAACAAGTGCGTCACTTCGCCCCGCTCGAGGCAAAGCTTTACTGTACATAGAATCATTACAATTAAATTCGCCTCATTAGAAATCCAGTAATATCTAATTAACAATACGCTGCGAAGATTGCTATAGGAATCGTACCAGGTTCGCAAACTAAAAACGCTCTATCCGGGGAGGAAAAGCGAGGACAATGGCTCGCGCAATAACTCGCGCTGGCTGCGAGATGTGTTTTTAATTCCGCATAAGTCCAGGAGGTGGGTGTTCTAGGAGGTGCGGGGCGAGCGGGGGCGGGTGGGGGTGGCTGGCGGGAGGCCACGAGGGAGAAGACGTTATTAGCGAAGGCATTAATCAGAGCACGCCTAGGCGAGAGAGCTCGAGCGAGAACTGGAGCCGGGGATGCTGCCAGCCAGAGGAAGACGAGCACGTACCCCCGAGCCGACTGAGAGCACGAATGAAGAAGAAGAGGAAGAGAACACGTACTAAGGCGTGGTGGTAGTGGTGGTGGTGGTGGTGGCGGCGGCGT
Organism: Ectemnius cavifrons; assembly: GCA_964023945.1. Taxonomy (NCBI): domain Eukaryota; kingdom Metazoa; phylum Arthropoda; class Insecta; order Hymenoptera; family Crabronidae; genus Ectemnius; species Ectemnius cavifrons. Next base: position 8,822,060 of record OZ030378.1, read on the forward strand.
TCGCTACTTGTGCCGAAGGAAGTTCAGTTGAGATATGAAACGAAGGAAAACTTAACGGAGCCACCCCTACCACCTTAGGAGGGTGGCTACTCTCTCTCTATCCTTCTTGCCGACCGTTTCTTTCGCTGACTACCCCCCAACCCATACCCAACCCCACATACCCCCGAGTTACCGTGCTCGCCTCTCGGCACGGCTCACAGATGAAGCGTTTTAATGAAAAGATGGCGTCGCAGAGGGGGTGGCTGAGAGCGAGGGAGTCCAGGGTGGAAGGAGAGCGGCGGCAACCTCTTTTCGGTGGGTAGAGGGAGGCGCGCTCGGCCTTATAGTTCGCTCATCAGAAACCACTGCATGAGTCCGGGCTCAAATGAAATTGCCGCTATAAAAATAATGCCCGTGTATACGCCCGTGGTATTAGGTAGCCGGGAAGCCCACCCAACTAGGAGTCGCTTCTCGCAACCTTTCTATTCTGCATCTTCTTTCTTTCATGTAGATTGTTATTTGCTCTTTTAATTATTTAATACTCTATATCAATTGTTATATCAAGCTTAAATTGCCACTCCATTTTCGTCCTCGTATTCCCAGGATGCTTGGTCATTTCAGTTAACGCGACCATGTCTCCGGCTTGACGAATATTGGACGGTAGCGCGCACACGTGGTGGCAGTGATCCCTGAAAAATCGCTGAGCCGATCGTCGTCGCCGGCGGTATAATATCAGCGAGTGGTGGCAGGGTTTCAGGGGTTGGTAGCTGGGGCGCACACCTGGGGTACAGGGCTACGTAGAGGGCTGGTTGGACGCACGTATATGGGCAGGAGGCAGGAAAGTAAGGGAGAAAGAGAGGAGCTTCATTTTTCTCTTAGATTCCCGCACTCGGCTGGGTGAGCGAGCTGGCGCGAGCGGGAGAGAGCGCCGAAAGAAAAATCACCGGTTCTCATTACGCTCGACACGTAGGCAGCTTTATGAGTCTCTCCGTTTGCCGCCGTTCCCCTCCCACTCCCCCCTTCGCAACCCCCTCGCCCTTCTGCTTGCCAGACGTATCTTCCTTCTTTCGTGCAGGCGCACCCCCTCCTCCATCCTCTTTTGCGTCTTCTCCCGCGCATCCTCCCCCTTCGACTTCGCCAACGGCGGCGCCGCCGCTGCCGCTGCCGCCGCCGCCGCGGCTAGAAGAAGATATTATTTATTTCGTAAATTAACTCCCAGCCGAGGTGGGACGTGACTGGAAAATCCCTCGTGGTTTCGCGCCGTGCTTTTCCGCTTTTATTAATCGGCCGCCATCCGCCTGGCTAAGAACGGACCGATCCTTTTTTGTCTTCCCCTCCCTTGAGCAACCGCTGGTTGCCACACTCGTCTCTCTTCCAATAAGGATCTTTCCTGGTTATACTTCTTTGTAGATTAACGTACACTGCCTTCTTATAAACCTCGAGAATGCTAAGGGCACCCTTCGATCCTGATTGATCACCGATTCCAATGTATCTTCCAATCTCGGCGACAATACTCCGAATAAGACTCGTCCCAGCAGTGGGTTCGCGCGTGATTCGCAAGCGAAGGACGCCAGCCGGCTGGAGCTCATTTATATTTCGCTGATTGCCGTTATTCCTTCCGATTCATTAAGTTCGGTGGCAGAGGCGTTCGCTAAGGCGAATGAAGTGGGGAGCACCCTTATCATGAACGATGCGACAGCCACCAGATAAAGGGAGAAATAGGGACGAATAGCCGCCACCGAGGAATAATGCAGCCAACTTAATTACCGATATAAGGCGGCCGAGAATAAAGGAATAAATGACGGTGAAGAGATATATACATCCATACTGGCGACCGTAAAAGCCTCCGCTTCCAGAGGAAAGCACGACTCCTGACACAGGAAGCTTATTTACTCGAAGTTTAATTAAAACTGGGCTCATCGAAACTTTAATGTTTCAATTTTATTTAAACATTCATTCTGAAACAAGTATTTAATGGTACCAGAAACATTTGCTTAGTTTGGAGTTCTTTTGCCGAAAGATAGCACATTCTGCAGGCTAGAGAACGAGAGCGGTGGAGGAGAACTAATTGTGAGAGAAAAGAGCACAGAATTAGAGAGAGAGAGAGAGAGCGACCGTTCTGACTCTCGATATAATCACGGGTCGCAATTGGGATCGGCCGGCTGTTATTACTGTCCGCTCCGTGAAAAATGGTTTCCCCAAACAAATTTCTTGGCCATGGTGAAATAAGGGTGAGAGAGCGAAACGGTGAGAGCGATTAGACGAAGCTGCACGTTGTTGTCTCGTCATAATTATCGTGTTATGCTATTGGCCGGCAATTATTAGAGCATCTATTGCTCGGAGCGCTCGCATAGTTCGAAGACGGCCTAGAGCAGAAAGGGACTACCAACACCCGGATCAGACCCACGTCGCGAATATTTTAGAAATTAGCGGGGAACAGGTCTATAGAGAGGATGCTATACAAATCATTCGGCTAGCTGAAACTCAGGAATGCTGGCTGCGAGGATAGTGAGCGATACAAATCATCAAGCCTGTACATTTTCAAGACAACCGTCAGGAGAACCATAAAAGTCTCTGGGATGAAGAGTGGCTCTCGGTGGACACTCTATATCTACAGCAAGTCTTTCTATAATAAAAATCAACTTATTGTTGAGTCCAAACATACACAGCTTCTCACCATTTTCATCCAATATTTCATATTGGACAAAAAAAAACCCTCACCTAAATAAAATTATATAACACTACTTAAACACAACTAGTACAAACTAGATTACACAATTCATCGTTGAAGACATAAGTTCGCTCTGGTTTGCATAAATTTTCACAATCCATTCTTAAGGATTGATACCGCGGGATGATGTACTCGCCTGAAACTAATAGTAACGAGGCGAAAGAGTGGAGCGGTTGATTCAGGAGGATCCCGCTTATTAAGTGGAGGCGAGTCCTCGGACGTGGGGAATGAGAGTGAGTGAGAGAGTGAGGGTTCACGGTGTATTATGGGCCCACGAAGTGTGCTGGATGAGAAGATGGAGATAGCCGGGTACACCGGCACATCGTGGCTCCTCTCGAGCGATCCACAAACCGCTATTATTTATATTAAGTTTAATGCAACTACGTGACTGAATCCTCCTCGCAGGCCCAGCTGTGCATCCGTCTTTCCCTCCCTCGCCTTCTTCCTTTCTCCTCGAGAACTACCCCCCTGTATCATTAGTACACGCCTATTACTGCATTACTCCGTGGCCCGAGACCGATGTGGCCAGGTTGCGGCTTAGTATTACAACGAGATGTGTATATGTATATATCCCTTGGACGATGAACCTTCGCCTGCGATCTTAAGCCGATCCGAGCCAGTTGAATCCTTCTCGCTATAGTACACCGAACTCTTACTTATTCGCTACTCGTCATACCTACGAATTATTTACAGCAACTTACTGTTTCTTGTTCCATTGGCTTTCCAAGTTATAGTGCCAACAGAGTTCGCGGTAACGCACCGTAACACTTTAATTGGCGGAAAAAGCTTCGTGTTAATAGAGCATGTATAGAGATAGAGATGTACCTGCTTCAGGATGATTAGAGAGTAGTTACGAGTACAAGGAGTTATAAGCTATATTAACGCAGTAGCCTAACTATGTATTAAGAATTCCATAAGGCGTAGATACAATGTTCTGAAACACTCCCATCCTATATTTCCAGGGTTCCGGTAGGGCCGATAAGGTAATCGTGGAAAGTTCTCTGCTATGGGATCAGACATTCCTGGATTCAAGCGCCGTCTGAAGAGTCTCCCTTAGAGCCAGCGGGAGTCGTGGGTAAAGAGGCAGCTTTATTAGGTGCAAATTGCATATTCCGACGGGGCGCCGCGCCGACCTCTGTTCGTTGCACTTTGCGCACCTCTCCCGTCCAGGTCGTTTCCGCTTGAGCCTGCACTCCCTGTGCATCGGCTCTCTGTGCACCTTTAAATAAGCGAATCACGCGAAACCGCCCGTAATTGCACGGGCGCGCCTCTGTACACGTGTATACCAGTTGGAGAACTCATGTCGCGATGGGTATCTCTATGCAAATGATCTGTTTCTTAGTCGTCCTCCTCCTCTCTTGCTCGCTCGCACTCTCTCGCTCCGTTGGTGCGATCAATTGCGCGTGTCTTCTTCATTACCCTGAACGAACGAGCGCCCGTTCGTTCATAATGCCCCAATTACGCGAATCTCACGCGAAAGAGATAACAGAGTTAAATAGTGGGAATCACATGCAAATAGACTGGATGCCTACACCTAACAAATTATAGAGCAACGGTTTCTCGTGAATCTTTATATATACCTTATTTTATTGAGTATATACAACTAATTACTATTCTCTCGCTTCTGTTCTTACTCGCTACAGATGTAGAGGATTGTCGCCGGGTTGCTACGAGAGCATTGGGGGGAATCTGGAATTGGCGGGACTCTCCAGAGATGACAGCTTCCCACTTGGAGGACGAGTCTCGCGATTTTATCCGCGGTTGAAAGGCGCGTAATAGTCGGTGGAGCGCGCGAGATGCTGGCGATAGGCAGCGAGGAACTATCAGATGGCAAAGAGACCCTTCGTAAGACCTAGTCGCCCGGGTTCATCGGCTGAACAATGCCGCAGCTCGACTCTTCGGGAGGAGCGAGTGTCAGCCTCCTTGAAAGGGGATCACACCGAATTGGCTATGAAATTCCTCGCGAAACATCGGCCTGCTAGTTCTCGCCGATGTTTACGTGACCGCTGAAGAATCTCGAAGGTGAAGCATTCGCCTTGCGTCACTGTGAAAAATGCGTCGACTAACGCCAGGTGGATTAGAAGGTTCGGCTGGCTTTACGAGCTTCGTAAGTCATGATCCGAGAGATTTTCCGGTGATGCAGTTCCACTTTCCGCTCTAGTTCTTTCTCGTTTTTTCGATCTAGCATCACTTACTAGTTCCTATCTAAAATTAGTAATTACCAGAAGCGACAGGTGTGCCTTTTTGCATAGAAGTTAATTAACAGATAGTTAACAGTGTGTTAATTTTATGACGAAGTTCCTTAGAGATTAAAATTCGTTTATTCCTTAGAGCATGTAGACATTCGAGAATGGATGCCTTTGGCGAGATAGGCTGGGCGCGCCCGCAATTTCGGCGTTTTTATCCTGACGAATTTATGAATGGTGGGATATATTTGAATGTTGCCGGGAGGGACGGCTCACGTCTAGCCGGTCGAAGGCGTCGGTATTTAGTCGGCAAGATTTCGAACTGGGCTAGGCAGTGGTCGGCCCAGCCGGGATGTAAATCATCCGAGAGTTCTCTAGCGCCACCCCTATAATCACTAGGTCTCGGCCGTGCTGCTTCCTTGACGGCTATCCTGCACCGAGAAATTCGCCCGGTCTCGCTCTTCTAACGCGTTTCCACTTAGATCTTCGGGTACTTGTGTGGTCCAAGGTACCCCTTCAAATTTCCCTCATTAAATCTTTAACTAAGCGTACAGTGAAGAATTCCTACTCCCAATGACCTTCGATTAACATAGAACGGCTGGTAGAGTGTTGAAGAGTATCGGAGTGGAAGATGCAGTTCTAACATTCAACTACCAATGAGCGCAAGGGTTACAATTGCCTGGACGAGCGGTTTTAGGGCAATGGGTCGTAAAGGAGCGAGCGAGCATAGAGATGCAGAGGAGGGCCACAGGAGTGTGTCTGAGGGTGCGAAGGACGCCGCTAAAAAGGCGAGAGGTGGGGGGGTCTTTGGGACCGGGTTAGCCAAATTACAGCTTCCATGTCAGGTGGGGTGATTGATGCCCCTGCACCCAGAAACCGCCGCGGCGTTTTCCAAGAAATTAAATAGAGGCGGAAGATCAGAGGCACTCGAGGGCCTGCTCGACTAGCGTTAAGAGAGAAAAGGAGAGAACGAAATGGTCAAGGATGCAGGAATCGTTAGAAATTCAGCGGTGTTTTAGCGAGTCCTTAGCGTAAAGTGATTGCCGGTGCTACGGGGTTATTATGTATGCGCAAATAGGGCGTTAATCGTATGGTTTTGCTCTCCCGTCGACTGGCAGAAGTAAATCTTGCGAGTGGCATGTTTTACGGCTGTTGCCAGAGGTCTTACCCCTGAGGGGTCCTCTAACAAGCACTACAGTTTCGTCAGAAAAATCAGTGGAGGTGGAGACTAATTTTCAGTCTGATACAGCATCCTTCCCTATCTTTCTAATCATTCCTGTGGACAATTAGTCCTAATCTTTATCGAAATAAAAAGAAAGAAACATTCCCGGAAAATTATATAGAGGGTAAAAGTGTGCGATGGGAATTGCAGTAGGTGTTCAGGGGTTTTCTAAGGGCTCGTTGGGTGCACCTTTGGTCCACATGCTATGTGCACGGGGCACGTTGGGAGGATGCGGTGTCCCGGAGGAGTCGTGATGCAATAAAATAGCGCCACCCACCAGGCCCGTTGCTATCTACCGAGGATCTCCGTAATGCCTCACTTCGGGGCCGCGGTCCTCTGGACAGGCCGGGGCCATGCACGCTGCCCTGAAAAGAAGCGGACCCCGCCGGAGGGCAGGAGTGCATAATGAACTCGTTAATTAACTATCAGGAAGCTCGATCGAATCTGATAACGATCCCTGCCACACGACGCGCCTTTCTCTGTCCCTGCTGGGACACCAGCCGCGTGCACCTTTCTCAGTTCCCGAAGGATTCGTCTCTTCTCGCCTCTTCCTTCTCGCTCCTTCGCCTTCCACCTCCTCTTACCTCGAAGCCCGAAATTCCTCTGTGAGATACTTCTCGTGCCCGCTCAACACGAGGAGCTCTGGAATTTAATGTAGAACGCGATCCTTTCCACTCTACGAAGTATCTAAAGATCGAGAGTCATAGGAATGGGACGTTACTGTCTTAACTTGCAACCTGCATCTGCCAGATCAGTTTGCATGTTCGTTCCCATTGTCACGCACGCATGTCACAGCGTCCGGTGACAAACGCCGTCCTGTTCGTTATCAATTTAGGAAATGCGCTCGACTTTCTCACCTAACTGGTCAGCCGATGTGCGCGGAAACCGGAGAAAAAAGCAAGTAATTAGTGAGGCCGTGCTTAATTACAGGGCTGCTCATGCAAACGACTGGTCTCTGCACGAGCGTACTCAGCTCTCGTGACGAGATGTACGTGCACGATAGCCAAGGGAGCGACCGATTGGGCAATTACATTAAGGCATGCGCTTCCAAGACTTAGCTTTACTCTTCCAGATTTGATAGATCAGTGGTTCCTAGTTGGAACGATAGATCAAGGAACGCGGGCCATTTAAAAGCGCATCAAAGCTCCCACTTTGATTCGGAGCACCAGCTGATTGATATACGCTTAATAACAGAGGCTGAGAAGGACGCCGAAGCGAGAAAGAGGAAAGTTTCCGGCGGGGCTTTATGGGATCCTCTCAGGGATTAGCTGGCGATCGGAAGGAGAAGGGAGAAATAGGAGGTCCAGGATCCCGATTAATCGGAGTCCCTGGAAGCCGGTTGCGGGTGGTACCCCGCTGGTAGATCGGCCTCTAATAATACGGTTTTATTCCGCCGAGGCTTCCGACGTCTCGGTGTATCGCGACGCCTCCGGCTATCTTGCCTAGGCCTCCCTTCCAACTTCTCCCTCAGCTTCCTCTTCATCCTTCCTATTACTATCGCGAAATTCTCTAGCTACAACTTTCCACATTCGGCACACCGCTAGGATTTTCTATTCGTGCATGATTGGAAAAAGAAACTTGTTTTCGAGATACACTTGGCACTTGGCGAGACGCTGTCAAAGAGCGAGAAAGAGTGTTGTTTTAGTTTGTGTCGAAAGGTGTAAGGTGCGAGGAGTAGACGTTTATTTTCGTCGACGTCGAAAGTGCCATGCATGCAAATCCGCCTAAATGCCGCCGCGACGGCTGAATGGGAATGAGGCTTTTACGCGGTAGGCGCAAATATATTATTATGCATTCAAGGCGTAATTCGTCGAAAGCCGGCGACCGGGGAACGATCGATCGTGGCGCGATCACGCATTCACGCATGCACGATCGATGCAATCGAGCCCTTCGTCGGATGGAACAACTGGTCGATGGAGTGTATTTTTGGCACTGCCAGGAAGTCCCCTCTGCCATCACTGGTAACTTCATTCAGCCGGAACTCGTTGGACTTCTGCTTCCACGGGAGTTCGATGGAACTCCTCGATCCCCGGGAGTCGGAGTTGATCTGAAAAGTAAAAGAAACTGGTCGGGCGAATGCCCGGTAGACAGCGCGCCTAGAAAACCGCAGACATTTCAGGTATTCTCTTGATAGAGTAGACGCAACGAGAATCCCAATTCTATCGTCAATCTTGTATCTTTCACGGTGAATGGAAGAGCTGTCGATTAGAACATACGCGTGTGTTAGAAAGGCGTGGAATTAATCAATATAACAATTGTAGAAAAATTGTAAGATACATGATTTAAAAATAGAGATTTAACTTTTAATTATTCAGTAATAAATTTAATTATAAAAGAAGAATAAGACAATATGCAGCGTGACTTTCCCAAGCAGGGAAAGCAGCAGAAAAAAATGTGAATGTACCGACTCGAGTCAGCATTCATATTTTTCTTTTTCCTCGGAAGTCTGTTCACAGGCATGAATCGGTATAAATAATTAAATCGCTCGAGGGCAGGCACGAGTTGCGTGCGAAAGTTGGGCATGGTGCCCTCGTAAGTTCGTGCACTTACCGCAACAGCGCACTTTGAAGTGGCCGACGCACATAGATCGTTCTGTTCTCTTCTCTTCTTCTGGTGGTTCTCTCGCACCTGTTTCCACCGGCAGTGGCGGTGGCGGCGGCGGCGATTGTTCGCTCACTGTCTACTTCCTGGCGGCGATTAGGCCAGCCTAATTGTCGCAATAAATAACAGTCGCACGCTTTTCGCGTCACAACTCGCTCCCGACTCTTCCACCTCTGGCTTCCACTGATTTCTGTTGGTTTTCCTACTTTCACACTTGACAGACACTCCGTACTTGTAAACGGCTAATCCACTTTGACTCAAGATAGACTATGGACTTTCTGAGTCTATAAGAGAAAGAGAGAGAGAGAGAGACAGAGTTTCCGGCTTGCATAGATTGTTCTTTATCTTTAACCAGTACTTCTATAATTTATTTTAATCCTTTTCGAGGAATGAGCATAGCGCACAGGGAATAAGAAGTACGATTCAGTATAATCGCAGTACCCACGTGCGAAAAAGTAAATAATAGTAATAATAGTAATAACTAAGAATGGCTCTTCCTCCTCGAATGACTACTCTGATTATCCGCTTGGCGATCCCACATTTCGATCGCATCCGTGAATGCCGAGTCGAATTAAAATTTATACTGGCGTTACTTGTACTTCGCGTTCGCATGTGCGCTCATGTGACTGACTGGCATCACTCTTCACACGCTCGTCTTATCGAATTGCTTCCATTGCTCGTGCGCCGCGCGTTCCTTACCGTTTAATATTCCTCTTCCGGCTTTTTGATATTTTAACGAGCGGCGAGCGCACTATCCTATGATTTGGAATACGAAATGGAGTGCTGCGCGTCTCTAGTTTGAATTGCGCAGAGAGAAAGAAAGAGAGAGAACAACATAGAGTGTCGCGCAGCACTTTCTTCGTTCCCTCATTAGGCGGAGGTTCGCAGGGGAGCCTCTGTATAGTTGGACTTCGAGTACAGCTCCTCTCCTACTTTAATCGGCTTATTTCTCGTAGGAATTCGACTTCCGCTTCTCCTCTCTAGCTCTTAATAAGTCCTTCCGCTGTTTTACGCGATTCTCATGAAACGAACGATGTTAGAGTACCCGAGCGCACACGCACGCACACACACATCGAGTGTCTTTGCAATAAGATTGCTAGTTAAACGGGAGCCACACGCTGCACGGGACGATGCCTCTTTTTTATCAGATTCTCATTGTGAAGTGGCTGGATTCCGGGAATCCGGCGATTCCACGATAAAGATAACAGTATAGAATAGAGGGGGGGAGTAGAGTAGAGATTTAAGTTATAAGCTTGAGTTCTTTTTCTTCGCGATACATAGATTTACAGGACTTAAAAGAACCGGTTAAATCTCTAATTTACACTGTCGATTTCATCCGATAATCAATTAGCATGTTCAATGCACGGCAACTGATTAACATGCGATGCACGCGCATTGGGGACCGACTTTCAGCTCTCATTTGCATCATTGCCGCGCGTGGGTGGCTTCTTCTTTCAATGTACTTGTCGATCGAGCTATTCTCACGGGTGCAAGTAAACATAGACTGCCCAATCGAGGCATTAGTGTCCCCGAATGCGTTTCCACCCGCTCGTCATCGTCTAAGATTCCGTTGTTCTCCGGACAACGGCCCGAAAACTTTCTCGCAATTTGATGACAGCGTGAACACAGAGCTACACGCATGAAACGCGCTCTTACGAAAGAGTTCTCACGATTAGCCCGTTTTTCCTCGACTTGTTTGGAGTTCTTTACATGGGTCTGCTCGTTCGTGGTGAGCCGTTCCTCGGGACCACCTCTTTAGGGAGTTCTTATTCTTACAGGGTTACTGAATTCCTCTGGACTTTTACTTTAAGCAGAGAAAATCGTACCACACACACTGTCATATACCTCTGTTTACATCACATATTATATAATATTAAAATACTTCACGAGTAATAATATATTTTCAATTATAGTTTATCATTGTCCAAAAATGATTAATTGCGCGCTATTAAAACCTGTCGTTGGAAACGGAAATCATTCAATTTGAAGATGATAATCTCTCTAGGATGTCTTGTATACTCCTCACGCTGGACTGGACATAAAGATTTCGTGTAAAACCAAAGGATGAACGTATCCTTCCGGCAAGCGACGGAAGGCAGTGGGGCAGGTAGAGGAGGATTAAGTCAGCGGTAAGGATTAATGATGTAGGAAGCCGCAAAAGGCTGTTTGGGTGGTAGTGGCGGTGGATGCTAGTAGTTAGATAGAGCGGAATCTGTGTGAGTACGTGTGTGTAGTTGGGCCGTGGCATCATATAAATGCGTATTGAGCTATGCGCTTAATGGGAGCCGGCTTGAGTGCCGCACTGAATATACGGCCGCATGCGGCCCACACAGGCCGCGGGACACTTGGCGCAATTTTATCGCCGGGAAAGGAGCCACTGTGCATAAACGATCGGGGCCGCCACTGCTCACTGACCCCGTGCACCTGACTCACCAAGCCTGCCAGCCGCTCTGTCCAGCCAGTAGAACATCCCACTTTTCATAACATATCATTTCCATTTAAATGCATTCGAAAATCTCCTTGGCATGGTATAATACCGCTTTCTACACTTTAGAATCATTAAACAATGATAGTTATAATGCAAGAACTATCGAATTATGAAGAATTCAAGAAAGTTGGGAAAACTTCGCAAAAGAGCTTGTTGCTTTTTGCTTCTATGTTTTTAATATTGTATTTATTAGTATTTTGGGCGAATGAATAATAGATTACAATGCACGAGATATAATTGCCAGTTGCAAGGAAAGCGGCAAACTGGTTAAACTGCCAACGACAAGCCCACTGTTAAGTATTATGGAAATTTTTACTCGCCTCCGAGGCGAGAGTATCATGTTGGTAGCTCGCTCGGCCAATTTGTGCTTAATTATTCAAATAAATGTAGTTGGAGGGACGCTGCCAGCCAAGCAAATGAGTGAAACGGTAACACGCAATGTCGGCACTGCTAATTCCAGGCGCACATCCAGCAGCGGCATCCTCTTGTAAGGCCGCTCATTAGCATCACTCATGATGCTGCTGATAGTGAGAGGCTTTTCCTGGAACGCGCCTTCCCCACCCTCAGTCTCCTTCTTCCTTACTTCTAGCCTTGCAAAATGTCGGTAAGAATCAACGAATACAATAGAACAATGATTGACAACACCTTAGTTCTTTGATGCTGATGATCCAATTTCGACGAAAGCATTTACTATAGAAAAAGTTTGAGCATTGTAAATCAAATTTTGGTATGGTTGAAATGCGAGGACAAATAGAACGAGTGGAATATCTAGTTGGAAGGAAGGAAGGCGGTAGCCTTCATGCGACCTCAAGCAAAGTACACACGAGAGCACACGTGGTAGCCGAGCTCTCGCAGATCGACGGGAGAAGGCAAACCCAATGCTATTGAGCTGCGAGCAGCAGCAGCAGCCCTTTGCACCGGTGAAATTGGGCGTACGAGCGAGCTCGACGGAAGCGGAGGAAGCGGAGGAAGCAGGGAGAGGTACGGGGCGCAACCTTCTGTGTCCCGGGCAAGACATAAAACGGCCTCGTTCGACATTCCAGCAACGTAGGAACTCCAAATTACCCTATTCTATCCGGCAGCCTGGCCGCACTCTGATTCTGCGAGGCATTTTCTCTCCCGCGCTCTTCTCTCTCTCCCACACTCTCCACGCTACACCAACTGAACGTGCCAGCCACGCGAAAGCAGCCCCGGCGGAAATTTGTCATTCAAATCGGCACCCCGAAGGACTTCCGTTCCCCGTACTCCCACTTGGACTATAGAGCTGCTATAATTCATGCAGAAACAGTGCCATTTGAAAAACTGGACGATCCGCAACCGAGGAAGGTGACACGTAGGAATGTGAAATTCCCAAGGTAGTGGTGTACGGTTGTTCCAATTTGGCGTGTTGGCGGTACTCGAGTGTGAGGGACATTTTAATGCAGGAAGCTCGGTGGACACGTAACTCCGTGATTAGGTAGGACAGAAACGTGTCAGGTAACGACGCCGGCCAGCAGGTGAATATACCGCCACCGCGGCGGTAGCCAGTTCTCCGGGCGTGCAAGCGTGTTGCACCTCTGTCTTTCGTAGGAAGCAACCGAGTGAGATTTTCGCTGCCGATATACACTCCTAGCTCCTCTAACCTGGCGCGTTCGTATTCCAACTCGGGGCAACGTGTACCCCGCTCGCCAGTGCGCGCACACAATGACAGACGAAGCGAGAAATTCTCGGAATACTCGCTCGCATGCAAACACGACCTTCTAGCAGGTGCTCTTCTCCAGCGCGCTTTATAATTCCGTCATTCTTTCTATCCCCGAGGAATTACAGGATTATGATTCCCTCGAGAAAGGATCCACTCGAAATCATTGAGGAAGCAAGCCGTTAATACGTGAACCCTAATCCTACTCGATTGCAGTGGCGAAAGGCGTGTGCGCGCTCTCGGCGATCAACACCTAGTAATTCCAATCGGGCCGATGTTTAATCGGTTCTCCATCAGTTATCACCTTATCGGTTATCGGCTTAGCACACGCTCGGGCATAAGTCGCCGCTAATTTTCAATTTAGCTTCGCTGGCAATTTAACCGGGCGTGCGCGCTCGTGCGTACCTGCACACTGCTGTTCGACCGATATATCGGGGCGTACCTGGTGCAACGGCTAATCCCCCCGAGTATCTGATGCACCCTGGCTGCACTGGAGACCTCTCTTCGCTCGGACGATAGCAGGAAGTGCCTTCCGAGCGCACGTGCGTGCACCAGCAGCACACCTCCTTCCAGCCATGGACGAGTATTACTTCCAGTCTCACCTGTGTAGAGCAGTAGTGTACTTTCAAGTGGTGTACTCACCACCGGGCGAATTGTGTCGGCTTCCTTCCTGTCACATCTCATTACCATAGCGCGCCACCGCGCTAATTATGACAATTAGCATGATAATCAAGAAAATTGCCGGCCGCCTGCTGCTCGCGTGAGGCCGTCGCTCTCTCACTCCTTTCCATTGCCAGTGTGTCTCTTGAACTAAGAGAGTTCCAAGTCCGACTCTCTTTCCTCGAGGCTCTCGGTTACACACTTCGCTCGGCGGGCTTTGCATTGCAACTGGCCCGTTAATTAGACAAGTAGACTTCTTAATGAAGCTCGCTTCTCCGAACTCGGAAGAACAGTCAGTGAAACTTTACGCGTCAGCGTGGCTCGAGCGATCTTGCAAAAAGGGGTTAGGGAGGTGTTTAGGGTGCTGGATATATGTAGTTCGTGTGCTTGTGTTTCTCGATCGCAGGCGGGACGCGCGTGATATCAATTGAGACGATCGCCCGGAATTTATAGGTTGGCCAGGAGATCTATATATTTTTATCAGGGCCGATCCGCCTTCTTCATTATCCTCTCAGTGGGAATCTTGGACCGGACGGAGGAGGTTCGCGGCCTCCGTCGCAATGAAAGCGAATCTAAACGGTCACGAACGTAGCACTAGTCATGTTCCAGCTGCTTCCATGAGATATTGCGAAGTTGACTAGTCCCTTTATGGTAAGATTATTAATACACTGTGAATATTTATGCAAATATAGATTTTCATCTATGTGTTCACAGATTCACGGGGGAAGGATCGTGCGAGTATGTTAAATATCGAATTAAAACATTGCGAAGAGTCGCTGGTCTAATTATTATGAATCGTTATGAATATAATTGTCCTTAATGGAAGGGAGAAGGGAATCGTATCGCTGGTGAGCGGATATTCACGCGGAGATAATGGTGTCCATGCCACAAACTAAATTAGCTCGCGGCCGCTACCGGTCCGTGGTTTTACGATTCATTAAAATACCACTCCTTATGCAGCGTGCCTAATTACCAGATGAAAAAATCCGATGGCAACGCCTCTCTGCTTTCGTCTTCCGCCTCATTTTTTCCTTTGACGCGCCTCTTCTCGCTCGGCCCATTATTCCAGAGCGCGCGCGAGAGCGAGTGGGAGAGAGAAAGGGAGAGGGAAAGCGAGAAGCGGCGGTGAGTTTAAGCCAAGCGATATTGTTACTCATCGAGAGGAACATCCGAGAGAAAGAGAGACTGCAAAACTTGCGAGAGTAGATTCGACATTATTTGCCAATTACCGGCAATTACATCCGGAATGGGGAACGGTGGCGGGGTCGTTAAACGAGTGTGCTCGATCGACTTCCAAATACCGATCGACCGTTCTCTCCCGCTGCTGCCGCTCCTTTCGTCACGGGTGCGAGAGTAGGAAAAAACGGAGGCCGCTACTTCATCGGGTAGTCGACAGCCGAAAGGAATGAATCTCATTTCAAAACTTTCAAATGCGTTCGAAGTGCGTACAGTTTAGAGAACTATAACTAGTCGTCTGTTTGATGATGAAACATTCGATTTTTGGGTATGCGAGACTGCTTTTCAAGTATCGCACTTTGATAAATAGAAGTATATGAGGATAGATCATTTCTTACTTGGAATTTAGAATAAGAAGTAGACGATGGAAGCCAAAGGCAGAGAACTGCGAATGCGTGACAAATTCGGCACAGCAATCTTCGTCCGTTGGCTGTTTCGAGGCACTTCCACCAGGGGGATGGAAGAGGCCGACTGGCATCGAACTGTCCGTGCAAATTTCAATTTTAACTGCTAATCTGCCAGCTAATAGCCCGCAGCCTTGAAGCTGCTCTCCTACCGTCTTGCCTGTTCTCCATCAGCCAACTCCCCATCTCACTTCACTGCCCTCCAAGCAGCCTTTTCTTTAACGGCCCTATATAATCGAGCCCTTTATAGTCGTGTGAATGCGCGCTCACGCGCTTATGGGAAAGGCGCGATTTCCGTCGATGCTGAGACTCTCAATGAGATTTCGACGTGAATTTAGGAAACATGTCAAACTCACAATGGCAGAATGCGCGCCGGGAACGAAAAGCATGCCACTGAGATAATTACACAGGGCGATGCACTCAAAATCGTGGCTTCGGGTTAAAGAAATGTGAACTAGCATTTTGAAGGGATACCGAAACTGGAAAGGAATAAGGATCACGAGGCTCGTTCCAATACAGCGGGAATCAAGGGCGGAGTTTTTTCAGCAATTCTCTCAGCGGGTCTTAAAGTGAACTAGTTCTCGACACAAAAATTCGATGGTAACTTAAAGAGTAATATTGCACAATAAATTGCTCGAACCTCAATTGACGAAATGCCCGCTGGAAGCAGTCTCCCAATTTTCAGTGGATTTATTTTTGACTCTTTTAGTACTTTCCCATTTCCTAATGTCCCATTCACTTTTCTCTCACATTCGTCGCTTGCCCGATGATTTATAGCGATATTTTGACGTGAAATATATATATATATATATATTGTACACACATATATATATATATATATATAGGAAAGATGAATTGACAGGCGAGTCTTTATGGGCAAAACTTCGCCACCCTCTCGCCTGCTGACCAACCTCCCTTCTCACTCCACGTTCCACTGAGAGGGCAACGTCCGTCGTTGAACGGGGGAGATCGGGTCGAGACGCAAGGCTCTGACTATTTTTTTCTAATTTGGATATTAATCATGTCGGGGACAACGGGGCCATAAAGTTATCGGGAAACTCGGCGAGGGTCTCTTTCGCCGTAGAGAGAGGCCGACACCAATATAAAGAGCTCCAGGCACTGGAGAGCTCTCCGAGAAATTAACGCATCGATCGGTGCTTGCGCCAGCAGTTATTGTTCGCAGGGTGCTCGTTAATAGATACTAAATAGATATACGTATCCAATAATATCGGTCGTTACTTGTCCAGGATGCTGGAGAAGTCGGAGAAACTCCTTGCGAAGTAGCCAATAATTATAACATTCCTTTCTCTTCCATGGAACATTTGCAGAAAGATTAAGACGTACTTCTCCGGTTGACTAATGTGGAATTTTCAAGGACACCCAGTTACACTTGGACACACTGCCTCTCTAAGGGATGCCGGAAGTCCGACACTCCACTTTCCAGATAAATTTCCAGCCGATTACCGGGATTGCCGGGAGATCGATCTATCTGGTACGAGCTGTACGAGTGAGCGCTCGCTCTCGCACAAGATGTACCCCGCACGAACTAACGCCAAAGTGGCCAATTAGGCTGGATACGAAAAATGTGAGATAGATATGGAGAAAGAGGTAGTGGCTAGCGTTACCGATAAGTCTGAAATTGCTGCGCCCAAAGTCGATCACCATTTCCATCTCTGTTTTGATAATCGTCCCTTACTCGATCGATTCCAAACGATGCTCCTTCATAATCGTCGATGCGAGTGCGAGAGAGAGATGGAGATTTAAAACTATCATGACCATCAAGATTACACTTTCGACAATGCGTTTACAGGAAGTTTACGCTGCCAAGGTACAAAGCGCGCCAGTAATAATCACATTCGAGCCTCGCACTCATGTTCTAATCCTTCAAAGAAGCGAGCAGGTCAGATGAAAGGCTGTACGATCGAGATAGCGCGGGAGAAGCTGCGATAACGGGAAAGTGGATCACGCGAGCGCACACACACTGCCTGTGTATATTCACCGTCAATGTGTTCACCCTGCAATTTCAATTTCGACCGGCTGACTCGTTGGCTTTTTGGAAATTAGATAGCCAGTGGAATCGGAGAGGTAAAAGCGATCGAACAACTGTTCCCTTATAGGTTATAGGGCGGTCTTATATGTAGTGAACGAGGGGCTGCGCGGGAGATAAAAAAAGTCCCATAATGATAGCTTTTTATGACTGATATGTAGATATGTTGGACAATGGACCACCAGTATATCCTGGATTCTGGGAGTATTTGTCCAGTATGTTGAATTGGGGTGTAATATTTGCATGCGACCCAAAGATCCGTAACGAATGTGAAAGTCGTGATGCTTTATTCTTGTAACTGTGCTCTTCGAGGAGAATGATTTTTACGAGGATGGGGCGCGAAAGCCTCACTCTCACCCTCTCATAGTCTCTCGACCTTTTTTACAGGGTATTTAACCCCCTTTGATTTATCGGCTCGCCACTAGCCCTTCTTCTGTGTACCAGCCTATAATATCGCGCACGCTTCGTTAACTATCGATTGACAATGGCTGCCGATATCTCTATGCACTTTTTCTGTCGCCTGTTTATTCTGCCCACAATGAGGAATGACAGGAAAAAACAAAAATGTGCGATTCATCTTGCTTCTTAGTCGTGTCTATTATTGTTCGTGTGGAGTAACGCCTGTTCGTGATGAATTCGAAGTCATCTTATTTCCAAAACTCAATCTACCACTTGGAAACCTTGTAAACTGCTTGCAAACCTGCAAGGAACTTAAAAAAAAGTGGAGAAAGACTTTGATCGCCATTTAATTCGAAGTTGTAGTGATCATCGAGCATCGATCGTATCTTAATGAGAACGCTTTATAACCCGAACTTAACGGGAGTCTGTCACGCAATCTTCAAGACCCATTACCGTCCTCGTTCTTCCTTCTTCTTTCAACGTCGACTCCTCGAAGAGTGCAACCCACACCGGTTGACTTATTCGTGAATTCAAGCTCGAAGAGCGAAATATCTAACTTCGAAAAATATTCAATATAACCCTTTGGAGCATAAACTGAAATCCGGATGAAACTCAAGTGTACGAGAGCAGTGTAATGAAGTCAAAGTGAAGAAAGTCGGCGAGAACTTTCAGGCGAATTGTGTATTCCTATTGCTAGTCCGGGTGCAATTAAAGCTGGTTAGGGAGATAGGGATTAACATAAGAGGTCCGCCGGAGTGGCGGCCGTTCCTCGAAAGCGCCGGCGTCCACCGCAAGAATCGCCGTCCTCCCCTCCGGCCCTCTACCACATATTAGCTGGGTAGCCGTCGCCGTCTTTTGCCTCGCTAATGTGAAAACTCGAGTAAGTCAAGTGGCTCAACTAGCCAACGCGCCTTTGATGTTCACCGCCCACGGGGGCTGATCTCTCTTTTGCCTTGGTGTCGACGCGTGATCACGCGACGCAACCGCGTGTAATCCCACCATGCGATTCCAGTACACTCTTGCAACGAGATATGGCTTCCTTCGGCCCTCACCCTCTCGTCCTCCCGCATCATGAGCTACCATCAGATATGCACGCAATGAATGCGTCGCATGATGACAAATCCACTTCGTTCCCGCCAGTCTTCCGTGGATGCGGAAGATTAAAAAGTTGGTGCAATTTTGCCCGAAGAGATTATCACTCGAAAATCGTACCAACTTTTCCGGCAGCTCGAATAAGTGGGCACACCTGAATGTCATGCCTGCGGCGATGCTACCAGTTTCGGCAGGAGGGAATTAATCCTTCCGGTCGTTAAAGTGCAAGACTCGTTAGCCTTGTGACAGCGGCAGCCGACAGCTGGATTGAATTGAGGCGCGTGCTATATTACGCTTGATATCGCTGTGAAACACTACGCCGCCGCTGCTTAGACCTCGACCCCTTGCTATCCCGGCGCTTCCATTGCCATTACTAGCCCCACTCTTCTATATACAAGGATCAAGCTCTAATCTCATGTACAAGCGGAATGACATGCTCGATTAGTGTAACGTCGATTTCCCTTCGAATCCTGAAAAATGATATTCGTCGATTTTAATCAAGTTAGATTTATTCATATCTCGAGTTCGTCGTATCTATGTCGGTAATGGGAAGTCAGAACTCCTTGATAACTATAATTAGCAATTGGGTTTACTAGGCTAGATTGAGCAAGGTGTCCCACGAGGGATACTTGTCCGAGGGCGACGCCATTCTCTCCGCTCCAAATTGGTCGATTCTTATTTTTGCCCAGGCGATCTTTCGAAATCCGCGCGCGGAATCCCGTGTATTTCTCTATCCCGCTGGCGAATGACAAAACAGAGACAGAGAGGAATTACATAATGCCGAGTGGCCGCGTGCATTGGAATTCCCCGGGCGCTGGTATTAACGTCGATCGGTCTCACGCCTCCTTCTCCATCGCGATACTTCTCTCTTTCTCTCTCCCTCTCTCTCTCTTACTCCGTAGTACACACAGTGCATGTGCAGAATGTGCATGCACGCGTACTTCACCCACGCTCTGAAGCCACTGCAGAATTACAGCGGACGAGGATACGCACGGGTAGGAGTGTGCGCGCGCGACTCGCCGCTGAACGAGCAATTACCTTAATCCAGTGAATATTCCGGAGAGTAAGTACGGGTACGGGGACGTAGCTGCGCAGAAAAAGAGTGGAATTCGCCCGTCGGAATCCAAGATGAGACGGGGCCTTTGGCATCGTAGAACTCGCGGTGTCAGAGGTTACTGTAATTCCAGTCTATTCTTCGTTTCAAGAAATAGTAATTACAGGGATCGAATGATTGCATTTACTTAAACCGGAACATCCGTATTAGAGGCGATGCTAGTATTAATTGATAAAGCACAGGTGAATTAGTGTATATTGTCTTCATTGTCTTCAAGTTGTACGCGTTCCTGAAAATAAATTGGACGTTAACTTGAAGTTGGTCCAGTTGAACTGATTGTCAGTCGAGAATGCTACTATTTAGGAGATGGTGCGGACACATAACGTCACTCTCCCGAATTCTCAGCGGCCTGACACGCCGGCCGGCTGGCCTTGATCCGCTAATTACCACAAAAGGAACCGCTTATTTTGTAATCACACGTTACGTCTCGCGCGACCAGCTCCGGGGAAAATTACCAAGTCGCGAGTGCACGGCACTCCAGCAAACGCGCGCGGTGAATTGAGAGTTCCGTTTCTTTTAATTCAAAGCTTCCGTGTAACTTACATGACTCCCCCGCCACGAATGCCTAATCTTTTCCGGTATTCTTCGTCTGTTACACTTTACTCGCATAATCTAACCAGTTGTGTTTTTCGAAATAAGTACTGATTGAAAGTTACAATTAATAGACGTAGAGTTTGGATGAGGTTCGGATGAAAGAGATGTTTGGAAAATGGATGTCGGTTGGAGGTGTTCGAGGATGCTTTGGAGTTGCGAAAGCCAATGGGGAAGGGCCACGGGTCGGCTCCCTTTGATCCATGACCACCTATATAGGCCAGTTCGCGGGCTGGCTTGTGAGGAAAAAAGCGAAAACTCATTATTATCCCCGCGGGTCGGGAAAATCCGGGGCGATAGATATAAGAGCTAGTCGTATACCTGGCCTCTCGATTTCACGCCCGTAGCGGCAGCGGCGCCCCTCAAATTAATCGCTTGCCGAAAACCGCCCTCCAGAGCTTACCAACACCAACAAATAGCCCCACTTCCTCTCATCGATGCTTCAGTCTGTGTACCAATGACTCTTCGAATTCGACTTTGACCTTCGCCTCACTTACACTCTCTCATAAACCTGACCTTCCAAGGTATTTGCATCTCCAAACTGTACTAATCCATTTGTCGCCTTTTCAACACTCCTAGTTATAAATTTCACAAGTGTCCGACGTCGAATATTCAAGGTAAGCATTAAGTAAAAATCACCTTTAAAAATCGCGATTCTGCAAAGGCCCGGAGAAAGACCCTTTTACGAGTGATGGCGGCCGACTGTTCTCTCGAATTGCGCGTCGTATACTTCTCGAGGAAGAAATACGGGCGTACAGTAAAAGTCTCGGGCAAAAAAGTCCCCGGAGCAGTGGCAAAGTATTTTTTCCTCCTGACGGTACATTCCGGGATCCGTTAGATCGTAAAATAATTAGTCAAGTAATAAGCGATCTATGAGGATCGCCGAGATATACCTGACCCGAGTCGGACAAGGGGGATGCAACAATACACTGTGAGGGATGAATGAAGGCCGGGCGAGGACGATGCCGGCTAGTTCTTTGCATAGTTTACCTACTTTTTATAAAACGGTAAAACTACCTCTCAGGGATACGCAGAATACAAGCTGACCCGAATAAGAGGGACGCGGGGTGAAGGAAGAGAAAAGAAGGCCGGAAAAAACGACCGCCCGTCTCAGACGAGAATAGCTAGTAAAGTTCGGCCAGGCTCTTAAGAAGTTTTCCGTGCGAAAAGTGGCCGGAACAATCGGCGAGGGCACCACCTTTCGCCCTCCCCTTCGCTACATGAGTACACGCGAAGAATTTAAAAAATAGCATGGATCATAAAAAATCGAGCGACAGAGTGCCACTAAAATCTAGCAGGCATAAAAGTACACTCGTCGACGAAGTGCCACTGCCAATGGACTCGCAGCGATTTTTTTTTTATAAAAAACCTAGTTTAGAGAATTTCTCTTTGTGGATATGGATTCGGTGGATACCGGCCACTCGAACGCTCGCGAGTCCCGCAATTCCAGGGGTGGTTCGGCTCTGGATACAAGTGGCTCGGTTATTCTATCAAGTCTGACCCAGTTTTTATTTGCTCTCACTCGAATCGCCCAAGGAAAATAATGTTTTCGCGCACCTGGCCCCCAAGAGAGACAGAGCGACCCACTGCGAGGGGTGGTTAAATCGCTCCACTGCTGCATGAGAGCTTTTTTGCTCCTTCGATCGAACCTCTTCGAGCACGCATATTCCACAGGATCAAACCTCTAATTTTCCGCGTAATGGGGCGTCTTTATTATTGGCAGGGGGGTGGCGTTTCACCGTGCAGTCTAAAGAATCTCCCATGGAGAGCGAGATCGAGGATAAAGGTAGCCTGGATCTCCTGTATCGGGTGGGGTTTTTTTTTTTGCCCGGGAAAGTACAGAATGAAAATCGCCGTAACGGTAACAGCCTCCAGCGGGAGGAGAGTCCGCCGGAGTTTACGGATACCACGACTACGTTCGGATTTCTCTATTGTTGGTATTGGAATAGCCAAATGAAAAATTCTGCCTGGTCTTCGAATAGACGGGCGAACGGTACTCCTGGGTAATGTGGGTCACAGGCCCGCACGCACCGTTCGCAAGTTCAACGAATAGTTTCCTGAGGAATCCTTTAATTTCTCTTGACCGAACGAACGGCTTTCGGGCCGGCTATTGGTAAGAAGACGCGATCAAAGAACGATTCTCATACCTGCAGGATATCTCGGGTTCGCGGTGGTTAGGTGCAAGGTAAACAGGGGCAAAACGCGCTGCTCCCTTTTTCCCCGATTTTGTCATTATCGTAAATCGCCGGGCTCGCAAGAAAGTGGTTGGAGTCGCGAGCCGCTGGCAAACTGGTCCAGGGAAGGCAGGGAGGCAAGCAGGCAGGGAAGCAAGCAGGCAGGCAGGCAGGTTCCGAGGGATAATGCCGCTTTGTCAGGGAGCGTGTTCGCGCGTGCAAAGTGAGGTGTTCGTCCAGTGAGAGGAGAGCCGCTCTTTTAGTTGGGTCGGGAGCCGCAGGTGGCCGAATGCCGGCCTGCGATTCACACATATCCGAGGCGCACAAACAGGTCGTGGCAGGGTCGTAGGGTCAGCCAGTGCCCACAGTCACTACCAGTACTCTCCCGAACCAAACCGCATTGATGGTTCGATCTCACGACTCCACTACTGACACCTCCCAAGTCGGTGTGGTCGTTGAGAATTCCTATAAACTTCGAGGAGCCACCGACTCACCTGTTCCGAAGGGGTTGGCCCTTTTAACTGAATCAACATGTGACGAATCCGAGTTAAGCATCTGACAAGCCGCTCGAGGGCAAGTGGCAGTTATGTGGCAGGACTGGCAGGTAAACTAACCATTTCCATATGGTTACCCCTTCGAGCAGGTTGGCTGAACACGATAAAGCAAGGGGAAGCCTACCCTCGACACCTGTTTACGGCTGTTACCTCATGCAAATACCCGTCCGCGCGATGAATAAAAAACGCCCCGTCTCCCTAGGGGAGAGAAAGGGTTCGCTTTATTCAGATTAGCATCCCACCTATGCCATTTGAGACGGGCCCTTCAACCCAGAGCCACTCGATCCTTTCGGCACACCGCGCGACAAGTGTCTCAACCCCTTTCGGGCGCGTGTCGACAATGAATACCCGTGCATGCTACTCACTTTTTTATGAGTGGTTCTCCTTCACGATCCATTGACTTCTCATAGCTTCCCATTGAAGGCGATCATCCTGATCCTCTCATCGTAGGAATTCGAGAAAAGTAGTCATCCCCTTCGACTATTAGAATCCTCGGTATCCTTGGCCCTCGGTTAAATCAGCATGCGCCAGTCTCCGGACTCTCGGAATCAGAGCGCGTAGATATTATTCGCGCCTCTCTCGCGAATTCGGCCTCGGTAGGGGCGTCATTAAAATCAATACTGGCTCGCGCCATCCTCGTCTCTCTTTCTCCAATTCCCTCTTTCTTCTGCTTGCTTTCGTCGCAGTTCCACCGGAATCGTCGATGCTCCTTGCACCCACGAGCGAGAGGGTAGCCGGGCGTTCGGGGTGGGGTGGTTCTGTTGGCATCGGCGTGGGAGTCCCTCGGATGGTAGGGACTAAGGGTGAGTGCGAGTGAGTGAGCAGGAGAGGCGAGTCCGGCGGGAGGAAGAAGGAGGGAGCGAGGAAAGGCGCTGTGAGTATAGGTAGACAGGGGCTGGCGAGGTTGCCGCGATAAGAAGAAGGGTGCTTCGGGGTGGTAGTCACCCCTCGGCGGCGATAAGGAGTGGGGCTAGCGTGCCCATGGCCAATAAGAACCTCTTTAAAGCACCCTTTTTGCGCGCGGAACTGCGCATGCCGGATTCAAATCTGGGCGAGCGAGGGAGCGAGCTGTCGAGTGGGGTTGTACACCCTCTTTCTCTCGCACGTTTATTCTCTGCCACCCTGCCTACTGGCCGAGAGCCGGCGACGCCGGCGTCTCCGGCGTCGGCGGGGGTGGCTGCTCCTCCGCTGTATGGAAATATGATAGCGCGATAAAAAGAGGAAGAATGGCAGGGATGGCTCGGGATCCGACAGGGTGGGAGGGCATGTCGGGCACCCCCTGACCAATAAAAGGCCCAGTTTAAAGCGGCTCATTTTTTCCCCGACCGACTGCGCATGCTGATTTCAAAACCTGGGAGTGGTGGCTCGCGATGGATGTGTATGGAAATATGATAGGCGAGAGGGAGGGCGAGGAAAAGACGCGAGAGGTGAGAGCACGAATCCCAGCTATGGCGGACACACAGTTCCCTCGGCATTTTTGTCACGGCTCGACTTATTTCTCCCGGCGGCTACTTGAGTACCGGGCTTCTGCTACGATTTCCAATTGAAGTGGCCACCAATAGATATCTTTCTTAACTAGCATGATGCATTAAGATCCAGTGGGCCGCTCGATGATTGCTAAAGTGGTTCCCTCGCCCTCAGCTGGACTCCGATCGATAAGTAAAATCGTGCTCGCACAATGATGATTGTGTTAGCGTGGCTCCACAGAGTACCCATTGTTTGCTTGTCCAAAGGAGCTCGGACCTGTAGAAGTACCCACCTGCTGCTGCTCCCAAATTCATTGAACTATGAAAGCGACCCGCTCGTCAGGTACTCCGATCCCTATCTATCGTACATGCCAACAGGCTACGGGCCTACCGTGATATTCGAATGATTGGTTCGTCCAGAGAACTTGGACTGACCGAATCATAACTTGACACTGAGCACGGAGTACCCGAGGCTTCGCAATACGAATGTAATAGTGATGAGAGTAAAGTTCGCGTGGGTGGTCCACCGTCGGAGGTTTCTTGCGGCTAGCCCTCTAACTAATTCCACCTACGACCCTCTCCAGTCCCCAGCTACCACTGTTCTCCACCGTCCGCAGGATATCCGTCTCGGTATGCGCTCGCCCGACCACGTGCTGGCTCATTCTACTCGACAGTAAGCCAGCCGTAACACCTAACATGTTGGACCTTGCAACTTGCAAGTCTTCCCGCTGTACTTTGTTGCTTTCAAATGTAAAAATGGCTGACAATAATTATTGTACAATCGAGTAATGACAATTGGTAATAAATAGAATCTCGTGCGCACAAATCATTAGCACTTTGTCGTGTTGACTGTCGCTTGGTACATCAGTAGCGAGCCAATCGGCGAGGTAGGATCGATCGTTGCCGATCGCGAATCCCGGCAGCACGGGGGCTCCCAATTTAAATGGCAATCTAGCGCAGTAGGGGCAGAGTGGCGAGGATTGGCTGGCGGCGATGCATATGCAAAGTGCAGTGGACCGGCCATCCCTCTGCTCTCCCTCTCTCACGGGAGAGAAGGAGCAAGCGGGAGTGTTGTAGCGCGGGGCGAGCTTTGGGATCGGCGGCGGCGGTATTGCCGGCGTTTCCACGCGAGGTAAAAAGGCGCGCTCGCGAGAAATCGCGAGTGGCCGCGACGAATTTCGCGGGGCGGAGCCGCGCTTGATCCGCGTTTCACAGCGATTGGAAGTCCCGCGCCCCACCGGCGCTCGGCCAAGTCCCCACCAGGGTGTCGGAGCTCCGTCGGAGGCAGAGTCGGCAGGCCGTGGCTCTCGGTGCCGGAGCGTTGGCCTAGCCTCGGCATAAGAGCGTCCTTGTCGCACTCGGGGCCACCCTCGACTCTGCCCGAGCGTTCTCCTCGTGCTCGCTCGTTCGCACTCGCACCCACCTTCCCCGCCGTTATCCTCCTTCCACCGAGGCGAACGCGCTCTCACTCACTCGGGGACTCCCCCACCTCGGCTGGACGGCCGGTTCGTCTCGTACGCGGCCGCGTTCGCCGTGCTCGGTAGGCGGCCAGCCGGCCGTACGTGGGCCCTCTAGTGTAGCTGCACACATGCACGCGACAGCATCTGACCGCCGCAGCCGCCGGCCGTAGCCGCCAGCACCACCCGTGCACGCACCCGAGAGCACCGGAACTCACCGTGACCCGACAGCGTGTCCTTCGTGCACCACCTTGTGTTCTCTGCCGCCGCCACCGTCGTCGTCGTCGCCGCCGCCGCCGCCGCAGACACCGCTGTCGACACGGACCCTCGAACTTCGGGCGCCCGGCTACCTGCCCGATTACGCCCGGCCTACTCGATTCGGCCCTCGCTCACCCGGCCACTTTGCCTGCCGGATACGCACCGGCAGGTTGATCGCGCGCTCTCCTCGTCCACTGCGGCACTTAATAGCGGGCAACTGCTCTGGACACTCACGTGCTACCGCACACGGCAGCGTGGCGAGCGCGCACTTGAACGGGACAGGGGGTTGATAGTGCCGTTGGTGCTATGCTAGGGTGTCCCAAGGCAGGCTCGAGCCAGGACAGTCTTGGAAACAATGGTACTCGTGTGATATACTGTTAACGTTACTCCTGACTCTGGAAATGAGCTCCGTTCCCTTGGAGCGGCAGAGGTGATATCACTAGTGACAGTGAACCCAAGGAACTAGTGCTTGAAGCAGCCAGAAGTTCTCCAGTATAAGTACGAGAGATTTGCGTGCAGTGTGCGCTAAGAATCGCGTTTGCACTAGTGCTAGACCCAATTAAATCGAGGTACAAGAACCCTGTGCTGATTGTCAGTGTAGTGTTACGGAGTATTGTGAGACACGGCAGTCGGATAAGGCCCCGCTCGAGTTATAAAGAAGTAATGCTCGCAGAGGATACGAACATACTTCTAGTGAACTTAGAGGCTTCCTGAGCCTCCGGAAAACTGAGCTTGAAGTTTTACCAAGTCATCTGTTCATGTTACCATCGAGAGCTTGAAAGGGACATCAAAGTTGGGCCTAAAAGGGGAAGAAATTGGTCGGCGGGTGAGAGATAGTCGATTTCCCGGGTGGCAGTGGTCGAGTGAGGCGAGCACGTTGGATCTCGCGGCGTTGGTCGCTTACGGGGGCGTCTCTGGACCCAGGGTCGCGGTGGCGGGCACCGGGGTCCTCGCGCTACCCGGCTTGATACCCGAAAAGGGTCTATCATCGCCCGGAAGCCAGTCGAAAGGGAAGTCCGCAGGGCTGGCGGGCCTCGACAGCGAGGCGGTGCGCCGGTGGGTCGCCGAGGCCGCCAGGACCGTCCGGCAGATTCCACCACCGGTGCTCGTGCCCTCAAGCTCCCAGCAGCAACATCATCACCACCAGCAGTCACAGCAGCAGCAACATCATCACCAGCAGCCACAGCAGCAACATCAACAGCCGCAGCAACATCATCGCCAGCAGCAACAGCATCATCATCATTCGGCGCACCGTCAGCGCCAGCAGGACTCGAGCCCACCGTCGGTGGCAGCCTCCCCCTTTGGCTTGCCATCACCGATGACGCAGAGTCCAAGCATGCATCTGCTGGAGAACAACAACTTGGTCGAGGTTGCGATGGCCCAGCAGCAGCAGCAGTCCCAACAGATGCAGCAACAGAAACAGAAGCAGACCAGCCCAACGAACAACAACACCATTGAGGCTTGGAGATCGATCCAGGGTGGCCACCAATGGTGGAGTCCACCGAGTACCGTGCACCAGGAACAGCAACAGCAACAGCAGCAGCAAGTGGCATCGATCCAGGTGAGCCAGCCGCAAAGTCTGGTCGCCGGACAGGTGCAGAGGCACCAGTCGCAGGTTCACTCGGAGATCGACCAACCCCTTGACTTCTCGGTGGGCTCGCTTCAGCAGCAACGGCTGCAGAATCGTGTGAGGACTATGCAGGAACGTCTGCAAGGCAGAATCCACGACAACAACAACGGCACAATCACCGGCCAGAAGATCGCACGCGCTGCCAGGCGAAGTTACAGCCCGAGCGAAGCCAGCAGCAGTAGCAGCGAAGATGAGGGTGTCTCCACCGGTGGCAGCCCCTCTGGACCACTTCGGTGCGCTGAGCATGGTGAGTGACAGTGATCTCACACACACATTCTCACTCATTGTCTCTCTTTATCTCATTCATTCCTTCTGTCTTAACTCTTCCCATTGCCTGAAAAATTCCTTCGCTCGTTTGACGAGGATTGCGCCTTGCCGAATTGCGTTGGCTGCATAACGCGACGATAACGCTGTCGCGCTGACGTAACTCATTGTACTGTCGCGTATTCAGATTAAGCCAGCTCGTTTATCACGATCGAGCGAGACAATTCCCCCGAGTTAATGGCAAGAGGATGTTTGCAATCGGATTGCGCAAGCCGCCGCCCGCTGCTCGAGTTATTCGTATTGCAGAAATGTTTGAAGATTCGGGTATACAGATGAGTTGTGTTGGTGACGGAAACAAGATGCTTGACGGGCTGGATTTTCAGGGAAAATACGAGTTCTGCCTCAATGTTTGCTCTCAATGGAGAATGTTCCATGTATGTTCGACACCCTCGCATTAGTTCGCCAGGGCTTTTGTTGCCCTTGGTGGTTGCATTGTACGGCGTTCTCATTGTCCGGGCAATGCAACCCCCATGTTTTTCAGGGTGCATTTACCTGGAACGTCTGATTCGAGCTCTTATTCCTCTTACTCAATGAATACGTCTGCTCTCCTTTCAATCGCATATTTATGTCGGTTGTTGCCTGTAAGTAAATTGCGCGCGCTCGCCCGCAGGCTTATCAGGGCCGAAGAGTGTCATATCGGGGCCTTCAATCGGCTTCAACGAAAAACACTGACGTGCCCGCGCCAGGTGGATTAGAGTATGATTCTCCGGGAACACACATGACTAATGCCCCTTTAATTCACTGTATCTCAGCAGCGCCCGGTGTACATTTGTCCGGGGAACACGCGAAATCCGTGCCGGCGACTCGCTATCAATTTCTTTGTAGCGTGATTCGAGTAGGCCGATAACACTCCCGCATATTAAGTTCGTGAGTCATCGAACTCTAGCTTGTCGATCCCTCGATGACCCAACCGTCACAGCGAATCCCCCAGGATTTCGACGAATTTCCGTATGTCACTTTAAGAAATACATGCGACACATATTGGGAAGTGGTTATCATACCACTTAGATAGTGCTGATTGAATGTAGAGTTTTACCGGAGTTAACACTCGCATTGCCAATCATCATCATGCCTATCACGCGGTGCTCGAGCGTGCACCTTCGATTTTTCACGATCGCCGTTAGTCCTCGAGTAGAGGAGATAAGTGGTCGCTCGATTTTCCGATTAAGTCCGATTGCACGTGTCACCACGGATGATGATACTAACACTCCTTTAGTCCGAGGCGAGTAGATAAAACGAGCATGCTTAGGTAAATCCTTGCCTTCGTATTCGTGGTATCATTGCGCAGACACCTCGAGATAGATAAAGCTAATGAGGGGAGGAGGAAAGGTGCTGCCGGAAAAATGCTTAGTACAGCCATATTATCTATCTCCCTCTCTTAACGATGACTTATTCGTGCGCGTGAGAAGGCGGGCGATGGACGATGGAAAAAACTAAATATTATTGTGGACACTTCTCGTAGGCCGCGCTTATCTCGCGTCTTCATTATCGCGATATAGAGTGATGCGCGCACCGGCCACATTGGTCAAAAATACATGTACCGCCTCAATAATCCCTTCGACACAGACTTACATCGGTCAACCAATATTTAGTCAATTTCCCAAGAGTGTCCTTTAATTCTGGAAAGCTCGTTACAAGAAAGAAACCAGCAGTAACAGTAATATAAAGAACCTAGTTCCACGGCGAAACCACTGAACCGCAAAGGGTTAATTGGCTGGCGAATATAATGCAATTCGTTGCATAATTTCGATGAAATGCTACTGGCGATAAGCGGGAGATGTTTCGTGAAAAATTTAATCATGTCTTGATTTCCTGACGATCGATAAGACAATCCTCTAATCATAATCACGTCTGGGATAATCCGAGGTAATTACTTGACTTGTTGTCGAAGAATACTTGGATTGGAGTATCTTAGTTGGGATATCGCAATATATACTTGTGCCAGGCTCATTCTCTTTCCTTCTCTACATAATTGCAACATTATTCAAAAATGCAATCATCGGGCAAATAAACCTGCGTCCGTGGTAAAGTTGCGCCCGATGAAAAAACTTGGCCGATAAGGTATCAATTCCGATAAGGAGCGCCTCCTCTGCGTAGAGTCTACAGCGTCGCGCGCTTGTTTGAATAAATATGTCCACGTAGACACGTGATCGGGCAATAGAGCAGCGCCATTTTCGACGAGCGAGATGAAGTGAGACTGATACACATATACAGGCAGGTTCACTACGTGTCCGGCGATGATGAAAAACCTTATTTTTGAAGTGAAATCAAAGTGTGCTCTAGATAGCGCGTTATATAAGCTGTAGACACGGCGGACCTTCGACTTCACGTCTGCACCTTTGATTCGTGAACGTTGAATCCACTTGTGATTGCAACAGTTTTCTTTTTCTCACTTATATATTTCGTGATTCCGACGATGGGAGCGGCTCGGTGGTACTTGATTGGATTTCAGACTTTAGAATGCGAGATGAAGTTAATTGGATTTTGCGCCGAATTTGAAAAGAGAACGGAATAATTTCTTCTGTGCTTAATGGCTCACGCACTTGGCCAAGTAATATGGTTAATTTCAAAGAGGTACGAAGTTGCCAGAAGAAGGTAGGATAGAGTATACCTCCTGGAAGAGAGCCGATTGGCGGGCAAGGGGCTCGCGGACCTGTTCGTAGCCTGAGGCCCCTCGTGTATTACCCTGTAACGTGATACGTGTTTGATTCTACGTTATTTACGGCCCAGGTGTAGGGCGTAACAATGTTTATCACATAATTAGATTCCACGTCCACGAGCAATCTCTATCACGAGGGTGCTTCTCCTTCTTCATCACCACTTTACTCTCTCTCTGTCTCTCCTTTCTTTCACATGAAAATGACCTCACGCCGCCCCTGACTGGCCAACTCCTCTCGATAACAATAATTTCGTGCTGGTGCGTTCTCCATATTGATTTCGCCGACATTTGCCCGCGTACCTTCCTTTTCATCCTCGCTTCTATTTTGTACATTTTCTCCGACGCTCACTAAACTCACGGAGGCTGGTTTGTCCAGGATCTAAGGCGACGTGTTAGATCACATCGCCGGCTTCCATTAGTCACACGAGCACTCGTGCGTGCTCTCTGTAATTAATCGTGTTATTACATGATATTGATACAGCAACTGCCAGGTGATAATTTCATTATTCATTTCAACATCGTAGACTGGTTACGAGGACGCTTTCAAACGATTGGACAGTATTTGGGTTGAAGAGAAACTGTCGTTCGGAGACAGTTAGTGCCGACGGACAACTCGCGTGCGGAAAATTACACGGGCTCTGTGTTATTCGTGAGAGTCAGTGGGAGCTAGCTGATTCGTTCTCGGTTCCTCTATGTTTGACCAGTGGTCATTGGGTTTCTGGACCGCACATTTTTCTAACTTCCTGGAAATAATTACTGTGGAAGTAGCATTGTGAAATAGTTATTCCGAGACAGTTAAGCCAGGGTTTATTTCGAATTAGCCACTGCTGAAGAAAGTCTCTTCGTCGCCGAGTGAGATCGGGATTATTGATCCCTGAACTAATTCGGCCTCAATAACGTCAATATGTTTATTCTTCGGAGACAGGACGGTGGTGTGTCGGTGGGTGAAACGAACCTTTATCGATCGGCAGCCTCGAGTCACTGGAGAAATGAAGGCTTGGCTCGCGCCGAGAGATAAAGAGACGACGGACGGCGTTCGGCGTCCTCGAGAACCGGAAACTTGCGGCTCCGCTAATGTGGATTTCGTGGGTCAACGCAAACACCGGCACCGGGGGGAATATACCGACATCCTCTCCCGGTACTTCCTTGGCGCTCGTGTCCCCGGAGGATCCCGCGGAATTCGGAGAAATCCGTTCGTCATCCTCGGGAATCGGCTTGCATTACTCATACAAGGATGCCAGTAGAGCCTGGTAGGATCGCAATGTCGAAGAAAAAGCATCTCCTTTGACGAATGATTCCCTTCACCGCGATATACACGCTATATGATACACGATGATTCTCGGTAAGAGTTACTTCCTAGTTATGTAGATTGGAAGTATGCAAGTGGCAATGCCCGGAGACGCCATCTTTCGAAACGAGCGTAGAACGCGACGGCTCTTTTACGAGGGAAATAACGATAAAAAGCATTTGCAAATACTATAAGGAGACGGGCAGAGTAATCCGACATTAAGTGCGGTTGAGCTCATCCCTATTAGTAAACGGTGTCGGTCATCAAGGACCGGTGTGTTCTCGGTAGTGTCCGCTCCCGTCATGATGGGAGCTCTCAATAAGGATTTTTGGCGTGCGGCCGGAAGCTCCGGAGTGCAATCTTCCCGGTTATATCACGGTGTAATAGCGTCTTATTTGCATTGTCCGCCGGCTTTCCGATTATAGCCTACTCGGCTCGCTCGAATTAAGGTTGGCCGTAACGTGCTCCGCGCATTCTGCCTTCGGGCTTGCTTCCCGAAATCCTCGGCTATTATGCCCGGACACACGCACGCCTTGGGAGAGGCAAGCTCGTGCTCCTCCACGTGACCGACCACTCGTGGGTGTCGGCCGGTAGGTTTTATGGAAATTGGAGAACACCGCCGTTCCGACCATGATTTATGCCACACAGTAACTGGGACAGAGCCCCGAGAAATGGAGCACGGAGGGGTGGATCTCTCTCGTTCATCCATAATTCGCATTCTCAGAATCGGACTTTCTCACGCGTTCTTGCCTTCTCATTTCTTTCTTTCCCCAATCGAGTTCACTAATCATCGTGTCTAAAACCAACACGAAACCAGAGTAAAATTCGATGGTTTGCTCTGTTGTATAGAATCAGATTGGAAGTCTCACCTGTTACATTAGATCGCTCGTAAAGAGCAGGGTTGGCGAACGTGATCCAAGTGGACATAGAGGGTGGTGGGTTTCCAAGTGGGAGTGGGAGGAGAGATGCTTTGTGGGGAAGGGGTTAAAGGAGAGCAAGGAGAATGGGGAATGAGAATGGGAATACGGGGATTCCCGGTAGGTAGGCTCAGCTGGCCGAGAGAGTAGCAAGGTATAGCTGGTGGCAGGTAAAGCCGCCGGATAAATCTCACCTTGGATAGGTCAGGTTGGACCAGGAGGATTCCAATAAGGAATGAAGGAGCGTGTGCAAGGGTCACGTGGCGCTCGCTCGCTCGCTCTTCTTTCCCTTCTCCTTCTCTCCCTCTCTTCAGTCTTACCTCTTTCTTTATCTTCACCCACACTCGTTTTATCCGAGTGGTCCCGCACGGCCAGGTAGACCTCTCCAACCCTTCCTCGCAGGGTTAGATGACTACTAGCGTGTGCCGCACACTCACTCTGCCTCTTCCTGCGTCTCTCTCTCTCTCTCTTTCTTCCAACACACTACACCTGCCTGTCCAGGCACTCAGACAACCGGAGCGAGACAGCGAACTGACGACAAATCACCGCGACACGACACGCGACCGACTTTCCTGCGGCTTTCTTTAAACATTCAGGCGAGGGGTCCTCGCCTGGCCAAGCAAGCCACGTGCCTCGGGTTTTCACGCTTCCTCCACCCACACTCCAAGGATTCCGCCATACCAAGATCCTTTCAACCACAGGTGTATAGTATCCCTGGTATAACTAGTCCATGAATTTACCGAGAGTTAAACGAACCAGTACTAGTATCAGATAGTTGGCAAATAGGTGAGCTTCATTAAACCTGCCTGCTATATTCGCTCTCCGGATGCAAATTGAATTATTGGCATCTGCCAACGGCTCGTAAATTACACGGCGAACGATAGGAATAGAAGAGTTCGTCTACTCGTCTACTGTGAGAAAAGTTTCACGATCGGCGCTCATAACTCTTCGTTAGCTCGCTGTGGTCGAAGGCATGCAAATTATGAGGGTCCGTCGAACCGGTCGATGCGATCTCGAGGATCGATGACGGATGCTGCGCTAGTCCTTCGCCGAGCGGCCTTGCTTGGCGGATCATCGCATCGGAAAAGGAAATGCACTTCTCCTAATGAAAGCCACATCGCCACGCAGAACTCGGGATAATGCGGCGAGTGCAGACTAGCAACACGCACACCATCAGCCGACGATTCGTTCGAGGTGCAGTTAACGTGCGGGAAAGACGCTCTCACGGATTCGCCATTGCTTCTCATGGATTAGCGTCGCGACGAGTGTTATGGCAGTGGCTGAGTACTCGTATGTCTATGAAATGCGAGCGTCCACTCCCGGTAATGCACAATTCTCATTGGTAATTCGAGATAAATGAGTGGGAAGTGGTTGGTGTGCTAAAAGAATTAGGTCGAATTAGGAAGAAAATAAGAACATTGTATAAACTTAAAAAAAAGTCGCTTAATTGCAATACGAGCATCGGAATCGACTTGATCTTATCAAATGGCTATTCAAAAGTGGACATATGCCTCTCACCTACCGTCAAAGCGTCGAGCATTAGTAATACGGCTTGTTCCCGGCGCATCCTGCTTCAAGGTTCGCGCGCCAGGCAAAGCGAGAGGCGCGCACGATGCGCGGATAAATGATGGAAATCACCATATTCATTGGACTTGTCGGCGGCCGGCGGTAGAAGGCAGGTGACTCCGCTCGCCGTATTTGGCGACAGGCTATGTTGATTTCACGTTACATCGACGATCGACAGCCGCCGCTCTCCGCAAACGTGCCCTCGGCATGCCACGCAAACGCTAAAAGGACTCCAGTGATCACTGTGAGTTATTCCTTTAAACTGGAAAATCTTCCTGAAGAATATCGCTTCGATATTATATCTTTTTACTCTGGAACGTTGCCTTTGAAATTTCTTCTAATTGTCTTCAGATATTTTTCAAGACAACGTGTCAAACTAAAATGCTACTTGATCCTCGATGTATATTTTCCAAAATCGACTACGACTGCTACCAATACGATAATTTCTAAATCACACACGCTCTTAACTTCGCATTGAGATCACGTTGATCGGAAAGTGAATGTCTCTGTGGGTCACACGCTCTCACTCACAGTAAGTGCCTCGACATTCTCTCATTCCCCCATTGTTACGGTAAGTCAGATTGGCGACAGACATTCCTCAGACTCTCGGCATGCGATTTGACTAGAATTCGATTAAAATTTCTGAGGGGGAGTCGCGCGGAGTAATTTAGATGGTAGGCTGTCGCTGGTCGGTAATGATAATCCAGCTCCGATCAGCAAAGAGAGTATCTCCTGCTCGGCCCTGATGAATGGGACGAGCGCGAAACTTTCTCACGACTGCCGATGACTCGGATTTCCCATTATGTCGCGGTATTCTTGGCTTGATAAATAGGCTCATACGCAACTACGCGTATACACACACGCAGTATAACTTGTGAATCAGATGTTCGTTGAGGTATCCTGCGGGAAGTTACCGCTTCTGGATCATCGGCCGGGAATGTAAGGACAACTGCGAGAGCCAGGAAACTCTGATTACCGGATTCCGAAAGGATTGCGAAGTTACGCGTAGGAATTTGTTTATCACAGCTTATGCCGAGGACACTCGCGTCTTTTCTTCATTCAATGGATCCTGACTCAATGATCCTTCATTCACTGATCGAATTTAAGCTAGAACTCGTACATATGAATAAAGCAACAGGGAGCGAAGCCTTAATTGATTGTCGGTCGTATAAGAAAGCACGCTCGTTTTAAATCATTGGATTATCTCTCTTCTCTGTTACTCTCGTGATTGTGGACTCTAGCGGGAACTCAGCAATAATTATACGCACTTAGTGATAAATCGTTCTGCCGGGATACTTATCAACGCCGTAGCTATTGACGAGCGGTAGCCGCGCGTTTAACGTGTAATTTAATTAGGTGCCCTCGCGACAGTAGCCGTTGCGGCACTCGCTCATTACACCTTGCTCTTTCCTGCCGAGGGTTTTTTCCATGGTAACTAGGCACTCGTGCATGATAGTAGAGTTCGGACCTGTTATGATTATCACTCTCAAGAATTAGAGCGGTTGGATTGTGTGAGATTGTACCGATTGTGGTCGGACATCCTGGCGGGTAGCGCGCGTCATTGACGATTGCATGGAATACGCGTGCCATATGTCTTTATGCAAATTCTCTGTTTCCATGTGTTACTTTGGTTGTTCGTGTGTCGGTCGATGATCTCCTTTTATCGAAAGGCACTCGTTGACTTCCATTTATATAAGAGGAAACTTGACGGAGCCGGCTCTTCGACGAAGTGGCAGTGGTGGTGGCTCGAAGCCGATTGTTCGCAGCGGACGCGCTCTTCCCCTGCCGTTTATTTGCATTCTCACGATAGCATCTGTGCCCGCCAGGGTACCATTGCGCGCGAGCGCACGCGCACACGTAGATTATTATATCTGGCCGCGTTATTATTCCGTGGCCTTTTTTATTCGCGCCCGGTCCTTGACGGCCGCCGTACCGCCGACGCGTTGATGGGAATTTAATTATATCGTCGTTCCTCCCCACTCGAAACTACCTGAATTCGGACGTATCGTTCGTGCTCTAATGAGCGATTCCAATCTGAAAGCACGATCGGGTTATGCAAGTGCCTGAAAATCCTTCGTTTTTCCTCTTCGTCATCTGTGCTAATTAGCCATTATTAAGCGGGCGCGCGCGTCTCGCGAATACTAATTCCTTTTCGGGGAAGTCTGCCGATCATAATTGCGATAGCGCTTCATTGGTAGCCACTGTCGTTTTAATAATCAGAGCTGCATTCCTTGCATCCTTAATACAAGCTTGTCAGAGTAGTTTCAATTCTGTGCAATTTCGATTGCTAATACGATTCCATGATAGATTCTATTTCACCCGATTCAGGGATAAATCGAAGAAGTACTTTTGTATAAAGCTCGCATCTCACGTGAGACACGGAAACGCGGACGTCTAATGTGCCCGGTGCCACGGCACTTCCTGGCTCATGTATTCAAATTAAAGCACGTGACACGCCGTCATGGAGACGGTGTAACACTGATGATAATGGGGAACCGAGCGACCACCTTCTTCCATCGTCAGCGTCGGTGATCGGCTTACACCGTGACTCTGCCATTCTCGTACTATCACTTGCACTCTTACCACCAATCTGTCACTAATATTTTCCAACTCTGCTAAACCCTGCCCGATTCCTACCACTAAATTTCCCTTTCCCACACGAAGTATATTACGTTAAAGGGTGGAACTATCTCGATCTTTCTTCCGTATGGATTCAATAATGATCTTCCTTACACAATACCTCTGCCTTTCTACTTCCAACCTGGTAATGGCATATTCTTCACGCTTGGAATTTCTCCAGATTTATTAGGCAGTTCTTCTATAGCATATGAATACTATACATATCACTCTTCCATTATTTTCAGCCTAGAAACTCAGAAGCTTCCGAGTGTGCTAGATTTGAATTAGGTGTGCGCGCGCGGTCAATGACCCCCGACGAAAAAGTGGTGTCCCCGGAATTATTCAGTGATTAGTAGTAGGATCCCGTGGGCCCTTCCTGGTCCCCCGGCCATTTGTGGGACCGCAGTGGTTACCGCTCCATTCTTCCTGCGAGGACGTTACCCGACGGTGGCGGCGGCGGCGGCAGCGGCGGTGGCTTAATGTAATTTTAATAACTGCGGATAAATAAACATAAGCATAGTGAGCACGGGAGCGGCTGGCCGGGGAGTAATTTGAATCCGGACGTGGCACGATGAGCGCTCTCGATAAAACAAGACAATGTTACACACTCGGGCTTAGAGAGAATTGCAGGCTTCTCTCTCTCTTTCTCCTTCTCTTTTGCTCGGATGACTCCTGTCCTGTTCTACCTGCCGTTTGCTTCTCGGTCTCTCACCTACGCGAGCGCACACCCGTCGTGCTTGCGCGATTGCGTGCGATGCTTACGCAGGCCTGGCATGTTATTTCGCTGTTTATGCAAAGTATGCTAATGCGACACAGCGGAACAGAGCCGCCTCTAGGCCTCCGTGTTTCCCGAATTATGAGGAGAGAGAGAAACGAGCGCGCTTCTCTGGCGTGCTTCCTCACCGAGGGTGAGCAACCTTCTTCTCTTCAGACCATTGTTCCACCTTTCTTAACACGCTCTCGCTTCAGTGTGCCTGGTTATTAAGTTTCGCGCCAACTTCGACTGTGTGTGCACGCGAATATCTCTCTGTTGACTATTACACATCACACTCCGGCGCGTGCTGTAATGAAGTGTGTTTTTTCGGCGATTGCGCGCGTTCTCATTGCAGGTAGGTGCTAGTAGTGGCTAATGCGTTATTGATTAGCGCGGGTAATCATTACGATTTGATTGCGCGATGGTTTCTTTGA
This sequence comes from Ectemnius cavifrons, assembly GCA_964023945.1. NCBI lineage: Eukaryota > Metazoa > Arthropoda > Insecta > Hymenoptera > Crabronidae > Ectemnius > Ectemnius cavifrons. The sequence goes on from OZ030378.1 coordinate 8,860,588, forward strand.
GTGATGAGAGAGCTTCCTGTGATATATGTCGACTTCGATAATGACAGATGTATCGGCGGGGTACCTTTGCATATGTTCGATTAACTAACGCAAGTAGTTTTACGCCGATTAGAGGAGAGACCTTCGAGGTTTTTGCTAGCCCGAGCGACAGCGGGAAAAAAACGGTGCTGTTAGACAGGAGCTATCTTCCTCTCTCAAGGATAGAGAATAACGCGGGCTTGGGAGAATTCCAGGCGCTCGCGTTCGAATGTGTGTTGGTGCCGCTGGCGCTGTCACGAAAGGACACCGCCAGATATCATCAGGAGGCGAACAATGCTAATTACAATTTCGTCAGAGCACGCAGCAACGCGCGCTCTCGCCTTCACACTCTCCTCGCTCCACCGATTCGTCCCGTTTTAATGGAGAGTCCACTTTTTCAACCATTCTCGCTCGCTCTATCGATTTCATACACAAAGCACCCGGAGAAAGTACGTCGGAGATAAGAAACCTTTTCTCCGAATTCTGCCGGCATTCCATCCAGTTCTTGCGATCGAGGAACTTGGTTACATCTTGGCTAAGACATTTTTATCGAACTCTTCTATTAATTAGTGGCGATGCTAGTAGTACACTCTCGGTGGTCCGTTGATCGGATTCGTTCGTTTAGACATGAATCGTCAGTGGCAGTCTGTTCGAGGGAGATATGTGACGCTTTCCTGTTATTATATCGCGTATGCGTGCGGATGGCTGTCGAGCATGCATAAACATAAGTCGGTCGATCTAGATGGGCGCTGATTAGCCGGCCATGTTACTGCGTTGCGCTACAGGAGACCTGTAATACGGCCGAATTACCCGGGAGTACTTGTATCCACTAAGTACATGCGATACCTTTGCGCGTTAATGTGTCCCCATTGAGTCTCCTTAATGCCACTTATCGGATTCACTGCTACACGTGCCCATAATCATTTAGAGCGAGCGATACTCCTCGGAATTACCGCCCGTACTCGAACATAGTCCGAGTTTTTGTGCTCGATGCTTTTTGTTAAAAATAAGGGCTCAGAATATAGGCAGTACGATGCACTATGAAACTGTGGGGACGGTAGGAAAAATTTGATTTTCATTTTCCCGCCAAGCTAATGAGATTCTTAGCTAGCACATTTCTCGGCCGATTATACGCGAGTCCGCTAGCATGTATCATACATAAACATAAGGGCCTGTAGATCGAGATGCCTTGCGATTAGATGTACCCCAGTGTGTATGGTGTAGTGTATGGTGTAACGCATACAGGATCGCCCTTCCACTGTCTTGGCGGATTTTCCTGACGTGCCGATGCCTAGCTCCCCATACGGGAAGCCTTAATTAGGGTCTCTAGCTCACCAGTGAGGAGTGGGGAGGAAAAAAGGAACGAGGAGAGGACAAACTCCCCTTATCTTTTACATTTCCGCTGGTTCATGGGAATACGATTTCCACCGGCATGCAAATGCTGGTGAAAAGGCGAATCAAATTGCAGGTTTTTTTCTTCTTTTTTTCTGGCACTATGATCTATGATTGTAGCATAAACAGACACGTTTTATCAAAGATCCACATCGACGACTCGTATCATTCTCCACTGTATTTTAATCACACGTGCTCCAATGTTTCTAGTGTGTGTGTGCGTGTGTGTGGGAAAAGTGGTGGCACAAGGATTCTGTGTTCCTCGAAATAATAAATGACGTGCTGTCGCAATGGTTATAGCGGAGATTGGGCATTCGGCCTGCCGAACTCGATAGTGAGATTGAAAGGTCCAGGCGGTGTATAAAGCGGCACTACTAATTACCGCTGGAAGAAAAGAGTGGGGCGCGGGGCGAACGCGATCGCACTTAGTGCGTAATGTCCGCGGCGATATTAGGCGACTTAACGAGTTAAGCGTGCTTAACGGTGCGTTGAGGCAGTTCCTCGGGATTAACTGGCCGTGCCTAAACGCGCTAATACATCGCTCGAGCGGTCGCTCTCGGTGAGACCGAGGTAATTAACCCTGCGCGCGCGCGCGCGCGCCTTCTTCTCGCCCTCATATTTTAAGGTCCACTTGCACGTGCCTGGTGCCTGGCCCCCACTGACTTCTTAATCAACGCACGACCACTCAATCGGCCGTTCCAAGACAACTGGTGCCTCCAGGTTTCCCCATACATACAATTTTATCCGGACCAGTCGTCGGAACATGGACTTATCGTCGCCCGAGATTCCTTGGAGCCCAAGAATAGCCCAAACTTGTCAGCCGGTGTACGAAGTGCCTGGCTGAGAAAACGGGCCCGACAGGCTTTTTTGATCCTTCGTGCCTCATTTTGATCAATTTGGGTTTTTTGCTGTATGCTGGCTGCGACCGTTGACTTTACTACCGGTGCGAGTATGCGTCGCCCTCATGGTCGGCCGTTCTCCATTCGGTCTCTCGCTTCCGCCCCCGAGATTTCTCCATCACTCGCCGCTTCCTCGCTCCCTGCAGCTGATTACCTCTCCCGGTAATTCCGTCTCTCTTCTCTGCCGAGTGGCTTGGCTCGCTGGTGTTAGTTATGGCGCGCCGCCGTTTGTCCCGCTCGCGCGAACGCTCACAGCCTGGCATACATTAAATCTCATCTTCCGTCCCACGTGTGTATCTCCTTCCCCTCGGGGTAGTCGGTGACTCATTCACGGTGCACGGGCTTCCGTGACACCGTGACGGCAGGCGACTCCTCTGACGGATTGACGCCTGGGGGCGGACTACAGCCCTTCAGTTTACGGCGCACCGTGATTATCCATCGCCCTTGACTAATTGACTTCACTCACTCAAAGTCTTCTGCTGAGATTTACATGTTCACTTCGATCGAATTACAGAGGAAATCAACATCCCCTGTGTGTAGAATCTCTTCGAGTTTGATTCTCTCGAATCCATAGTGTAATATTGTGGGGTCAAGTGTCCCTGAGATGTGCGAATAGTTACATGTGTTGGGGCAGTTTTGTTTTTGTCGCTGCAAGTACTCGCTCGAGCGACGAACACGCACGGGGGCACGAAACTCGCAGAACTCGCGTGGCTAATCGTAGAATCGTACGTGACCGATCGGCTTGTCTCGTCGATTCGTGAGCTGTACTGTACGCCGTGCGTGGAATCGCGAAGCGTCCATGGCTACCGGTCTTCGTCTTCTTCTTCATTTGTTTAAATTCGACTTTTGCCTCCCACACTTGGATGAGCATCACAGAAAGCATAATTGAAAGTATCACGAGAATGGAACGGTTCATGCGCTCGTCCGCTCTTTATTACCCGGCGGCTTGGAAAGTTTGATTTAATCGCAGGAACGTTTCTTTAATTGTCGGCTATCGCGGCCTTCGAGCAGCTAATGGATTCAGGAAGAGAGCAGGCCATCATCCCGGAAGAAGGATCTAGAATTCTTCAAGGGGTTCCGTGACTGGTCAGCATGAGCCATTATTTAAGTTGGATTGATGATGCCTAGCTAGGTGTTCTACATTGGTGCTCATCGATAATCGCTAATGATTTCAATCCCGCGCCGCCTTTTCTCAGGGAAGCTTCGCTAATTTACTACCAGATCGATTACCTATATCAATAAGCGATCACTCGGTAGTCTCATATATGTCGGGCTACTTGATTGCAAATCCATTTTCTTCAAATTCTTAACCCGCAATAACAAATAACCGGTTGTACTAATTCCAAAATCCTTTATACTAAATTTATTCTGTGAATTCTCCAAGTCTGAAGAATTCGGAGAATGCAGTTGACACTAGTCGCTGATAGGAAAATGAAATATTAAAGTTCGAGATAAAAGTGCTTGGCTAGACAAGGGTGGTATCATGAGATTGCGCTAAATAGATGGCTGAGAATGCTAGTTAGTCGGCGAAAGAGCTGTAGGGCCAATCGAGCACTACTCCAATCGGTCATCCACTCCCGCGAGCCGATGAGAACGAACGTCAGAGGAGTACAAACGCAACCGCTGGTGATGATTAACAACCCGGTCCACCAGACATATCTCCCGCGGCCGAGGTAGAGCGAGGCTAATCGATTAATATACGATATCGAGCGCGAGTCTCTCACGGCCATTGTTTGTTGTTAATTACATTGATACATCTAATCGACAAGCGGAGATCGCCGCCGCTCCACTGTGATTCGGCAGTTCGACCGCCCGTCGACCGGTTCCTCCGTCTGACTTCGGTACCAGTCAGGACTAAACTACTCCTTGACACAGATATAATCGAAACTCTCCCGTACTAACTAGACCACTTGCCGATAAAAACAATAAGACGACGAGAGAAAACATTGATTCTTAACAAACATATCGTCTTGAACCACAAATTTTAGTTCAACATTTACTATACTTAGAATATAATAATAACAAACAATGAAATTAATTTAGATAATCAAGAGTCTACTTAGAAAAAACAATTCTATATCAGCGTGGCAGTGATACGTTACTGGGTTGTGTAAGTAGATCTTTAGCCTGTCCCGTTGGAGATGACGCGCGGCGTTAATTAGCGAAGCGTTAGGTACGCTCCTCCCTCGCGACGGTCAGCCGAACGAACCGATTACTTAACACTTGTCACGCCTCGCTAATTAACATTCAGCGATCTCCCTCTCGGAAGTCCCTTTCCTCTTCCCTCTCTTTCGAGGAGAGTCGGGGCGAGGCGACGAAACGCAAGGTGCTCGTACCCGCCAGGTGGAAAGTCGTTTAATATTTATCGACCATCGCGCGACCCCGTTGGCACCTTCAAGCCCCGGGACGACACCGGCACCCGCCACTGCCACATTAGAATTCGTGATATGCCACACAGTCGATTCGTCGGAATTATTAGAATACGCTGACATCGCATCACAATTATCGCTGATATCCAGTTACGTCGGAATTCCGGAACCTTGTCGCTCGTTCCTAACCCTACTGTAGCCCTAAAAATGATTCTCCTTTCGCTTTTACTTAATTATACCTTGACTATAAATTATACAATGTTTAATTTATAACTCTTGCAAATTATCTGTCGTTGAACCAAGTTATTTATTCATTGAGCACTAGAAATATCGATTAATTGATAAATCAGTTGTTCTGGGAGTTCTTAGAGAGGGTTGTCGCGCAACTGGGTCGATAATTGAAAACCAACTGTATTCAACGAGTGGTACTTGAAATCAATGGACAGTCAATCGGCCGTAATATCTGGCACACAGAAAGTCGTATTCAAATTCGACTACCGAGCTCGCATAGCAATGACGAGCGACCACCATCGCAATCTGTATTTCGCGGTGGCTCGTTACTCATCCATGCCGTAGCGTACATCCTCTCGTCAGTGTGCCTGTGTCTGTGTCTGTGTGTTTGTGTCGATCGTGGACGACAGGTTCGACGGAATACCAGATGCAGGACGTTTTGTCCACTCCGCTGTAATCTGGACTTTCGATCTCGGTCCTCTCTTCCTCCATTATTGTACCTTCTGTCCCCCGCACGAATTCCTAGCCCGTGTCCGAACTTCCTACGACAAGCAGCTCGTCTTCTTCTATTTTCCCTTTAAAAGCACGGATTTCCTGAGACCATAATGCCAGTTTTATCGACACCCTGAGAGCTTCAAGCTTCTATTATCGAGCCGTAAAATCCTTTTATTAAAACTCACAGATTATAAATCGTAATTGTGTGGGTGGATGTACGCGCGTGTGTGTGTGTGTGTGTGTGAGAGAGCGCGCGACGGTTGTTTAGTTGAACCGGTGGTGGGCTGTTGTCGTCGATACAGGGAGTCGGGTCGACAGTATCGCGATATCTAATGAGGACATTAACACGCGCTGCATCGCCGAGGAAACTTGGAGCCCGAGCGTTTATGACATCCGATGACCTACCTAACCGCTTCTATTAGAGAGGCTGGCGATCGCCTTGAGTTGAGTGAGACATTTACTCGCTCCTGCGAAGCACAAGCCCACCGGCGAGCAACGCTTCCTCCAACCGTTATTACAGCTTCCTAGTTCGCCCTGTCATCTCTTAAGAAGCGTACCGCGACACCTTCGTCATGCATCCGTGTTGTTAATCCAAGTATAGATGTATTTCTCACGGAAAAGGTTAATGACAAGCCTTTATTAGAGTTTATTATTATAATATAAAGTTCAGTTTTAATCGATGCCATGGTTCACTGAATTCATATGAGTCGAAGGAACAACTAGTGCGGTTTGTCTTTGTACTTCGATACCCCTGATATCCTTATTGCACAATAATCGCAATAGGATCATTAGACCGCGGCAAATTGCGGATAATCGAGTGGGCGCGTAAATCACTACTCCGCCGGCGCATCGAGCGAAATGGAAAGAGCCTTATTAGCAGTCGACGAGCACGTCCTTCGCGCTGGATAAACAATCGCGGGAACATTAGTCGTGCCTGTATGCAAATTGAAATCACTCCCGCATTGACGCAATTACTGCTGGGAGAGAGAAAAAAAAAAGAGTGAGGTAGAATTAGTCGGTATAGGCGCAATTGTCATTGTACGCTCGCTCCTTCGACTGATTACACCGCGGTTATTACTGACCGTGAATCACTTCCATTTTCGAACTGTCACGGCTAAATGAGCATTTAAACGACCGGCTAATTACGGGCTTTGACGCGTCACTTGATCCGACCAGTCTTTCGTCACTCGCGGCTATGGAAATGGTAGATCGGCGACTACCGAATCTGGGGCACCCAATTGATCTTTATAACATTTTATATCGAACCTTGATTTCATGAGAAAGCATGTGCTACGAAGGATGACTATTTCGACCATTTTCACCGCAGATAATTAAAGAGAACAGGAGGAAGAGAGTGCAGCACTCATATTGGAATCTGATTTTCTGTTACAGACTCGTGCGAGCCAGCGGTCGTCGAGCGACCTTACGGTGAGTGACTCACGATCTCAATTTCCCAGAGATTACAAGACCGCACTTACAGTTCCAGAAAAATATCGCGGAACCTTCTATTCAGCCGCGCGTCTTCCGTGAAAAAATAGTCCTTCCTATTACGAGGTGCGCTCGCGCGCTCATGAGCATTCGAATCTCCGACTCTTTCCAGCTCTCTAACTCGTTACTCTATCTACCTATCTCTTTGTCTCGTAGGAGTATGTACTTGCCTCTCCGTCTCCCACCCACTCTCTCTCCCCCCCTACTATTGCCTTCTCGCTCTTTCCTTCTCTCCGACCAGTTCAGCAAGAGTTAATTTCATACACGGTGCGATTGCGAAATACGATGTAACGCTACCGAGAAACCTTCCACGCCGCTTTTTTCCACGCGGCAACAGCGAGCGGCCTTTTATTGCCGAGAAAGAATGCCCCGATCGAAAGTTTATGCAAACGCGCAAATTAGACCGAATTCCCGGAATAACTGTTGCCGATAGAAAGCGAGGTGTACGCACGGGTGTACGCATACAGTCGCAGAGTACATAGGACTCCGACAGCAAGGAATGACTGATGTATGTATATAAGTATTTCAGTTGGGCGCTACTTTCGAGCGCGCCGGGGGAATCGGGAGTTCCTTTGGATTCGAGTCGCGTGCGAAACGTGTCTAAGTGGTAGCTCGCCGGCGATTGCTTTCGTAACGCTAATAGAGCCTCGCTACCGAGGCTCGCAACAGTTTTCCCATTTACGGAAGTGGCCCGTCAGCGAAGCGGGGCACCAGCTACTTATCGCGGATTTACATGGTCCTACTGGAACTTCTTCTCTCGAAGAAAGGATCTCTCCGATCGAACTGTTGGAGCGTGCGCATTCATTGCGCTAGTACTCGGTTAGCCTTAAAGTGCGTGTGGCTTTGAACCCGGCGCAGGTGACAATTATGCATGCGAAGGGTAATACGAACATAGCTGACTCATGTGTATCCGCGTCACCCTGTGAAGGTATGGGCTTGATAGCTTCGCCTTGATACGATGCTTGCCGGCTCGCTGGGAGAGTGAGGAGGAGCCGGATAAAAAGTCACGTTGCATCCGGTGGGGAGGCAGCGTTCTCCTGTCCTCTCCTCTATGGCCAGTAGTCGTAAAATTCAGCCTGCCGCGATTCGGCCTCTGTGTTTTGTCCACCCTTCGAGATTATGATTACCCCTGAGCGCGGCGACGGCGGCGAGCGTGGCTAATATCACGCAATAAGCAAGTGGCCGCGAGCCTCCGAGAAAGTAGTCGTCGCATCCTTTCCGTCTCTCTGCCGCTCTCATCTCATTCAGTCGCATCCTGTGCCTTCGCCAGCATCTTCCCCGGGCCATATTATGTGTGCCACCAAACTTGACGCCGTAAACGGCTGTCCGGTGGAAACGCGACGGTGGCGGCGGCGGCGGCGGTGGCGACGCGCCGCCGATGCACCCGTCTACCAGGGAGACAGGAGACAAAGGTAGGGTGTGCGTGAAAGAAAGAGAGACGAGATCCGAGTGAAGGTGGGAGCTGGATGCAGCAGGAAGAGGAGGAGGAGGAGGCTCCATCAAACGAGCCGCAGGACCCTGCGAGGTCATTCTAACTTTCCTTCGAGCGACTTCATCTTCCACGGTCTATTCCGAGTTCCAGGAGTCCCGAGCAGGATTTCAGAATTCCCTCTCTCTTCCCTCTCTCATACACACACACACACACGTATACCCCTTCCGTCATTTTTATCCTGTCAGGGAGAGACACTCGCTTGGTGCTTCTCGTATAAATCTTAATGTTCGACTTTGAATTTTCGTTCTCTCCCTGCTTGGTGTTCCCAGAGGAAGATAGTGGGGGATGGTGAGATGTAAGAGGGTGGTAGTAATTGTAGCAGGAGTCAATCGCGATGACGAAGCACGCGTTAAAAGAGTCTGGCGCGGTCTGGAGGCAAGTGTTTAGGGTTGCAGTAGCGGCGACGTCGATTTTCGGGGCTGTCGGGGATCAACAGGTCCCAGTTATGAGAGTGTAAAGCGTTTTGAATCCGACCCCTCGAGGGCTATGATTCCTCCGCGCGAATCTCGTTGTACAAAAGGGGCGAATCTCGTCCGCAGGGGGTCCACTCGACACTGCCAGCCTCAACGCTTTCGTGTGCGTAAGCGCGCGTTCCCACACGCACGCCGAGTATAGGCACGTACGAGATATCGTTGGGGGTGGGCTACGAACATCGGGGGTGGACTAGGAACACGGGGTCGGCTGACAGCCGATTAGGGCAAGACGGGAGAGCCCCCATGGAAAACTTAAAATAACATCGCTCGATCATCCGGCTGTCCTCCTGACAACACCGAAGCAACCTACTATCGTATTCGGCTTGTTTCCTACTGTCTGAAACCTCTTCTACTTGGAATGTTACCCCTTGCTTCTCATCTATGCTTCTTCAAATCTGGATTTCTTTTTATTTATTATGATTTTCGTTGTAGTTGCTCACATGTTTTAATTCGTATTTAATTTTTATAATGTAATCAGTAGAATATCTATTGTGCCTAATCAAGAATAAGTGTGAGTAGTTAATTAGGTAACTAATATCGACTTGAAATTAGGAATAAAGGTTGGAACGCCCATTGGGAATTCGGACTGAGAGAAATTATAATAACTTCATGGATGCCAGACAGTAAAGGATGCCATTCGAAGGTCATAGAGTGATCCAGTTCAATTTGCCAGGCTCCCATCGGAACGAGGAAATTTCAGCGAGTCGAAGTTGAGCACCTCTTCGATGCTCATTACAGTGTGTTCCGCCCCCGGCGGCGGGTAATCAGAGTGTGCGAGGGCGGTGGGTGACCTCGCCCGGAGCCTTTACTCTCCTCTTCCTTGAACCTTCTACCTTCGGTCCTGCTCTCTTGCCTCGATTCTGCCCTCCTCCTCTCTTCCTGGACACCTTTCGACTTATTGTTAGTTCTGGTCTCCTCCCTCTCTTCGGCTCTCTTCAGCTTCTCTATTTGGCGTTCTAGTTCACGCGATGCCTCTTACAATTCTTCTTCGACTTCCCAAGTAAATTATTCGCAACTAAGATTATTAAATGTTATCTAGATTATGAAATTTTTATTTAATTGAAAAAGTGGTTAATACGCCTTGTGTCTATAAAAGTATGAAAAGTGGAGCCGCCATCGTACGATCAAGGAAACCCACATGAACTCCGAGTGAACTTAACTTTCTCGAATTTTATATGCACCTTCTCTGCTGCCGGTGCTCTTCCAGGAAAGTTTATATAACTGGGTTCGCAGTCGACTGCGCTTCTCTTTCCCCGTCTCGCAGCAGCAGCGGCAGTAGCAGCAGCACAGACAAGCTCTCTGCGCGCACTTTTCTCCGTTACGTATCGGAATGTACTGTACCGCGATGATGCCCGGATCGGTCGTTTATCCCGTTAGTAGGCTCTTTCTTTCCGTGGAGAAACACAGACACACACGGTCCGCGGAGGCTGCGTGGTTGCGACGACTCGTTTGCTAGGCGAGCAAGAAAAACGTTAATGCGAGCCTCTCCACGGAAGATCCCCATGGACCACCGCTCAGGAATGGTCAGGCACTCGGGGTTCAACTAGTCTAGGAAGCATCGGCTGACACGTTGCTCAAATAAATCATGATCGAGGCAGACGTGTCCTTCCTTACTTACGCTTTTCTTCGCGGTAGCCACGCGCCTGTATTCAGCGGCAAAGTTCTTTCGACAAGGGTATTTAAGCACTCGCATACTTGCTGTTTAGATTCATAGAAGGGTGCCGGATCTCCTGATGAGATAAGTGAGATCTGTGGGTTCCTGGATCCTGTTAACACCGCGTGAAGATGAGAAGCAAGCTTGTACTGTTGCTGGCCTATCCCGTCGATCTTCGCTCGATATCTTTTCAGCTTTGTCACTTAATGTCGGAAACGTGTTGTGGCTCGACTACCTGGTAGTCGAGAGCGACCATCATTTCAGTAGTGGGTCTGCCAGACACCGTGGTGTTATTCAGCTAGTTTCTTTCCTCCATTAAAGGAGCCCGGGCCCCGAACTCCTTTCTATAGGTAGGAGGAAAAAAAGTAATGCATTTCGGGATCGTGTCAGGCAGAGAGAGAGTCCTAGCATAATCATCGCTGGCATCCTGGTCCTACGCAAATTCCTAGGTTCCGTAGTCTTCCTTGAAGGGGGACGACCACTGTCTATATCCGGTAGTTATCTCCTCCCTCGAAGAGGAAATACCTGGAAGCAGGATGCGACTAGGAAAAAGTAGCCAGCCCACCGGGGATCCGTCATCGTCCAGGAGATACTCTCTTATGAATTTAATGAAGAATAGAAGAGAAGGCAAACCAGAAGCCATTCTAAGAACTTCTCAGCATTCAGGCTTGAGAGAGTATCTCGGTAGCCGCGCGGGATGCTGGTAGCGGCCACTTGCGGGACTAGTTGCCCGAGGAATACTGAATCCGGATTCATGAATGAACTATGCGCGAGCGAGAGGGAGGCTGAAGCAACGGGGACTGTTGCTCGTCGTCGACTCGGCGAGCTGTTATTTAGCATAGCCACTTTTTCAAGCGGGGCCCCTTCGTCCAAGGCAGCAGCGGCGGCGGTGGCGGCAGGAGCTCGTTGTCTTTGGAGCGAGAGCCGACGGGGATGACGCTGCACGAGATCGGAGACGTAACTAATGGCAGCCACTCCGCTTCTCCACCAAGACACTTTATTATCGTAATTTGACTTCTATTAGTCCAGCCGCTCCGACTCGTCCTGTTTCTCTTTCTCTATCTCTTTCACTCTCTCTCACTCCCTGTCTTTCTTTCTTTCTTTCTCTCTACCTCTCCTCTTCGCCGAACCTCGCATGGAAACTAGTTCGTGTGGTCCATACCGTGACCGTACCGATTTTCATCCGGTTAGAATCGCTCTCTTTGGTGGTGGCATCGAACATCCTTAGTTCTTGGAATTAGGCTGAATTCCGGGCAGAGTTCCACGTGAATAATAGGAAAGGAAGTATCCCACGGTAGCTAAGAGGTTCGCCTTCACTGGATAGTGAATTTTCCCTGAGACGACTGATCAGACTTAATGTGGTCTGGCTACCAGCAATCAGAGGAACAATAACACCTTCAGTGAGAGTAATCGCGCGCGTGGTGAGAACTGGACAGTTTGCGTGGGATTCGTCGTCGCGCAGTGTCTTTTCTTCTGTTCGTATGTGCCAGGTGTGCTCCAGTCCGCCGGAAAGGAGATGCAGAGGTGAACCGCGTTGGCGATCGCACCTCTCGTATCATGAGCGTCGGAACAAGGCAACCCGTTAAAATGGGAGAAAAAAGTGATAGAAAAAAAAAGTGAAGGGTCCACTATGGACGAGGCGATCGTTAGAAGTTGTAGTCTGACTTCCCTTTCACTCAACATCATCTTCATTCTCTATTTCTAACTTTATCTCTATTATAAATTCCTCTGCAGTTGATCGAGCGGATATGCTTAATATTGCGTGTATGCGTCCAGTATAGCTTACAGCTGTTTGTCCTATGATCGAGAGAGAGATAATCGAAATTAGCTCAGCTCCTTCGAGATAGAATGACGTAGAATCGCCACTCGCGAGCTGTGTGGATCATGAACATAAATTACGAATGGAAAGGGCGCGGGCACGGGGAGATCGGTGCAGGATCGCCAGAGGATCGAGTGCATCAGCTGGATCGTAGCTGGATCGCAGCCGGCGTGTTGTGGTTTTCGGGCGATCCGATCTTGAACCGCAGAGGGGACGATTACCGAGCTCGGTCATCCGGCAAACGACTATTAATGATATTTCGTGTCGGATCTGCATGCTTCGACCCCGGCAAAGGGAGCCGACCGCGCCGAACTTTCGTGTTTCATCCGCGAGACTTTTAAATGCGCTTGGAGGGTTCAGCCAGTCTCGGGCAGCTACGGTTGGACATGGGGGAGAAGGATTCCACGTCTCGATATAACGTGGTAATAATCCAATAGATGATCGAATCACCGCTTGGGTGAGCCTCGCACCTCCCGCTACTCCTCAATTCTCTTTCCCCCTTCAGCATTCGGCTCTCGCACGTCTTCGACAGGTAGTATGCTCCACCTCCACCGATACGCGACGCCTATTTATTGGTCCAGGGATTCTCAAACCCGAGCAGCCAGCCTCCCATCCCCTATTGCGCATCCCGTTTCGAATTGGCAAAGTAAGTTCCAGCCAACTATCCCATCCAGGATAGAATCTAGCCAATAAATCAGTGATGCGAAGCACAGGGTGAATCGTCCGACTCAACTAATTACAGAATATATTGACATTGATAACTTCCGCCGGTGTTAGTACTTACATACTACGTCCAGGAAGAGGTTATTGAGGGTTTGCAGCCGACGGTAGAATTGTTCACTCGTTAGGTTAGGCGGAACATTCAAAGAAATTTCACCTGCATGTGGCTGCATTAGTTCACTGCAGCTAATTTCCGAGTAGCCGCTGCTCCGTTTCCCTTGGACACGCGCAATAAACCGTACGTCGCTAGCTGCGAAGTGGGTGGATTGCGTAATGGACTTTAAGTAATGGTGCAGGATACATACGGTGCACTCCTCTACCCCTTGCCAACAGTGCTTCACTCTCGGTGAAACTGCTCGCGCCCTCCCCCACCTCCCCCGCAACCATCGAGCCCAGGGTTCGGGGATTAAAAATCGGGCCCGGCGGCGTTGGAGCGGCCGCGCGCACATCGCCAGATACACAAATCAGGCCGTAAAGCCGATCAATTAAACGGCAGGCCGCCGATACGCCGCGCATTATAACCGGTAATTATCTGTAATTAAATATTGGCCGGCCGTCCGAACCGTCGATTCGTGTGAGCCACCCCCCTTCTTCTTCCAGCATGGGAGAGGTCCCTCTTAAGAGTGCAGCAGAGGGGGCGAACCCACGAAATCTTTCCCGACCACTTCTCCTTTTACTTTCGTCCGATTCGTACCTCTTCGTATTACTCTTCCTCGAGTTCTACCAGAAGGGATTATTAATGAAGGAATCCGGAGATGGTTAAACGTATGTGAAACTGACTGCCCTATTTCGGAAAACTGTTGGCCCGAACTATATACGTAGATCTCTTGATTTATTCCCTGGCGAGGCCATCAACACTCGGCGGGATGGCTCGGTTAATTAAGGACTCGAGGAAAGCTCCCTAAAATTAAGCGTTGCCGGCCCGATGATCGCTCGCTTTTCATTTAACCAGTCGATCCATGCCGGAATTAATTGATTATTGCTTTATAACGTTGCGCAGTTCTGGTGGGACAGGTGGAAAAAGCGGTGGAGATATTTATTAATCGATTAGGCTAACGAAGCCGAAGAGCGAGCTACAATTACTGGCTCACTGGCATATAATCACCCAGTTATTCCCGGCTGGTCATGGGGGAAAAGAGGATGCGCAGGAGTAGTGTATCCGGGGAGGGAAGAGGGAGGAAAGGGGGCGCAATGCAAGCCCGTACTTCATGGCAAGGGTGCCAAGGGTGGTCCGGGATTCCTGGGGCCCAAAGAGACCGCGGTACTTCGCTTAGGCATCGCATGACGCTCGTCTATCCATCAGGCTGTATCGGGCGTGCTTTCTCGGGCCATGCCGACCCCCACGGCGATTTAATCTAATTTGTATCAGGCTTTGTTAATCGCGAGCGTGCCCCGGTAATTCGTGTTGCCGGCCCGGGCAAATCGCCGCTGCCCATTGCTGTCGAGACTCGTCATAACAAACGCGCCGGAACCGGGCCCCGATTAGCGAGACAATTTAAGGCCCCCGTACATACACACGTACATATGTGCGGATACCCAGTCCTCTAGATAGTTGCAGCCGAATTTATCGCAGTAACTCCGGGCAGCCGGGCTTTAATACCGATCGCCACGGAAATTGTATTAATGTCTCTCCACGGGACAATTTATCTCCGCGCTCTCGAGAGGGAATCACGCGTCGATCTATCGACGGCTCCAGTCGGCGGCTGCCTCGGGATCCCAGCCTGCCACGGATCGACCGATGGATCAATAAAGCACGTGGGAGATGGGAACGCGTGTACTCTCACTCGGCTGGCTGGTTCGCTGGCGTGGGCGTGCAGTGAGCCAGGGCCCCAGGGCCCGGGCCCCTGGAGGAGCCGATGAATTCGAGCCAGCACATATTAAGCAGGATTATTTATCGGCGCGGCGTGCGAGCACTTGATTTGATTTAACAAACAGCGCTCGCTAACAAATTGATAAGCGGCACCGCGCGGTCGGCGAACATCAGAGATACCCGAGGGAGAGCGAGCCGTACATGGCCCAGTATGATAGAACAAGAGAGAGTAACGTAGCGTGGCGGAAGGGGCCCTGAGGGGGGGCAGGCAGTCGGAAAGCCGCAGGATTGCGGACCGCGGAGGGATTAACTTCATGAAGGCCCAGGTCAGGGCCGGACGAGTGTGTACGAGAGCATCTCGGTGAGGATGCATCTCTATCATTCTCTCCTCCTCTATCGCATCGGGCTTCGTGAGAGGGCACCATTAGCATAGGGAGACCCCCCACGGCGAGTGCAGGGCCCGCTGGGGCACTGCGGCCGGTACACATTATATAGGTGAGCCCTGATATATAAACCGACCTCATTGATTTATGGCTTGAACGATTCCTTTAATTATAATACGATATTTATTCAGATGAGCCACTGCTCGCCCGGACTCTCGGAGTCACGCTGCTATATGGTAATATGCATGCTCGCCTTCTATGCCCCCGACCCCACTTCCTCTTCGACCTTACTATACCTTGCCTTTTTGTGCGATTACTTGAACCATTTTAGCGCTAATTTTTTCACAATTTGAAATATGGTTGATGGTAGGAATGCGGTGGTTTTTGTTGACGGTGTTCGGGGTCTTTTAAAAGGGCAGGTATGGTATCGAGAGATAGCTATCCGCGCGGGGCTCTACGGTACAAGGAAGCACTTTGCATCGGTGAGTTCCCAGGGCGGCTTAAAGCGCGCTTTACAATTCTAAACGAGGTATTTATAACAGGCACTGGAAGCATATGTAGTATGTACGATCACAATGAACTCGCTCCTACTGCGAGTAGTCACGATTAGGTCCCTGCGTCCCTCGTTCCCCGCATAGCAGGCCCACGAAGGTCTAAGTTTCTCGCTAGGTATTCCTTTGACAGTGAACTTGGAGAATATAGTCTGGAGCTTTGATGATTTTCACCGAGGCTCCGGGAGATGATCAGTAGGGTTCCGAGTTGGGAATATGAGTGGGGAAGGTGGGTGGAAGGGGGCCCGTTGGGTCCGTCTCAGTGGTAGCCGCGGAGGACGGTCTGGATCTCGTGTTCCCACACGCGGCGGCGATCCTCACGATCGGCGATCGTTCGACTCGGTAAAACACGTGTAGATAATTACCGACAGGCAGTATGAGTGCGCGATATTAATCACGATTAAGTCGATTGCCCAGCATCCCGGTGTCCGCCTACCGTCCTCTGGCTTCCACATCTTGGAGAGGCATCCTTTATCTCGAAACTCGAAACTCCTGTTCCGCGCCAACATTTTCTCTGGTTGCTGGTCGCTACACTATCATTTACCATTTTTTATCTGACTCTAATTCCTTCCTGCGAGACTACATTTTTTGTCGTTCGACTTTCCTTCCGTCGCCGTACGAGTGATGATAGCGGCTACTGTATGTATGTTTCCGGCTTCCGTCTGTTCTACCAGCAAGAAGAGCGGGCGGCTCTTCTTCTGCGAAAGCTTCAGTGGACATAGCGCCGATATGCAAGGGGACCTCGGGTAGTGGGCCCTCTATTGTAGAAGGCCCCGTAGGCAGATCTGGAGCGCGGCATAAATCAAACGCGGTGGGGCCGCATTCTCGGCACGGCCGAGGCCCGATCGGTATTCGGCCGGCGATACGATTCTCAGAGGACCCTGGACCAAGACGTTTTAATCGTGCCGCCGAAATCCACCTCGCCCCCTTCCTCTATTACGATCCTCTCCCCGTCATTATGATGCGCGCATCCTCTCGTTTTTCGAGCTTCCGCAAACTCCTCGGCAACGATGCTGTGAAAGAGTGCCGCGCAAAAAACAGTGATCTCAGGCGAAACCCTTCTAACGGAGAAGTGTCTTTTTTTTTCATCATGGGAAATAATTCAGTGATAGGTTTTGACAGGCGGTGTCATTCGGAGCTGGTCGAAGTAATCGAGAGGAACGCGAAGCACTTAGGTTTCATCTCTCGTCACGTGTGCATAATTAGGGGCAAACCGATAACGGCTTGTAACGCTTGTCAAGTGGTTAAGTGTTACCCGGGGCAAGAGAGCCAGGTGGACTAATGATCTCCCGGGGCAACCTGCTCACATCTTCGTCCCACATTCATCCTCCACTCTATACTCCACGTCCGTCCTCTTAGTACTAGTGTTCTCTCTCTCTCACATACACGCACACTCACACGCACACATTTTCACATCGGCTTCTTCATCCATTCAGCCGGTGAGAGACGCATTATCACTGCTCTCATTGTTACCGGTCCAGCGGTACGACTTCATCTTGCGGCAGGGTAGGACCGGCTACCACGTCAGTGTACCCATTTGTGATTACCGAGATAATCGTCGGGAAGAACACTCAGTGGGGATATCACGAAATCCTGCTCGTATTATACTCCGGTTATTGCTGTACATTCTTACCGCAGTATCGACCGAATTCCCTGTTTGAAAATTAGGCCACACTATACAATAACGCCTTCTACTCACAATAATTTTCAACCTAATGAATTACGAAAAATTCGAGAAAGTAGGACAACTTAGAAATTATTCTTGGTGATTAAGATTAGTGCCGCGGGATATTATCTGAACTTGCAGTGAGAATGCCAGCGACACGCAGTTACTCTGTGTAATTTGAATAGTTATGACAATTATGGAAATTTATAACATAGTGGTTGAATGATCCGGAAGTGCGGATGTAGTTTGTACTGATTGATATGTTCGCGGTGGCCGGTTCGCGTTCTCGCTCGGTCGGTGGAAAGGAGTGAGCGCGTTCAGTCTTGCCGGATGATTTAGGGGCCATATATTACGGGGGCCTTGGCACCGACGGGGCACTACTCGCGCTTTCGTACACCTTTATTGAGACGTTCCTTTCTTCGACGTGAGGCCGCTCCTCCGCACTTAGCTCTGTTTACCAACGTGTCGAACTTGATTATAACATCTACCAAGTACCAGTCGGTCCAACTTTCAAAACCAAGAGAATTTTCGCCATAACTTGTGAAAAGAGTTGAAATCAGCATGGAAAGGGTGCTTCGCGGTGAGTCGCGTATGATACTTGACTAATTGGTCATTAGCCATTGAGAAGGCCACAGTGGTGGGGCGCGCACTGCGCACATAAAAGATCATTAACGCGAGTCTCGTTAAACCGAAAACTAAGCATAACGAGAATCAGCGCCGCGGTTAATGCTCGTTAGCGGTGCCGCGGAGTAACACAATCTTTAAGAGCTTTCGCCGATTCATTATCCCCGGCCGTCTGGAGTCCGCCTGTATACAGAGTCGCCCGGGTTCATGGGAGATTAAAGGGAATGGCCTCGAGAAGCATCAATCCTCCGAGAATTCATCTCGTACTTCTGTGTATCAAGTTCGACTTCGACCAAGGGTACATTATACAAGGATTGGAAAGATTTAGATCACTCTAGCAAGTGTTTCGAAGTCTTCTAATTTTGAATTAGTGGGGTCCATTAACTATGAGCAAGTGATCATCGTGTGAGTGAGCAATTATCCAACTCAGTGGATTTTCTCGTTCTTCGGCGAAGTCTTTGTCCATCGAGCAGTCGACATGGTACTAAGCGGCGGGAGAGCGACTTCCGAGTGGAGGGAGTGCCAGATGAAAAGGTATCTTCACGACAAATCACGAGACATCGATCGCTGCTAGGCTCGCCCGTGGCTAACACAATATCGTCCGAGTGGGGTGAGGTGTAAGTAAGGAGGTTCTCGTAGAGGCTGCGACATGGAATAGAGTGAGGTTATGACACTCGTAGGAGGACAGGCACCGCTCGAGGTTCCGAAGAACAGAGGTTCTTCTCTCCTGGAGTTTGATAGATGGTCCCGCGGAGGTATGAGCCGGCGATTGCTCCGCCGTAAAGCAGAATGAGGAGGCAGCTACCCATCCATAGACACAGATATAGACGGGAGGAAAACATACACATGCTCCTATGTTCTTCTGTCATCCGCGTTGGCCTCGCCTAATCCTCCTCTTCCAAGGGCTTCCGATCGGCTCAGTTTTATCGGTCGCCTTTCGCCAAACACATCTCCCAGTATCGCGCACCCTGAATACTCCACTTTCATCAGCCTCCAGGAGCCACATGCCATGCGCCAATGACCTAATGAAACCTGGCTGATCTGTAAAGGATAGGAATCGGGTCGATTCGACTATATCGTACTGTCCATCCGGATTGCAGTCCAGCTGAGATCGTGGGTGTGAAATGTGGTCCATGAGACCCTTTGAGAGTCCCGAGTCACCGGTAGGCACGTCCCGGAGTGTCGCAGGATGTATGTCGTTCTGTAACGCCGGTGGTCGTGCTTGTATCCTTTGAGTATCGTTGCCGCTCGTGTTTCATCATGAGACAGATTAGTTCTCGATGAGAGACGCATGCCAAGTTCCCGCTGGGTCACGATATCTTCGATATTTCGACTTGAAAGATCTGATGTATTGTCAGGGCAGTAACGAGTTTGGAAGGAAAGAACTCCAGAAGGAGCTCTTAATTTTCTGGATTAAAAGCGGTCGTTAGCGGAGCAATTATCCACGGATAATTGACACCTTCATGCTCACGCCACTCAGCTTGAACCTTAACGATCGATCGGCCTTGAATTCCAGCAGGTTCATGGACCATCATCCGATCACACACATCCTGATATCGTTGGCAATGACTTGGTCATACTCTTCTTTCCTGTCCAGCGTGCGAAGTATCTTTCTAAATTCCCGGCTTTGGAGAAAAGTCCGGCGGAAGCAAGTGTGACGTAAAAAAGTGAAAAGTCCCTTCCGCGAGCGAAATGGACGGATTCTAATAGCGGAGGCAAACGAACGGAAGTTTGCGAGGTGTTCCCGTTTCTCGGGCGTGTGATAAAATAACTAGAATAAACAGCGGACGGGGCGGGGGCCAGCGGAAGTAGGAAAAGGACACGGGACCAGGCCGGAAAGGACGCCACGTTCTGGACTCTCGACTGTCGCTCACTATCCTCTCGCTCTCTCTTCCTTTCCAGGCTCCTGGAAGCTTTCCGTTCGCTGGCCGGTTCTCGAGCCGGCCACCACGCATCCTCCTCTTTCGGACGGAGCAAACAGCCTCGGAATTCACCGGCTGATGAGGAGGACTCGTTTGTTTAGTCCTTCCGCCGTCCCCTTCATCTTTCTTCCTTCAGGACCGAGTTCCCTGTTACTATTCCTACATGTTCAAGCCTTCTCGCGTCCGTCTTTTTCACGTAGAACTTTCATTCCTTGAGATCACATGTATTTTAGAACCAGTATACTTTAGTAGTCTAGTTTAGAGTCAATGGCAGTGGACAATGCACAATGATTCAGGGAAGGCACGATTCAAAGGGGGGGATGGACTGTGGTGGAACGTAGCAGTGGAATGTATGTAGGAATGGCCGTGTTACCTCTGTCGGGAGCTGCCAGCAGCAAAAGGTCAGATTATTTTCCATTTGAGCTGCTGTGACCATGCGGGCCAAGGCAATGTCGGCCTCCTCGAATAATCCGCGGACTAGATGGAGTCCCGCTTGGTTAAACGGAAATTTTCCCTTTAAAATGTGGAATGCCCGAGTGGAGGTGGCGGTCGATATAGTGATGTGTCCGGCCACTGCGAAACGAAGGCGAAGGCGGCCCCTTTCGAGGACCCTTTTCCATTGAGTCTCGTAAATAGCTCTCCTACTTCTTCAAAGACTCCTACGTTCGATCGGCACCTATACACCACGCACTTCCGTCCGTCCAGGCCGCTCCGCCAAATTCCTTTGACTCGCTCCATCGAATTTCATTTGCGATCTAAAAGCTTTTTACTCCACCCCGTCCACCCTCCAACCGCGGGGTGAAGTCCGTTGCAATTGCACGTTCTCACGTGAGTCTTTAGTGAAAGCGCACGCTTCCCGGAAAGTTCTAACATACTCGAGTACGAACTTATACATAAGCCTCATGTCGATTCAAGTAGAACCGAAGAACTTCGAGAAAGGGTTGGTTTACCTCGTCTATATGATTTCATTCAGAGTTTCTTCGATATAAATAACACCTTATGTAGAATGCCGATGAATGTAAAAGGGTGAAAAGTATTGCCGATTGGCTACATGGAAGGTGAAAGTCTAAAAAGTAGAAATCACCCATTTACCGATGACCGTCGAAATCTTTTGGGGTAATATTTACCTTGGAATCATTGAGGAGTGGGAGCTTTCTGTTGCTCACATATTTAGCGCGCGAGAGAGTGGGAAGAAAAGAATGAATGGAGAAATAAGAGGAATGCTTGAACGCGCGCGCATGTCGAAGGCGTCGCAGGGGTTGAGGGAAGTGGAGAGGCAACCCCTTTATTAGATTACTGGTCGAGTGTCGCAGCATGGGCACTCTTTGAGTTCTCCCGCCGAGGACCCTCCGGCCTTATTGTCTCGTCCACCTCACCCTCCCCTCTTTTCCCTTTCTCGCGCCCTCGCTCACGTCCGAATCTATTTATTCACGCACTTTTAAGGCGCCACCCGACGTGCGACGCCGCCCGCCCGTCATCCTCGGCTCTCTGCAAATTGGCCGGGAATTGATTTCTACCGACGACTTCCTCCACCAAAGCAGGCGGCGGCCACACTTAAATCTAAATTGTTTTCCTCCGTCAAAGCCGCGAGTCTGATTTAATGGTTTTGCCCCTCGTCGAGATGCAGCATTATTCTAAAGTGCGCTTTTTCCGCCGAGGCACACACAGTTACGGTGTGACGAGGTTGGTAATGATGGTCGGCCAGCTGCTCGACTCGCCTCATTGTTCGCGCGAGCGTTCACCCTAGCTGAATTTTGAAAAGTCACATTTACGTGTGTTACTCTCTCGCACGTGCTCACTACAATCCTGCCGATTTTTTTTTTAGTACAACTGGGGACGCAATAGTTCTGCGCACGCGCGTTATTATAATTTTACTTTCACTCGTTGCACACTGTATCATGTTCTCACGAGGGAAACACTTGGAAGGACATTTAGATCTCAAAAGAAATGAAGAATCGTACGAATCATTCAACGGCGTCTCGAGATAGCAGACCTTTTAAGGAGAAGGGCAGGTACCTGTTCGATTTGGGTAAAAGGACCATCCGCGTCGGGCGTCGGATCCCAGAGTCCAAAGAGGCGTGCGTGTTTCGCAGCGGCATTGAGACATCCGCAAGATAAAATCCCGAATTGGGATCGAGATCGAGGCTAATCCGGCTTGCAACGTAAGCGTTACAGTTTCGTATGAGGTCCAATAGGAGCATCGCCGTCGGTACTGGAAGAGGAATACGTAGCAGAAGTAAATCTTGGGATCGCTGATCCTAGCTTAGGACCGCGTGGCATTCGACGTGATCGCGCGAGGGAGGCACATGTGAATTAGGGGTGGTTTATTTTTTCTACCTAGCGGTGAGTAGGTGAAGCCAATTGGTTGGTAGCTGCTGCTACCGCGACGCGTCGTGATAGAGAGAAAGATCGAGACGCTGGAAAACCGCGGAGAGGAAGAAGGAGAGCCGATGTTGTGAATGACGAGTGAATGACAGGACAATGAGGCTGGTCTGATGCACACGAATGCTTTATGACGATTCAATATAAGTCTCTCCGAGCGGGAGGGAACGAATCGCTCGCTTGCACTCCTTCAATGCATCGGGCTCCACAAGATCTCGAATTTCCCTTGGCGCTACGAGGGATATATTCCTTCTTCTGCCCTTAGGACTTGCCGCGATAAAGAGCCCGACAGACTCATATATTAGTTGATGAAGGAGACGACCGCTTATGATTTCCAGCAGCGGTTCCATCGTTTTAAAGGTCGATTAGCTTATTCCGGAAACTCGATTTCCGTGCCGATCTTTCAACCGGCTGCTGCTCCACGAACACACCTAATTACCAAGATAGGAATATTGTAATTTCCTGTTGAACGAAAACTACTACGAAGAGATCACTGGCGAATGCAATTATAGTATTTAATGTTTCAATAAGTTACACGGGGCAAGAGAAGCCTATCTTTCAGCGGGATCGTTTTCCCGGCGCGCACGCTAACACTTAATGCTGTATGCTAATGCTATTTCCATAAGGAGTAGGTACACACCGG
Source organism: Ectemnius cavifrons (assembly GCA_964023945.1). NCBI lineage: Eukaryota > Metazoa > Arthropoda > Insecta > Hymenoptera > Crabronidae > Ectemnius > Ectemnius cavifrons. The sequence continues at coordinate 8,883,619 of OZ030378.1, forward strand.
AATCGTCGGAATATATCGTAGAAAGTAATCGGCGTTGCTCGTTACACACGCGCGTCCACATAATGGGCGCCATAATCTTCCAGGAAAACTCCACTCAAAGAAAAATCTCTCTGGCTAATTACTGGCGTTCACATCCGACAGCTATCCGACGTCTCTCTTTCCTTGCTCCGCGAGAAAAGAACCCTTTCCTATGTCGAACGGGATGCCGAGAGGTGAGAAGAAAGAGGACTAAAAGGACGCATCGTCGAGAGAGAGTGAATGGGAGGGGAAAAAAAAATGTGTTTCCAGGATCGGGGCAACGCTGTATTCATCGTGCTACCTTCCCATGACCCAGAAATCGGGCAATTCTAAAGATTCGCCGTCAAAAAACAGACGCTCTTGCGTCGAAAATACATGTCTACCCTTGGCATACCCTCGGTAAGAGAGCGTTTTTTAGTCCTGAATACCTCCTTCTTCATGGTTCCCTTCGTTTCACGAAAATCCGTGAGTGAATATGCAGGATATGCATCATCCACGTCCCCCTTTCCCATTCTTTCTCTCCCCTACCCGCACGGATGATCTTCCAGAATCACGAAAAATTTACCTGCACCCCATCGTTCCGTCGCGACTCATTCCTCTCACTCTCTTTCTCTTTCTCCTCGAGCCTTGTTAGCAAATGCGTGAGGGAAAAAACGTGCGCGGCATTGGATTTCACCCCAAAATAACGCTTTTTCACACAGTTTTTACCACCGGCCTCGCGGTTCCGTGTGGGGGACTCAAGCTGGGGGGGGCTTTAAAATTCGATGCTTCTACCAGCCACTGCAACGAACATTCTCAGGGTCGATGCATCGGCGAATCTCGAGCGTTTTTGTGCAGCTAGAGATAGAGCCTTCCTCCCTTGGGACGCGTGATTCAGTATGATATACGGATAGTAACTCGGCTGGCAAGGGGATTTCTACCAAATGTCAAATTTTATTCTACTCGGTAGAAAAACCAAGTACTAGAGTATGTAACCTGCTCTTTGAAACTCCGTACTTGAAATGAATGAGGAGATTCTATTGTCAGAGTTTTTCTTGAGAGGAAGGTCGGTTCTTAAGGGATATCTTCTTCTTTCCTTCGGACAGTTTCGGTCTGAGTTAACCGACACACCCGTCAGTCGGATAGTCGGCAGCTAGTTGGAAAAAAGCGAGCGTGCGATACTCATCTGCTAGTGAATGGCGACAAAGAAAAAGATGGCGCGAGCGGGGCGGGCAGGGTTGGGGCCACTTTTGAAGTTTGATTGATATCCCGATTGCGGCTTGGCGTGGCCTCCACAGCGGAATTAGCAATTTGATTGAAATTTGAGAAGAGAAAGATCGAAGCTCCCTCAATCCTGATGGATGATCGGTGGGCCAGATAATACTATTAGAACATCGATCCCGTATCAAACTGTCTGCGGCTAGTATCTGCCACACGAATCAATTGATTCTCTCTGATCATCCCTTAATTGTCCTACGACTATTTCCACTAGGAAATCTCTGAGTTTTCTCTTAATTCTAATTCCTTCATCTTTCTCAACTCTGTTCCACGAGATTGATTCACGTCCATTCAAGGAGTTGAAGCTCGCACGTCGACACAAGTCGACCAAGCCATTTCCAAGCATCTCGTTCACTCAGGTTATCGATACTCGCTCGAGTTTGCTCTGTTGAGCGGTGATGTTTGATTTATTCGGCATTACTCAGCGATTATCTTATTGACTGTTAAACATGTAAGGCCGAGGTGCGCCCACGACCGTGTTATCGCTTCTCGAGGGCACACACCTACCTGTCCCCTTATCACCAGGCCATTGTAAAGACCGATACACCGACTACAGGTTACGAGAACCCCTCGAAAATCCAGTCGGAACCTGACGAATTTTCGTGGCCGTACCAGCAAAACGGAACTTTATCTGGCAGTTACCGGGAAGGAATGCCCGATAAGAAGAGCGTCTCTCCAGCAGGAACTTTAATATGCGACGAGCACTTTCCGAAGGAAGCCGGGCTGTTAAAGCGGCTAGCGAGAGGGAATTAGCGTGCGTGTCGACAGACCGGTGAAATCGGGCGATCTTATTCCCCATGACATAACGCGACGTCACGGTAATTACCTGCCGCGGGTCTTCTAGCTAGGAGAGCAGTTCGCGTGCACATGCACACGCAGATTAGTGTCTGAGGCGGTCCGCACAGTTGCAATTAACGAGCGGCAGCATAAGCGAATGTCGACCACCTATTCACGATTCTCATTTCTCGCGAGCTCCCTTGGAACTCGGCATAATATATCCCAAGGAGACCGACTGTATAAAAGGAGAGGCAGGTTTGATCTATTGGTACACGTTGCTCCTCGCTATCGATTGCTAGTCTATCCTTGAGGAGGTTGGCATCAGAGGCGAGCTTCTTCTTTCAGCGTTAGCGGCTGCGTGAGAAAAGTCCTCCCTCGAGATCGAGTCCAGTGTAGCACTCGGGAGAACAGGAGCGGCAGTTCTCTACCTTTTCTCTGGTGATCCGCGAGCACCCGCCCGTCCACCCGGGCACAAGTGCAACAGGACGATATCGAGGGAGAGAAGAGCAGGAGCCCGCAATGGCAATGCGGGCGACCGGTCGGCAGGGCTACCAGTTTTTGTGCTGCTCGGGAGAGCCGGCGGACTCTCCTCCACCGACGGACAGCGTACTCGCACGCACTTTCATATCATAGCACTGCGGATGCGAGCAGAGAGCTGCTCACCCTCTGTCGCTCTTTCTCTCGGCAGAAGATGCCAGTCGAGAGATCGGTGCATTAGGCATGCATGCCCGCCAGGACGCATTCATGCATCTCGTCGCCGAGCTACCTATCCATGGAAATCTAAGGCGACCAGGGGAAAGAGAGAGAGAGAGAAAGAGGAAAGGAGTTTGCGATGCAGGAGAGACTCGATGTATTCGTGCAGCGTGGTTGCATTGGCGGCGGGGCAACCAATCGGGTTATCTCGCGACGAATTCACCCCTCCAAAGAGCGGACTTGGTGGACCGCGCGAGGCGGGCAGTTTGCTTTAAGGAGCTCTTTCTTTCCAGTCTTTTTTTCGACTTATTGCTCCCTCCGCCGCTTCCTTCCTCTGGACGATGCCGCTCTCTCAAGCTCGTCGTCTTCTTGCACTTCTTCGACCGTTTCTTTCGTAGCCTGCCACTCTCGCGAATGTTCTCGGCTTCATCTGGTACGCCGGTGGTCCTGCGTGCAAGTTTTACGTTCGAATATTTTCAAGTATTGAATATATATATATTTTTTTTAAGTTAATTCTTTGAACTAATGTCGACAGAACTTTGGAGAGTCAGGAACTCCAAGTGAAAAGTGAGGAAGTTCGGGGAGACTTGATAGTGGGATTACTCGTCGCTGGTGGGTACACGTTAATGAGCCCATGGCAGACTGCGCCGCTGAAATAATACGTGCGAAGCATACGGGCCGCGGTAATCCCTTACGGTTGGCGTCGGCAAAAAAGTAGGAAATGATTTTATGCCAGCTTGGAGTCCCTTTCCCGCCGGAGTGCTGCCAGTGTAACCAGTCGCTGGCCTCGCCGGTATGCAGCCTAGGAGGGCCCCGACCGTTCCGCCCGTAACGTCCACTTTCCTTTTACCTCTTGATGGTTTAATCTAGCCACGAAAGCACGCGAGTGTTGCTCACCCTATGCATGCATAACGCCTCATGCACGTTATGCACAGGTGGATTCAGGGAAAAAGTTGCTTTGCATCTTGCGATCGGCTTCACGGAATCGTGGAAACTCGATCGATAGTACGCAGACAGTTCGCCAGCCGTAACGAAGCATGTCGCCCCGAATGCGCTAGCCTCGTTACTCACACCGGGAGTCGAAAGGCGACGTACGATGAAGTAAAAAAGATTGCGTAACGGTAGAGAGGAGCAATAGTAACAACAGGATCACCGCCACCATCCACCAGTAGCACCCCACCGGGCGACCGCTCGCTCGACCCTTTCGAATCAAAGTCCTGCGTCGTTAAAGTGTGGCCGCATCTAAAAAGCAGAAGAGAGAAAGAAAGAGAGGGAGAGAGCATACTAGGAAGAAGGGTGGCCGGTAAGTCGAAAAAAAGTTTAAAATGTTTGAGGAAGGGGTGGCCACTGTCTCCCTCGCACCCATTCCTCTCACTCTCTCGGCGAAAGGTGCCGGCAGGGGTTGTATTCCTGCGGAATCTCTCTCCCTCTCGGCGGGACTGGTGTGTGGGCCCCGAAACGCGTGCTGGGTTCGTGCCACGCACCTTTCCTCGTGTGTACTCCTCGAAACGTGTGTTCCAGACACGCTCGCTGCAGTGGTATTGCGTGGCCCGGGCGTCTGTGTGGGACGAGGGGGTTGGTGTGCGGTAGGAGGAAGCGTTTAGAGGAGCGGAATAGGCGCAGATGCTATGTCGCGCGCGCGACAGGGAACGAACAGACGGGGCCAGCCGGCTCGCCTTCTCTCTCTCTGGCGTGGAAGGGATGCTGGATGGGTAGACGACGCGGACGTGTGTCTACCATTGTGATTTTAAAATCGTCTCTATCCGAGCGTCCTCCCCTTTCTCTCGTTATTGCTCCACCTCTCCCCCGTCTGGTTTTCCAGCCCTTTGCGCCAAGCCGCACTCTCTCTCTTTCTCTCTTTCTCCTCTCAATGCCGCCGTCAATTCGACGCTCGAAAACAGATCTGCCGCGCTTAGTCGGCGGATTCTTCATTCGCTGGAAATGTTTACGCTTATTGATCCACTCTTTTCCACTGATGCAGCCTGATTCTAGTATTGTCTTATAGCTTGGCAACAGCATAGCACGAGTGGAGGGCAAATAATAATGACAGTATTGCTGGTATGCAGTAGGAAATTTAGTTAAAAATTCCACGAGCGAGTGACTTCGCAAGAGATAGATTCAAGGGCAGTCGGGGTCGCCCGTTATTTTATCGAAACCTTGGGCAATACCGACATTTGGAGGATTTCGGGGCTGGTAAGAGAGAGCGTATATGGGGATGATGCTCGACACGCTACATCGATTCGGCGCCGCAGGCACAGCCACTCAGCTGTGCTCACAAGAGAATTGTTATCTTCCTAGAGCAGGGAAATTCTGTCTACTGAAGGGAAACTATATTGCGTCGAGTACCAGTTTCCATTCACCCCTTCGATTCCACTAAATTAGTTCGAGTCGTCGAGACACAATGTCTTCCAGTGAATATCAGAATTGAAACTACGTGCAAAGAAGGTTTTACGATGGTAAAACCTTCATGTTGTTTCTTATGAGAGGTGTGTGGAAGGGTTGGAACCACCCCTCGCGACTTTAAAACAGTGGAAAATGGCGGCAGGCTCGCGGCTTTCATGCAGATTGGCTAGGTGTCGGTCGACAAGGAGTTATGCCGAGGGGTAGTTTCTCGCAGCCCCTCGCACGGAGGGCGGTTTCGCGCTTGCGCTCACAACCCTTCCTATTCGCCCGAAGCCATCCTCTCGCACCCCTATCCACCCAGGCTTTTTATTATTCACGTTTTTTATTGGCCCGGTAGGCAGGTACAGCACATTTACATGATGGCGGATACGAAACTCTCGAAGAGAAACTCCATCTTCCAATTTGAACTATTAACGATCTATTTCTTCGATGCTTTTCTCATCCCTTAGATAAACTTAGCATTGATTGATTCAATCTTTCGGCACGCGTGCGTCTTGAATGCGAGGCCGGATTAATTCGGGTAGAATTTCGACTTGGATTAATAGTGTTGGAGCGACCGTCGAATGCAGGATGCAGTTCGCATTGAGGAAACAGTGCTCTTCTACGACGGGCGTAGAAGTGTACACAGGGGTGGGTGAGTGTTAAGGTACCCTGGCATCGGGATGAGGGTGCTGGCTTTATCGATCGCCAGTCTGACAAGGGCAACCAGCAAGAAATAGGGAAACCGTTTTCCCGATGAATGCCGATCCTTTGTCTTTCCTCTCCCGATGAAATGAAGCACTCCCGCATTTCAGGAAGTACCCGGTGTCCTCCTATCCATCGCAATTCCCCCCGACCGTTGTTTTTAAGTTCAGAGTCAACATAGTCCCGTTCAATTAATCGCCCTTATCTGGTTTAATAATACTCGGTGTAATTTTTCACCATCCACCCTCGAGACGATAAAGGTCTCTCGAGCATGCATTTCTCAATGTCCACTCTTTTTCGAGAACTCGTGGAAGGAGAATACGTGCTCGGGTATTATCGAGTCGGAGGAATAATGCTTGCGATAATCGCAGTCTTTTTATAGATAAAGCCGTGTCTCACTGGTCGCCGAGCAAACAGCATAAATTTTCCACTATCGTGCGTCATCGTAGCGAGACGTCAAAGTAAATAGTTGCCCGGTCGCTTGAGGAATCGTGCATCGAGAGTGCGGCAAGTTGATAGTTTGACCAATGAATCTATTTCCCAATCATACTTTCTCCGTAACTTCCATTCGATTTCCCGAGATTTATCGATAGTTACATATTCCAATCGGTCATCGTCGTTGTGTTGAACCGTTAGTGCCGGCACTCTTTATTGAAATTACGAAAGCGAAGTGGCCAGCCAGGAGATATCGTCACGTTTCGGTGGCGATATCACCTGAGATCGAGTCGAGAACTGTGAGCGCCGTCCGATTAGAGGTCGTTAACACTTGGACGCGTGCATCGTGCAAGGTATCCCTAACTCTATCAAGATTTACTTCACTTTATCGTCCACCTCCTTGTATTGTTATTCCACTATCAAACCTTCAAAATGATCTCAAGTTATTGTCAAACTTTCCACAATCCCAAAATTTGATAATCAAATACTGTCGAAAGTCGTGCATGCAATCAGACTTATTTCAAGATCGATGAATTCAGAGTTGTCGTCATCATTCCATCGTGCGTCGTGCACGCTTCGTCTCTCACTCGACTTTCTGATAACAGTATCGATAAGTATCTATCGTTACGATCAGGACTTTGGATCGTAAATTAAAGCTTCCTCGGGGATTAGGTGATCACATTAGTTGACAGTCAATTCGGGGATCAAGCTCACTTATTTCGAGAGGGAAAAACAATTAAAATAGTCTACGTACATCGTTGATATCGCTGATAAAGTTATTCTTGATCAAAACATTTACCAAGCCGAAAGAAGACTTTAGACCCGAGGGAGCAGGTATCTTTTTAATTCGGGTGGGCGCATATAAATCGGGAAGGACATGCTTGCCAGGCAATTTATTTATTGGAGAAAACGCTCGGAGGCTCGCAGTTGCTCGGTGGTGGCAGTTCTCCTGTCCTAAGCAGGATTCAATTTGGTCTCCACCTTCAAAGGAAGATCCCCGTTGGTGTGTGCAGGAAACTCACTCCCCCCACCCCTTCCCCCTTCCCCTCCAGCATACGTACGTATACACATGTGGACCAACGGGGCTCCACTATTAATCTTATATCGAACGCGCTTTATCCGCGCCAGCTTCCTGCCTCCTCCGGTCCAGCCAGGTCCACGACTCGGTCCGGCCTTCCTCCCTCTTCAACCCTTGGACGAGCAGGAATTTTCAATTCTTTCGAGTAGGTACCGCGGCAAAGCAGATTGCTCGGGGCAAGCTCCTGCTTCCAGCATCTTCTATCCTCTCTTTCTTCACATCGTTCTTGGTATGCCTCGGTCTCTGCTTGCCTCTGGACCAGGCAACCCTCTCGTGTCCTGAGAGGCGCCGGCGCCAACTGACATTTCAGCTGGAATCAACGCTCCCATTCTCTGGCTCTGGCAGCACCCGATCGTGACTCTTTGAACATTAGTCCCACATGGTTAAATTTCATCTTACAGCATTCTTCTAAATAGTAGTACTTTCCAATAGGAGATAGAATCACGCGATGCGACTTCGAGCGTGCGTATTGAAGAAACTGTAATAGTAGGAGCGGACGATAAACGAGCGCGTGATGCTGATGGACCAAGCAGCGTTCTTGCCGAGACGAATGGTTCGTTCTCAGGGTGTTTCTCAGATGCAGGCGAGATCCCGCGATTAATCGGCCACGGAAATGGCAGGACGTGGCCGAGGAAAGAGAGAGCGAGCGAGCGAAGGAGAAGTTGTGTGCGGGCCGCAGGACACTGGCCAGGACGAATAAGTAATGTAGAGGTCCATTATGCCGAAACGCTGAAGGGTCTGTGCTCGGGGTCAGCCAATCCCCTGGAGGGCCGTTAAAGTGAAATACTTCTGAATGCAAGGTGGCTGACCGTCTCGGCCGTTCGCTTTCCACCCTCTTTTCCGACCTCCTACATTCTCTCGCTCGCTCCCAATGCCCTTTTCTTTTTCTCTCTCTTTCTCTTTCGCCCCTCTCCAGTCCTGGCCGACTGGACCTTCGCGTCCATAGGTAAATCGTTGTTATCTGGACAGTGATAAACCCGTGAATGGAGTTCGCGCCAGCTTGGACGAATGAGCGAGGGGAATGCAAAGCCGAAGGGTGAGAACACACCCTCTCTCCGGGTGGCGCACTCCTGGCAGCAGGGAGCCGATCGGCAAATGGATGGCTCTGTTTATGCGAGCCGGTTTCTTGCTGATAGAATTCCCCGCTATCGAACACTGCAAACAAGGATCTCGTTTTTCACAAGTGGCTAATTTATCCCGCGATCATGAGACTTTTCTCGAATTAGAATGTAAAAGCGAGTTCTTCCTGTGCCGAGTGGCCGGCGCACGAACGTGTAATGTCGACGGCCGCGACAAAATAGCCGGGACCGCAAGCACTTTCACTCTCTGATCGTGGCATATATGTATTTGACCGATGCCAGACAGTTAGCAAAGAGATCAGAGTTAGCAAAGTAAGCAGTAGCGATTAACCACGAGCGACAGCGTCTAACGGAATAATAATAGCAGTGGTAGCGCGGCTGGAAAAAGTGTACGGGCAAGTCGATGCCGGTGTGGCAAAGTGCCCGATCGAATTTTGCGCAGGGCAGGATATAATTGAATTTTCCGCAAGGCGCACGCCAGCGCTCTCCTGGCGGCTCTCGATCTCTCGGCGCGCCATAGGGGCGGTTTCGTTTGTCTCCGTGGGGTCGAAAGGAAGCAGGGGAGCATGCAAACACCACGAGATTAAAGGAACCGTCGTTCCATGCCGCGGACCTCCTCTCTGCCCGAGGATCGCCTCGGGCTGGCTGGTTGGCAACCTTTATAGAAATGCAATCAGCTACACTTTTAATATTGCAGCCAAGCTACTTCCATCTACGTACTTCAATTTTATCGGGTGATAATCGAAAGATTTAGTACACTTTGGATTTGCAAAAAATATCAGTTCTTTTTTTCATGAAAAGTAGTAGTATAGAAATAAGTGCGAAGAGAAAAGAGATTGAGGCTGGTATCTAGGCATGTTGGCATAGGAGAATGGGAGAGTTGGGTGAGCAGAGTGGCGGAGAGGTCAGCGGCCATTCCCTGATGATATTGATTAGCCGACGCCCTTAGTTAGCGCCAGCTACACTTTCTTCTTCGAGCCCACTGCCTCCCGCTACCCTGCTTCCTTTTTCCACTCGGCAAACTTTACCTCCATCTCTGTCTCTCACAGAGATCGCCAACCCCACCACGTCGCTTACCACCCTCACCTTTATCTCCCCTCGTCCCTGCTCCTTCGTAAGCGTTCTCGCGCTCGTTAGCGCCGAGATGGAACTGGGAGGGATGACGGTGGATGCTGTGAGATCAGGATGAGATAAAGCAGGAGAGCAAGTGACGGAGATGCTTTCTTCCCAACTAAATCATTCATCAAGCAAATAATACCGAGGCCCTGACTCACGCTTCACGCATGTGGGACTGACGATCTAGTATTCGCGTGTTTCCTACTTATCTCGCACATCGGATGAACGAAATTCATTGGATTTGTCCTTTCCCGGATTGTACAAATTAGAAAATCTTATTAGTATTATTTTTCCTATGCTTGGAAAATGCTTAGATCAATCCCCCATTTTGATGGGATAGGACATCGCCTAATTTTCGGAACTCTTTCGCTTTCGATCGGGCGGCGTACTCGAGTTACGTTTTATAGATCCGGGATAGTGCTTTTAGGGCGAAGGTTTACATAGCAGGAGCATTTGCTATTGTAGGTTATCGTTGCAGCCCGGAATGCCTCGATTTGTATAATGCGTCAGGAAAATTCGATACACTCCCTGCTCTGGCAGAAAGGGGGAAGGTAGAAGCCGAGAGAAAGCATAGTGGTGCCCGGGTGTAATTAGACACTGCAGCCTGGAACAACATCCAAAGGGCCGGCATTGTTCCCAGAAATTAAGGGAAACGAGGGAAAGGCCGGAAAACTGGCAGGAATAGGGGATTCGAAGGGTCGCTAATTACGCGCGCGCCTGCCTCTCCTGAAGGGAGCGAGGCCATTTCCCGCATACCCACGAGAGAGCATTGCCGTCTCTCCTCCCTCTATTAATACAGGAACGAGAGCCGGGAGAATTTCTTTCGCCGGAATCATTTGCAATTTGATCCAGCCTCTCCATATTACTTCCCCCGTGTGCCAGCCGTCCATATTGAACGGATGGGATTAGGTCGGTAGAAGTAAGACGTGGAATAAATGAGGAGTTCTTTTGCTTCGCTATGTATTGACACGAGCGTTTGCTTTCGGCCCTGCAGGTAAGGTTTGGATAGGCGAGAACGAGGTCGCGTGGCGAACCGAGCAGAGCTTCAAGAGAACCTCACCGCCGAATCCGTGCACGACTATTACCACCACCACCACCACCACCACAGGTGGAGGAGCACCAGCCTCTCATCCACACCTGTCGCCACCCATCGCTGCTCCTGTTACCACCCCCGATCACAGAAGCCCCAGCAGCCTCCATGCAAAACTTGGCATCTCTCCTGGTAAGTCTCGACACTCTCAATACTCTTGGAATATCTCGTCCGTCGATTCCCACGATTGCCAATTATTGTATGCGACATCCGTCTAAGGCGGGCCTTTCGGAACCTTCGGTATTATACAGCGGGATCGCGCTGACGTGTTTTTGAGATTGCAGATTTATGAGGAAGTCCATTCCGGCAGCGGTCTCTTCGAGATTGAAGGTCCGCGCCGAATGTTGCTTTGTGAGAACAGAGGAGAACCGACGGCGACGGTGGCGGCGGCGGCGGCGGCGGCGGCCCTCTGCGTCGGTTGGGAGGGTCAGTGGCTTAAAGCAGCCTTAAAGCGAGCCTCTTTAAATAATGCAATAAGCTTGATGTCATTTGCCGGACAATGGGGGGACAACCTTTTATGGGAAGGCTCGGTGAAATTGCCCCTTGCAGGTGCGCGCGAGCGCGCTCCCTTCAAGTAGACGCCGGCAATCCTGTTTCCGTGATTTCTCAACGCTCCGTCGTCCTTCTACCCTTTCATCTCTTGCCATTCTTCTGTCCCTCCACTTATTAATTTATTTCTTAACACATTGTTGACTATTTTATACAAAGAGTAGCACAAACAATTCTCATCTATCAATTATCAACTTTCATTCATATACGCGAGAGAGTGAAAATCGTGGGGTTCTTTTTTTCTCGACTATCGATCGGGGCCGGAAGTACTTTCCAAAGTATTGAGGAAGGCGAAATGCGATCGGCGGTTCGTGGTCGGCCGGCTCTTTTCGTTTGCTTAAATAAACATTGCTCGAACAATGGGCCGTGGGAGAGTGGGATACGCAGCCTCTTGGTCCAGAGCAGGCCTTGGTCCTTCGGAGCGACTCATCTCCCGGCGACTTTCCTGGGGAAAAGAGCGAAAGCACTCCGCGCGGCATGTTTAATGCATCTCCCAGCATTTCCATGTCAAACATCGCTTTGACTCGCGGAATTTAAAACCGCCTGCTACGCGAGCACACACATAGACATACGCGCGCACGCGATTGGATTGGAAAGGCTGACCGCGTGTGGGTTGATGGGAAAACTAGCCATCTTTATTTACCTCCCGTCTATATTACCAGACAGAACAGAGCGGACAGGCCAGTCTCCCATTGAAAGCGAGATCGAATTTCTTCCTGTCCTGACGTTCATCGATTTGAATGATTTTCCCTTAAACATTTTAGATATATTTAAAAATTCGAAGTACTAGTAATCAAGTTTTATACTTTCTAACAAACTGATAGTAATCCTCGTGTTCCACCAAGTCAATTTGCCTGGCAACATTCCCCCGCCCGTCCTGCCAAGTGTGTTTATTCGGTATATCAATAAGAACGGAGTGGATGAGAGCGCAGGGTCCCCCAAGGATCCAGGGGCTTCTCTTTCTTTCTCCATTGGACAGCTTGATAACATTATGTTACTCCAGCCGACATATGCACCGGCCGCTTTTTCACGAATGAGGGACAGCAGCCCTAAAATATTATAGAGCCGGTGGACAGTGCCGGGACATGTGTCGCAACGTGTCCTGGTCAAAGGCAACCCCTTGAATGGACTCGCGATACACTGCTTCGGCAAATATCATAAAAATGATAAATCATCCGCCGTACGATTAGAATTCCGAGGGATTCCTAATGGTCTGCTGCTTTACTTCGCGAACTTTCTACGTGTTTCGTTCAATCATGTCGCGTCGAATTTCGTGTTTAATTAATAGACGTTGGAAAGATTGGCGAAAGGGGAAGTAGAATTGTAGTGAGAAGTGTCGTTTAAAAAGTAATCTCCGAAGTCGGTGAAGCGTGTAACATAGTTCGGATGCGTGTGAATTACGCTCCTAGCTCACGGAAGGATCCTTCCTCGCTGTTCTCGGACATATCTCTCCCTAGGGACTATCACTCTTCTCTTCCAGGGATCGGCTCGCCGGCCGGCCACCCCCCAGAGGTATTTAAATTCCGTTTATTCAGGAAAGCCCTGCAAATTATTTCGCGTGCCTGCCTCTTCGGCAGATCGATCGCCTGTCCGCTTGGGAAGAAAACATATGTAAAGTGTCGGCAAGCATGTTAACCCGCGACACAGTACCTCGTCAAGATATTTAAAAATAGTGGGCTGAAGAAAAAGTTTGGGCGTTTTTTGATGATAGTTAACTAATATAATGAAAATCTAGAATTGCGATGAATTCAGAAAAGTTAGAGAAACTTTGAAAAATCTTCTTTCAATTCAATTCTTTCTAGCCTTTCTATTACTCGTCGAATATAAAGTAAGTCAACAATGCGCAAGCCATGTACAAGCGCGAAGGATTAGTTCTTTCGGTTATTTAGAGCTTTGTTTCGCCTGTAACACTCGTGGACTTTCCACCATGGCTGGTATTTTCATTTTAGCGTGCACTTTGAAATATCGAGCAGCAGCCATATGCGAGCCAATAACCGAGATTACGCGCCGCGCCTCCATACGAGCGGCTCTCTCGTATACGTGCGGGCCGGGACAGCCGGGGGAGTGCGAGGAAAGGGTGACTTGAAATATTGGCTACATAGATTTCGACCATTATTGCCGTGTGTAAAACACGGCGACATTTGGTGCTAAATCGATCAGGCATCCAGCTCCAGCCTCCACTAGCGGAACCACCCTTTATCGACCCGAAAACTTTGCAAGGCGAAACCAGTCGAAAATACTTGTAAATTCGTACGGGGATTCAAAGATCACCGCCACTTTGTGGCGGCGAATCCCTCACTGGGGAGAGAATACCGAGCACTCACTGCGCGTTTCCTATCTTCCATGGGGATCTCCCCGTTAATACCTTGGCCAGAATTGAATTCTGATTTAGCGGCGCGCTTCTTGCCAGCACGGGAGTATCTCGGGCCGTTACTGACGCCAGGAAAGCCCCCTCGCAGAATACAGGGAGGACTCCAATCGTATTCCTCGAATGCTTTAAAGCAGCAGCCAGTGAAATTTCTCGCCATTCTCTCGTAGCGTAAGATCTATGCGCTGAGTTTCCATAGTTCCCGATCGGTCGTGGTGCCGCTAGTCATACGTATAGACGGTTGATTTATCGCTCACGCAGTTAGCAGACTTCGGATTTATCGGTGACCGAACTTGTTCCGCCGAGTTTTACGATCGGTCGAATTGTTCGGAAGTACTTGCTGTCTCGGCGGATACTTGAACATTCAATTTCGAAGGTATCCATGTGTTTCCATCGACACCGACTTCTTTCCATTTGCTTCGCAACTATGAAATATTCAACTAAGTCTTTTATGAATTGATTAATTGCCTCTACAATTGTGCGTATGCTTTTCGGACGCCTTTGATCGGCGACACAATTAAGCCATCCGAAAAATCCCACGCTTTCGAAAGATCGAAATTAGTCGGCTACGTGCAGGTGGGAGCGTGTACACACACGCACTCCCAAGATACAGAGATTAACGAATCAGGAGCGATGAATTTTCACGGTACATCAGCGACAATTAACCGGCCGTTGAGCGAGGATAATTACGCGGATTGCCGTATGAAGACGTTAAGCTGGTTCTCCATTGAAAAAGAGCTCGGCGCAAAGGGCTGCCGCGCTCTAAGAAGCAGTTAGAACGTGACTGTTCGGACGACAACAACAACTTTGTCCCCTCTCATTCATCAGTGACCGGTGCTTTTCGTTTCGAATTACCAAGAAACGATTCTTCTTATTTATTATTAACACAATACATTTAGAAAGAATAGTTTTGCTCGACGAAGCTTTAGTGGACGAGGAGCCGGGCGCCTAAACGGGTACCAATTAGCCCTAAAATTTATAATAACGTCCGATTTACCGTAATTAATCGATTAAGCCTGGCGAGACGTGCGCCGGCCTCGCGCACACCCCTCGGACGCTCGCTCATTTTTTGAGATCATAATTTCAGATAGGCTTCTCTCTCCTCCTCCTCTTCCATTCTCACTCTCTCTCCCTCCCTCTCACTCTCTCTCTTTCTCTCTCCGCTTCCCCCTTGTCGACTGTAAATGCCGGCGTGTAGGCAAATTGAGGTGAGATTGGAGGTCAGCAGTCTGCGCGCTGACCGTTGCTGCGCGGCGCACTGCGCTCGGCGATACCCGGCCAATTTGCAACTCGCCTATCCGGCCATCGAAACACACCCGAAACTGTGGGAATACAAGCGCCAGAACATCGTGATGCACTTTATACGGCTAACATAGTCCGAACTTCATTTTAATATAATCATCCGTGGGCGGTTATATGTTTTTAATTATTTTAGGCAATTTTTGAAAAATCGAGCTTTGATCGTTTCAACAATTTTCAATTAATTGAATAAGATTTGTTAATTTACATACGCTCGTGGCATTATTGGTATTGGTATTGGTGATCGACCGCACCCAGTCGAAGCCAGGGATCAGGAAAAATAATCGCAGACTTATTAAGCCGGGCATGTAATTACAGAGGTACACTGGGAAAGTAAGGGTGCACGAAAGGGCAAGCTGCTGCTGCATTATCCGCCGACTTTATTAACGCGGCGATCCGGCGAATATTAATTGTGGTGCGCGCGGGAGCGAGAAAGAGAGCAAATGAAACGCGTGGCAGGTTAATGCTTCGCTCTCATTTGCTCGAATTGCCTTCCTCGCGTCTGCATGCGTAACAACTTTAGCAGACCGCTCTCACACGTGGACGGCTTCCTCTCTGTGCTGGCAGGCCAGTCAGATCTGCAAAAGGAACCCGAGGAAAGTACAAGATAAACCGAACTACTAATTAAAGAGGAGAGAGGCTTCTTAAGAATTTCTGTCGCGTTCTAACCTCTCAAAGCAACGCGTATTAAAAACTCAACGTGTCTGTTTGAATTGCTATACAAATGATCATGTTTCGCACATTCATTGAAATGAAGGAACTTCCCGTTCCTCGTGCTTGGCACGATGACCCTTCTCTCTTTCCATTTTCAAATCCAGCTAGAGTGTGGAGGGTTAGCGAGAGAAGGAGATGAGGTCTCGGAGTCATCCTGTACGTGTATCGGCGCGAAGCACGGCGCGTAATGCCCAGGGATCACTGGACCAGCTAACATGATTATTATAAAGTCAATACGTTGCTAACTCATCAGGCGACCCCGCCCTCTAACAGCCCGGTAATATGCACCGGCCAAGAAGTCGGTTACGCTCTATCAGTGCTTGGACTCCGTTGCTCCCCGCTTCTCCTCCTTCTCCTCTTCATCTTCACCCTCTCCACCAGCCACCTCTGTTGACCCTGGTTGAATGCGCCTCACCCTCTCTCACTTCCACCCCCGAGCCTTTCGCGGGGCAAACTTTTTTCGTCTTCGTCGAAAGAAGCTTTGAGCGTTGGCTTGGCTACAATATGTCTGCTCGCGTCGGATAGGCATGTAAGTACCTGCCTACGCGCGTAACCTACCGTATGCACTGGCATACAGCATCCGAAGCTGCTGGTGCCCGGTGGTACCGGTACCAACCAACTCTGCACTCGCACAACACTCCTGCACACTCTCGCAGCACATGTCCAATACAGACAGAGAGGGCTTCCTCGCCTCGCCTCGCGCGCCGGCCTCCGTCGACCTATCAGCCGCATCTCGAACGAGCCGCACGAAATCGCTGCCTGCAATTACCGCCCGGGATATATATTACTTAAGGATTATTCCCTCGCCGGGTACGATACTGGAAGCCACTGCTTCCAGTATCCACTTCTAACCGTGGCACGGATGACCTATCCTAGAGCAGCTATAGAGCACGCTCATATTCCTATCCGGAAACGGAGAGTAAGTGAGTCTGGAGTAACTCAGGGCCGATTAAAGCGTTCGATAGTCCCTGACGAAAGGAAAGTTGGCCGACCGACTAATTTGCAGTGGTGCATTTTCGCTTTAGCTATCTTGGATCTCGGACAGTGTTAAAGCGTACTGTCCCATTGGCTGAGGGAATCGGCATGCGAGGATCTATGAAAATTAGCGATACTTATCGCACTCTGACTCTCCCACTCTTAGTACGCGACCCTCTCCCGGTGGTGGTAATGTGATAAACGCACGCAGTGCCCTCGTGTTCCCGAGGGTCCTGGCGAGTAGTTAGCCGATAACGTAATACGGGAAAAGCGACGAGTAAAAGAGGAGGCAGGCAGCCGAGCCACCACGGCAGCGCGCACACCTTCTCTCGCCAAGTTATCTGGCTGGTCGTGGCCTATGGAACACGTTATTACAGGCGTGCCAGAGGTAGTGCCAGAAGAAGAGCCTCCAACCTCTCTCCTGTTCTCCGGGAGTTAAGTTCAAGGGCCGACTTTTGCCTGGTTGCTTGCATCGTTTCATTCATTCGCTCGAGAGCTAGCGACAAGTAAGCTCAAGATGGGAGTCGAGGATCCCGTGTTCTCTGTCTCGTGGCTATTAATCGCGCGAGCCATTCGAACTCACCGGGGCCACATCTTGATTCGATCTCTCCTCTGCTCAGGCTAATTCGAGTCTTAGCCTCTGCCATGGTAGGCAGCATCTTTTCTCCCGCATCATCTTCTTCCCCCGGAAACTCCCGCATTGCTCTTCTTACTAGCTGCGTTTGCGTTTGTCCAAAGATTTCCTAGATGAATACTCTGGCAATCAGTGCATCATTTTGGAATCGAATGAACTTGCTAATCGTGATGCACGGCACTCGATGATGTATGATCGGGCAGGCACACGTGTGCTCGATCCTTCCGACAAGGATCCTTCGCGGTTAACCGCGTATCTACGCAGGAAGATGAGGCTCGAGACATGTCGGTGGTGTTGGTGGACGTGTGTGCTGTTGGGTTTCGGGGTCGGAGGTTAAGCGGCGTGATTGAGTCTTGCTTACAAGGAGCCGCCCTTCGCTGCTCCTCTCGGCCGCTTACCTCCTTCGTGGAGAGAAGGAAACCATAATGCAATTTAAGCCATAATACTTGACTTTAAATTGAAAAGATTGCCCGGGGGATGCGAGGGAGCCCGGCTCTCCTCCTCCTCTCCCTCGGCCCTACGCGTTCCTCTTTCTCTCTCTCTCTCACACTCTTTCTTACTATACCGCTCCACGGCGGCTGATGCTGCTGACCGATTCTGCTCGATCTTGCCCGGGAAGGCAAGGGACTCGCGAGAAAAACCTTCCTCCTCACTTTCAACGCCCTGAGTACTCGATCGCGAGGCTTAAGTATACTAGATTGGCCGGACTGGCGTAGGTTCCACTTAGGTAAACGATCGCCGGCGCTGATACTCGCCGCGCTACGAGGGTGTTAAGCACCTAGTCGAACGACCTCTGCACAGCCTCCATCGTTGATACCGATTAGCGCGAATCGCTACCTTCGCAGAAGAGTGACTACTCGCCGCTGGAATCTCTCTTCGCTGCCTAACAGATGGTCGACGATGCGCCGAGATATTCTCGTTTACCAAGACCGTCTTGGATCGGCGGCACTCCGGCTCTCTCTCTTCCGCGCAGACTCATTAAACTCGAGTAGTTAAGGAAGGACTAGGAGCTGGCAGCTAAGCAGTTCTCGAACTTTTCCAAATTTAAGGAGCTAGTAAGTGGACACCGATTTTGCCCGATCGGTCCGGGACTAGCTCGGGGGTTGCCGACCAGTGGCCATCTGTCGAATCGGTCCAGCACTGCTCCCTCTTCCCCCAGCTCTTCGTCTTCTCCTCGGACTACCCTGTCCGTGCCACCACCCCCACGGCCAGCACGCTCCGGCTTACATTTCCAATCAATAACCGATTGAACAAGCCCCACCGCCACCCCCATCTGCTCTCTGTCTCTTTCGTCCTCTCTATCCCTTTTCAGCTTTACTCGCATTCCTTCGAGCTAACAGCCAAACAATTCCACGCTCCGCAATTCCGGCGTATTCCTCTTATCGTCCCAGTTGATATCGACGAAATAAGTCGAGCAATTCGCATCGGTAAATAGCCGCACACCCTCTGCTACGATGTTTGAGGTACGGAAAAAATCAGAGACTGCGTTTCTCGATCAAATCGAGGGATGTTCGACGGTGGTGCTCGAGGAGAAGTCGACTGGTCCGAGAGGCCAGAGAGAGTGAGAGAGAGAATGTGAGGGAGTAAAAGATAGAGGGCGAGCGCGCAGGACGTCAGAGGGGGTGGCACGGCAGAGGAAGAAACGGAGCGGAGGCGAGATGATAAATCAGATAGGTGGCGGCAGCTGGTGCCCGGGAAATTGCTTCCCCATTGTAGCGGGACGTGTTATTTTGGAAAATCATCTCCCGGCTCTTTGCCTGCTAATTTCGGTGGGCCTTGTGCCCGAAATTACTACCTACTTCCTGGGTCGCGGGCCCAGTCCCGCACACTCCGCTACACCCTTGGCCGGGGCATATGGAATGCGGTTATGGCCAGCCAGTCGATTGCCTGACCCGCGCTTCTTCCCTCGGACCTTCCTCCCTCTTAATTGCAACTACCTTCGACTATCCTACTCACCGAACATCACTGCCGACCATTGCTATCCGGCACCGCAATTCACTACCTTCGCCGCTCGTCCAGCTACCATTCGATTGCTTCCAGATTCCAATTTCCCGATTCTTCTACGCCGGCAGAAGCTTTGTGGGCGTAAGGCCTTAGGGAGGTTCAAAGGGCGCCGATGGCCGGCATTAAAAATGCGCAAATATTGGCGGAACCCACCTGCCGGCAGTGCGGGCATAGACATGGTAATGGAGTTGCCGCGGCCTCAATGGAAAACAGTGAATCGCAGCCTGAACATTTTCGCCGAAGCACCGAATCGATGAGTGTCCTGGGCACGTATCGGAAACGTGGGCCCGACAGTAATGAGAGTCTTAACGTTTTCCCTTTTGCCCTGCCTCCATGGGCCCCTTTGCATTAGCATGTCGAAGGGAGCTCCGGTGTCGGTGCTCGTACACCCGGTGTACCATTTCCGACTGGGAGATCGAAATCGCCTCCGCCTCTGACCTTTCTTCAGGTAGTGTTATGGACTCATTAAGACTCTTTTGTGGCCCGGTGCACCTTCCGCCGGGCCACGCACTCGATGCGCCTCGTGGCAGCTACTATTTTCTGGCATTCCTACACTTCCTTTACGCGAGAAAAATTACAGGGTGTGCGACATTTATTTCTGGTTTCACGGAGAAAATTCGACGGCGAGGAATAGATTTGGAAACGAAAGAGAGTAGTAGAGTCTACGGGTGGATATATTAAGCACGTCGTAATGGGGCCTTCCAACTATCACATGTAAATGGTCCCAACTTCGACCTTTGACCCCACTGACCCTTGGTATTCAGGACAGTGACATACGCGATGTATACAGTTGTGTAAATGTACAATGCGCCAGTCCAGTACACCCCAAACTCGCTTGACCCCTGGTTGACCCATTTTGTACGGGACAATGCAGTGGTCCCATAGAAAACTCGGCCGTACCTGCGATCCCCGGTGCCCGGTTTCGATTATCGCCATCAATTTAGCCATATAATTCCTGCATCCGAATTTCATATACGCCTCTGTCCATCCGGTCGCGTGCTTCTGCTCCTCGAGTCTTCATTGTATTCAGTGTTTAAAATGACGCGCTTTCGGTCGCGTGCGACAGTTTCTCGTACAATCTGGAAGTTTGCCGTGCGGAAATTTGTCCCGGGCCGGCCATTACCGTGGACACAATTAAAGCCAATAATTCACGAGGGGTCGGGGAGGAGGGTAAAGGGACGAGGCGCGTGTGGCACGTGGGTCAGTGGGAGAAGAGAATGGAAGGGCCAAGTATCCACGCTCCAGATTTTCGAGTGTGTCCATTTTCCGACTTTCCGTCGGAGGGTAGCCGCCGCATATCTCTCATCTCCCTCTTTCTCTCTCTCCAGTTAGGCATTCCCTGCTTCTTGCTCCAGTACTAGCTAACGAATAATGGCCACTGACCATCGGCCATCCCCGAATATTTCGGGCGGACCCGGATGATTCAATCCGACAATGGACCATTCGCACTGACAATGCGCTGGTCAAGCGCACTATTGGAAGGGGTGCTTGCAAAATAGGAGCCTGGCTTGATGGACCCCTCTCGCGTCCAAGCCCGGCCCAGAGATGAATGCGTGGGCGAGCATTGCCTTTTCAACTGGAGCGGACCAGTTTCCCGTCAGAGTAGCTTTTGCACTCAATGGACCACTGTAAAAGTTAGGATACAGCGACAATACTCGCCGGACTTGGTAAACGTGAACGAATTTGTGTGGAGAGGAATTATTGAAAGGTTCAATTCGACTGGCATCTGGCCGGTAGGCGGTATCGTCTGCTGAATGAGTTAATTAATCGAATTAGGCGATCGCCGATCGATCCTGGTGTAAAAGTAATTGAGCGGGCCCCGCAGCTTCTTCGAGTGAGTGCTCGCGTTTACATGGGGCTATCGGATACAGCCAATTCCACAGCAATTGGCCAATGAACATTTACAATAATGATCGCCAGCATGATGCAGCTGCGATCACCCCGTCTGGGAAAGTTGTGGCTTCTATATCTAGCCACGAATTATCATTGCGCCAACCTTCTTTAACGGATGTTTACTACATATATTCCTAATTAAAAGCACATCCGTGCAATTTACGAAGCGTAGAAAGTTAGAAGACTGGGGATTTTCGAATATTATCTAGTGTACGCTGGCGAAGATGTTTGGAATTTTCGAATCCATAGTAGCCACGAAAAACTTTACGACGTGACCTGGTAACCTTCCTCTCCTCTCCGGGATGTAGGAATATCATCCTCTCTTCTTTTAAGGGATTACTCTATAGTTTTACGACTTAATGACTCCTTCTACGGAGGCACGTTGAAATTCCGGCGGGCGGTTCTCCAGTTTCCATCGTTTGTTTTTTTCTAGTCACCCCCGGGCCAGCGCCCGTCATAGTTAAGGGTCACTCAGTACCAAGGTCTTTATTACGATACTAGCAATAGAGCCCTTAATAATCCCGGGCTTCAACCCTTCACTCTACGTTCTTATTGTTTCGAAACTTTAAGGACCAGCTCTCACCTTGACCGCCGTTCGTGGCGACGCGGCGGGTAGCACAGCTCGAAAACCTCCGCAGCTGAGCAGTAGCTCCTCAGATCGATCGGTTTCCTTGAGTATTCGCAGCACGTCGCGATTTGCTCCAATAAGTAGCGGGGGAAATTAAAAGCTCGCATCACATTTCGTCTCCAGCATCAGAGGCTGTGTGGAAAGCAGAAGAAAGGGGGAAAAGAGAGAGCGAGAGAGAGTGGCATAAGGAGAGTCGTAGAAAGAGAGTGAGAGGATGATAGAGAAACGTTTCTATAATTCAGTACAGTACCCACGGAGACGTCGCTGGGCCGATCGGGATCGGGGATCAGGGGTGGATAATGTATGTACCCTCCACGAACTTGAAGCGGGCGGCGAGTGGTGCGAGAGGAAGTGCGAGAAAAATATGCTGCGTGCGAGAAGGACACTGGCCGAGAGGAAAGCTAGGGCTGGAGAGGGGGTAGGGGGAGAGAAGAGAGACACGCAGGGATCGTATCTGTCGGTCAGTCTCTCCCTCTCTCTCTCCCTCTCTCTCTCCCTCGTTCTGTGTGTTCTTCCCTCTTGGCGCTTCAGGGTTTGCGGGGGTGCAGCAGCCAGGCCAGCTGAGAGAGCGAAGAGGGGCAGCGCTGACCAACGCGGACGGACAGCTCTTGGCTCACCAGTAGACAAGTTGCCCCCGACAGGCCAACTTGGGGCACCCTTGGCCTTTTTAAGAATCCAAGCGGAGTGCACGCGACCAGAGTCCTTCGCTGTGTCCTTCAACGAGCGACCACCCTCTCGCCACTTCCCATTCATTAGTTCCCCGCCGAGTCCGGGAATACGGGAGAGACACGGGAGGAGCGTGAAGGTTCAGTGAACTCGTTGACACACATTCGCACTCGGTGCTTGAGGAGTCTCGGTGTTTTTCGGCGATAGAGCAGTGCGCGAAATGTTTGTTTGGGTTTGGAGTTCCTTTGCCACGCGACTCCACTAGACGGACAACCACTGCTTCAGGAAGTCCTACGAAAAAGAGAGTGGCGCGTACGTGGAATCACGTGGCCGCCGGAGCCGGAAGTGTGTTTTTGTATTGTTGATCCTGGAAAAGAAAATAAGGAAGGCTCTGTGATGGTTGTCGGGATCTGTCAGTTTGGCAGTAAGCGGAAGATGCATGCCGATGCGAAGGCTACTTTTCGGATACGTAAGTTTTAATGTAGTTTAACCTTGACTATAAATGATCATCGCCCGATTTTCCCTATTAAGTCGAATTAAAGTAGATCAAGTGAATGATGATACCAGCATACGTCAGTCTTGGGTAATTTCTCCCTCTGAAAGTCGCTTCCCGCATGTTTCTCGAATTCACTCGGGATTCCGTCCTTTTGAAATAGTCGCATATGCCTCGGGACCCGCCACCCCCGCCCTCATGCCCACATTCCGCCACTCATGAGCCCATTACGCCATTTGTCAACCAATACGGACAATCTTCCATCGAATGGTGTAACTCTCGGGATGCAGCTACCATCGCTCGCTTCGGTTGAAAAAGTTTTGTCCGACTGTTCAGGCATTCCTGCATACGATTACCGGCGGCCAGAAGAATCTGGCTCGCCTCGGCTCCCCGTAATTGCAGTCGGCACGGCTGACAAGTTGATATCGAGCCTAGTCAATCGGTTTTATGTAAGCGGGACAAGGTGTTCCATTGCCGTCGGCAATGGGGCGAAGCCAGTATTTCTGCTGGTCCAGATTTGACATGCAAAAAAGCAACCCCCTCTCTCTGATTAGAGCGGAGCTTGGCGATTGGGGTTGCTTTTGGGGTTGTGGGGTTGCGACCCCGCCATTTTAAAGTCCCCACCCTACGTGTTTCCCATGGTTCTCGAGGGCCGAGGCTCACCCCATACGTTCCAGATAATCTGTAGATGCACTCGAGTACCTCTTCCTCGTTGTTCTATCGCCCTTTCAATCGGATCTCACTGTATTCCTTTCACGGCTCCTTGGACCCCTCTACACTCACCTCACTGTTACTTCATTCATTCACCAATATCCTCTCATGGTAATCTTTTGTCAATTTCTTTTGACTTATCCATTTAATCAAGGATCGATCGGTATATCGGTAATTAATTAATTTCACTTTGTTAAAATGTAAATACTATGCAAAATGGACTACTAATTCATACATTTTAATGAAATACCGGTATGCACTTGCGGTGTTTCGTCTCGTAAGCCTGTAAGAGTTTAGTGGTTTGATAGTTTAATAGGATCAGATCGCGATCAGTCAGTTCGGCTTTGCATTATCGGTGGATTTCGCCCATCGATTTCCCCGCCAGTCATTACAGTGGACGAATATGTCCCCTTACGCCGGTATTAAATGGTACCCTTTAAGTGACGCTGGAGATTAAGTGACTTCTCGTGAGTTTGCGTAAGAGGGGAGGCCGCCGTCGGCTAACTCGCCACGAAATTCCTTGGTTCAATCTTGGGAGGGCACCTTATCAGATCGTTATCACAGCATCTGACCGCGTTCCTCTCTCAGGGCTGGTCACGATCAGGGCCCAACCGCCGCGCACCTTGGCCCCTTCCTGTCCGGCCCGACGGGGCCCCCCTTTCACTTCGTACGCTACCTTAATTAAGCGTTATGAGTTCATCCCCTTGTTAACCGAACACGCTCTACGCTCCGCTCTCCGTGCCTTCCCTCCACGCGTCCTCATATAGCCGTTTGCCAGCGATTTCTAATGAAAGCTCCCGGAAAAAGTCTATGCTTTACGATAACACCTCCTTGGAGCTCTCTCATAGGCCCCTTCCAAGAGAATCGCGCTTCTTCTTTCCTATCTTAAATTGAATCGGCTAAGGCATCGCTGTAGTCCAGAAGGACTTGGAGGGTCGCTATGCGGACGTAATGACTTATGCACATAATGATATGGGAGTGAGGTGTATTTGGTGAAGTGTGGTTATCCGATCAGTTAATGAATTACCACATCCTTGAACCCAGACGGCTTTAATAGAAAAAGCAAGGTGGATATCTGTGGGAAAGAGGGATAGAAACGGGTATAAGGCTGTTGTAGCATTCGATTGCCATCTCTCAAGATTTTCGGCCTGGAAATAATATTTCTCGATTGGCCATCACCAGCGAAATGGCGCTCGAATTAATTAATTACATCTCCGCCATCGCTCCCGTACCTAACTCGATTTCGGCCAATTGAATTGTTCCTTGCCAGCTCCGGTCCGCCACCGCCCTTCCGTTTCTTTCCTCTTTCCAGCGAGCAGAGTTATTATCGATATTTGCACGCTACAATAATTATCCGCTCGCCCACTCCTCCATTCTTTGTAACCAAGTCTGCCATTCCCCTATTGTTACTGCAATGTTCACTCTGTTTTTCCCCGGTTTCTCCAAACCTCTCTCAATAAACACGTCAACACTCCCGCCCGAGGCTTTCTTCTCTCGCGCAGATCCGAGGGGAGACTTTTTGCTGTAGCGCCACTTGGCAATTTGCGGTTTCTGTTTGGTGTATTAGCAAGTTTTAGCTGTGAGAAGTATTACGGTAACATTTCTCTTTTGGATCGGCGCGGCGTGCGCGGTAGTAATTACAGTGGGTTTCGAATGGCAAGCTGTGAGAGTTGAATGTTACTCGGATGCTGGGGAAGATCAGGGTGATAGCACGCGATACACTCGGTGGTACGTGAGATCCATTTCCTTACCCCCTTTTGCCCGGTATTTGTTGGTGCTCGGATTCTCTACTTTCGCCCCTTCAACCCCCCTCTCACCGTCACGGCACACAGAGTTCTTCAGCAGTGCCAGAAGCACTCACGTTGGATATAATATATCGTCAGGATTAGCGGGGCTCTCTCTTATTGTTTTCCACTCTTGCGAAGAGCGCGGCTCCGGCCTCCGCCCACCGAGTACACAGGCCCACGTCATCCCTTCACGTCTGCACGGCTGCCTGGCTGCCCGATCACCACCACCTTTAGTTATAACTTAATTACAAGAAAAGCTGCTGGCCGCACTGTGCCAGGCAGACCGTGCGCTCCGAAGCGATATATATTAGATTTTCCGTCATTAGAAACTTCTTGTCTCGGGGAATTATATCCGCTCGCACATGCTCCCACCCTCTTCCGCTCAACTACTTGCAGAAGTAATGCCGGTATACGATGCGAACACATATACACACATATATATTTCCCCTCGGCCCATCTGCGAACTTATCACCGGATATTTCCTGGCTGTTCATATAGGATATATTCTTACTGATAATATCCAGCGCGAAGTTGGTAATTAATGTGTCACTAATCACATTAGGTTCGAATGGAACTTGCACCTTGTAAAGAGTGACGGGTGAGTGCGACGGTGCGCACATGATGTCGATAGCCGGCAGAGCCGGCCTCTCTAATTATCGTGTAATTATGAGTACTTGGCACTCGCTTGGTTGGATTACGCAGTGCAGCATGTCGGCAGGCCCATTCCCCCAATTACCAGGAATACTTGAGCCGTTATTAGTTTTTAATGGATCGCACACGCGCCCGCCGGGCCTCAGGTCGATCGGCGTCTTTGCATCCGATGAATATTTCATCGGTCCTGGCTACCTGGCGTGCCGGACGCCGACACACCGATACCGTGAGAAACCAGTGCAGCGAGGGTGCGCCTATTAATTAGTCGCTCGAACGAGCCCGATAAATCCCTGCCACATCTCGCGCACTCATTCTACTCTCGTTTTACCTCGAACGTAATTAACGCATCGTTGACCCGTTATTTGATGGAAAAACTACAATTTCTGTTCATGGCCTTCTGGACGAATAAATCGTTGTGATTATATTGGCCAGTAAAAAGTACTTATAGCGGATCCCCGCAGACTCGCTCTCCCTTGGAAAACCACCCCCACGAGTGACATGCCGCCGCGCGCGCCCCCGTGAGACAGTTAATGGTCCACGATTCGCCCAGCCTCTACGTGAGCGTAGAACGAGTTGCCGTACGTGTCTGCACAGTTTCACGGTAATTCCAACGAAAATGCCGTAATAAGGTACGTGCGAAACTGCGATTAGAAGCTCTGCCAACCCCCACGGCGCACCCATTCATAGGATTCTCTAGATACAGCCAATACACGACGATTTAGTAACAAGGACAAGTTAGTGATCTGAAATTTCTTCGTCACTGTCTTTTGTATGCAGTTAAATTTGAAGTGTTAATTAATGATAAGTTTTCTTTGTAGTATATTGATTGTGTCGGCGCAAGTTCCATATTGGTAAAGCGCGGTGAATTAACTCGATGTAAATAGACGAGGGAGATTGTCGAATTGGCACGGGATGCTGAGCGGGCATTGGAAGATGCTGGGGCAAGGGTGCAAGGTCCCGCGCGTGTCACCCAATGGAGACCAATAAAAAAGGGGCTCCGAGAATCCTTTATGCATCGGATGCATGGCACGCGACCCCCAACCCTTCCTCCTCATCAATTTCAAATAATTTCTCTCTCTCCGATCGACCATTTTTTTTCCTCTCCGACATCCTGTTGCTAGAGAGAGAGAGAGCTGTGTAGCGTGTGTCTCGCGCGCCCCCCGCTCACGACGATTTCGGGAAGCAATTATTTCGGAATCCATCAGTCGCCCGGATTAAGCGGTCTTCTCGCCAGAGCGATTATCACCTCGCCGATGATCGATCGGGTCTTGGCCTCGCGCTCGCACGTAAACGCACGCGACTAATTGGGTGGAACGCGGTTGCGCCTCGTTTTTGCGCTCGCACGTTGCTCGTTAAATCTGACGAGATTCGGCCGCCCAGCAAGTAAGTACTTCCTCCGGATCGGAGACAATTCGACAAAGTGAGATCTCGGGAAATCAAAACTTTTGCCAACATCTTTTCGGAGTTACTTCATTTCTAACTATGAGCTAGAAATAGTTTCATCTACCAGCAGTCATCCAAGTGCTCGTCTCCCGGAACAGAGGCGGCAAGGGTAGTAATGGGAGTAAAAATTCCTTTATTTCGTGGCAACCCTCTCAAGCGATAGTTGCGAAAGTCATTGTGAGTGGGACGCAGTTCGCTCCAAGGAGAGAAGGAAGTCTGCAACCCTTTCGCGGGTGGAGCGAGTCTCATAATAAGGGAGAAGGTTCGCAGCAGCCAGGCCATGGTCCAGCGGGGGCTACGGGAGCATGGGTAGGGGTTCGTTGGACAAGGCGGTCGCCATGGAGACGTAAGATCAAGTGGGTAGAAGGGCGGCAAGGTGGTGCGAGAGGAGTTGCAGAGCTGCCAGAGTACTGCGGGGGTGTGGGTTGATTTCTTCATAACGGCCGCCATTATCGCACCCTCCGCAACCACCCACCTTTTTCTCTCTTTTCCCCCTCCCCATCCCCTTCTCCTCTCCCTCTGTGCCAGTGCTTGTTCGCTCTCTCCTACTCTTTCTCTCAACTGCCAGGCGCGCTCACCTCTCATTATGGCACAGGAGCAGGAAGGGAATATTCTTGTTTCAAAAATAATCGCCGTCAGCTACCAGCCGCCTCCCAGCCCCCCGCGAATGGCGCCGTTTCTAATTGGAAAAAGTCTCCTCTCGCTGACGCGCACACACACACAAACACACTCGCAATGCCCCTTCCACGCTGCACCGTTCCTTCTCCGGTTTCTTGCGCCAACTACCCACCCACCCCTTGTACGCAGAGAGAACACCACGCTATACCTGCGGCCTCTGCCTCGCCCGGCCAACTTTGGAATCTAAAATCCCATCGAAAGGGGAGTGGGAAGTCTCCCGTGACGCTTGAGAAATTTCACTCTACCAGTAACCTCTGTGAAATGATCGAAATAGCGTTGATGATTAAAGAAACTGGGAACGCGCTATTTAACTCGAGCGCTTTCTCCGCCGATGTCTTTATTTTTGCGCTTCATTGTATTGAGCACTAGAAGATTGGATGGGATTCATGAGTGGAAATCAGGATAGCGTGAAATCCGTTGCGAGACGTGTCTTAGGATAGGATGTCCTAGGATGGCAGCATTGTGGATGCGATTTCTCATCACTATTCAAGCACCAGTGGCACTCGCCGCTGGATGATTCCAAGCCGGTTAGCTGGCCGGGTGTACGTGGTAAGGTGGGAACGTGGTTTCCATATCGTAGGGTGGTGCATACGTATTACCAGTCGGTTCTTAAAAATTGATGAGAGGACTGGCGCGCCGCCACGCAAACTAGATGTATCCAGATGCCAGGCATCCGGTATTCATGGGTGCTCCGCCGCCGGCCCGATAACCGGAAAGAGGGAGAGACTGGACCACCGAGCCTGGCCAAGTGGACAGAGGCGGTTGAAATGTAAAAAAATCGACGGACTCGCATATCCGCCACCCTTATTCCTTGGGATTAGAATATATCGCTACTTATCCGAGGATTGACGAAGTGCAATAATGCTCCCTTGGTGGCAGGAAAGACGGAAGGCCGAGGGTGCGGTTCGTGCGGTTTGACTACGCCGCAAAAGTAGCGAAATGTCAGCATTAATATTTCAACCGGCTCTCTTGTACACCACCACCGGCCAGCGGTCGCCTCTATGCTTATTACACTTATTGTATCGTGGCAGGGTTTAAATATTAAAATCTCGTTTTCCCACCGACCGTTGCCATGCTGCGCCTAGGATGCCGCAAGCAAGCAAGCATGGAGTTCTAGCTATTGCTTGTTGAATTAGTTGCCGACAAAACTCAGAAAAATATAAAAGACTGTGTCCCGTTACGTATAATATTTTGCGAAAACACAATGGAACGTGGGTCAACTTGAACAAGGCAACCTGTCCACAGTGGGGCATGTTGTCGAAGCGTACCTCGATGAGTACCTGTCGGGAAGAGTGTACACCTGACCTTTATGAATATCGAGTCAGCCACAGACACGCGATTGCCAGAAGGCTAATTAATAACTGATTCATTCGGTCGTAACGCGCTCGAATCTCGAGGATACCACCGTCGATACCTCGCGTGAGACTCCCTATCGATTCGATGGATTTGGGGTCTCGTGGTGACAAGAAATCCAGTCACCACCCTTGCATCTTCTCCCTGCGATATTGTGTGGTCACTGTCCGCGAAAGAACCGGTCACGTGAACACGCTGAGTGAATGCTCGTGTGCGGAGTGGTTCGGTAAATAAACAAGCAAGCTGAATGGTCGACGCGGAAAATGAAGTGACACGTTTAGGATGAAACCGTGAATAGGAAATAGGTGCATGCGGCAAGGGGTTTAGTAGTCTCGTGAGACTTGCAAAACGGCAGGCAGGAGGTATCGTGTTCATGTAGAGTCTTCTATTTTAAGGGCCACCTACGATCTTCAGGCAGAGGGCTGCTGCTTCATATTGCAGGAGCGTCGGGTAGCCATTTAATTTCGATGACGTTCTTAAAAAGTTAGATGGACGGATCGCAATGGCATTCGCCGCGGTATCGATCGCATTATCATCTTAACGATCGGCATGACATTTATGAGTGTCGACATACATCGGAGACAGAAGCGCACTGTTTCTCGGTATGTGCTTACAGTGCGCGCGCCGCTTCTTAATCGGGCGGTTTTTGCAATCGGAATACCACCGTTGCGGGCTTTATTACACTCGGTGAGTAACGCGCGATCCTCGAGAAAAACGCTCGGCCCGGCGATAGACGGATGCCGGGAACGAGGTCGCTCTTCATATTTAATGTAGGCATGTGCCACTTTTCCAAGCGCCGTCCTTCGCTCAAATGCGAAAACGTATCAAGGATCAGTGCACATTGTCTTCTCCGCCAGTTCCAAGAAGAAATCGAGCTAACATTTGTTTTGCAAGCGCTTACGGGACGATGCGGATACATATGAGTCAACTACGTCGATGCAACGAATTGAAAAACTGATTGGTTAGCTAAGCCAAGTGCATCAGGATTACCCTATAAAGCTATCATTCCGGTTTCCTTATTTGCGTACTCTCGGAGATGGGTGACGGTGGTTTTGCAGCTGTCCAGTGGCAAAGAATCCGAATCACGAGTTCCATTTCTGGTAGGATTCTCCGATATGCCATCGTTAGGGGCTCAGTTATTGCTCGCGACATGGAGCAGCTATATCCGGTGGTATTTGCGAGCAGGGACAGTACATAGTAGCACAGGCAGTATTGAAATGTCGTCTGCGGAGTCCGTGCGGGCCAGAAGCCGAGGAAAGGAAAGGTGGGATTATCTGAATACAGTCGTTTCAGGGGTGAGTTGCGACCCCCAAGAGAGCACTAGGTGGCCACCCTCGGCCAACTTGGAACTGTTCTCTCACACCCCCTGCGTGACGTATAGTGGTCATCTTCGTAGCGAATTACCACCATCTTGCTCGCCCCGAATTCGTCCCGAGTACCGAGTGAGGGTCCAAATAGATTATTTGAATATCGATTGCTACCAGCCCGATAATCAGTCAGGCTCACCCCATTTTCGGGAATTGGGAGCTCGCCCTCGTCGTCTGCGCACCATGTGTCACGAGGATTGGTCGCCTTTTAGCATAATTCCCTTTCCAGTCTGATTGATAACCAGTCAGCCTGTTTTGACGCTATCTTCGGAATCGCCTGTGGCTAGCTACCCTCCTCTTTTAATCAAGGAGGATGTGGGCGTCGAATTATGGGGGTGCTAGTTTAGCCAAAGGGTTCGTCGAATTTGACGTCGGCGTCGGGGCAGATCGACAATTACATTCCCATATTCAGGAGGGAAGTTTATTAACAGATGGGGGTAGCAATTCTACTCGGAATCTATCATACTTTCGTGGGAGTTGGACGCAAGTCCGTCGTAGGTTGGTGGCTTATAGCGCGACGATGTCACTAACAAGGTCCCGTTGCACTTTTTGTTCCAGCGAGCGACGCGCTCGGCCGAATCGATAAGGAGCCAGCCTCGCCGGAATCCATACAAGGTGAGTTTGCACAGACTTTCATCGTCGGGACTGTAGTCCGCTTTTCTTCCTCTCTCTCTCTCTTTCTCTCTCTCCCCCCGTTTCCTTATTTACTCCATACATACGTCGATCCTGCCTGATCCCCCGTCTCGCGCAGCATCCAGACGAGGGAGGCTTGACACTCGCCACTGCCTCGAACGTACATTTTGCGCAAGGGTTGAAATCGAAGGATCGACGTCACACACGAACATCCTGCCTCCGAGTGCGAGACTGTCGGATTTGATTGTACGCTTCCAGAAAGGAAAAAGAAAGAGTGAGTTGGCAAAAGGCAGGATAACCGATTGAGAGGTTTGCTGTAAGATAGTAAGAGAAAAGAGCGGGCGAGTCAAATAAGAGATCTCGAGTTTTGCGTGCACCAAGAAGCAAAGCGACTTCCCCGAACGCGGAAAGCGTTCATTGAAAGGACTTTGTAAGAGAACGATGCTGTTTCGCGTGACCATAGTGCGCGGCATCAGTGCGGCCGATCTTTTTCCACGTAAAATATGTCATAAAACCAATTACACTTGGCGAGCACCGCCCACAAAACGTTCTCCTCTCGCTCTCCTTTTCGTTCGTGCTCGAGTCCTCCGTCCTCTCCTTCTTCTGGGTTTCTGGCTGGTTTGTCATTTGCCTCGGCGAATTCCTTCGCGGCGCGTTCCTGCCCTTTTAACTTCGGGCATTATACACCGTGGACCCCTCGAGGCCGAGACGGACTTTCGTCAGGCTCGTAAAACTGGTGAGTACCACGAATGAGAAGTCACCGAGTCGAGAGCCAGCTTGATTAACATCCTTCGCGAAAATCTCAGACTACTCCAGTAACTCGCACAGTCCACGATTTTATTGCTTCTCAAAGTTAGCATCAAATAATTTGGCTTTCTATCATTCTTTTTTCTGTGCAATTTGCAGTGGCATCTTCCATGGGAAACGATGGATTTTATTATGCTGTTATATTCCACTGACTTAGATTATTAACATATCGTTGGTAGATTATTACTGGCAATTTAAAGAGATTGTTATAACTTTATCGAATTCTTATAATTCGACACTTTTAGGATTATATTGATTGACCAAAAAGCTGTATATTCCTAGTCCGACAGCAATGCGTTAAGGGTTACTTGGGCCGTCAGCAGTGACCTGTCAAGCGTCACAAAATGTGACATGCCTAAATCAGCGTTTCCAAAAACCCTGTAACCATCAGTTCTGTCAGGCTCGTCTATCGCATCAGCAAACTTCTTCCTTCGACGTCGCCCTGTGAGTCACAAGTGCCGCGCTCTCGTTAAAATCCCGGTGCCGATATTCTTCGCAATAAGTCGGCTTCCCGCGTCTTATTCATCTTATTCGCCCCCAACGAAAATAAACCTCGCGGACATCGGGGACTTGACGGAGAGGCAAAAAATTGGACGGCTCCTGACTCCCAGAAATGTTAAACCGGTCGCGAAATCGACGCAGGAATATCGGACGGTGTCGAATTCAAAGCGCGCGCGACATAAAAACTTAAATATCAAAACGTGTACCTAGTTGGATGAGGAAAGCCTAGGGTTTGGTCATTGGGAACCTGTGTTTTACTTTATAGCACTTAGCCAGTTGTTTGTTTTATTGCCATTAACCTTGGTCAATTAGTAATTGGATTTTTAATGTCGATTCCGTGAATCCGGAGCGGCAGCGCGAAAGAGCGAGGGATAAGGATAAGTAGGGAGGACCGGGCTCGATGGTTTAAGGAGATGAGGTAGAGAGTGAGGGGGCTTCTTTGGTTGGGATATGCACAGGTGCACGGGAGATGGAGGGCATGTCATTAGGAGTCATTAATATCACGGACCTCTGTAATTTGACACACTTCCGATCGCCTAGCGCCACCATTGCCACCCGCTTCATTTTTCTTGGGTCCCGTTTTTTTCGAAACCGTCCCTACCTCCCTTCTGTTTCATGATCCTACCGTCGATCCTTGTCTTCCTCCTCTCTCCCTCGACTAATCTCATCACCTTTTCGCCATCCCTCTCAACACAGGCACCCAAATATAATTGTCTCCAAGCAGCTGAATTGTGCTCGGTTTGCATTTGCCAAGTTGAGTCCTTCAAGTATAGGTAGAACGACAATAGGCACCTAAGCCGGTGTAGAGTGGCGTAGTTCCCTCCGGAAGGATTGCGAAATTCCGGCAGGCTGGAAGCGGTCATGTGATTGCTGATGCAGGCAATCGATCGATATGATCCGCGGATGCTAAACGAATCGCTAATCGGTTATTCCTGCGTCGTAGCGGCACACCTGTTCGACCGATACGGTCAGACCAGAGATTCTTTTAACGCGCGTACTTCGTGGAGCTCCTCTCCTCGCCGTGGAACGATCGAGTCGCTCATCATACTTTGTAATACAAACTCCCGACGGTCTTGTTTCACTCGCCCTTTTTTCGCTGACCGTCCAATGCCGGA
Organism: Ectemnius cavifrons; assembly: GCA_964023945.1. Lineage (NCBI taxonomy): Eukaryota > Metazoa > Arthropoda > Insecta > Hymenoptera > Crabronidae > Ectemnius > Ectemnius cavifrons. Next base: position 8,917,518 of record OZ030378.1, read on the forward strand.
TGACGTCCTTTTGCGATAAGTAAAAATCGGTTGCCTCACATCCAACACGCCAGGATTATATTATAATTACTCACTTGGCCTGTTAGTCTCTTGTGTAACGAGAATCTCTAAGGAATAGAGAGGGATCTGCATTCGTCCTCTGACGAAGATCTTGCAAGGGCAGTTGCGATCGCTCTGGTTTCGCATGCAAAAGACTCCCGCGATAAATGGACACAAGAGTCGTAGCAGTCACACAGTCTCGCGGCTGGTATAATACGTTTTCCTGGTGATTTTGTTATTCAAATGGTTGGCGGGGCCGGAGTGACCATGGAAAACCGCTATTGAATGCCGAAAGCTTTCGCCTCGGACGCTCACCCCTACGAGCCTCGACAGTTCCTTTCACACCCGGCAAACCCGAGCCTTCGCTACTCTCTTCTCCAGTTCGCCCTCTCTAAAAGACTTTTCAACCCCGACGATTTGGCACTTAGGCCTGCATTCAATTTTATATGTGATTGCTCGAGCAAAGGATGGGCGATAAGGATTGAGTGCGTGTATAAACGAGATGGACTTGTCTTATCAGTTCAGACGATAGCTGTAAAAGTTTATCAAATTATTCCGTCGTTCATTGTTGCCAGACTCAGAACATGAATTAATACTCGACTAACGGGTGTGAGTTTTATTGACTCGCATCCAGAGTTCATAAATACGAGTGGTTGCAAGTTGTAGAGGATCGCGATTGCCGTCACGCACTTTCTAAGAAGGCGGTCTCGAGTCGCGAAAGTAAAACGGGCAGGAAGGAGACCGTTAACACAGGCATTTCCACCAGAAGCAGCTCACTTTATTATTCGGTGGCTGGGTGTGACGACATCGACTCCCTTTGAATCTCGAGCAGTCCCCACCCCACCCGAAATCCTACCAGATATTCAGTCGGGCGCAAGCCTGAGCAAATTCAAATTCCGTGGCAGGGCTTTCTCAGGGATTTCCCGATCTCTATCGACGACCTCCGCCTCCGTTAAGGAAGAATGCGCCCCGTAAACGGAATATGCTGATGCCCAAAGCTGCCACTGCTGACAGCGGTTTTCACAGCTTGCCGGTTTGCATCTCGTGAAAACTTGAAATTCCTCGGATGGATTTGTCACTTTTCTGCCAGTTAATTTATTTCACGTGCGTGGATTTCTTCAAAAATTTGAATATAGTGAGAAAGAAGTAAGAGCATGCTGGTTTAAATGGACTACGACAATAAAAAGAATTCTTAAGCGAATGCCGTCGAGAGAAGTATTTATGAAAATGGCATTCATCGGCCATTGCATTCGTTTCTCCGGCGCTCGCGCCTGAAAGGAGCGGCGGCCGTCGGCAGCAATTAGCAATTTAACCAATAACAGTACAATTGCCGATTCCATTAATGGGGCGGACGTTCCCACAGAAGGAGCACGTTTCTCTCGCCGTTTTTCTGGCGAGCGCGCTCCTTAAGCTAGAATCCCTTATTGCTTCGGGAGTGTATAATTGCCCTCACGGACGATGCCTGCCTTCACTCGCCTTCACACCATTTTCCTCATTTCACTGTGAGGCAACCTGCCTTCTCCGAAAAGCCGAGCAATTCCTCTCTGATATTTGGCATTGCGAGGTAGCAAAGTTGCCGGATACGAGGAGTCACTGGAATCGATTAAAAGAGAGAAAGAGGGAGGATGAAAGCGTTGTATACCAGGGAGAAAGCCCTCTAATAAATTCGCTTTCGCGTGTGGGCGGTCGAATGGACAGTCGATAGTGCGCGACTCTCTTGGTGTTTGTCCTGCTCGATCGTGTCCTGTCCCACGCGGCGAATTATACATTAATTAAACAATCAATATTTATTAAGCTTATTATCGGACACGGTGGCGCGAGCCCCCTATTAATTCGATTGCGCGCACGGGCGCACGGTGGGGGCAGGGTATCTCGCTTAATAGGCGCAATATTGTTCGTAACGACGCAATAAATATGGACCTGGCCAAATGAAGACGATAAATTGTCGAACGCCCCCGCTGTCGGCACCGTCTGTGTCTCTGGTCTTCGTTCGCACTCTCCTACCTTCTTCTCTCTCGATCCTTCAATTTTCCTTTTCACCGATGTTACACTCCGACCGTTTCGACCTTCTGTCCTTCGTATCCACACGTATTCCTCCTTGGTAAAAGTACTTCGCTCGTTGAAATTCTCGCACCTTTGTCCCAATGGAAAGTAACCGTACAAGGTTCCCTTCTGTTTTATTTTATTCCTTCTCGTTTATCGTAATCAATTAGCGGCTGGTTATCTGGTATCTCAGTATTGTGGAAAACGCCGTGCCAGGTTCCAGGGGTTCGACCCTCTTTTTTATCCGCTCGTCAGTGACTAGTCCCACTCGTAGAGGGTGGTCCTGCAACAGGCTGATGAGTAGCGAGATCCTTCTTTGCTGTCGATAAAAAAGCATTTCCATTCCAATAACTGGCACTGCACTTATATTATATTAATTGATCACGTTTGGTCATCGACGTGTATTTAGTATTCGACGCTCATTAAATTTGTCGGTGTTAGACGGTATAACATTTGGCGGTTAACTCTGGAACGGTTAGACTCATGGAATCCTAGAGAATCAGCTGACAAGGAAAAACAGGGCATAACGTAACCGTAGGCGCGCCATCCCTCGCAGGCGAGTTCTTTTCCTTGATGGCGAAAAGGGTGTGCAGAGAGGGTTGCGATAGGGAAAGGTGTTCTCTGTCGAACTATATCGCTCCTTCCGCGCCTTTCCCCGAAGATCTTTTACGCTTCTGCAGAAACCCGATAGCCGCGTCAGCCATTAAGCCAGAGCTCCGATTGGAGAAAGAGAGGACGAGCTTGAGGAAGCAGGCTAAAAGGGCGATAGCCAGTAACAATGGAGCAGACCGAGAGCGAGTGTAAGAGAGGGGGGCACGAATCCCTTATAGACGAGCCGGGGAGAAAAAGGGTAGCACTCCGTACGAACGCAGGGTTACTGTTCCGCAGAGTCCCAGGAACTTTCTCTTTTTTCAGTTCGCAGATTCGCAAAAATGTACCTGAATGAACGTTCATCATTCCCTTAGTCTCTGTCTCTCTCGTCAGACGTAATTGGAATCGCTCGTTAAAGGAGTGAACGGTACATCACGGTACGGTGTAATGCCACTTCGCGAAGTCAAGCGGGCAATGATAATGCGTGCGGCGTGTGGACAAAGGACTTGTGAGGGCAGGTGAACGTCGTCGCTCGTACGTAGATGTCGCCGACAAGTAATTAAATCTATTAGGAGAACTTGATTCTGATCGTCGTCAAGCTTGCCACTTCCCTCTCTTTTTCTCTCGGGCGTCTTTTCTACGCTCGTAATTAAAGTCCGCGAGGGAGATGAAGGCAAGAGGAGAGTTTCGCAGCTTCCCACGTGTACGGGCGCGCTAATGCGCGCGCTTCCCGGACAAAGGACAGTAAAGCATCGTCTCCGGCGTATGTCGCCGCGGTAGATCAATCAATCTGACCTCCTGTGTTTTTCCGCGCTTGCTGTTGCTCGCATCTCAGAGGGAAGAGGGTTCTCGTTGTCGTCGGCATGGTACCGCTAAACGAAACGGTACCTCCGATGTAACAATAAATATAATTTCACCATCCACGCTCGAGCGTGATCCCAGCGCGCTGGAACGCGAGCATCGCCGGTGAGATAGCGCGCGTTCGGAGAGTCGACGGGTTGACTGGAAGGCTAATAAAAAAAGCTCTGCGGAAGCCTGATAAGCCCGGAGGGTATTTCACACTCGGCCAGTCCTTCTGTATCGGTGGAAGGGCGCTAATGTAGCGTTATTTAACTCGGTTAGCCGGCCGCCCTTTTGCTGGACGACCGACTTTCCAACTCCGGCGGTGCCAGTCCTGGAAAAATCCAGGGGTGCTCGCTGTCCCGTGAAAACACTGTGGGGGCGGTGACACGCATAAAGTACGTGGCCACCCCCTCGCTCGCACTGGCAGGTGCTCCTCATAACATTTACACGCTACCGTCCACCCCATTTCGACGATCGTTCTCCACTGGATGGACCTTGGAATCACGTGTGAATGGGTAATGCGTAACTCTGAGACTGTCTATGAACACTTGACCCATGGAAATGCCGCTATGACCACAAGCATAGAATAGTAATCTCGATATGTTGAATTAAACCATATTAAGTTAAAGCACCGGATTAAAGTTAGCAGCTTTAAGAAGGTATTGGATACTCCGTTCCTCGTTGTCCTTTAGCGAATGAATATCGAACGGGCAGTAAGGACACGTGCGAGTAGGAGGCAATATCTAGCGAATGTGTTAAGGAAGTTGGCTTACATCGGGGTCAGTTCAGCGTGAAAATAGAATGTAAAGTATTCGCGACGCTCCGCTCCGGGCTTATACGAGCGAGGCTGACCAAAGTCGGCATTGCGGCCTTAGGCGCAATAGGGGTGCTTTCCACGGGGGGTTGGTTTGACGTGTATGACGTGCCGGCCACGTGACCGGACTGCCAAGTCGACAATCACTGCCCCGCAGTACGTTCGGTGAATCTTAAATATGGGATATTCAAATAATCTGGTCACCTCCTACTGCCGACGCACCCTCGAGCGTCCTTGCTCTCAGCATCCCTCCGGATTCGGTCACTCACTCTTTCTCGGTCAAGTTGTCCACTCTTCTTTTCGACACCACAGCCGACGTGCGACAGCAGCATCCCCCAATTCATTTTCCTAATGGTGTTTCTGCCATCGCGAGGGGATGATACAACGGCGGTGAATTTTTTAATCATCCTACTTTGCGAATCATCCCAAAGAGAGAAGATTGTGAAATACGGAAGCTGGGCGTGGGAACGAGTGGTCAGTGGTCAGCTTGGATGTCGAGCGTGCCATACATCACTGCCAGCCAGTAGCCAGGGGGTGCCAATACCAAATGGAGTCGGAGTGCCAGTACGGAACTCCCTCGCGGAAACTCCCTCTTTTATATGCATAGTCTCATTTCCTTATCGGAAATTTACGGTGGATCGTGCCGGTTCCACTCTCTGATCGCCGCTTTCTCCGGTTCATCCCCCAAACCCATTGCTACACCACAGAGTCTGCCGGAGAATCTCGGGAGTCCTTTAATTGGTTTTGTCCGAATGACTGCCTGATAGTGTCTTTCCACTGATAATGGCACTTCTGCTCGATTCTCCTAAGTCCCTTTTTTTTCCGAGGGATTTCCTGATGACCTGTGGAAACATCTGCCCGTTCATCTGACTCGGCACCGTTATAGATGTCATGGATATCGACATACATATCTTCGTGCATCTAAGCTCACAGACTCTTCTGTTTATCCGACGGGCACGTGCCAAAGGGCCCGTCTCTCTTTCTCCCTCTCTTTTCTCGTGGCGGCACGCTCTCACTTTCATTATAACGGTAGCTGTCGATGACGACGATGACGATGACGAGAGCCAGCCCTAACTGTTATCCCGGTTCGCCCTGTCTCCCTCTCTCTTTCCTCGACTATTTACAGATCGTGCATCTGCCCCGACCCACACCGTTTCTCCTCTCGAATACATACACTTTTGGTGTTCGTTCGGCAGCGAGCGCTGCGAAGAGAGCTAATGGCACACCATGTGTCCGAGAATCTCGTCGCTTACCTGGCACTTAATTTTGGGTTTCGCCGGGATCCCAGCGATCATCGAATTTCCTAGATCGATTGCTTTCTAGCCGACCCATTTTCCTCGGCCACCTTTCCGCCATGCCTGCCACATTGCCTCTAATATAAATTAGACAGCCGATGCACCGTCGTCTTTAATTAGAAAATTTCCCTCTAAAAGCTTGCCGGCTTCCCAATTGAAGGGGCAGAGTGAAATTTTATATTTCGAAAAGCGGCCCTTTTGTTGTCGTGACAGATAGTTTTGGGAAGTCGCGTCATCGTTGATAAATGTATCGAGGGTTGCAGCGAAGTAAATTTGCATTAGAAGTACGTATTCGTTGAAGTGCACTCGCGCACCAATCAGACTCGCAGGGAAGCGTGCGCGCGGAGATAGATGAGGGATGCGATAGAAGAACGAGAAGAGGAGAAAGAGTGGAAGGTCACGTGCCTTTGGTAGCACGCGACCAACCTAACGGTTTTGGACTCGAACCCCACACGCGCACACCTCGAAAACCAGTCCACCCCTTCTCGCCCGGCACCCTTGCCGCTTCAAAATACGCCGATGGAAACACTGTTATTCTATTGGCTCGAGCCTTACCCCCTTGTGCAGCCTCTGTCTGTCGCACCCCTCGATGAAATCCTCTCTCGTGGCGTGTAGGCAGATTCTTCTCGCCTGACAACATTGGCTCGCGCCAGGTACGCGACCATTTGCTTTCCTTCGTTTCAATTCAACTATCGTTTCTAATTTAGCATCTTATAAATTTGAAAATTATTCATCAATTGATTAGAAGTATTTGGATGCTTTATTAGTAAGGTTAGTATTCAATCGGGTGATAGGGATTCTAAAGGCTGGTTCGGTAGATCGTTCCATTTCCTTCTAGGATACTCAGAAAAGGCTCCTGCCTCCATGCGTGAAAGCGAGACCGGCAGCAGCATAATCGAATGATGTAAGGCCCTAATAAAATCGTGAGTTGGTTGACAGGCGGTGCATATACCTACCGAATAATACCAGTGGAATTCCTCCCCCGTAACAGTAGGGGTTGCTCCCACTCTCTCTCTCTCTCTCTCCTTCCTTTTCGCCGGCATTGTGGGCCTCCCTTACGTAAGAATGCCGGGCGAAGAAACGACACGGTGGCAGATGCTGCTTAGACATTCTGCCGCACTTTCGATACAGCGAGCGACGAAAAGGAAACGGTGGGCCCGGACCCACTGAGGCGAGCCTCTAATGCGATCCGTCGTCTTACACAACTTCTTCTACGGCCAGGTAAATCGACGGGGATTTTCGGGAATCTCTCTCGTCGAAGGCTTCCTTTACTCGTCGAACTACTGGGATGCGAGTTCTAAATAATCTCAATCTTGATATATCAAAAGTAACGATGAAATCGAAGAGTGTTTGCGAATTCTAGGAGCAGGTTTTATTCGTTTAATGGGGATAGCACGAGCGACTAGCGTAGAGAATAGGTAGAGAGATGAAGCGCGTACGAAATGAGTGGGGAGATCGAACGAATTAAGCGGCACTTGGTCAGACACAGAAGAGAAGAGGTGAAAAGGAGATCGACGGAGGAGTGAAGTCGGGGGCGGAGCAGCGCGGAGGGAGAGGTAGGCAATATAAGGGAACGAGGGATGCAAGCGCGAAATCGGCCAGAGCCGTGAAAATAACGATTTCTCCTTTGTGGTGCCGTTCGTTAAACCGAGGAGAGCCGGTTTTACGAATAGAACGAATGAGAGAAAGGGAGAACATGAGGCCGCGCAGAAAGAGAATCGAGGCACGGGCCTGCGTGACTCGTCGATATTTTTCCCGAGCGGTTCTGGAATCGATATTTTATGTAGATCACAAGTCCTTCCTTCCTCCATTGGCTATTCTCGCCTCGAGACGGACAAAAACATCGGCAAATATCCCACGCAACACAACACTAAGCTGAAAGGAAGCGTGCAATCCTCCTCCTCGGTAGCCGGAGCTTTGTTGCATCCTGGAATTCGTCCAGAAAATAAAACTCTTTCGCTGTGCGGACGCCTTCACAGATTTTGCTTCGGGGTGAAAGCACCTTTTGTCCATCCATCGGTAAACTGGGCCGAATTAAAGGGAAATATTCCGAATGACTTGTCGAAATGCTCGCCTGCCATACAGTAATCCGTAGCCAAAGGTCAATTGTAATTACAGAATAATATTACGAATCAATTAGAATCCAATAACCCATCCTGGATTCACTTATTCACCAAAGAAAGTATGAAGTAATCAAATAGTAGCATCAACATTTTATCAATGACTTTAAAAGTTATTCAATAAACGATCCACTGTTCTCTCTTCGGTTTGATGTTATTCGACGCGTTCAAAAATGACATTTCCGAAGTAATACTTTGAGAGGTTCGATAGTTCGTCCAAGTATGTAGTGGGGCATGAAGTTCAGGTGTCCAATTGTCCTTTATCACCTGACGTACGTGAGGGCCAGTGCTCCTGACCAGATCTCTCACGTAGGGATCAGGTCATCCTCCGGTATCCAGCGGACTTTGTCAAAGCCCACCAAGAGAGAAGGAGAGGGAGAAACCCATAGACGGTTCCTAGCCGGTCGAGCGATTCGCATAACGCCGGTAAATTGGGAGAGACGAAGGCTCACGCTCAGCTGCAGCTTCCCCGATGCAGGACACGCAGCATCGTCTAGTGTGGGTGTATTTGTGCACGTGTGGGCCACTGATCTCCGTGGAAATGCGCGTGGGTGATGGATAGATCGTTTCCATGTCACTCGCGCGAACGTTAAACGGAGCTGAATGCCTGGAAATTGCATGGTCGATGCTATTGTCCCGGCTTCATTTATAATGACACCTTGATCGTTCACTAGCATGCAGATGCGGGACAATGCAAGATCACGTGTAACTTCCATTCTATTTGATGAAGAATTCCAATATGAGCCTTCGGGAGCCGTTTCCTTCAGACGTTCTATGAAACAGCGTGTATCATCCCTAAATTTCCCGAGTGTTGGTGTCTTCGGTGGTAGAAACGTCAACTTGAAAATACGTTAGAGACCGTTGGTAGAAGGCTTCGCTCCTCGGGCATTATCTTTCCACCATCCAATCAATTTCGACGACGAATCGAATCTCCGTCAAAGGAATGAAAAAAAAGTCTGGTCTCCTCTGGTTGTGTGTGGATGCGCGCGCAATCGCGATGCCACCGAGAGAACGGCGAGAAACGACGGTTACCTTATCTAAGATTAACGTGCGTTTCGACTAGGAGTTCGCACCTGGTGCTCGCTGGTAGGAGAGAGTTCGCGATTGCTTCTGTGCAAGTTCGTGTGAGTGCACTCGAAAAAGGGTGGAAACTAGGAAGCCGCTGGAAAACACCTCAAAAATCGTTTCGACCTTTTCTGTCTCACCCTCGTGATAGCTTAGCTCCTTCAATCGCTCGGTAGCTTCTCACGGAGAAAAACGTAATTTTCGATGAAAGAGAAGGGGGCCCGATGCAAATTCCGGTAGAAAAAGGGAAACGGGTGCTCTGGGTAGCGTGAGTACCTGCTTCTCGAGCGAGCGAGGGGTGGAAATCTCACATCTCATAGGGTGGCCTGTATGCTGGAGGAAGAAGAAAGACGAGTAACTGAAATTTTATAGGGAATCCGCCAATACCGATGCTTCCTGCCTGTCCCGAGATCCGTCCTACCTGACCTGTCGTTTCTTTTTTTACGATTTCGGGAGAATCCATGGCTCAGGTAAGAAGGGAGCCCCACAGATGTGGAAGAGCGAAAATCGGGGCGAGCGGGCCATCCGAGCCTCCGAACAGAATTCACAGGATTCACAGGATTTTGAAGTTTTCCCCCTCGACGATCACCCTGACCCACTGTACTCCTGGACCATCCCCACCTGCGTCTCTCACGTTTTTACGGGGTTTCGCGAGCGTTTATCTCCGTTTTCGGCCTCTTTTTATACCTTTTGTCCCGCGGTGCCAGTGAACCTATGGGAAAGTTCGGACCGGAGTACCAAGTGGCTAAGCGACTTACTTTTTTGGTTCACTGACCCCTTCCACTATCGCGCCTTTACGAAATGTTGACTTTCCCAGGAGGAAGTGTGAACTGACCACGAATTCCGTTGCCTTGCGTACTCGCCATTTTATGAAAAACATGCAGGGTTACCCAAACTCCATTTTAAACCCCTCGCATACGACAGATCGTGCAGCTTTGCGCAATCCATTCCCGGCGGGAAGGGGAGTTTTCCTTGCGAGCGTATCGAAGTAATTATTATTAAAAACCGTTATGCCGACGAGAGTAAAAGCCGATGGCGAATGGTAAGCTCGTTTTCTCGAATCAACGCATCGGTTCCGTGCCATTATCCTGTGCACAGCCCTTTTCCAGGGGGTAATAGTGCGATAGTGAAGGAGAGAGCGATAGATCGGACAAGGAAAAACGTAGTGCGCGCGAAAGGGTGGCGAGGGAGGCCAGTCATAAGATACGATGATAGATGCACGAAGGGTTGCCACGAGAGTAGGGGTAAAAAGACGGCCCGAAAAGGGCCAAAGGGTTCGTCGAGGGCCAATGGTGCGCGGATAGAGAACGCTCACGACCAATCGGCAGGGCCCTGCCAGCCACGTGGTGGAGGGGAAGCTCGCTTCGCCCTTAGGGCCACACTTTCGTTGCGTCATTCTGACATTCGTCCTGTGCCGGCCCTTCGACGAGGACCGTCGTGCTGCCTAACTGCCGATAGTCAGATCGGCCCTCGAACTTATGCTCCTACGAGCTTCCTCGTCAGCAGTAAAGTGTCAACATTAATATTCGCATAGTTAATATTCACCTGAATATTCATGAAGAGTCATTTTACTACTAAAATACTAAACTGTTTATGATCGGTGCTTGTTACAATTTATAACCACGAATTTATCCTCGAGTACCGCGTGATTTTTTTACGGTTTGTGTGTTCGTGAGTGCTCTTCAATGCTGCTATTGATATGAACACTGACAAAAGCAAGGGATTGTGATTACACACTGCGGACATTGACCTCTAATTTCGAGGATCACGGTGACCGAGAGTCGTGCTGGATCTTGAAGGATACTCCGATGTGAGGACTCCAAGGGGCGGCAAAGCAGCCTCGAGGAAACACGGTGTTAAGATGGTCTTCCTCGAAGATCCGAGGATGATCTTCGCGGATATGCGCCTCCATGCTACCAGCACGCCCACTACCACCCGCTACCACCACCAGAAATATCGCCCGCAAAATAACAATGATTGTACGGAGTACTCCATTCATCCTCCCGTCATTCGTCCCAATTAGAAACATAAATACATCCCAGGTATCGAGGGTGATTTTAAAGATGACCCATAATTTGTGTGATTACAGACGCAGACTTGCACGGTGATGTGGATGGTGCAGAGCTCAGCGGGGATGACAGGAGCATCACCAGTGATATCCAAGATGCAACCGAGGCAAATCTGGACCATGACTCGATGGACTCGGACAGGGAGGCCCTCAATCTGGTTAGTACCAGTAGTCACTGAACTTGTACCACTTTACCAGATAAGGAAATGTCCCATCCGTCCTCTGATCCCTTAAAGAGGCCCTCGCACACTTTTTCCCCGTCGCTCTCGAAGGGCGTAAAAAGTGCTGCTGATCAATATTTGACAAATAAATAGAGGAAGCCACTAGCGAGATGGACGTTGGGAAGGGACAAGACCAAACGAGAAGGGGGCGAGAGCATGCGGGTTTTATAAAACACAAAAGAGTACGATGGACCGTAGTGACCAATATCCTGACCTGGCCGAGTGTAAACACGGCTTTGTTCGACGGCGTTTACTCTGTAATATTAGGGAGGGTAGATCTTCGAGTCCCCGTGATTCCTCGTGCTTTTGGTTCCAGCGTTACATAAGAAAAAATTGTATCCGGTCGCTCAAGGGGAGATGGATCCGAAAGCTCTTGTCCTGGAATCCTGTAGCTTTGTTTTAAGATACTTTTGCCTTAAACGTTTATCCATAACATCTCAGATGTCAGGGTAAACGGAGTCTAATGCAAAAGAATCTTCTTGTTACAGGTTACCGATGTATCGCACCGAAACAGTAGCAGCGGTACCAGCGGCAGTGCCTCCTCGCCGAGCTCCGGTGTAAGCAGCCAATTGACCGGAAGTCATCAACAACAGCATTCGGCCGGCCAGCAGAACAGCGGCAATTCTCAAGCCGCCCTCGCCGCCGCTCAGCTGGTCGGCCAGCAGTTGCTGATGCACGGCTCCCTCGGCGCTCTTGGCCCCCAGGAGATCCAAGCGCTCGCGTCCACTCTACAACAGCAACAGCAATCGCTTCAACAGCAGTTGCAGCAATTCGCCATGTTCCAACAGGCAAACCCCGCCGCCGCAGGTCAACTTCCGGCCCAGGCGCAATTCTTTCTGCAGAATCAGGTTCGTACAGTTCGCCTATCTCTCTGAAAACTTATTACCCCTGGCAAATATCAAAGTTTCGAGTTTTCGAATGATCGTCCAATAGAAATTAGTCGGTACAATTTCGAAGCGAGTAATTTCGGATGTGTTTGGCCCGTTAGAATGAGTCGTTCCGTTCCACGAGATGATGCGGGATTAATTCTCGAGCGCGAAGAGATGTCTGGTCCCTTTGTGCCGCTATTGTTCAGTCTGGCAGCGTGTACTCCGTCTCGAAATTACCTTCACTCGATGCGAATTCGATTCGAGAGCGGTGGCGGTTACGGGCGCGCGGGGAGGATGGATCAGAGAGGATCCAAAGACGTCGGGGACGTCGTCCTCGCCTTCCCCGGTATATCTGATCGTGCGCCGGGAAGGAGTAGACGTCTTATTCTGCTCAGAGAGGAGGAGGACGGTTCGCTCGATTTGACGACGAGATAGCTGCCTGCTGATGTCACAAAGGGACGCAGGGCTCGCCTCCTCGTTTAGGTGCGCGCTTTCTTTCGCAACGTTTGCGTGCATCGCCAAGACGAGATTACCCCTCCGCTACTCTCTCGTTATTAAAGAACACCCCTCCAGATAGATAGATATTTCTCCGGACAAACCTTGCCATTTCTAATGGCATCGCGACCTATTACACCGATAGTATTACCGAGCAACCGGCAAAATCGATTTGGAATTCCAGCCTCGTAAAAGACTGTCTTCCACATTGTAAACCGAGCGGCAAGATATTTATCACCTGCCTCGAATCCGTATAAAGAGATTTTCCCGATCGCTTCTTCACTGATCGGCAACGGGAAAAATCAATTCACGGCATATCCGGAGGTAGAGCATGAAAAACGATCCTCCCACGGATACCACAGCGTCGATTTCACCCCCACTGGCTGCCTCAGCATATCCCCCCGTCATCGGTGCTCTTCTTCCAAGTAACCTTGAATGGTGCTTCCAGCAGCAGACTGTGCGTTTGCCGAAAAAATTTCTATAGATCCCTATGCGCGCGTTGCCGCGCGTGCAACGTGATGCACACGGGGTCGCATAATGTCTCGGAAAAACTAACAAAACGACTTCGAACTTCGGCAGATTTAATGGCCGGCCCTTGGTGGTGGTGTGTGTGCGGGGCAAGCTGTGTGTATGTGCTAGCATTAAAGCCGGGTCTTCCGTGTCTCCTTTGAAAGGTGCAACAAGAAGATCGCCGAGCCCTTCGGCACCTTGCCACGGGGTGCCTTTTGTTCCCTCACACGTGGCCAGCCTCCCCCTCTCTTCTCAACTGCCTCTCATTCTTCCTGTCGCAGCATCCCTCTTTCAATTCACCCGGAGTACGCTGCACTCGGAAGCCCACCTATTTTTTCTCGAATCTTAGGGGGATTACAGAAGGGCACACGACATCCTAGAGCGTGTAACCCCTTCCCCCTGAAATAGCTTCCAACCTGCCTCGTTCTTTTAAAGGGTTACAGTGGCTGCCACGTGTGGAGATTCTCTGTGGTCTGCACGCGTAACAGATATTCCCTTTCTTCGAGGCATCTGTGCTCCCTCGCGTATCAATCCATCTTAATACTTGACATGTGATATAATAATTCACGTTCGTAAGATTTTCCATTGCTATATCTGGATCTCAGGATTAAATGTATTGTAAGAACAATATTTTCTTTTAAAAAGAAACACTGTATTAAGATTGTCCAATTAATGTGACGATAATTGCTGTATGAGGTCGTCTACCTGTTGCCCGTGTTGTCAGAGTAAGTCAAACCCATGAGAGGGTTAATAGTATGCAGGTGAATATTAAGCGCGCGTATCCCCTACTCGAGGCTCAGGTATCCAAATTGCACAGGTGGATCGCACCCTTTCTCCGAGGCAGAGTCCGTGGTTAGACCCGGCACGTGTCGGTATTCAAAGCAGTCCCATTCTCTGCGGATTGTATAAGCATAGGCAATGTCTGCCGCTACCCCAGGAGCACGCCACGCGACCAAACCTCCAAACCCTTTTCCTCCGGTAGCGTACACCGATTCGCACGAGCCCTTATTCTCGTAATCGAGCATCTGCTTAAGAAAAGGGCGAAGATAATCGATCGCCCGTAGCACCCTTCGGCGAACTCTTTCAATACCTGTCTACAACTACGACACGTGCCACTATTCCGTCTCTTCTTATATCACCATTACCATTGTGCTGCTCGTGTTGAATTCGAGAGTCACCCCTTTAAAGTCACGGTAAAAGGTACATCGTAAGATCGAGCTGTCGTGCCAGGCAAGGCTGATTCGGTGTTGTAACTAGTTAAAGCATCACCCAGCCGAAAGATCCCTGTCAAACTGTGACCGACCTCTTGCAGGGGCTGTTGCAGAGCGGTGGCTACCCTTCGAGAACGAATCAACCCCGCTCACAGTCCATGCAGGTATTGTCTTAGTGTCGCACAAGCATCCCCCTCGATTCATTGCAAATTCTGTGACTGAGAGGCACGAGACTTCTTTTTAATTACTTTCGAAATTATGCGAAGGATAAATCTGTTGCCTACCGTTGGGACGATTTTAAAATATTAATCCCTGCTATGATTGCGCGTAAAGATTGAATACGAGAAGGTTTAAAGAACAGGGTGAATAAGTATCGTTTCTTGTTAGGTGCAGCAGGCGGTAGCGCAGGCGGCCCAGCAGCTGCAAGCCTTGCAAAAGCAGCAGGCTCTTCAAGGCGGCGGTGGTCTTGTTGGACGGACTTTGGCTCCGCAGAGGTCACCGCCACCCCCTGGCACACCGCCAGCGGTGAAGCAACCGCCGACCAGACTGGAACCATCGCCGGATGAGACCACCGACCTCGAAGAGCTCGAACAGTTCGCCAAGACGTTCAAGCAGAGGCGGATTAAGCTCGGTTTCACCCAGGGCGACGTTGGTCTCGCAATGGGCAAACTTTACGGCAACGATTTCTCCCAGACGACGATCTCCAGGTACATTTCTCTCTGAGTTTTATATAAAGAATTTTTTTTTTCTGACTAGCATAGGGAAAGTATTATTAAATGTATTGGATTGATGTTACAGGTTCGAAGCGCTGAATCTATCTTTCAAGAACATGTGTAAATTGAAGCCCCTCCTGCAAAAGTGGCTGGAAGACGCGGACAACTCTATGAACAATCCCAATTCCTTATCCAATCCTTTAACCACGCCGGAAGCTATTGGTAGGAGACGGAAGAAGAGGACCTCGATAGAAACGAGCGTGAGGGTGGCGCTAGAAAAGGCATTCGTTCAGAATCCAAAGCCGACATCAGAGGAGATCACCGCTTTAGCGGATAGTCTCGCAATGGAAAAGGAGGTGGTGCGAGTTTGGTTTTGCAACAGGTAAACATCCGCCCCGACTATAGTATGAAATGATTGTGGAATCCATGTAATTTCTGGAGATTTATTGATGATTTTGTCTTTTAATTGTTGAAGACGCCAGAAGGAGAAGAGGATCAATCCGCCAACGGCGGCTATGGGTAGTCCGACGATGGCATCCCCGGCGCCTTCTGTCTTCGCTTCTCTGGCGAGTTCAATGTCCGGCAGTCCACTGGCCTTGACGACCCACTCCTCGGGGATGGGTCATTCGCACTCTCACCCGACGCCCCTTGGCTCGCCACTGCCTCTGGCACTTGTGGCGTCGGCGGGCGGCAATTACCACCCGCTCACCGGCAAATCCCACGAGTGACACCAACAGCAGCCGATGGTCCACCAAGGTGACGCTATCTTTCATCAACAGCAGCATCATCAACACCACCACCAACAACGACGTCTGTGCAATCTGCCCGAGTTCTATCATTAGACTTCCCGACCTCTCGCGGCGATCAGTTCGCGTTGCTTGTATTCGAAAACGAGGCGAGTGTGTGGAACATATCCCCTGGTATCGAGAGTACATGCGTGGATGGATGAGAATTTTAAGGACTTTCGGAATCTTAAGGAGTCAGCGGCGCTTGCCCGCCGCGTGTAAGTATCTATCGAAATGTATACGACGCTACGCCATGATGTACGAGCACAAATGTTGCGGAGCTTTCATTCAGTGATAACTAACATCCCTCGATCGTTCGAGTTGTTCTCTCGGCGAAGACGAGAGTGACTTCCTATCAGAAATAGGAGTCAGCATATTTTTACCAGTATTATTCGTTTCCCGAATTCACCAGAAATCACGTACGAATGTTCGAATGTCTCTTCACCGTAGCATTCTGATATTCGTACCGTTTTATGTATTTATTTATAGCAGGGTGTTTGGATTGTAATAATGTGGATCGAGAGAAACTGGAGCTTCGCGTTTAGTCGGCCGATAATAAGGAGGGAGTCTTACAATTAGTAAAGTTCGTAAGGAATATCATTTGACTTTTCGGAATATTTCTTGGAGGGGAACCACTCGACGATTGCTATCACTCATCAAATGGTTCTCGCTCGATCTCTCTCGTATCGTGTAACAATCCAAAAAGAACGAGGCAAGAAAAAAGGTTTTCCAGAGGTACTCGCCTCCGTGGTAAGCAGGGTTTTCGTGTGTGTCTCCGTGGTAAGAGTGCGGCGAGGTCCGACAATACATCTGTACATACTTGAGTGTGCGTGTCTGTCGAAAGGTCATACATATCCGTGTCCCGAGTCCGTTAAAACGTTCGGTCGGACTCCTCGCCGTTTCAGTAATCGAACAAAGTAGCTTTTACCATGTACTATTACGAGCTACAGAGATTTATGCCAAAGTAATATGCAACGCGAGGAGAAGGGTTGCTTTCAGCTCGCAGCGGGGATTGCGGGACACCCGTATTACTGAAGGGTTTTCGACAGGCACAAGTAGTAGTGCTTGTAGATACGTTTTCCCACACACACACACACACACACACACACACACACACACACACACACACACACACACATACACACACAAATACACACACATATACACATTTGTAAATACGGTATACGCGCTCTACTTATACATGTAACACATGTGCGACCTATAAACGTCGAATTTAGTCGACTCCCTCAACGTGATGGCTCGCATTTTCAAACTATGCGATCGACAGCGTTCAGTTCTCGAGCTCGAACTACTCCTCCGCAGAGGGTTCGAGTAATCGAACCATCAGCTGCGGCTGATATATATCGTGGTGAGCTCCCGGTGATTAATTAAGGCCCGCGATACCCTCCAGTCTGGGCGTCGGGACGGGCACTTACTCTAAGAACGACGTGCAAATATCAGTGAGCGTAACTAGCAAACACGATTGTACCGAGAGAAGCACGCGCATCATCGGGCTATACACATGCATGTATAAATATCTATAAATAGTATACATAAATGTATAAATCGCTAGGGACTGTAAATAGTAGGCAATCGATAGAGATCCCATATAGAGCGACCCTTATTATTATTATTGCTGCTGCGGAGTACCACCGGTGTTATACGTGCCGCGCGTATCACGAGATCGCACCGCGCACACACGCCGATCGCACTTCGAGATCCATCGTCATCATCGTGTATATTGTTATATGAATTTTCTTATGCGACCGGCCGCCCTCCCCAACAGCCCCGCCCCGCCCCCCCCCCTCCCCTCGTCCCTTTCGCGACACTGTGTGTAGATACGTGTACCTATTCTATTTTATATTATATCATATGTAATTTTATACCAACGTTCGCGCGTTCCCCCACCCACCCACCCACCCACCCAGCCCTACAATCAGATTGTCCAAGGCACAGTGCAGATCGGGGCACGCGATCCTCCTCCGTTCACTGTGCTCGCTATACGATTATATATAATATAATATATGTATATGGACGCGGCAACGAGTTACAAGATCGCATATCGATCGGCGCGAGTCCCTCGTATACTTCTTCGTTAACGATCAATCATCGACAGCCTGAGATACGACTATTTCGGAGCATCCGCCTCCGCTCAAACCCCCAATAATCCTTCCCGCAGAAACTTCATTTCTTTTCGGCTATTGACTTTGACTTTCAGTGTCGTGGACCAAGTTGTAGTAGAGCGATCGCGCAGCCGAGCGACAGAGGCATATATATGTAATGAAACCGTGAGAGGAGAGTGTGCGACGGCGAGAGTAAAAAAGAGTTCCTAGAGCCGTGCACCCACCGGCGCTTCGAGGGTGCAGACCTATTAAATAAAGAACGTGCGCGAGGAGGACTGAGCATATATAGCGGGGATAAGAGCCGAGGAAGGAAGGAAGAGAGTTCGCTTTGTTTTCTTGTCGCTTCTTCCGCGAGAATATATCTGTTGTACAGATAGAGTGATAGAGAGAAAGAGAGTTACAGGAACAGAGGGAGAAGTCGTGTCGAAAGTCGGTCCCACCTCTCGATGGTAGCAGGGTGGTATCATTCCCGGATGCTCTTTCAACGGAGCCAGCAGCTAGACCGAGATGTTCGCAAGCATTACTTCGTAGTGATTATTATTATTATTATTACTTATTAATTATTATTAATTATTATTATTATCTATTAATTATTAATTATTATTTCATTATATTTTAACTTTTATTATTTGGAGAATAAAAGCGCTAGAGAGACTTCAGTTACATTGGTCCTTTTGATTTTTGTTCCAACCAACACCGCCCCCCCCCCTTCCCGTTATTTTTCATCTGACTTCACCAGTTGCTAATCAGTTCTTGTTTAAGTATCAGAGGAGAGCGGCTGCCGAGGATTCGCACATAAGCAACGAACGACTTCGCTCCTACCGTCCCATTGCGTTCCTTCTGTAAATAAGGGTAAACTCGAGTAGCGCGAGCATAAGCGAAATCGGGTATAACCGAGGCTACGAGACAGAGGTTTTTATTGGGCCGATTCGGAATCCCTTAGGCTCTTCTACTCGAAGTGACAAGAGCGGAGAGAGGAAGCTACGCAATCCGGTATACCAAGTTAGCCGATTAATCGTAGAGAAATATTACCGCATCTTCTGAGAGGATTACTAGTATTACCATAGACTTTATTAACGTTCGATGTGTAATTCGTAATTACTGGGTGGTGCGTCTGAATGCAATACCGAATAAAGGAGAGCCGGACGACAGTGAATGGTGGTGACAGGTACATCTAGGACTAGAACTAGTAATAAAGAATATTCTTAACGGTAGTCTTTAAACGGGAGACCGAAGGAGAGCACGGTATGACAGTTCTTAATCAGATGGCAACAAGTAGCCAGGCGATCGGATGAAATAGAGTCCTAGTCTGCGGTAAAAAGTCATCCCACTATTTTGTACTGATGAGAGGGAAAGAGAACGAAGGCAACAGTCCTGTGGAGGTGCATCATGTTTTCAGATGAACCGAAGATATATGGCAGTGACTAAGGATGTTCCTGACGTGGTGTAGATGTTTTTAGGATTACTTCGCGTCCATTCCCGAGACACTTCGTGGATAATACGTGTGATGGACAAGTCCGAGACTGAAAGAATGATCGGAGCAAATGCGTGGGTAAGTGTGAGTGCGAGGGTATGTATGTGAGCTGTATAAATAAAATCATATCACTCTGGGATAGTTCATGTTATCTAGACATTACCACGATTACTACGATTATTATTTATCACAGTATGACTAGTGAAGTATTGTAATTGTATAATAAACTGCGTCATAGATACACGTCATTCGTCTGTCTATTTAGTGTAAACGATGACCCATTTCGTTTGTGACTTATATCTTCTATCGTCGAAATACCTCTCACCTATTCATCTATTTAACATTTAAAGTATGGTCTACATTAGGCTCGGTTGGAAGTAGTTCAATATATCTTCGGAAGTTCGGTACTCGGAGTATTTTGAAACTGGCTCCGGAAGAACTATGCAAGTGGTGCCATCACATGTCACGAGACTGTGACGCGAACTATAATAGATTTATATAAATCGACTATATATAATGATAAAGTTACAGCTCAGTTGTGGTTCTAAATATATTTCCATTAGAACTTTATGTTACAATCCATTTTTATTGACACACCAGGCATCGATCGCTATGCCGATACTGTCGGCCGTCAGTAAAACGCACAGTTGGTAACTCCGAGCAGTGGAGCTCTGGATTGGCAGAACCGGTGATTACAGCAACCGGGCAGTTGCACTTCTTACCACAGACTAAATAATTATCGATGCAACTAAAATTGAAAGTAGGAACTGTAATTATAGATCGAAAAAACAGATAAAATCTAACGGATCTGAATTATCTACTGCTGTAGGTAAAAGTGTGCCTTATAGTGGCGCACCCTACTTATGAAGAATAATGAAAGTAGGAACCTTCAACAGGAACAAGTGGTAGAGAAATAAAGTAATCGATTATGATTGCATAAATGCGATAGATGCTGATACTCAAAATGCTCAGCTATCCGCCCGAAGATACTTGAGAAAATGCACTTGCCTTTACTGAATATTATACATAACGATATATTAATATTAATATATCACGTATGAATAAGACAAAACTGGGGCGCATTAACTGATAAGTATTTCCGACCCAGGTCTCACCGCTTGGAGGTTGCTGGCTTCGAGACCCCCCACCACCCATGCACAATACATAAAACAAAACAAAACAAAACAATAAAATAAAAAACTGTGTAACAAAGCAAAAACCCTCTAATAAGGCAAGCAAATACATATATGTATATGATTAAAAATTTAAGTAGATGTTAATGTTGGACGATGGTGCACTTTGTGGAGTCTTGTTCCTGCATGATAAATATTCAAACCTAAAAATTATTAAAGAATCAATCAATTAAAATGCACATAAATAGATGCCAGACTTATAGAATAGCCTTATGCTAAAACTATTTTAAAACTAAAGCTAGAATCACCTGCAAGAGAGAAAAGATTAGATGAATGTTGGGGCCTAAAAATGAGATTGAAAGAATTAGTCAATTAAACTATACATAAATAAATGATCTTTAAACAATAGCTTTTTGGTAAATGTAATATTACAACTAAATGTGAAATCACCTGCAACAGACAAAAGGTTAGCACATTGGTAATTGATCGGTGAAATGGAAAACTGAAATTAATGTTGTGCCGATGCACAATAGATTATTCAATAGAAAAAACAAATGAAGCTAATATTAAATGATATTAATTCTAATTAAGATCACTAGCATTTTAGCTAGTAATGTAATTACCGTTTTAACTGTAAGGAGTTCCAAGAATCCTTGAGATCAAGAATCCTTGATTGCTCAAATTCTACTATTCCAAAGAGAGCAAGTATAGTGCTCTCATATAAAACAGAACCCATTGAGTTCGACGTACGCCACACATGTTTTCACAGTTGACTCTAATTGATTTGATACGACGATTGACTCTACTCTAATAATCTTTTCAGTAAAGTACGGATACTACACTCTAGATGATTGAACAAAAATAATAGCAAATCACGGTGTCCTCAGTCAGTGCTGGTATAGCTAACACTGCAGCAGCCCTAATAGAATATCGCGGAAATAGAGTATAATACGCGCACTCGCGACGGGGTTGCGCCGGTTGCGCCGAACCTGCCCGGGTAGCACTGGCTGAGGCCACATAGACTCTACTTTCTGCAACAACAAATTCCCGATACGGATTCACGTGACTCTAACCGTGTGGTTGCTCAGAGGTGCTATCTAGTGCAGCACAGAAGCAGCATGGAGGCTCACCAAACCAGAGGAATAAACCACAGTATAAGAAATACTGTGGAATACTCCAAAAAATCCTAAAATGAGAATATAGAAGAATCGCGGGAGCGGCAAAAGAGGTGAGCAAAATCAAACACCCCTACCGAGAGCATCCTCTGAGTCCACTTTTAATTTATCGTTTCATTGGCAAATGCACAAAAATGAGATGAATATAATATGATGAGTATCCATAACAAAGTATACTCCCATACATGGGCATGGGGAACAATAAATAAATTGTTGCACGCACTTGCCGTAACGTGTCTCACGTTGGCGAGCTGCAGACTGTCATCTCGGTGACTCGACTTTTCAGACAAATTATAACTAATGGGAAAATTCAATGACTCTCCTGTGGCAACAGGCTGTACATTAATTCAAAACGATTCTAACTGGCAAAGGTATCAATTGTTAAAAACTCTAATTGCAAAAATACCAATTGTTAATGAACTCTAATAAGCTCTAAATAGCAAAAACTGTAATGTAAAACAGAGTCAATTGCAAATAGAAAATAATTCTACCAACACGAAACGTATAACTTTTAATGTAATACTTGCAATCAAACAAACTAAAAGAGTCTTAGGATAAAAACTTTCCACTCCACTTTAAGGAAATAATAAATTACTTTATACATTAGTATTGTACTATTATTGACAAAAAATTACTCTACATTAAATACTTCAATAACTAAGAAAGAGCTGGTATTATTAATGATAATTTGAATTGGAATTTTACTGTCTAAAATCTGTACTACGTTCTTTTGAATTGCATGGAATCTCTCTAAATGAGTGTGCTAACAGTTACACGTGTCGTAAATATAATTTATGGCAAATTGAAATTCTGTATAATGATTAAAAGGGGTGGAGCAAAAGTATTACCCTAAGACCCTAAAGGACCCGAGTCTGCTAGCCCGCCGAGAACCGGACACAGGAACTCTTATGTTCGTGACACAGCCCTCCGTTCGCTTAAATGCAAACGCGTGCAAACATTAATGAGCATAGTGACAAAATGAAAATGATGACTGCCCATCGAGGATGAGCAGTCATGGTTCTTCGACCCCCTTCATGGGTCACTTCGATGCGATGTCTTCGGGTGAAAACCCAGCAACTAGATTGCTCGAGAACACGTCCTAATATAATTATAATAAAAAGAGCAATATAACATGAAGAGCAATAACAACACGAAACACCGACATACGCTATTCGCGTATCTAGTACCCATCCCAAAACTAGCGATTAGGACGACAACCACCTGACAATGACTGTTATCTAAACGCACATTTAATGTGTCTCGAGCAATAACCAGCAACCCCCCATTCTATCCCCAGATCAAAAGTATTTACGCCTGAAACACCTATAATTTATACGGCAACAAAATAATTTTGTAACAAAACTCTGTTGTTGTCGTATAACTTGATATATTATACACCGACAAAAATTACTACTATGATAGCAACTTGAAAAGCCCCTATCATAGCTTGTGCAATTTCTGCAGTTGCATAATACAATTTTCTGAAACGACCAACGATGAGCTTCTTTCTTCAGACTCTTGCTCAGTGCAATAAGAGTCCCGCCTTATAAATTAACTTAGAAACTAACTTAAATCGAAGTGTCACTACTATTCCTCTGCGCCTTTTGCAGTGAGATAATAGTAACGGTCCGAGAACCTTCACTCATCACTGCGAAAGTTACCCGGACCCTACCTACTTACTGTAGATATCACACACTCAGAAGTAAGCTACCTATACCTTCCTAATAATGTCTAAACAAAATTCTCTCATACAAAAATTATACACACAAGCGTTCAAGTTACCTCTTTAACTGAAATCAATTGGCAAGCAGAAGCAATCATTGCGGTAAAATTAAGATTGTTCAAGTGTTCAGGAGAATCTTATTCTTATTTTATATGCTATATTCTATATCAGGTGATAAATAAAGGATAATATATAAACAAACTGGATAGCCGAAGAAGGCTGAATATGGAAAGTAACTTAAATTTAATTCTACTCAAGAAATTTGCGACTCAATTAAAAAGTAGCAATTTATTAAATTAGCTGACTATGCGTCAACTATTTCAATAACTTGCCATTCCAATGAACTGTGTATGTAATACATATGAGTGACTCTAGCGACGTACAGACCACGCAAAATATTTTACACTCTCACATGTGGAAAGTACGTCGTGCACAATCACTACCGCTTGCTAATTGCCACACATAAAATGAAATATATATACCATGAACCATGTCCTAGTCCCATACGCATACGAATTGCACCTGGGCAATTCAAATGAGTGCGGGCATACCACAGACATGGTTAAATAAAATGCCTCCGACCTTCTTTCTCATTCTTCAAGTGTGCTGAAAATCCTAGCTAAAAACCTTTGACAGATCATTTTAAATGATCAATTGATAAAAATATTCATATTCTTCTAAACGGGCTATTGACTCTACTTCAAGATCACTTTTTATATTAGTCATAAGGACTGAACTTTAACACAGAATTGGACTCTAAATATATATTTTTGTTCGTACATTTATACAATAAGGTGTAAGTAATACTCGCCCCTCTATTAGCCCTGAAAAGGACCAGGAGTAATATTACTCTCACCTTTATAATAATACATTCATTCAAATATCAAAATGACTCTACTATTTTTAGACAGACTTTACCCTTTTAAGACTGGCTATCTCCGCCCATTTGCCTTGTAATGGTATACCGCGCAAAAATCTAAGATTCTACAACGATTCTTTACTTTGATGTATCTGTTCGCATTCACAAATATATATTGACTTAAGGAAACTTGAAGACGTAGATGAGTGAATAGATATACATCTATTATTATATTATACGCGACACTACGGGAAGCAAAGGGAACTAGACTCTTGCAATTCGGCAGGCCAAGGACTAGCACCGATCGTAAAGGCTATACAGCCAAGCAGAAACTACAAGTTGCTTTGGAGACTAGCGCGAACAGAGTGCAACCACAGCACATAGTTTCCTACACACCATGGAACTGGACCGTAACGGTCCTACCAACATCATATAGATATCTCTCCGAACACATCTCCCATTCGACCAACAAGCAGCCCCACCCAGCAAGACCACGAATACAAGGTAAAAGAACTTGGCCAACAGTATCACAAGTGGGAGGGCGACTCTACTACTAAAGCTAATTCTTCATTATTCTTGATACCACCGAGGTATCTACATCATCTTCAACTAAACACGGTACCGTGATATGTACAACTCGCGCACATGCACCGAAGCCACCAACATTTGCAAGAAAGAACGTACGAAACTTCTGGCAAAGTTAAGCGCGAATCATTCTGCTGCCGTGAACAACGGGCGACACCTCTCGATGCCACAGCTGTACATTATCAAAACGCAAAAAAAACATACGAAAGCAAATACTCTACCACCTCCAGCAGTAGAGGGATCGCGGATACTCTTTTTTTTCGTCTGCAAGTTTCCTTTTTAATCACAACAACAAACTCTAGTAGCACTGTTGTATCCAATAATACTATCATTACTTTAGAATTCTACAATATAATATATATAATAGTAAAACTTGTATGACTAATAAGTAAGAAAGTGCTTCAAATCGCGAATTTGCAATATCTAATTTCTCGATGTTATAACCATTATAAGAAAATGTTCGTAAATAGTCTGCCCCAAAGGGAAGTATAATCTGTCTAATCATTTCAAAATCCTCGGATGACTCCTTTGTCAAAGCTGTATATCCTCGCGTCTAATTGAAACTAATAGAAAGTTTAATGGAAATGAAAGTTTTGCATACTTTCCCGAAAGCTTTGACTCCAGAATCTACCGGTCGCGAAATGTTTTCTTGCATTTATAACTCTATTTTTATTAATATCAATTCTTAAGCAAACTCATAAGCCGCAACACTACAAAACTAAGGCTGAGATTACAACAATTGCAGTTAATTTGAATTACTTGATTAAAATCATATCATTGAAGCAAAAGCCAGGCTACATGAAAAGCTTACAATAATTTTCTCTTTCTAAGAATTCCTTAAAGTAGAAGAATTCTTTCAGAAGAATTATCTACTGTTCGCGAAATGCAAGAAAACGCTATCCTAGCTAATAAATACACAATTAACAACAATAATGAAATATGTACCATTTGGCAAGCATAATGTACTCTTTTCTTAGTATATTATGCTTGCTGTCACTATGCTCATTATACAAATATCAATACAACCAGTCCTCTGTGCCGGTTCGGACCATTCATCCTACGACATGTTAGAGGACCGGAGGAATAATAGAAAATAAGCTGACCAACTGCTTTTCATCTGTGTAGCTGCTTTAACAGTCGTGATAATACTCGTGTGCATATAAATACCTCAATCTGTAACAAAAAAGGAAAAATTGTATTAATTACACCTCATCGCACACATAATAATTATATGGATATTTAAATAGTGAAAGAAACTTCATATATCAAGAAACGTACCATGTGTCCCACGGTAAGGTGCTTGATGGAGTTCCCCTCCTCGGCCACTCGACACTGAGCAACTCTCGACGGATGAGTATGCATCAGCGATCTGTAACAAGAAAAGTAGAGAAAAGTTAGATTAATTCCTGCTGTGTAATAATATGCCATTTGACAGTAAATTTAACAATATATATTGATGAACCTACCAATGATCCCACGGTGAGATGCCTGATGGACGCCCCCTCCACTGCTAACAGGACACTGATTCTAATAATCTCGATAAACCGACGAATCTTTGTCCATTTGGATTTTAATCCAATTCCCGACCGTACTCTTTTTTACTCGTCCGACGCAAACCACTGCTTCTATGACCACGTGCGAGAAAATACTTTTTTAAATTCGCGAACGGGGTTTAAGTCACTCCAAATCGGCGCCTCAACACTGACTTGAACACGGGCGACAGCTCGGCCACGCGAAGCCCACCATCGGTATTCTCCGAAAAACACTGAGTCTAATTTCACGGCAAGGCTATGGGGCTCGCACGTGCGTGCCTGACTTACTTATTCACTTAACTTACTTAACGCAAAGCACTGATTCTACATACGCGAGCGAGCAAATACTTTATTGAATCCGCGGACGAGTTTGAAATCACTCCAAATCGACGTGTCAACAATGATTCGAACACGAGTGACGGCCCGGCCACGCGGAGCCCACCGTCGTTGTTTTCGAAAAAAAACACAGACTCTAATTTCGCGGAAACGTTGTGGGAAATGCACGTGCAAATCCGCCCAGGCCTTTCGAGACGGGCCGCGGTAAAATTCGCAACAATAAACCGTCCATGACTCTAATCCGCACGAGTGCGGAATTACTGAAAAACACTGCTGTAAAGAAAAAATATTAGACACGAAAATGAATGAAATGATGGAATGCGTGAAAATGATTGTGGCGTACGTCTGGCTTTAAATCACTGGGAAAGCTCGACTGAGATTCGCGAATTCTGAACACTCTGAGAAAGTAGCCGAAAGTGGCGCGAAATTGATAAACTACGTTTCAAACGCGACACTAACCCCACTAGCGTACTGTGCGATATTCAAATAACAATAGCAGAAGTCAACTAAGCAAGTACCGCGACCGACACTGAGTTTAAATTTTATGGAACAATTAGTCAAACACTTTAAACAACTCACGATACTGCAATAGAAGCCCGGTGATTGTACTGTCAAGTTAACAAAGCAAGACGAACTATAGTTGAAAACCGCGGGAATGAGAGCAAGAGAAACGTGGATCCGTCACAGTCGAGCGATCCCAGCGAACTGCCCGCGGAGCCAACGAACTACGTAGTCAGAGCTCCCCACTCTTCCCCAGCGCTCACTCACCGGCTGCGCACGTTGCGCAGGCTCCCACCTTACCCATTCTACCGACTGCCGTCTACCACGACCACGTGGTTCGGTACTTGCCACCGACCGATACCGCCGAGCCAAACAAAGAATTTCCAGGAATTTTCGTGCCAGCGTAATTTCCAGGAATTCCTCATGCTGTTTACCAAGCTCCACTACTAACTTTATTTTCACGATTAATACTCAATGTTAACTCTCGATATAAAGTCTCTGATGCAGCATTAGAAATTGTTTAAAGATTGTCTGCATTATTAACGACGAGTTTTATAATTTTCCAAGTGTAACACTAAAATACTGTTCTTTAATGATGTTGATTGTCGGTACCAACGCCGAGTTATAATATTACCATTGCATCCACATATTACCTACCGATGGCTTACCACCTTCAGTCTCCCTCCATCCAATTCTTAGCTCCATCTTCGGATCTTCGATTCCCACGTCGTGAATGTGTGCATGCGTTCCACGCGAGTCCGAGGTAATCAATAATATAACCTTTCACACAAAATTAGAATTTTATTATTGTACCAAGACTGTCGGCAATCAGTACGAGTTATTGTTCTTTGGAAATCGGTGCGCATCGAGGTTTAATACGTGACAGAACGAACCTCGAACTTAAACAGACTACCTAACCTATATCGTCTGATTAGGAGGTGTGTGGTTTGTGTGATGATTTAATGCTTCAAGAAACAGTGACAAGATGAGCGATTCAGAAGCAGAAGATACTACCAAGAAGAAGACTGGACCAGTGGACAATGCGTGGTCCCTAAAGATTCCTGCATTCAAGCCAGAGGACAATCCAAATCGTCTCCTGCAGGAGAGTTCGTTCGCCACCTTGTTCCCGAAGTATCGGGAACAATACTTGAAGCAGCATTGGGCACTAGTTCAGAAGGCACTGGACCATCATGCGATCAAGGCAGAATTGGATCTGATCGAGGGTAGTATGACAGTGAAAACGACAAGGAAAACGTGGGACCCATACATCATCGTCAAAGCACGCGACATGATCAAGTTGATGTCCCGTTCGGTGCCCTTTGAGCAGGCAGTCAGAGTTTTGCAGGATGACATTGGATCGGATATCATTAAGATCTCCTCTTTAGTTAGGAACAGAGAGAAGTTTGTGAAGAGAAGACAGAGACTAATAGGACCGAACGGATGCACACTAAAGTCCATTGAATTGCTGACAAACTGTTACGTACTGGTGCAGGGACAGACAGTGGCTGCGCTTGGACCTTACAAAGGCTTGCAGCAAGTGAGACGCATAATCGAGGACACTATGAAGAACATTCATCCTATTTATAATATCAAGGCGTTGATGATCAAGAGGGAATTGGCAAAGGATCCTAAATTAAAGGATGAAAACTGGGAGAGGTTCCTGCCTAAGTTCACCAGTAAGACTGTTAGTAAGAGGAAACAGCCTAAGAAGAAGAAGGAAAAGAAACCATATACTCCGTTCCCACCGCCACAACAAGAAAGTAAATTGGACAAGCAGTTGGCGTCAGGAGAATATTTCTTGAAGGACGAACAGAAGAGGGCTAAGAAGCAAAAGGAACAAGAGACCAAACATGAGGAGGCTGAAAAGAAGAGACAAGAAAGGAGAGCCCAGGCATTTGTACCTCCGGAAGAGAAGCCTCGGGAGGCAAAGAAACAAGAAAGTGATATAGACATTGAGAAGATTAAGAAGAAAGTGAAGAAGGGCTTGAAGAAACAGAAAACATAGGCTCTTGACTCAGACGATAGAACTATTTCGTTGACTACTTCTCTTGTACATGATATTTTTAATAATAAAAAAAGATGTGGCATTTTAGTCAAATTCATCTGTGATCTTGGCCATTAACAACTTGCATTACATTCCATGCTTTTATTAAAAAAAGTTGTCTATATAATCCGTACAATGTCGCAGCTTTAACATGTTTCGTGACAGTATTTATATTTATATATATATATATATATATATATATATAAAGATTATATATATATATATATATATATATATATATAATCTTTATTATATATATATAATTGTTATAATACAATTGCAAAATACACAGCAGAGGAAATTTCGTTTGTTCCTTGTCACCTCGAAGGTAGGCATTTTAGAGCCCTTAATTAAACGTGTTCTGAGTGAGAATCAAGGTATATGTATACAAGAAACTCTTATCGGAAATTCCGCTCGCTGCAGTTGCCATAGATTTTTACAAAAACCTAATAGTGCTTCCCAAATAACCATATAATAAAATTGTGTAGAATTAAAAAACAATTACTTAGGTATTTAGTAAAGTATTATCACGGGTACACACGTATCACGTATGCTCAGCTCGACGCTGGCTTTCAACTGTCGACCAGAATCTCTTTAAGAATTCAGTTCTGTCGTGGTGAGAAGATCTATAAAGGACTAACAGTGTTTCGAGAAGTAGCTGGCCGTGAGAGAGTAAATGATCAAACTATCCTGGTACAACTAACAATAAGTACAGAGCACTTTCCTCCACCATCCTCTCGTAATTAGAGACGAATATCAACACTGACTGATTATTAGCTATCCTTACACGGCTAGACTTATGTTAAACTCCGATTTGTTACGTGTACCGTAGTATCTTACAGTTTACTGATTTCTGGAAGTACGACGTTTCGTTACCTTATATTTATAGTAGTGTCGCTGGCTCTATTTACAGTAGCGCGTACCAGATGAAAAGATCTTTAACAGATAGACACGAGGATGGGACAAAGACAGTTAACAAAATTCAATGGAACGAGGAGTATTTACAACGCAGAGCCTTGAGAGAATCAGTAGGGGAGACTGAAGAATATGTAAATTATTTATTACCCCGACTACAATTCGTTACTTGGTGTCCTAATTAAAGAAGGACGACTTTTATGCAATTAAGACAGCAAGTTTCGACGGCAGTCGTTGCTCGGCAAACACGTCTTTAGCGCGCGGAACGGATTATTACTGGCAAAAATCAGTGTGAAAAGAAGATCTTGATGAAGGTCTGATAGGAGTGGATAAGTGGGAAGGTGGGCGCGCATTTTTTATTATACAAAAGCTTACAATATCCATACAATTAATAACTTCGATATACGTACAGTAGATTGAACGCGAAGTGACGGCAGTCAGAGATTATCATCGGAAAGTATAAGTGTACAAAAGATCGTCTACATATTGCTATAGTATATTAGTCGTTCTTTTCCGCCCGTTTCGACTTGACCCAACACGCTGCGACTTCTCTCTTTCGGTCATGTTGAACTCTATCGTCATGTTTTCCATCTAATTAAAAAGTAACTTGATCAAAGTGGATAAAACAAAATTCGAGATCAGTGGGTGAAGTGTGACAGCGTGTCGGGTACGTATTTTGAACGGGTTTCATCGCAATTCCCATCTATTCGCACAACCAAGTAAGTTTAGACGTTTATTAGAAAAATAAATCTCTCTGTGAGAATCGTAGCGCATGCCTTTGATCAAGAAGCGTTTCTTTCTCGCACCGCGATTCCTTCTTTGACTTATGACAATCAATACCGACAGTAGTAGTACATGTATGTGTGTATCTATAACACGTTGATAGTAATAACAGTATCTATACAGAACCAGTGTAGTCCGTACAGAGAGTTTAGAAAGCATCTTTTGCAATTGCGGTGGTAGCGCGGTTTCCATAGCAAAACCGGTGCATCAAATGTCCAACTGATAGGCAAAGCGGGAATCGAAAGGTGTTTTTTCCTCATTGCAACACGGAGTTACCAATTAAAAGTTATGATTCTTTGATAGAACCGGAAGGAATGGCCTTTAACTTCGAGTTCCTCTTAATTGCCGAGGGAATGATAGGTCTAGCTGGAAGTTCCATATCTTGAAATATGGGCACTAGATATACTACTAATTTCTCTTACCCTATCTAACCGCTTGCCGCGTTAAGGACGAAGTCTCGCAGTGATATCCCGATAAGTATCTTGAAAGCGCATTGCGCAGGTAACATCCGCCACTGAGATCATTCGAATTTCACGCGCGAAAAGCGACATCGCGAAGTACTCCCTCGGAATTCGAATAATTATACTAGCATGTGGGAACCTACGCTTTCATGCATTTTATTACACAGCGCGGCAACAACCCGACCCGAAAATATTCATTTACAAATTTCACCTATGCTTACAAAACGGCAATTCCATGATCCTCCGACTCTCACTCTTCGAATTCTCACTCTCTCCCACGCCACGTTCATTGAAGCGAGTGTGACTCCACTCAGAATCAGTTCATCTGTCAGAGCCATCTCCAAGATAAGTGTTTAATGTTTCGGGGCAAGCACTTGGATTGCCAGGACTCTCAAAGCTATCACACATAAGTACAGCGTCATCTACACATCTGCTGGACCCTCCTACACTCCTTTCAACATGATTATTGTGTTCGCAAATGGTGGCGATTCATTAAGGGCTTCGGTCGAGAAGCCCGATCCCGGAATCCACGAGATCGCTCGCCCGTATCAGGTCGACACGCCTCCTGATTAAGTAGCGTACACCCCGAGTCCTTTGAGTGTGACGACGGCATGGTAACGCGGCTGACGGACTGTTTCACCGCGGTATTATAAGCTAGTGATTGTGATTGTAGAGATGCCACCTCTGCGTCTCGGCATTCGAGTCGCACTTCTCCGCAGTGATGCCTCGTTGCGCGTGGAATCGCGAATCTACGCACACCGGGATTCTGAAGTGCCTGATAAGACCACCCTCCAGATGCCTCCACTTCTGGTTCTCACTTCCGTCGCAAATCTGCATCAATAGCGTTGTACCCTTGGCGTAGACAGGCAGGGTCAGGCAGAGATCATGGTGTTTTATGAGACCATCCTTCGTTAATCCCCATTCCTGTAACGGAGAATAAGAATCCCAGAAGGATTTAGTGCTGGAAATGGTCCGGGCTGTATTTGAAGTGGCGAATATTGGAGATTCAAATTGAACTTACTTGATTGCCGCCGGTATCGTGGCAAGGATAAAGCCCGACGTTTCCGTCGAGGAGATGGCCCATACTGTCCAGACAGGCTGTTCCCTGTTTCAGCGACCCGCCAGGACCACCCTCACTCGTCGGGATAACTAATTCGGGATACACGTTTTTCAGATACCAGCTGAAGGGTTTGCAGTGCAATTTCCGTTTCAGCTCCATTCTGTCCTGAATACTAAAAGGAAACGCCGCCACGTTATTAATACGCCTCACGTGCGCGCTCACGTGTTTCAGTGAAATCGACCATTTCAATTTTATTCTTTTCTCTAGTGGACGGCCGGGCGCGAGCGCTCGCGGGACAAAGATGTAGTAACCGTAATAAAATGGAAATGATTAGTGCGAGGTAAGTCAGAGAGATGGAAACTCGCTTTTCTTAATCCACTAAAGAAGTACTAAAGCCACAACTAAAGCTTTCGAGTAAAATAGTTACGAGACTAGCATAAATAGGCAGCAGGGAAAGTTTACGAGTGTCGGGTCATTTTGTGTGCTCGAGTCAGCTTTAATTGAGCGTGCCGGCACATACATATGTACTTACTTTCCGTAAGGGATGTTACGTGCCAGCGGTACCGCGTTATAATAAAACTGTTTGTAGTCGTCCATCCATACTTCCGCGGCTCGCCTTGTGTTTCTCGCGAAGACGTTGCCACTGCCACCGGGGAAGGAGTAAGGGTGGCGTTTCCGGAACACGTGTCCGACACGCGAACACGGAATAATCTCGAGACTGCCACCACACTGCCATACACGGAACGATATCTCTGTAAGAAATAATGGGATTTCTATCTATCTCCACTAGATTATTCATAAGCGTAATCATTTACTGAAGACGAACCTAAGTTTTCTCCGCCCCAAACGTCCATCTGGGTGTCGTACTTGCCGAGTTTCTCGAAATAGGCCTTGTTGATCACGAACAGACCGCCTGCTATCATCGGGGTTCTGATCGCTTGCGTGGGATCTTTCTGTCTGGCTTGTCTCTCAGACTGGCTCAGGTATTCCCACTTAAAGACAAGGCTCCAATCGAAACCACCTCTCAAATCAGCAGATGCGCCTGTCGCAAATAACGTTAGAATCATGAAAACTATTCTCTAATATTAAAATAGACTAATAGAAAAATTGAATTGTACCAATATATTGGAAGGTGTCCATGCTTATCACATCAATGACTGGACAAACCACCCTGGTGGGGTCTTCGGCGACCCTTTCTAGAAGCGGTTCCAACCAGTCAGCGTTGCATTCGCAGTGGGAGTCCAGAAATGTGAGAACACTCGCAGTAGCAGCATCCGCGCCTCGAACTCTCGACCTCATTAAGCCTTCTCGCTTCTCGTTCCTTATCACCCGCACCTTATGTATCCTCGAGAGTTCCTCGCCATCCTCAGCTGGAAATCATTTTCGCAAAATCACGTATAATACAGTGATAGTGTTGCCTTTCGAAAGTATCATAGGACAGGAACTTACGGTGGTCACTGAAGTCGTCCACTAATATAATCTCCTTAATAAGGTGCTCGGGGCTCCTATTCAGCACACTGAAAGTACAGAGATTCGTTTTTTTTCTGTCCCTTTAGAAAGACTACCTTCCAAGTGAAAAAGGAGGAGGAAGCAACCGGTCGATCGCACTAGAAAAGTTGATTTGAGATGGTCGGCTAATGTTCCTTTAATTTCATCGGGCCTCGTGATTGTGCTCGGTACATTTACCCGGGCAGGACCCAAGAGATTCTTAAGTAAATTTCTGATCTTTCTCGCGCTCTCTTGCTACCCCGGAGAAAGGGATACTGCAACTTTTCGCCGGGGAATCGCTCCTCTCGCGAGAATGTGAAGAGCTCTCGGTAATCTCGTTCGCACGCGCTAAAATGTTTTAATTACTACACGGCCGTTCCTGCATTAATTAAAACATTTTACGCCGGGTCGTTCACAGGGGAAGCCATTGATCCAAGATACGCCGGAAGAGGAAGAAGAAATGGGTCGAGCAATAAAGTGGGATCGCGTATAAACGCTGAAATTGAATCCACCTGGCTAATATACTGAAATTGAACGCGGGGATTATTATTATTACACGAGTAATTTTTTCCTGTCGAGAAATTTATCGGAAGCCAAATTGCAGGGGCGGCTTACATATCTCGCGGATCGTTTATTATCAAATACCGCAGGATGGTAGGATGTACGTGGGTCGCGCGGCAAGGTAGACCGATGGAACGACGATTAGAAAATTCCATCGGCCAGCATGCTGCATCGGGAATTTTCTCGAGTACACCTGCATCGTGTATGTGCACTCATGTGTATACGTGTGAGTGTAGTGCTCTCCTCAAACTCCAAAGAAGGCGGATAGACGAGCGCGGTGGTCGACCCCCATTAAATTCCTAATTTCATGCACGCAAACCTCGGGAATAGCGGACTCCCGGTAACTAATCAGCTGCGGAGAAAGCGTAGGTAAATATCGCTAAGCACGAAAACATTCCGGCAATCGTTCGCCAAAGGAATTCGAGGGTAAACGTACCTCACGACTGTTCTAAGTAAGGTGGACCTGGCCTCGTTGTGGAAGGTGATTATTACCGACGTTGGAGGGAGATCCCTTCTCCACTGTTTCATACGGCACCTGTAAAAAACGGAAAACGAAATTATACAAATTATACTACATTTTTCAATATTATAATAGCACCATGACTCTGATTGTAAATGCAATGATTAATTCCTGGTACCTAATCATAAAATATTCTCACCGCGATTATCGCTCCTAAATTTCCAGAAATACTTCCTGATCACCGCGTTCATATTTCCCGGCACATATTGAACTGCATAATTTCCGTCGCCCGGATTATCACTTGCAGATAGTGGGGAATTTCCCACACAAATAAGTGACGCCAACAAGAAAATTCGACAAGTTGTTGTATCGATATTGAGAGGGGAAAGATAAAGAGAGGGCCACCGAGGTGTGCAAGAGAAAACGCAGCGAAGAAAAAGGAGGATGATCATTTTGGCGCAGCGGGCTGACGCGCGCGAGGTACATAAATGTGGCTAGACGGCCAGAACGATCCCAATATGTCAGCCCCTCTTACCCGAGATAAACTCGGCGAACGTGTGCAGAATGTATACTCCGATCGCTGCTTCCTTCCACTCTTCATGTGTACCATCCTTTCCTCTTCTCCACGCAAACTCTCTTTTTCTCCCCAACCCCTCTCTCTCTCTCTCTCGCGCGCGCGCGCTCTCTTTCAACGTATGTTTGTGTAAGTGGTACAGTTTAGCAGAGGGCCCAGATTGCGAAAGTTCGCCGTCTGACGAGATTCCCTGCCCGTGGGATTATTATTCTTAAGGAACGAATTGGGTCAGAGGAGGCGTAGCAGAGGCATCGTTCTCCCAAGGCGCGGCTGATTTTAACCACGGGATTATGCGCCAGTTTCAGCCCGCAATCTCTTTTTCTAGTCCCCTGGCAGGCAGGGAAGCAGGCAGGAAGGCGGGTAAGTCGTCTTTACTTACAGCAAGAATTTCAAGACTAGCCTGCTAGCGAATAAGAATTTAGCACACAAGACGTGTTCCCCTAAGCTGCACTTCGCACGCTCTGCTATCCCCTGCGGAATGGAGTGCAGCGGCGGGAAAAAGTACGGATAGTAAAATTCCGAGGAAGTTAAAGTTTCGAGTTTACGCTTTCCTGGCACCTTCGAGATTGCCCGGTGCGATGGGGAAAGTACCTTCAAATTAATTTCGAACTGTAATCCTGTATTAGGTGAGAAAGTAGACACGGCTGCCGGCGTCTGACTATATACTGACTTATACTACTGACTATCGCAAAACCGGCAATGGTTTACTTGAATTAGAGAGTTGCGAATGCGAACTGAGTAGCACACGCAAGCGCAATGAAATGTCAGAGTTAACGAGGATTGATGAAGAACAAGTAGCACCGTTACATGTGAGAGCTAACTCTAGAATCAGATATTAGTATATATCATTGCGTGGTTATGACTTTCCAAGCATGTCACACTCCCACCGGATTTCTTAATGATTCCTGATGTTCCGAAATAGAATAGTTGATTGATTAATCACTGCTAAATGGCCGAGTGCTAAATTGGCGCGTTGAGCGAGGGCATCGAAGGTGAGAAGTCACCTCGGAGAAAAACACGTAGAGTCGAGTTCTTCGGTAGCTCCGATTCAATCTCAGAGCGCAGAGTAGCAGCGGGAGATAAATTACGGCGACGAAAGTTCGCGGTCCTCTCTGGATTCTGTGTCGCAGTGATAGTTTTGGCACAGAGAGTCGTAACGCCAGATCCGAAAGCCGGATAACAGAATGCCTGATTTGTTTGTCGGTCTCGCGAGAACTGGTAGGAATGTGTCTGGATTGAATCTCTCAATAGTCGAATTTTATTAGGTCCCAGTAAGCATAAATTCTTTGGCGGTTCGCTCGCTCGCTGATCTTAATTATTAGCCTGATCAATTTCACTGGCGGGAATCTAAAATACTGACGTGTTACGAGCTTTGGTAATCATTACCAAAGACGCTCAGCCGGTAGGGTGGTTCAGCGCTCGAAAGAAAACATTTACATAATTCGGACTTATCTCACCGGAGATCCGACGTGTACCACTGCTGTTGAGATCACAGGTCTTATGCGAATTCGCCCGAGAGCAGCAATGATAATCAGCTTTCACTGATCTCTGTCTCTTAACGACCGATCTCACACGTCGTCCGAATATCGTCGATCGTCAATATTGATTGGGTTTTGCCGTGGTCTTTTCGAAAAGCACTGACTACAAATTTCGTTCAACACTCCGAGTGCTAGCTCGGCCACGCAGACGTATTTATTCAAATAAAAATAACACAAGCTCGCGCGCACGAAATTGCATTCTATGAAATCAGAGCTCGGTGCTTTGAAAAACGTGCCGCGCTAGGGTGATATAGAGAGACGCGCGAGAAAGGGCGGAAAAAAGCTGGGTGAAAAGTGCCGAGCGTCATGCGTGCCTGGGTGCGCTTTGTTTGCCGCGATTCGAGCGAATGGGATTTCGTCCGGTGGACTTGGTCGAGACGGCGGCGGCGTGCCGAGGATGAGATGAGGTGGCTGAGCTCGCACTCTTCCGACGTGAGGGAAGCTGCAGTAACTCGTCGAAAATTCGACAGCCTCCGACCTGTCTCCGGCTCGTTGTAAACGCGGATTTGCACAGTCTTACTGTCACCAGCTAGTCATACAGAGGGATAAGGACGTATCAGAGAAAATGGGCGGGTAAAACTCATGAAAAGATCCAGTCAGCAATTTCCTCCGGAAAAACCGTATAGCATCGCGTACTCTACATACATCAACTCCACACCACCCATAGAATGCCAGCGGGGCAAATGAAAATGATTAACGAACGCACAAATATTTATCCGCGGCAGCCATTGTTGCAGTTAGCTAAGGCAACGAGTTATACCCTGCCAGGCAAATACCAAGCTCTATATATTTCCGGTTTCCGGAGCTGGGATTGCCGTGGGAGCACACTTTGCCAAACACTTCGCCAATTACGGCTGCATTCGAGCGGAAAACTCTTCGTGAATAAGCGGGGGAATATGCGCCCGCTTGCTCGCCCGAGCACTCGCTAAGTGTTCGCTTTAGCGCCGCGATTATTAGAGTCCTTGTTGTAATTCTGCTCTTTACGGGAATCCTGGCAAATTCAGCGCCCAAACGTCGCCCTTGCTTCTTCTCGCTAGTTCTCCAACACTACTTGTTCGTAGACGTAACGAGAGTGGAATACAACCAGGAGGTAAACAATCTATTTCTCTCTGGCGAGTGAGGAAGTAGCTGTCCCGATTAACAGCACCCGGACACGCGTCAATTCGATGTCGGCCGGTGCATTTGAAATAATGCAAATGTGTACTATGTGTGTAGGGGTGGAGGGACAGTGTAATTCGATGTAGAATGGGAATCGTTTAAATAGTTGAACTCGACGCGACGCTGAAGTCGTAAACGAACGGGCCACTGGCGGGACAATAATGGGGCATTTAATTAATCGGGGCTTCGCTGGCGCGTGTCGCCCCGTATAACAATCGGGCTCTGCTGCTCGTCTAATTATGAAGAACTCAGTTCGCTCGCCGATGCGATAAACGAGCGGTAGCGCGTTCCGATGAAGCGCGCCCGATTCTTCCGATGGGTAATTCGCATCGGGGACATTTGCGCGCCGAATTACCCGCTCTCCCGTCTCGGAATGGGAATTGATTTTAATCGCGATGCGTTTGATTCGACGGCCGCCCTATAAATTACATAGCCTCCGATGACAAATGTTTACTCCGTCGAGGATTCGATTAAAAATCCAATCGAGGATCGAGGCCCGCCTGGCACGTAACGTTAGAATTCGATTACTGGTTAATGGGAGCACCGCTGAATATATGTATGAATGTACGTGCATGCGCGCGCGCTCATCGGTGTGTAAGTATGTATTGACGACGCGCGATAGAATTCACCTGGCGCCTACTATTTCCTCGGATCGTTCGGCAATAGTCGCGGGCAAATTTCGGCTTCGCGGTGCCGCCGCTCGTGGCCTATTGATGTCACTAATAATAGCCCACTAGTGTGCGTGCGTAGCAATGCGTGCGAGCATTCTGCCGCTGGCGAATATATTTGGGAACAATTAGCATATTGCCTGCGGCATGGGAGGTTGTTGTGTCCCGTACGAGGGAGGGCGCGCGCGCGCGCGCGCGCCACAGCACTCGGCAAATACGCCCGTCGAATTACGGGCAAATATGCGCACGCCACCACCGATTGCCGCTGATATAGTTCTTAATAAGCGTACGCCACGGCAGGATAAGCAGTGATCCGGATCACCGAGGTGAGAATGATCAGTGATCGACAGCACACGTATATAGAATATTGATCAGTGGTGAAGCACAATGGTTAGGAGATTGAATAGTAAATGCTTATCCACCCTACTGTACCTTCATATCGAGGTAATAGATTGGTGGTACTGGATTGGCGTCTCAGTTACTTATGATTTATCAGGATGATCTTTATAACAAAATCTCTTCCTTCTTCGCCTGTTTGACTGAACCTCGAAATTGGAAGGTATACATTATAGATTGGGATTTTTGTAGAATAAAGATATGAAGATACGAAGGGTATATGTAAATGGAGGGTCTATGGCGAAGCTTTCGATGGGGAAAGATATCAGGTGGTCCGGCGATATTGCAGGCCCCACGCAAAACAGCGATCGACCCAATCGATTTATTCATGGAAATGCGGTCATTTAAATATTAAAGCAGGAGTGGGAGGGATACAGGCAGGCTGATGGTGATTTCGTAATAACGAAATTTCTTTATAGACCTTATCGATTCCCGGCGGCGCTTGCGGGGGTGGCAAACACACTCCAGCCGGGAAAGCGACCTTCTGCGTGGAGTAAAAGCGACTTCGGATGCTACGAGCTTCTAGCTAGCGATGCCCGTAA
The DNA here is from genome assembly GCA_964023945.1 of Ectemnius cavifrons. Classification (NCBI taxonomy): domain Eukaryota; kingdom Metazoa; phylum Arthropoda; class Insecta; order Hymenoptera; family Crabronidae; genus Ectemnius; species Ectemnius cavifrons. The sequence goes on from OZ030378.1 coordinate 8,957,289, forward strand.
ATTTCACGGATTTTATCGTGGAGTGATTTAGAGACACCATAAAGCCACGTCAAATCTAGCCTCATATTTATGCCCGTCGGTATTACACACCCTATCTTTGTATACGCAACCTCTTAACATTGTCCGGTCGCAATTGCACCGCTTGTGAAAATAAAAGAGCTCGCGCGCCATGTTGACACATTGTTGATCATCTGTTTTACGCAAGCGTTTCAATAAGCGCAATTTCGCATGATTTATTTAGTTGGAACTACAGTAGACTATACCGAAATTTCTGCGATTCTGTGTGACATATGAATTAATAATTAATTTATAATTTTCAAATATTTTATTCTAAAACAATGTCTGATGTTGGGGTTCGAAATAAAGGTAACGAAACTTGTTGTTTACGAAGGACAGGCTTAGAAAGAAGATACCTATTTGCGTTTTGGCCTAAAAATTAACTAAATGAATTACAATTAGAAGAATATTAACATATCAGTATGCGACTTAAAAAAACGTGACGTAATAGAGGTTTAAAAATGATTAGGGAAATTTTCAAGAGGTTAATCGATTTGAGGAGTGAGGAGATACGACTTGAGTGGCGACCGAATTGTCACTGTTGACCAGCAGGCAGACAGCGAGAGTTAACGAGAGTTTACGGAGGAGCCGGCATAAAACTGAGCAGCGGGTGGAAGCAATCTAGTGGAGTGGCATGAAAAATGTATAGGCGGCATCGATTCCAAGTCATGGATGCAAGTCTGCTGGCTGCCGGCTAATTCGCTGGAACCGATCACCTCTCTCTATCTCCGAGCGAATTTTCGGCAACGCTTTCCTGGCCACTCGCTGTTGCGAACGATTGCCGGGGCGTTTCGTGGTCCAGCCAGCATCCGGCGACGCGCATACCGTTTAATTAATTTCGCCGAGCGCTTTGTGTGGGCGTAACGGCGCAAACGATATATCGGGCGACAGGAGAGAGGCTGCGGCGGAGTGGCACGGTGCGTGACTATTTCAATTTAGGACGGTCAGCGCCGGTAATTATTTCGTTGAAATGCCGGATGACTCGCGTCTAGGGCGGCCAGGGCATAATCCGCCCCTGATGAAATTACTCCAACCCACCAGCTTCTCCATCCACGCGAATTTCGGGGAGGAGGGTTAGCAGTAGTACGATTCCGTATTTGCCAAGAGGAATGCATTCGCAGATTCCTTTAAATCCAGTAATATAACTTTCCTACATTTATTCCCTGATCGGTCAAAGACTCTCGGAGTTTATAGGAAATGCAGAAGCGGACCTTCAATTTTGCCTATAGATATTTCGATCGGCTTGTCCCGTCCGATATTAATGTCTCGCTCAGTGCGACTGGGACATGGGTTGCGGTAATGCGCCCACCGTGCTCACCCGACAAAGCAAGTAGAATACGTAGGCACGGGAGAACCTCTTTACATGGGGCCGCGGCAATTAATCATATGGCTGTCGATCCTCCCCTTCCATCGTCCCGCCAACCCCCCCTCACGGTATGTCAAGCTCACTCGCTCTTCTCCCGCACATCTCTCGGACGGGTTGCGCCCCGAGTAACGAGGTACTCGAGGAACAATGACTTGTTCATCATTACACTTCCGGGGAACAATGACTCGCGCCGATCCACGCAAGCCACCCCTGCCAATGCCGGGTTTATCGGTATCATTGCGTCCGTCCTTCGGTGCCGATTAGAAAGGGGTGTGGGAGAGAGGCCTTGCCCCGGTGCGAGGGGAGCGAGAGAGTAGTAACTAATTAACGTGGCTAAAAAGGGAAAGGCGAGTGACGTCTCGGCTAATGAAGCCGGTGGCTGCTACTACTACCATTCCCTATCCCTTTCCCTCTCTGTATCTCTCTCTGCGTCTCTCTTCCGATCTCGAATGCCCAGTGAAACTATGCGCGCCATCCACGAACCTGTCCATTGGATCGCGCCGGAATCATTATTCAAGCTGCCTTTCCCCGCCAGCGAGAGACGAGAGTTTGCGGCTCGGCGAGGGTGGAAGCCGGCGAGGGTAACAGAGGGACTTCGAGAAGCAGGGTCCTGGAAGCGACGAGAGCTACAACGAGACAAGGCAATAAGCGAGAGAAACAGATTTACGGAGACTGACAGATGTAGCGGGCTTACGTCCAGGTGGACCGGGAACCTCCGAGAGGAAGTGAGAAATGAAGGAGCGAGATGCCCAACCGCGCGGGGGTTAGAGAGGGTTCGAGGGTGCAGGGTGGTGTACGCTTGTCGGCCGATGTTCTAAGCCCCCCGACTCCACCAACGAACTCGAAACTTGCCTCGTTTCGGTCGCACCGGAAGCACCCACTTACGCTAACGCCCTGGCTCAACCGGACGATCTATGAAGGATCAACGCGCCCCAACTTTCCAACTCGCTCTCTGAATTATCCGCAACGCTATAGGGATGCAGTTGCGGGACCGCAACTAACCCTCCATTGATATTGGCATGGCTAATACATATATGAAACTCACCTGTATTCCCTGCAACGATACGATGGATAAATATCGGCTGAATAAAAGTATCGTTACGGGCTGAAAGTTTATTCGATTTAATGTCCATGAATGCTTTTTACATACTCTTCCATCCTCGTTGCCAATTGACCGTTCAATCCGCCTAATTAATTTGGCGTTAGATTGACAATTTTGCCCCGAGGATCGAGCCTCGCTGGTTGTTTGCGAACGATTGAACGGCGCGCAATTATAGACAAATAAGTACACCATCCCAGCACTATATCCGCCAAACCGAGGTGAATTGTTCCGGCCGTATATAGTAATCAATTTCAGTAATTAATCGGAGGCTAATGGGTTGAGTGGCACTACACTCGGCCACTCGACACTTAATTAATGCTGACGCGTATCTACACTGTCCTTTCAACCCAATTATCGCAACAAAAATCTTTCATTAATTCATTGCCTTCCTTCTCTTTCCACACGAATCACAGGTATCGATTTTGTACTCGCACATCGGTAAGCTCATATTTCCAAAGCCCTTTCAAAGGACAAGTCGCCAAGTAACAGAGGGTTTAGTACGCCGAGCAGTTTCCACGCTTGCAATTTACGAGTTGGTTCTCTCGCAAGCTTTCAGACGACGACCACGCGTCTCGAGGACGGTGGATTGAAAGAATGGGAGGAAAAGGAAGAGCGTCTGGTGAGCTCACGATGAAAAATCGCCGAAGGATCTCAAGATTTTTTCCCCGGGCGAGTGGTTAGTGTCGACCGTTAATAGCGAGAAACGTCTGAGATCTCAGGCGAGGATATGCCAGGGAGAAGGATCGCGGGACACGAAAGCTTTCGAGTGGCTGGTCTTACTGATAAATCAAGGGAGAGGGCCTCGATCTTTTCTGGCATTGGATTTGGGTCTTTTCTACCCCGGACTCTAGCACTACCTAAGTAACATACCTTTCTATCCGGGAAAGAAGGACGAAGGGTCGAAGAAGCACAATATACTTTCGTAGTGGCCGTGCTCGAGAAAAGCTTGCTATCAAATTCCCAATGCTTTTCACGCACAGTCATGCGTCACTTAATTCCTCACAGGTTCAATCGCAACTAAATCTCAAAATTCCTCGGTATTGGTAACTCGAGGAATGGCAAGCGTAAATTACAACTAGACCCCAGGCAGTCTCTTTCGCTGCCAGACAGTGTTTGACAAAAAACCAGCATTCCGCGAAAGTCCGACTGCATTCACCGGGCGGACTCGATGCCCATCGATCCACTTGGAGTGGCATAAACGGCCCGAAACAAGAGCGGCGCGCTTTTAAGTGCAGCCTTCGGCGAGCCTTGAAAATCGAGTTACAGATATTTCGAGCTGGGTCCACTAACTTCAACGAAAAAGTTTCGCTTCTCCGTTGAATGCCGCTGCCAGAAAACCGCACAACTATACATAGGGCAGCTGTAGTTTCACGGAGAGAACAGGATGACACCGCCGCCACCCCTCTACTCTAGACGAAATTCCGTGTCTTCGAGTGGATGGAGTAGACCATGGTCCTCGAAAAATACATCCTCTTCCAGCTCAATTTTATTTTGAACAAATTGCTTTTAGAGAAGACTAGAGTTGTCGAGAGTGCTCCGTTTACCTCTCTCTACCTCTATTCTCCTCTGGAGCATATTGTGTCGAGAACTCTCCGATAAGAATATCTCTCTAGCAAGGATTCTCCGTGTCGAGTGATACCTGCTTCGGTGTAGACAGAGGGAGAGGGAGAGAGAGAGAGATGAGAGAGCACCTTCCTTGGGCCTCGCATTGAGAACGTAATTATTTTCTCATCAGCATCTCCGCAAGACGCAAGACGGCTGTGTCTTATCGCGTTATTACCGGGCGATAAGCAGAGCACAGCCTGAAGGAGAAGTTATCGTGGATTATCTCCTTATATATTCAAGATGTTATGCAAATTACCGAACCCTCTCGCACGGCGAACTCGAGCCCGCCAACTTCGAGCTTCCGTCTTCCATTTGCGTGCCTGCGTGCGTGCGTTCCCGGATAGGAGAACGGGGCTGGAAGCCGCACGTTCGCGACTGTCTCCATTTGCTAGGATCCGTTCGGTTGAGATATTAATGAGAATGCGGAAATGGTGGCTGGTTAATATAGAAACGTATTTCTGCCACGAATAGATTCGATTTTCAGAGGCTATATAGTTGAAACTTACTGTTTGATATTATACAGTTGAGCTAAAATTAAGTGAAGACAGTCGCGTTAAAGGGAGATATTGTATTTTATATAAAAGACAGAAATTGACTTAACGTCTCGGATGTCTTCATTAGGTCTTCGTTATGAATATATCTACAGTGGAATTCAGTTGGGGCGACGGAGATGTGCATTTCCACGAGGAAAAGTCTCGCCAGGGAAAATAAGTAGTGTGCACGACGGTGCGCATTGAGCGTAGAGTTCTTCACGCGACGTTTGAGGGGAATATGGATGGCTGCAGTCAGACGGGGCGCTCGCGCCTTCTTTCCCATCTTGTTTATTGCTCTACAAATGGCACTTGGGCCGCAGCTTGAAAGTGCAGCTTGTATCTCGCGGATGAAGCTTGTCGAGCTCGACAACCGTTGCTTACTTTCCCGTCCCGGGACATTTGCGTACGTCGCTTTCATCCGGCATCAAAATTCCGCTTGGCGAACTTCTCTTTCTCGGTTCTATCCTAGAATTTACCGGTGGAAAATGTCTCATTACACTTCACATCGTCGCCCAAATCCCCGGGGGCAACTTTTCTCCTTTCATAGAAATCGTACTCGCCGGCACTGGCATTCGATCCGATTCCCGCAAGCGCGGTTATTCCGCTCCCGGGCACCAGAAGCCCTGTGGTCCCGGCGATCGCAATTTATCTTTCACGGTGCGAAGGACAATTCTAAGTATTCGGGAATTTCAAGTGAGTCCGGCGGAAGTGGAGCAAGGCGTCCCATACTCTCGGGAGACAGCATAGGGGTCGGGGGAAATCTGTCGCATGGTTGCACACCGCGATAAACAAAGGAATCCTGCTGGAAGCGACGGCGTCTCGGAAGTGTACGCTAAAAATAGGGAGAAAAGCAAGGAATTCCGGGAGGTTTCACACGACCGAGAGAGAGAGAGAGAGAGAAAGAGAGAAGGAGGATAAAGGCGTCTCTAGTGCGCTACTGTCGCGAATATAATGCGCCTATAACTTATGCTCGCCTGCATGGCTTTCGCATTCATGACGTACTCTCGGATATGTCCAAAATCCGTTTCCCCCTTCACCCCCGTCTTACCCCCCCGCAGCAACTCTGTACGCGTATATTTCTTTCTGACACAAGTTACGAAAACTCTTCATGTGCCATTCTTCTTTATTTACCTGACACCTTTACCTCGAGAACGTAACTCTACCAACACAGTAGATGGACTACTTCCTCCCGGGCGGTCTCGAGAGGAATACAAAAATTGCGCTACTTCCTGCATGTAAGTAAACCCGGGCAATTTTCTCTCGAGTTCTCGCGAGTGTCACCAACCTCGGCGGCCCCGAGGTCCCGAAACAGACGGCACATGAAATTGAGAATGCGGATCAGAAAGTGCGCCGGGTGAAAGGTCAGGTCTCGCTTTAGAAATGGTGCTGTGGCTGGAGCGGCGGAGATTTAATTCTGACAGGTCCGCCGATGAACGGCCTTGCCAGGAATGTCGTGAGACCACTTTGTCGTCGCGCTTAACTGACTCGCCGTCTATCCCCCCACCCACTCGACTGCTCAGCCAGTCATGTAAATTCTCCGCGAAACAGGTGAAATATTTGAAATTCTAATCGAGTGCGCGTGCGAGAGTTCCACCAGCAGACGAAAGCCACTGCGAAACTTTCGGACGCCCACAGTTTCAACCCTCTCTGTAATTGCTCGCCTTAATGACGTGCTCGCGTTTCTTTTCTACATTGCTGGTTTCTGTTCTGTCGAGATTATGTTGCTGCTGTCCCGTAATGCTTGACTTATGCGGCCATTCGTTAGTGGCAATAAAACTAGCTGGACTGTAAAACTAGACGAGGGGAGGGAGAAGCAGTCCGCATAAATTTGCCTGTAAGTCCAGGTCGACGCTTCTAGCAAGCTATGTTGATACAAGCTCTGCCATGCAAGTAACCAGCATGTGCAATTGGCATAATTTTCCGATTTCCCTCTCTAGCGAGATCGCTTTTATGGCCCCATAGCTAGAACCAGCCGCGACGGCTATCGGGAATCATACTAATACATAGCCGAAATGTTCACAGTAGGTAATTCATAACTATGCGTAATGAGGATCTTGTAAATACAATTTTCTCGTAGCCAGTGTTAGTCGTTAAGCGGAGTACCGCGACGGCGCGATGTCCGTAGATTAGCAGTTGAATTATTTACAATTTAATTAGCACCCACTCGAGCTGCGAGAGTAATGGAATCATCGTATCATGGTATATTAGTTGGCAGGAAAGTGCCAATACGGTCGGATGCACGGTATCCCAATTGCCTTGATGAACGATCGTTCGATAAATATACATTTGTCAGAATTCTTTATCTGCTTGTTATTCCTCGGGAAAGTGGGTAATCCCAGTCGAACGAAATATGCCTGGATTAAGTAACAGCACATTTCGGAGTGTCAATAAAATAGGTGGAGAAATTGTTTTCTCGATCGGGCTCGAATTTCAATGGCTGTCACCGCTGACACAGTGCTATCTCTCACGCCTAGCACTTATTCTTTCGTAATGCTCGGTTTCTAAAATTCTTCTCAACGAAATCGGCCTGGGAATGGATGGTGCTGGTGTGGGCGAGTGTAAATACCAATGGAGGGTGCGTGGCCAAGCGTTATTCAGAGCGGATTGATCCGAAGGGCCGAAATAGAGCTACGAGCACAGGCGGCCTGTAAGCCCCTCTGGCGAAATGGAGTATCGCGACCAGTAAATTATGCAAATCAGCGGCAAACGATTTCGAGGCTTGAGCGCGTTCACCCGATGGACGCGGTGGATCCACGCATTACGTCCAGGGCTATCCTTCTGTCTACCCGAGACAATCATGGCCTGTTCACACGTTAGCGTACACCATCGATTGAACCCAGCGCCATTAAACTGTATCCACCGTAGAGATAAATCTTATTTTTATAAACTGGATTAAATTACGAAGCGTCTCAAGAAAGACAGACAACCCTTTGTCATCTCAATAGCCTCGTAACTCGCGGGACAAATTGATTGTGTAATGAAATCACGCCAGGCGATATAACTGCTATGAAAAGGCTTGTCTTGATGGATCGTTGCCAATCTCATTTCGCAATGATAATGTATAAAGTTGGAAAGATAAGGTGGTGCGCTAGAAAAGGGCTCGATGAGTTATCCACCTCATTTTCCCGCCATCTCGAACTTCTCGATCAGCGAACGTTCGACGGCATAACAGGGAGGGCGGGCGGCGTGAGTGCCGCACGGGAGTTTCCCATTCTCACCGCAATTTCGTCCGAGAAAAGTACGGGGAACGGAAAGCGAGGGAGTTGCGGGGCTATAATGCTCGGCTGCAACCCAGGAGCGCCTGGTGAAATTTAAAATCTAATTTCGCGTAAGTTTTTAAAAGATCACCGTGTAGCAGGCAGGCCCTGCTGGCGCCGGGTTCACCGCTTCCAAAGTTACCCGTAATTTCTCGCCACAATTCCGCCCCAGCATTCGCCACCGCCTTTATCCTATTTTCTCTATTTCCTTTCGATCCGACAGTGTCCGTCCTTTGACCCCATATCCCGTGGTGCTTCGGTGCCCGAATCACTTAAATGTAAATTCCTTGGGTCGAGACAAATATTGACCGTGGTGTTCTCCTGGGAGCGGACAATTCCGTGGCTTTCTCTTCGATACTCTTGACTCGAGCATTCGAGCCACCAGAGATCCTCTGGAACTAAAGGCAAGCAGTGATTGACTTCTGTTGAGGCTACTCCTACGGGATGAAGACAGTTTGGCTAGACAAGCCTTGAAGAGAAACCCTGGAATTCCCCCCTTTCTCTATCTCTCTTTCCTGAGGAGTGGGATTGGGTCACGTGCGCAACGTGAAGAGAGACTGAAATAAACGATCCTGGCCGAGACGGACTAGTAGCAGACATCACAAACGCGTACATCTAACATGTTCGAAGACATAGTGTTCATAGATGCTCGAGGGAACTTTCGCTGGGCCGTAGAGCGGCATGCAAGGGAGGTGCAGAGGTCCACGATGGACTCCTTGATCTTAATTACGGGAAGAAGAGCTGGCGGGCGTAATAATCCCCGGGTAAACGGCCGCGACTGGCCGTACATCAGGAATTAATCGAGCGGGAGCTGCCGGGCATCGCTCGAGAGCGATTAACTCGAGCGAGACTTTCTCTCCTCGATGCTGCTCCACTCGCTTTCGGCGTTGATGCTGCCAGTATACGAAGCTACATAGCACCGTAGCTCCCTTTCAACATACCTTACCTACACTGTCAGATATATACAACCACCCAAACTGATTTACGAAAGTAGCCAGTTTCACGATGATTACACTCGGAGTCATAAATATTTTGATGGCTCTCGTGGCGGCACACATTAAGTGACGAGAGTTCTTTCTCGTCGAGTATAATTGTCAAAGATCGAGAAGGAGGGTCAGCAACGTGAAACAGCGTTGATCGTCGACTACGACTATACGTCTGTCAATTGGCATTTTATCTGGATAGAGCGGTGCAAAGCGACACGCGGGACCGCTTTTTCCCCGTCGGATTTGACACCCCGACTGTGGCGTCCGGTGTCGATGCGACGCGCACTCTACCAATCGAACGCGAACAACGGCTGGGCCGAAAGCCCCGAAAAATGTTCGCCTCCTGTCTGTCGAGGCCAGTTAGTTCGCACGAATGAAGAGAATCGGGAGGAGAATCGGTCGGGTTTGCGCGAAAAATCGCTGCCGGTCGATGTGCGATGCCCCGAAAAGAGCCGCTCTGCCAACACAGTGGCAAAGGCTCCCTCTCGTTTAAGTATTCGCATGACTGACTCACTCTCGCTCCCTCCTACTCTCTTTCTACCTCTCCCCTTCGTTGCCAGCTATAACTGAGGCCAGCAAAAAGCACAAGCGGCCCAGGCGCGAGCTTTTCCATTTTCGAATGCGCACGATGTATATTATTCCAGGAGAACCAACGAGCGCCTTGTGGCTCGTCGCGCGAGGACAATGAATTCACTCTCTCTCCATTAGACAGATTGATTGTTCCCCGGAGATGGAAAGAAGCGGGAAATATAATAGGAGACGCGGACGATTAATCGCTACTAATTGACCTTTCGATTTTGAATCAATCCATCCTATGTTCGCCCATTTACTTTGAATAAAAGGTGACTTATGAAAAGGGTGATGGGTAAGCCGCGATAATGAGTATTCAATAGCAATTTCGATTCCTCGAGAAAGTCGGCCGAGCTTTTCTTTAACGAATACGATGCCAGTTTGTTCGGCACGGATTTATGAAGAGAGTCAGGGCGGAAATTAATTGGGCGCACCGTGTAGCGGAACGATACGGACAGCGTTTTAATTTCTCGTTCGCATTCGGAAATGTGTATAGGTGTGTGCATATGTGAGTATCGGGCGGGTGAAATTAGAGTGATCCGTAATACGGTAGGACCAATCAGCTAGGAAGTTTCGACGGATGTCAAAGCAATCCGCCACTAGGCTGATTGACGTGCACGCCGGGCGAAATTGAAATAGTATGTGCACCAGGAATCCTGTTTTCCCCCCTGCGGCTGCCAGTTTCCCAGGTCGTAGTGAAAATCCTGTGCGCCCGATGATCTAATCATCGACCGTAGATGAACGGTGGTTCCAGTGTGATCGATTCGGCAGATTGCGGTTAGTGGTAGAACGGCGATGCCTAATTGTCGAAAAAGCCGCGATCGATCCTTCCTTCCATTAGTCCTACTATCCATTCACAAGAACACACACACATTACTTACAAGATATTAAGTAAATATCAGTCAATACACTAAAAAATAAAACAATGAGAAAAAGTTAATTAGGAAATTTATTGACAAAGTGACATCATTACTTTCCACACGCTTACTGGCTAATGACCGCATTCACTCTGCGCCATTAGAAAGACTCGCCGCTCACTCTTGGCTCACAGAGACTGTCGTAAGAGAGAATGTAAGATGTTCACGAGTACAAAGTGAGTGTGTTGGTGCGATCTCGCGGTCCATGACAGGCGGAAGCGGCAGTTGCAGTTGCAAGTTCTGCTCTCACTGGTTCCCATCGCAGGGCGGATCGAACGAGAGGTCAGAAGAGCGGCAGAATCACGGCTGCTCGCGGGCGAAAGTGGCCGATCTCCACGCGGCTCTTTAAGGCGATCGAGTGAAAGAGAGATGCTGCGCGAGAACGAGCACTTCTCGCAGAGCTTGTGCACGTGGTGTGCCTCTATTGGCGCGCGTGTTTCTCCTCTGCCTTGGGGAGAAAGAATGCGCGCTGATTTACCGCAGGTTAAAGAGAACGGACGAGTTTCTCGCTGGGGTTCCGAACTCGCGTGCCGCGCGCAAACGACTGGCATCGCTTCTCCATTGGCAATCGACGTTCACTCGCCGATTTCACGCATTTCGCATCCAACCGCTAACGCTTCTAAACACTTTGCCATCTTAAGCTACGTGACACGGAATAGTATACTGTAATAAAGCCATAATAAACTACTTTAATAAACGCGTTTGCCATTTCTATTACGGCATGCTTGTCCAGTAGCGCGGGAAAATAAAAGCTTGAGATGAAAGTTGCCCGGAGAAAGAAATGCCTGGGATGGGGGAGGTTGCGAGGAGTGCAAACAACTTAAATGAAAGACAAACACAATTATCTCAGCGGCCTGGCAACCCCGGGGATTAGTTTTCCAGGTGGAAACCGTCCTGTACGATCCCTCAGTGTGTTATGTGCATTCATTTTCAACCTACGCTTTTACCGCAAACGAACCGAACACGTGTATGACGGAATGGCTTTGTCGTACATTCTTTTCTTGCTGAAGAATTGATTTAGAATGTCCAGGCGTTTTTATTAAAAAAAATCGAAACTTATTAATCTTATCTGGGAAGAAAAGACATTGAGTAGAAGATAGGAAGGAAGAGAGAGTGCTTGCAAGGGTGCTTAGAAAACGCTCAGTTGCTCATCTCAAGTTGGAAGGATCCAAGTAATGCCAGAAGCAGCACACGTTCAGTAGAAACAGTCCGCTGACGCTTGGATATGAAGACTTAGCGACGAAGATAACAAAGCGAATGAGAGTTTCTATCGGCCCTTGGAATGCTCGACGTTTACTTGGAAAAGAACGAGCGTCTTAGGATATTGTCGCGGAGGAAGCAGTTTTGTGTCAGCAGGTGGAACGGTAAAAGTTCCTGCGACCAGGAGAGTGACATTACCGAATATGAGGTATATATAGAACGAAGATCTGTTTTTACCGACCAATAAACTTTACGAGTTGGTATCACCGAAGAGCTATTATTCGCTTTCTTAAGGAGGCCGCTCCTTCCGTTGATTATTTCCCCCGGAAAGTCTCTTTCTCTTCTGCTCTTCTTCTCAACCGGATGCTGCGGTTAACTTTGCTCTCAGTCAAGCGCGCTCACTTGCTGCGGAAAAGGCTCCAGCTTCCAATGTTTCTTTCATTAGTTAACTTTATTGGTCATTCAGTGCGATTAAGAGAGGCTGCATTCGCCTCCTGGTTTCCACCACTTTGCGGTTGCAAGTTTTCCACCACTTTGCGGTTGCAAGCCGTGCCACTAACTCGATTTAGTCCCGAGAGGACTTGCTAATGCAAAACCTGTAAACCAATCCCGAGTCTCCTTTCCGCCTTCCTATGGGCGATATCAGTCGACACTGAAAGGCGGATACTCGAGTGGAGCCTGGCAGGAGATGCTTATCGCTCAAAGCAAGAAGCGAAACTCTCTGAACAAAGCTCACCGATAGGCAAAGCCTGTAGCTTCTTGCTCTCTTGCTACTTGAATATCGGAGGAATTCATTTCGTGGCCTTACGCTCGACTACTTCTCGGGAATCCGATCCCTTCGACACTAATAGCCGTTCGCGTTAATCGCAACTTATCGATAATAGCAAACCAATACCTTGGTGCGACTGAAAAATTGAGAATGCTGTCTTTACTCGCACGATGGCTTTGGCACTGCGGAATCGACACTGCGAAACGATAATGGTAGTATACGCCGAGGTCGAAACGACTACTGCTTGACTAGGAAGTAGTAGCCCAAGCGAATCTCGAGATCCAAGGACTCGTGGCAAGTGGATCGCGCCCCGTATCCATTCGCCTCGTAACCGATACAGCGGAACGAGCAGTATTCCAGTACGGTGGAATGCACCTTGAGTTTTCTGTGAGCGAGAAATCAGTTTACTCGCCAGTGGCTCTTATCGTCTGATGCAGGTATACGTCCGGTGGGTGTGTTGCTCTGCTACCTGGCACCGAGTGTTTACGTGCAAGTACATTGCCATTGGATCGTCTAGGACTAAAGAAACCTCGACTATCGTACGGGGCAGCTTGCGCGAGTCCTTGTTGCAAACAGTTACCATTACTATTAGGAGTCCTTGTGACATCGAGGATCTCCGATACCCTGCTTTTATAGCGTCCCCTTTTCCACTACTTTACTCTACTATTATTTCGTGTGCCTTGTGCTCGAAACGATGACTCTGCAAATTTCTTAGAAGTCTATCGACTCTTCGGCCGCACTTGGGGCGCGGAAAAGGACTGAAATTTATCTTACGACTTTGGTAATAAAAATTGAGTGAACCACCAAGTTATTTGTACCATTGCTTTACCCGCAAACACAAGCAGTGAGTGACCGCAAGGCTTTGTACAATGGCTGCTGGCTAAGTTCCAGCCTATCGGGAGCCGATCGGACGAGACGCCAACGTTATCGTATTCCCGGAATCCTTCCAACCCCCGAAAGACAAGCGGCTTCTTACGTCCAGGAAAAACTGTTGTGGTTGCCAAGCTATCGTTTGGATGCACTCGAATCTAGGGCTCAACCCACCTTCGATTTTGTATAAGCAAGGCCCTCTTAGTGCTTCTGGATCAATCCCGACACAGTACTCCAGATCGCCTCAACAATTTCTTGGATCTCTACTTTTTAAGCCTGGAAAGATGCTAAGTGATTGCACGACGGTTTTTAAAGTGTAAGATAACATAAAGGGGTGCTTGTCTGATGCCTATCGAGAAGCCCGCAGGCCAGCTGGCGGTGCAAGTAGTGAGGGCCGACTTTAGTCAGCCGAGTCCGCCAGCCAGTAGAGTGCGAGGCTATTGTGCCCGGCACGCCGAGCACAACGACCGAATACAACGATCGTTCATCCCACTCTTCTGCAACCAACAGCAGAAGCCAAAACCGACAAGACTAAATCATTTGCATTGTACTATTATATCTTGTCTTTGTTTCTATTTGCATTTGGTTTAAGAAAATAATGTTTCTATTTATTCAAACGGGAATATTTATGACTGTAATATGAAGCTACTTTCAAACTTACTACGCAGAGAATTACGGAAGGAAATGGTGGTTCGAGTGATACAGGCGAAAGACAGGTCAACCCGGGGTCATCTCCGAGGAAGGAGGAATTAAGGGCGCGAGAGAGTAAAAGAACGGCAGTTGAAGGAACTGCTCGCGTATCCGTATAACGCGGCCGATGTTTTATGCAACAAAGCACGAGCAACTTTGAGAGAATCGCTTCCTCTGCGTATTGACTTACTTCGGGAGCCAGCCAACCAGCCAGCCCGAGGCCAAGAACCAGTCTCTTCTAGGTTGGGCTGCTTCGAAAAATATTCCGGATCCCTTGCGAGTTATTCTTCCGGATTGTCGGCAAGCAAAGCATAAGCTGCTGGCTACCGAATGTCCTAGTACCACCAGGCTCATCTCCTTTTCCTAGTTCGTCGCGCACTCAGGTGGAAGTTACTTTTCATTGGCGTTTGAATATTTCATTCGGCCTCCGCTTGTATGAAACTTACCGGCCAAAAGACAAGTGTAGCGAGCACGGATCGCGACAAACTTATTTCTAGATTCACCCGAAGCAACTACATCTCTCTATAGATGGTTTAGTTCGTGTTTTCGACAAAAGTATTTTTCGGGACGTGACGGAATAACCGATTCTTACAATGATTTGATATTATTGATAACTAGTGTAAGATTAATGCAGTTGTGCTTTTTCATATTACAGAGTCGTTTGCCTGCAAAATTTGAGAATCTTTGTCTTTCTCGATCCGCACGGGGGCTTTTGCTTGCCGAGCGGTAAATGCTTCCGGCCAATTAATTACCCCTTGGTGAAGTTAGTAAATTCTTAATGCCTGTCTTTGACGGGCTTGTGATATATAGATATAGTATATTCGCCCGCGAAATTACCATTGCAAATTCCTCTGTCGAGTGCTACCTTTATCGAACAGCCTCATTAGTCGAGTCCATATTCCGCCACCTGGAGCGTTAATCGCTCCAGCGCTGCCGATTTTTCTGGCAAAAAATTGTACTTTTCTTCATTTTTCGAGTTTCCGAAAGGTATTTACCGTCGCTGCAGTCTCACGTAGAAATGAGAATTCGACGGACTAGCATCGGAAAAAAATCGAGTCCTGCAAACTCGATCTCGAGTTTCGTCACCAAGCGGGTAACAGTTGTTTCGATTCAAAGCTCCGTGGATTACATTCGATCCTCGATACTTGTTGAGCACTCGGCATGGAAGCATTCGCACGAAACAGGATAAAGTCAACGAACAGAACAAGCGAATAGGGGAAATTAGATCAGCGAGGGAGAATCGCCGAGCTCTTGTCTGGGGTATGGAGGAAAAAGCGACACTTCGGAAATGTATTCCGGACACTCTTGAATAAGCAACGAGAGTATTTCGAGTCGAAAAGAATATCGATCGACAGTGAGATCGGCCGGGTATCCTTTGAATTCACGGATTTTCCACTTGTCGTCCACACTCTGGTCGGCGGTTTATACTGCGGTATTGAAGCAATCCAGCTTTTCACTGGGAAATATGAACAGGGTAGCATCTTGAAGTACCCTTTTTGGTATAAACAAAGAGCCATCGAGATAGAACGTCGGCTGTATAAGGTCATCATTAATTTTCCAGGTAGGCAGTGGTCGGTTCTCGTAACTAATTCATTAAACCACGAAATACCGCAATATTCCGCGTGACTGTCGGCGAGGGAGTGCTGAATTGCCAGAGCTCGCATACACGTATGGTGTGCAGATTTCTCTCTCAATTTCGCGTGCTCCATTCGAGCGGTGTTTCGTTAACTGACGCCCCAGCAGGGCTGTAAGTGGGGCCAGGTTTTTATTAGGCAAACCTGCCGGCGCTGCACGTCTCAAGCACGTGGAGCAGGCAAACCATTATAGGCGCCAAAACTCCCCTGCGCTCTCTCGGCTCGAATTCATTACAGCCTGGAATTCACGTATTTCCAAGCGTCCTCCTCCACACTCGACGAGCTCGAAGGAAGCGTCGAGCCGCATTGGATAGATTTTATTACCACATTTATCACGCGAGTCGAACAACTGGCTTCCTTAATACATTGGGCCAGTTTTTCAATTACATATAGCTACATTCTCGGAAAATAGTAGTAGAAGAGTGCAATGGTTCACGAGCACGAAAGATCACGAGAGGTCACTTTGCAAATGTGTGGCTGCATGCCACTGGTGTAGACGGCTAAAGCGATGAATGGCAGGCGCCCGAGCCATTGCCGGCGTCGGCTGGATCATTTTTCATCGACAATGTGGCGGTGCTTTGTGCTTCAAACCGAGGGCGTGTTTCGGACTGCCGCATGTTCGCTGCGATCGTACCGATCGAGTATTGTGTTGCATATTCGGCATTAATGCGAGCCGGCTTCACTGGCTAATGGAAAAACGAATTTGTTTGCCGTTTGCCCGATAGTTCGCGTATCATAGTAATCCCGTGGTATATAATCAAGGGCTGCCGGATTTCGGGCGAGTGAGAGTGCCATGAATTAACGGATATGCGCGCCTGGCTAAACTTCAACAAAGACCCGACTGCTAAAAGCGCTTGTTGGATGCATAATGCCGCCGGGTACTATCTATATACCGGAGAGAAGAGAGAATGAGAGAGTACTTCAATAATATTTTACGTATAGCTTCCTCTAATAAGTGAGAACGATCGATATAATATACGCTAGCGATATAACTTCGACATATTTTGCACAGAACAAAACCAATTAATTTAGTTAATGGATCCCCCCTTTTATACTTCACATTGCCGCCATACTCAATTTTCGACGAGCACTGAAGAGCGATGCGCGATGAATTTCTCTCGGGCTTCCGACAGAACCTGCGCTCAAAACATTTAACGAGTTATATTAATACTAGGGCTTTCTCCGAAAGTGGATCAGCTTTATTACATTGAAGGCTTTCATGCTCTGCGTCTACGAAACAATAACTTCCGACGCAGGCGCCATTCTTCCTTAGCGGCGTCAACATAGAGGGCTTTTTCAGTGTAGTCCATTAATTCCCAGTGGTGAGCGGCTAGTTTGGCGATCACTGACGAGGAATAATTCGCTAGAAGGTTCTCCCGCAGCTCTTGGTAGTAATGTATGAAGGGATTGATCGAATGACAACGTTTTTGCATGCTTCCTTCTTGTGGCAGAGAACTTTCTTCTAACAAGAAGTCAAGCGGACGGTGGCAAAGTGTGTTCGAGATCGCCTCGATTAAATGCATCACTTCTCTGGAACTCGATAGAGGAGCATGCTGTTCTGTACTACTTTCCAATCACCGACCAATACCAGCGACACAATTCCGAAGCCGCAATGTCCGTCGGGACAGCCCGTGTTCCCGTGGTCTCGTCGACACACTGAGGTGAACGCTAACACCCCGAAGACCGCCGACGATCATTGGTGAGACGAGCGATCGAAATATAAGAGCATCTGTTGGCAGCCGCGGCTCCTTTCATTGAACTATTGATATGTCACTAACACGTCCTATTTCCCCTCTCACTAAATAATTTTCGTTATTTTGTGAAAGAATATTTTTCCCCGTTTTTATGACTCTTATAAATATTATAAATTTTTATGAATACTTCATAATACGATAATTTGGTCATTATAACTTTGTATAATTATAATTAATAAGCTATTTATTATGCTACCTTTCTGAAATTGGGCTACTGTAGCTATTTAAAAAAAATCACTAATCAGACTCCTTGTTTTTATTAAAAAAATATTATTCTTGACTATGTGTTAAGTACTACTTACATGGCACTGCGTGTGTCAGGGATGTCACGATTGCTCGGTAGACCATCGGACGCTTCCTGGTTGAATTTGTTCCTGGCATAAGGATCCTCGCCGGCGCGCAGTCCACCCCTCGATACATACCTTCAACGAGAAGAAATACTCCCTGAAGATATTTACGAAGGGATATTTAACCAGGACAGGGACGCCTAAGGGCGATATTCCTGATTTATGAAGCGGTTGCCTGCGGCGCGGCAGCTCAGCAATTTTCTCGTTTCATATGCGAGAGGCATCGCGAGGAAAGAGGCGGGAAACCGTGAGTTTCAGTATATACCGGGTAACGCTCGCACGATGAACGGCGTGCTTAATAATTAATACCAATCCGCCCGTGGCGGATTGCAGCGAGCACAGTTAGCGGGTTAACATTCTACGCTGCATCGCCGTCCAGGGTTTTTAATCTCCCCCGTGCAATAATGCTAATGCATTTTAAACTTAATCGAAAGTTGTTTGCATCGCGCAACTACTTGTGATGCGCTAAAAAAGCACTTGGTTGGGAAATGAAATTTATTATTAAAACAAGGATGAAGTTTAAGTGATTCGTCGGAGGTAAGGAAGAGAAGATGACTTGGCTTACCCTTGCTCGTCGAAGTAATTCCAGGTGACTCGTGGATCCGGAGTAGGCGCTGGTAGGAGTTCGGATGACATCACAATGGCAGTTCCATCTGGATCCACGTAGTTGGCCGAATTCGCGGCAGAGATGTCCAAGGATGCCGGCTCCTTCAGCCGCAGTGCTCTGTTCTCGTTCTGCAAACAAAATCGGAATTCTTTGTAGTCGGCGTCCCATGAAACTTTAGTGGGTACGTGAGTATTCAACACGGCTCCGTTCTCGCCAAGGATGAGAGTGAGGGAACTAGAAATACATTTGCCTCGTCGAATTCGGTCACGCTCCTCTTGGAGGCCAAAGCTCCACTTCTCAACCGTACTTTCGCCCATTCGAGCGATCCTTTATTCGATCAAGGATACATTTGCTCCCAGGCATACACTCCATGCTCTAATTAGACTTCCCGAGCATGTAATATCCGTTTTTCATCAACTTCTCATTCACGAGCTATGTTCTGTATTCCGAGATTGAATGTGCACGTGATAAAGGTCGAAGTGAAGGATCTTCAGTCTGCCCTTTGACAATTCTGTATCAGAGATGCAGGTATGTTTGATTGCGACTTATCAGCCATTCTCGAAATCAGCTGCGGCGCGCTATTTCCTGATTCAGAGAGAGCGAGAGAAACGGGTCCTTCATAGTGGAGTCGGTGCTGTTGGTGCTGGCGGTGCTCTAGTTAGCCTTTAGTCACAAGAGAACCAATTCTAAGACAAAGCGAGAGCCCCCTAGGCCCTAGGCTTCCTTTTGTGTCGACACGTCATCGACATACGGCGTATCGATCTCCAAGCGATTCTGATAGGAGAGATCGAGAAAGCGGGGGAGGGGAGGAAGTGGCAGGGATGCTCCGAGGCACTTCGTATCTTGCAATAGCTTTGTGAGGAAAATGCATTGTGCAACCGGTATATAGGTCATCGAATCTTCATCGACTACTACTCGGATTCACCTGTCCGCTTCTACAGCGAGATATGTCGCTGGAGCCGATTGTTCAGCCAAACGTACCAGTTTTCGTTATAACTGGCGGACACAATAGCCAATAGAGTTACATTTCCCGAACATCTTCCTTATAGAAAGTTACGTTGCTCATATAGTATTGACATAGCAATCGTTGAGAAAGTAACGAGTAGTGACAATCAAACATCGAGCCCTAATTAGAGTCACATTCCAACTGCTTCCGACGAGCGAAGCATTGTGGCGTGCGATGTTAATTAATGGTGAGTGTCAAAGACACGTGGACAATGGGAAAAGTATACAAAGAGGTGGTGCGGTGGGAGGTGGTGGAGGAGAATAGGTAGAGGTGCACAGAGGGATCGGATTCAAAGCTCGCCAGCGCATAACGCGACCATGATGAAATATTAATTCACGCTTGAGAAGACACATTAAACCGGAAGTGCTGCCGGCTGGCCGGTACGCGGCAAGCTGTTGCATCCGGTTCCAGTCGCGCTGGCCCACGTGACATTGTCGAGCCGGCGGCTCATCCTGCCGAATAAAACTTGCTAAACTTGATACCCTTTACTCGATCGCGGTAATAGCAAACCTCGGCGGAACTGCCACAGAAATGAAATGAAATTTCAAATACACGAGAAATATAAAAATACACGTGGTTTCAAAGTTATACGATATCATCGAGGCTTATAACTTTTCTCATTCAGCGACACAAATCATTGACAGTGAAACATCGTTGATAAAGTTTCCTCCAGGTATGGACTCCTCAAAAGCAGCAATTGGATGGGATAACGTTTCCCGAGTGCTCACTTGCCGTGCTTATCTATCCACCGCCTGGGAAATTCGGCGTACGCACGCCTGCTTCATAAAACCTGTGTGGAATGGATTCGCAGGCGGGTGTGCGTCGGCGGAAGTGCACTACAATGTGAGTGTGTGTGTGTGTGTGTGTGAGTGCCGGGCTTATCAGGATTGCACTTGAACAATGACTGTTGACGGAGAGCTGCGTTAGCTCTGGAGAGCGCTGTTTACCCAGCGATACCACGCTGATCCTCTGGAAAAAGGTGGCAGGTTTCACGCATCCTTGCATTAAAACTCCCCAGTTTAATTACACGTTCTCGTTGTAATCGTAGCAAGTAGCAAATCGATACGATTGGAAGTTCGTAAATTCTCATTAAAACGATAAGAATTCTTCAGCTTATCATTAAGATTGACTTCTTGTTTCGCTAGTAAACACTTCTAATTTGATCCACGATTGCCGCCAGCATTAATTACGAGTTAACTCGGCATTCAATCCGGCATGTCGTCCATGTCAATTATAGATTACCGATCGACCGAACTCCCAAAAGTTTCGGCGATTCCAAACCCTTTCAGTGATCAAAGTGTTCGCGCCCGATCAACTCTGGAGAAATTGCGAGTGCCGAATTTGATTGTTCGTCGACGGTGATTAAATTGGCTCAATTATGAGCTGACCTTGCTTTCACAAGTAGAAACTAGGAAGCATCTGCTCTCAGCTTTACTAAATAGTTTACAATTGAACAGCAGCGATGGAGAATAACTTGAGCTTCGTTAATACCACGTATACGTTTCTTACTGGAATCGACGCGGCCATCTTGAAGCGAGAGTCACCGACGATATTGCCAGGGTGTACATAATTCCAGGATTATTATCGACGAGGCTCGCATTATTAATCTCGTTATTACCGCTTACGACAACGTGCGTACCGTTATCGTGCTCTAGGTGAGCGCGCACGCGAGCGAGCGCGCGCTTCTGCGATACCCATCGCCGGATACATTTTGCGAATAAATTACATACCACCCAGGCACTGCGTACCTCAATAGCGAGCATTACATTGCCAGCCTCCTGGTAAATACTGTATACAGTATGAGAGATTTACGACCGGAAGCACGCGGCAGCATTGCAATTGTAGAGGTTTCAACCATTGCGGGGTAACTATCCCTAATAATGCATTTTCTTCCCTTCGCTCTGTAACATTCTAGTAACTTGGATTCCACTAGACGTGCATTGCCGATTGAGTATTGCAAAAACTTTATGATTCCTTGAACACCACCGCAACAAATCGAATAAAGTCTGCGATAGGGTCGTGGAAAAATGGGGTCGTCAAAATTGGACAGGCGGTCGCGGGAAGGAACGCGCGTCAAGCTGTTTTTCCATCGTCCAGATTCCCATAGGGAACGAGAGTCGAAAGGGTAGTCGGAGAAAGCGTTCTCCGTTCTCTTCCCTCTTCTTCGAAAGATTGAAATGAGGGAGACGGGCGAGGGATGGGAAATGGGTTATGCGAAAGGGTGGGTGGCGGAAGGAGCGAGGGCCAGAAGCCGCGTTCTCCGGCCACTGGCACGGTCCGCCCGATATGTTTCCCGTGAGTTATGAGTAGATTTGCATATAGGAACTGTAGAGCGCCGGCTTCGCGAGCACGGATTT
Organism: Ectemnius cavifrons; assembly: GCA_964023945.1. Taxonomy (NCBI): domain Eukaryota; kingdom Metazoa; phylum Arthropoda; class Insecta; order Hymenoptera; family Crabronidae; genus Ectemnius; species Ectemnius cavifrons. The sequence continues at coordinate 8,978,916 of OZ030378.1, forward strand.
GCCCGGGTTACCCTGCCGCCGGACAAAGTAGACAGCTGACACTTGGACACGACGAGGGTATTAAATTCGTGGCGAGTGCGCCCCGACGCCCATTCTCGGTTAAATATTGTTACGAAGGATAGCCGCGGTCTACCAATTTTCCCTTGCGTCAAATCGACCGATTTATCCTGGCGATGGAGCTTCCCTCTTTCGTCGTTGCATTATCCCTCAGCTGGATAATCTGCTCTAAGAACGGAGGGAAGCAGGGAGGACAGAGTGGTAAAGTGTACGGGAGGAAGTCCAATCCTTCTCTCGTGGTACGCTGAAGAACTAAACGCGCTCAGCTCTGAAAGCATGTAGTTGTAAGGGGTTTTCGTGCGGCATGTGGCTTTGCCCGAAAAATCGATGCCAACCCTTCCGAAAGCTCGAGGGTAAAGCTGTGCGAGTGCCATCCTCGCGTCGCGCATCCTCCTCGCTTATACAGAGCGCCGCGAGAGCAAACTTTCCGCCCAGATAATCTCGGTCTTCGAAAATTGAAAATTTGACCTGGCAAACGGTCCCGGCTCTCCAACTAATGGGACCTGGTTCCCGTCGCTTCTCCGCCGTATTCCCAGGACATGTTCGCATCTGAAAAATCCCCAAGGATTAGATGCGTCCCGAAATTCCGCGCGGCAAACCTTTCCGTCCAATTGGAACCGAGTGATGATAACTTGCGGATGGAAACTTGTTAGCTTCTTTCCATGCCCGATTCGAGAGCTTCCATCGATGAAAGCGACAAATTGGCGTGATGAATCGAGGTAGGAATAAGACGCTTTCTATTATTGGTGCACCCGCACGCTTCATGGCAACGAATTGATGAGCGATGAGACACATAGGAATTCGTGGCGTCTCCTTAAAGCGCGCTTCATCGATTCGTCTTTCTCAGAGAGGGAGCATCGCACCATGCTACTCTCCGAGTCGCTCTTTCCTCTCAGCAAGATGCATCACTGCGACCAGAGGATCACACCACACTGACTCGCATAATTGATGAATTGCCCATCACCCCCACAAGACTATTCATCTCTTTGAATTCCAGTTCGAAAAAACGAATGGATTAGTATGGAAAGCATTGACTCAATGCAATTAGCAGACGTGAGAGTACTTAACAATTCAGGGCTGACGCAAATGTAAGAAGTGTCCGTAACTATTTCGTTCATGCCACTCACCGAAGATTAACGAGCCACTGGCTATTCTTGCGCGCGCGTTCGCGAGAGCTCTCTCGAGATGTGCTCTCACGAAAATCCGTCGACAATTAACTCGTCGGTCCGCTTCTTTAAACTCGCCGACGCGCTTCATTATCTCGGACCTTCTCAGGAAGGATATAAGTGAACCGGATGGATAAGAGCACTTGTTACACAGGCGCAAAACGGCCGGGGGTTGAAATAGAACTCTCCACTCGTGTCTTACGCCTCATAATCCTTGGCCACTGGGAACAAACCCGTGCGGCTGCGGTCTTGTCCGTGCTCTTTTACGAGGAGAAAAGGAAAGGTTCACTCTCTTTCTCCTTGACTCTCCACGAACCGTCCACCGGCTGTAGGTACTTCCGCCGGTGCTATTCTCTGCAAGCGTTCAGTTTACCAACCAATTAAGGGCAGCGCATTAGCGCGCCGGCAAACGTTTAAAACTTTACAACGCTGATGGACTTCGTTTCTCGCGCTTCACCACCCATTTCTCATTGTCATCAGACGTCAGTCATCGTGCTAGTCGATGTTCCATTGTCAGTAACAAATCGTCAGTAGTCACTGGTTGACTTAGAACTGATGACGCTTGATGGCAGTTAGGCCAGCGTTATTGTCGCGGAGGATTAATCTCGAGACTAATTCGACTGGTTCTGCAAACCTAGTTAGCCGATGGACCCAAGAGTAGCTATGTTGGCCTTGGTGCGCACTGTTGTGGCTAATGGTCAAGCTAGTTCACCTTTATCCCCGCGGTTTCGGACGATTGCACAGTCGACCACCAGTCTTCCCTCTAATTTAATGTTTCCAGCCAATCCACTTAACATCCCAACCCCATTGTCACACGAACAACCTATCCAAAGTTCGTCTCTCCGAGCTATCCGCTCTTAGCCCCGACTTCCACTCAGACTTCGCACTTTCCTCCTCTTCACCTATACACGAACTCCAACTCCTTTTCTCCCATGCGAAAACTTCCTCTTAGAATATCACAAGGAATCGGTGCTTTGGCGCTGATTTCGTTAGTAGATGCTAGCCTCCTCGGTGTTGTAATCAACCTAGTTTCCAGAGTTATCCCAATGAGATTAACGTTCCGACTGATTTGGCGGAATTCCATCAACCGGTAACAAATCCAGATGTGAACCTGTGTCGGCGTTAGTTTCTCATGAGATGCAACGATAACAGGATAGGAATAACTAGAATATAGAATAATGGATTTCATCCGTTAAGCAGGCAGTCAATACAAGCCTCGGAGAGTTACTCTTCGAATTGCGCTAGATCAGCACAGGTTGTTATAGTCAAGACTCTGAAATATCTACTTTATGATCCTCAGTTTATAGATTCCTTTTATAGACTCACTTGTGAATTCGAGCTATCTCGCCTGATGTAATCTTAGAGGCTTGACGTCGGCGAGATTGGGATATGGTAAAATCTCGCCACCATGGGAATCCTCTTCGAATCTCCCGATTTCTCTCTTTTTCTCTTCCACATTCACTTGCCTATGAATGCCCGGAAGAAGACGAAATTTACGAAACGATTATCGGCCGGGACTTCGAGATGGGAATGGGAGCGAGCGGGGCTGGTTCTATTCATCTCAATAAGAGTGGTGCATCTCCTCCGCCGACGCATCCGCCGCTCTCACGACCGGTTCCCGCCGGAAATCGATAAGGTGCGTCATTTCGTTAAGGATCCGTCGTTTCCGCGGCGGCAGTGGCAGCAGCCGATCGACCGATGGAAATACAAGTTCGCACGAAGGAAAGGGAACTTCGAGTCTGGGAGCATCGGCAACCGCCGTTCTCCGCCGCTCATTGTTCCTTTATCTAGCAAGAGGTTGGCTGAAAGCACGAAACGCAAGCACCAACATCGCGGACATTAATGTGCCGCGTGCTGTATCGCGCCAAACTGCCAGTCTACTTCTTCGGCCTTGTTTGCGACACAATGCTCCAATGTCTTCGTACATTGAGACGTTCGCGCTTGATCAGAAACTATCGATGAAGTTAGAAGGACCTTACTAAATAAAAGATAGAAGTTACATTGAAATTCACTGCGGCAAACCATGGCGCACTCTTAACTAGTTATTTTCTGTGGAACGTGTGTCACTGTTAACTTTCATAAAGAATTGTCAAAGAGTTGTTGGAAGAATAGGTAGGACATTGCTTGGATTACAGGGCCGATGTTATCGAGCGTCGCCTCGATAAAGGAGCAGTAGCCTTAGGCGGAAGTTTGCGGGGAAGCGGCGGTCGAGATAAGCATAAAATGTGGCCGAGAAATAGGCGGGCGTTAAATCTATGGATGGGGGAAGATCGGGCCGAATCCGATAGCAGATGGGAGCAAGGTAGACCAAGACCGAAACGAGAAAAGCTTTCCTGTGTCCTCGGTGGTACTTCCTAATGTAAATTTACTGTTGGACAGTAACTCTTAGCCACTTCTTTTACCGACGAAGAATCATCGGCGAATGCGCTCTTCCGGTAGAAACGAGTCAGCGAGTCCTCACCCTGAGGAACTTCTCCCTCCGGTCCTCTGACGTACAAAGCGGCGTAAAGCTCTTGACGGGATTAGGCCGAAGTCTTTTCGACGATAGAGCACTTACATTGCTTCCTTAGAGCGGGAGAACAGGGAAGCAATTCCTTCGTTCTTTAATTATAACCTTGTCAAAGTGAAGAAGGATTCCTAGCGAATTAGCTGGAAGAAAGTTCGCGATGATTAGTACCTGCATGTCTCCAGCTGGATTTACCGTGTTTCAGAAGGAGAAAGGCGCCAGTCAAATGGCGAAGTCTACGAAATAAGATGGAGGAGGCCATAGTGGTGGAGTGTAGTGCTGGTTCGAGCTAGATTGATTTTGATGGATGAAGATTGGATGAGTCTGTGAGCTATCCAGGCAGGCTAGTAGTTTTTTTTTAATTTCTGCGAGAGGAGACTTAGTCCAGCGAGTCACCATCTTCGAATATTTCACTCGGACTAACTCCACTCTGCCAGGCTGGTTTGGGTCAATGAGATGTGCATATTAGAGGGAGATCCCCTCGAAGCCCTTGTTATTCCTCGCCGGTTGGATTTTCCTCGTTAGAATGATCTTCCATGCAGCAGACTTTCGCATTCAAACGGTAGTCCACGGAAAATCAATGCAACCATTACACGCGTATTTAAGTGGAAGATGCGACGAGATTGCACTAAAAAGGGTCTACCTACGCAGATTCGACGAGAAAAATAAAGCAAGCGTTAGAAGTTTCATGCGAAGAGATGACAAAAGCTTTCCCTATGAAAATTTGTGTAATATACGAAAAAGATGAAGCAACACTCGAGGAACAAGGGAAGCCAAGCGGTACAGTATTCTTCTCGTTCGAGGAACGGATATGGGATATTGCGGGGAATACGGCGGCGGGTGTGCAGAGTGGTTTTTTCCCAATTTACAATTTCATCGTCTGCCTTTTATGACGGGACGCGTCATGCGTTCATATATTTCAAGGAACGGCCGTCGCTAGCTTGTACAGGCATATCGGGCGATTGCACTCATGTGCTCCCTATGATTTCACTAGAGTCCACTGCAAAAAAAGCCACGAGCAACCCAGTGAGTGGAATGCGACTCCTTCACCGAAATACACACAAGTTTACTGCTCACTTTGACGAGGCCAGCAATTACTACTCTAATAGAATGTGACTGCCATTCTACTTAGAAAGGGAGGCCGACAACATGCGAGACAAGAAGTACCGCTTGATGTCCTTTGATCCCGAGTGCCCTCACATTCAGAAATACCTTGCAAAAATTTTTATTCAAAATTACAGCGAGAGCCTCCATTTCCGCGTTATGCAATTTGGCCCCGAGATATGTGCATTTCGTATTTCCGTAAAAAGTAGGGTGCTGCCCTGTGAAAAGGCAGAGGCTCGAGAGCTTTTAGGCGAGCGCTTCCAGCACACGAGGGTCGACGTATGCGACTTTTCTCTCAATGCAACGCGGTACCGCCGGAAAGATATATTTAAATAAGTAAACATAGAAAGAGAAAGAAAGCCTGAAATAGGGAACAAGCCTGCTTCTGAAGTTGAGTTGTTGTAAGGTTTTTCACTGCTCATATTGTGATCCTTTGATATATTTAGAAGCGTCCTACCATTATCCTCTTTGCACTTACAGTTTCTCACAAAGATCCCATAACACAAAATACCTGAACCAGATGGTTACTCATGCTCGCAATGTAATTTACGTGCTAATACTAATTGGAACACTATCACTAATAACCCGGCTATTACTTAAATCCTGTACCGCTGTAAGATATAATCCTATAATTCTAATGTACACTGATCGCTTATTGATGTACGAACACATAGGGGATGTGTGTGTTCTTACGGATCCGTGTTGAATCACTCGGATGCTGGAAGATTAAACCCGAGCGAAATTGAATCGTCGCCACTAATTCTGTCTCAGAAGCTTATCTTTCGTAAGCTAGAGAGTTCCCATAACATTTATGACGCAAACTTAGTAGCTCCCCACATTCCCTCCGAAATGATAATAACTTCACGTTCCTGGCCAATCATTTCTATTGCGCCATTTGGCTCGATGGATATTTCTGTAATTGCACACACACGTTAATGGATTCTATCTTCTCCAATTTCGCAATTCTTACGAAAACATTCGGACTTTTGTGTGCGAAGAGTCTAAGAAAATACACGTACGTTTGGTTAATTAAGAATGGAGTATATTATCGTGGGAGTATCGGAACAAGGGAATTGTACAGTAGCGAAGGGATTCGCTGTCCCCTTGGAATTCGAGGTTCGAATTACACTGGATTGTCTATTGTCGCGGTATCAAACGTTCGCCATCATTTCCTCCATTTACATTGAAGGAAGCTGCACGGTAGATCGAATTGGGGGTTACCAATTGGTTGGAATGTGTCAGCGATATCTATCCAGATGCATTTGCCAATCCGCCAGTAGCGTCGCAAGATCTCATAGCTCCAGATTCGCTTCTACGTGTATCTCTCTATCTCTGTGCAGCTGCACTCCGTAAATGGCACACTACTTCCTCTTGCACTGTTTGCTTCTAGTCAAGACTCCAGCTGACAGGAGCCTCCGTGGACTATCGAGACTATAGGTATTCTATTGGCAGACCAATGAACCAATTGGCTGGTCCCAGGTGTAACGGATATCTCGTGCCTCGAATTGATCATATTACCGGCTTACTCGACCGTGCTTTATGTCCTTCATGGACCAACAACTTCTTTATAGCATCTATTGTTGGTCGACAACTCTTTTTATTGTTGGATTCGCCGAGTAATATGCTGCTTCGAAAAAGTCGTGCTGTGTGTCGGGCCACGCGCGGACTCATACTACTTACGCCATATCTTAAGCCTGGAGCAACTTAATCCTGAACCGTAGAACATCAAAATTTCGAAAGACGCCTTGAAACTCGTAACTTCAACGACAACAATCAAGAAGAGCTTTAAGTGTTATCAGTAATAATCGAGAATGTACTAGGAGAATGTAAACTGGCGCACGTGTCGGATGCCGCAGCCCGAGGAAGCGAGACTCCTTGGGACTTAGGCGACTTCAGAAGTGTCGTAAAGTTGCGCTCGCACTACCATCCCATCGGGGTTAATTAGAAAATAATTAAGCGGTGTAATTCCCTGCATCCTTAATTAGCGGTATTCGTAATTACAGGAGCGCGAGGCTTCAGTGAGCCGAAGCGAGAGACGGAAACCGGCCGTTGGTTTGTCCAACTGGCGAGACCAGAAATGGCCGAAAATGGACGCGGATTCAGGAAGAGGGGAAGGTGACGATGCTAGTGTTACCAGCAGCATCGCTATCTAACCCATCTGAGACCTGGAAACTGTGGACAAAGCGGAAGCTGGGAAGTCGAGACGACCAGGACCCGACGACTTCTCGGTAGTTAAGGCCACCTCGACAAGCCCCGAGATTCGTAACTTTCGATCTGATTTCAAGTTTACCAGCACCTCGTACAAACATTTCGTTGCCTGCTTAGAGCCCCGGTGTACCCGCACTCCTGATAGAACTGGCTACTACGACTTTACACGTGTCCCTGTTCTCACGTAGAACCCCTATGCAACCTAATCTAGTTATCCAGTGTGGGCATCGAGACAAACTTAGAGCAAGCAGTGTAGAAATAGCGTAGAAGCAACCACATATTGAAGAATAATCCCGGTAGAACTAGCTACTGTGACTTTACACGTGTTGCTCTTCTCGTGTAGAACCTCTATGCAAGCGAATCTAGCTTTCTAGTATTAGTATCGAGACAAACTAAGAACAAACGGAGTAGAAATAGTGGAGAATGAACCACCTACTGAAGAATAATGCTATATCATTATATTTCAGTATGTCATTAATGCATTCCATTTTCCGTCGTCATTTAGTTAAATCATACGATTAAAGTCAGAATGCTGGCGAGGTATTAAGAAACGAGCGATCGACGAAGTGGATAAAGTGCAGGGTTGTCAGAGACCTTATTCTACGAGCGTTACCGCATGAAAGAGTAATAATCGGCCTGAGTTAATCCGCTCGGTTCGGATCGATCAGCTATTTTAACGGTGGCGCGTTTCAATGGGAATTGCGCGCGCCCAGCTAAATCGTCGGAATCCTCTTTACTCTAATGGACAGCAAACCGATGCTTCATGGAAATATTCAATGAGGATCGTGGCAGCGAGAGGAGAGAGTGGGGAGCGGCTCAGGTAGGAGATATAGCTCTGAAATATCGAAACACCCGGACGGATAACAAGCCGCGCCCCATTAAACTCTCATAGGTTCTATTTCCGCGAGAGACACTTAAGCACCAGCGGTGTTCCGCGCGCTGCGGATCCTCGCATTGGTGTGTACTATGTACTCGCCGATAATTAGACAGCATATTCAGACATCGATTTCAATCGAAGTGAACATTATCGGAGCTCGCTATCAATGGTAAAGAGGGCGCTATGCCTCTCATTCGTTGAATGGACGATTCTTGAAAAATGTACAATCAAGCTCATTATAAGAGCGCATCTCCTCGCATCGTCAGATCGATACCCCTCGGTAATTACCAGCCGTAAATGATAAACCTTGATAAATAAGGCGCATTTCTCATATCTTGGAGTTAGACAGAAAAGTGTGTGTGTGTGTGGGGGGAATGGGGTGGTGCGAGGTGTCGAGACGGATTGCGGATCGGCGAACTCGAGGGCCCAACGAAGCCGGCGAGAGCGTTCGGGCGTGCCTGCAAAGCCGGTAAGACGTTAAACTTCTCCGACGGTACTTTATCGGGCCATCGATAAATTCTACACATCTATACCGGCGCGGAAGAATTCGGAAGTTGCGCGAGCGAACAAACCCCCTCGCGACTGACGCGAGAGAGGCTGCCGGTGGTGGCTCAACTTCCCAACCAGTTTCCCGCAACGCTCCAAAGCAAAAGTTTCGAGGGTACCTTTCGCCAGGCATCTGCCAAATACGACTCGCCTTTCAATCGCCAATCCCTGCGCCAGATGAATCCCCTCCACCCTCCCCGCCGAATCTATACACCTTCCGAAAGATTCGATGGATTACTAATCAAAAGATAAATATCGTACGACCGGTTCGGTTCGACTTCCCATTCATGCTGCTGTGGACCTAACTTTTCCCCTGAAATTTAGGTCGACGTTGGACGCTTGGGGATAAAGTGCACTACTTGAAAGAATGATTGCACCAGTCGTTTATAGAGTACTGGAAGCAAGAATTCTTCGCAAGGTATCTGCTGTGTGTACGAGAATGAAAGAGGGAAAGAAAATGAGGTAGGATACGTTTGTCCCTGGTGGCCGCTAGCAATTGAGTGCAAATGAAATGCATCCCACGGCCACTTGGCGAATTCATCGATATACAAGAGTCCGTTTCAAGGATCGCTCTGGTGGCAGAGGGAAGCGCGGCACAAGAGTGCCACCGCCGTGGCGAGAACACTTAACGATAAATGGCTGTCGTGAAATGGCCAACTAAGAGCGAAGGAGGACCGAGGATCAACGAGCGCCAGCTCGATTGAGAGTTATGGCCGCTACGAGGATTCTTTCGATTGTCGTTTATATCAGTTATCCAAAGAGAAACCCCTCAGTGCGACACCTACCACTTTCCACCCATCAAGAAAATTCTTCGTGAGTGTTGGTAGACAGGTTCGCCGGAAAAAAACTGTACATCAACAACTTCGAAATTACTTCCTAGCAAAACAAGCCTGAAGTCTGCAGACGGTGCGCGATAGAACTAGGGCAGCGTTCTCAATCTTTATTCGCACGGCGCAGCGGCTGTATAATGAATTACCGTAGACGAGACTCTGTTGCGTAAAAACACTTTATTCCGAGCTCGCCACTGGGGCAAGTAGCTTCTTTGACTCGGGGCTTCCAAGTTATTGTCCTCTTTCTCATAGAGCTCGAACCCAATCCCCTCCACAAGATATCCAAAGGAACTCTTGGAAAAAGTTAAGTAGAAAAAGATTGAGAATATCGAACGCATCTATCTCGCTACTTGGAGCGACGACTTTCCAGACCTTCTAATGAATCCTATTGGTTAAGCTTTGAATGATAGGTAATTCGTAGCCAGGGTTTATCCGAGGGTTAGGTTGGCTGTCTGTCTCTGATTAGTTCGGGAAACTGGCAGCACCAGGATGCGCATCACGCGCTCCCTCGTATTTCCGGACACGGCACTAGCTTGATAAAACCGATACGTATCTCGCACTTTCTCTCCTTCTTTCTCTCTCGCCAACAGTGCTCCCGTATGCACTGATACGGAGTACACTTCTGGCCTGCAGAATGCTATCAAATATTCAACAACCGGGTGACCGACGCTGCTGGCCTGTGAGGGTGTCGCCGCGTTGGTAGAATCCAGCCGATCACGAGTATTTGCCCGGAGGTATTCACCGATCCGAGTGGGAATTTCTATTGGCATTCGATTTTTCCCCGCCCTAGACAACCACCGCGTTATATACCACCTACAACCGCCACCGGTCCAGTCACACGAATGTTCACGAGAAATTTGAAAAATTAAATATACTACTAACTTGGAGTACTTGATAACGGTGGAGAAGGTACACTTCACACTCGAGGGTTGTAATCAAGCCTCAAGGTCTGAGTATGTAACCCTCAAAGTAATATCTACCCCAAATTAAGGAGAAGGGAGACACAGAAAGCTGAAGAAGATGTCTGCTATCCTGCCGCAGCATCCTTGCGTCGTTTACGCGTCGACCCGCCTCCAAATCTCGACTATGAATATCACCAGGTGTCACGTTCCCAACATCTTATTTGCTTGCCCGAAGTGAATGTATCCCCCGCGCCCTCCTTCCTCGGAGTCCTCGACCCTATTTGCCAGGATGCATAATAGTCACGTTCCACCAGGATCGTCTGAATCCCCGAGCCATTAATTCTCGGCCCAATTATTCGTAATCAACAGAGCCTAATCGCCTAGGCCAAGCCCACTTTGAATAGAGCTCTGACTACTAAACCCACGCGTATACCATTGGTAAAGGTTATAGAATAAACCATTGCTAACTGTTTGCTTCAAACTATTCCAAGAATAAATATAGAGCAGGAGGTGTAATATTGAGTTCGAATAGTGCGATATTTCTTCCCAGTACCAAGAGTCATTCTCGCTTTTCGTTCCAGCAGTGGCGGGCTCCGTCGATCTTGCGATATTAACTTGACCATACCATATGAAACTCAACTTTTCCTTTCCACTATCGAGCACTGTGGCTGATATATTGTTCCACGAGATCGCCAGGAGTCGAAGTGTTCGAGCATGTAAGGCCGACTACACACTGCCAATACTACTTCGATCGAATCTACCGTCTGTTCAGTGTTCTACATTTCCCCTATTCTCTCAATTGGATCAACGAGTAATTAAACTAGGAGCAAGCTGCTCGAATCCTCAATCGTAGGTCTCATGTAAGTAAAGTAGAGTTTTCCTGGTGATTCTTGAGGGTTCGATGTGCAGTGGAGCTGAATTTTGTGCGCACGAGATTAAATTGCGAAGGGCGGCGAGGAGCAGTGGCGTCAAATCCCAAGTAAAGGGAAGTTCGGAAGAAGTACCTCGAAGAATGGCTTTTCTAATTTCCTCGGGGAAGATAAACTCGATGGCGCGGCTCGAGAGAAGCCACCCTTCTCTACGTGTCGACGCGTGTGCCCTGTATTGGCAGCATAGAACGTACACCGAAGGAATGAGAGCCGAGAAGCAGCGACTCCTTCTCCGATAGATGAAACGAGAACTCGGCTTCGATTCATGGGCCGCACGCCTCGGCATTTTCTTAATACACAGCCAACACCCGACGTATTGTGACGGGCCAAATAATTGAAACTACCCTCCTGTTTCCTGCCTCGAAAATATGTGCACCCCCCCTCCCTCCTTTGCCACCAACATCGGAGACGAAATATTGCGACTACCGGTAAATTTCCAATTCGCCCACTTTCAGCTGGCTCTGCCATTCGTACACCTCAGCAACCCGGGATTAGTTCCTTACTCTTTCCGAGGATTTACTGGGGCCAACAAATCCACTCAACCAACCGGGCACACCGATTATTTAGCCCAGACCTGCTCTACTTTATTTCCCAAAGCTAGAGGCTCGAGGAGGAGTATAACTAGTTTTGACTTGTCAAGAAGATACTTTTCACGATGGTACTACCGAAGCAATCTCTGGGCAATGGGATTAACTTGGAAGAAGCCTGCTTGAATTTTCCTGAGAAGCGTTGATATGCCTCTGTGCGAGATAATTACAGACTTTGCCTCGGGCCTTCTCTTTGTAACGCTCTAACACGTTCTCGCGCAAAGTATGCCAGTCAATTTTAGACATTCTGCTTCCAGCTGTGCTTGCAGTAGCTGAGAGACTTTTTTTTTATGTATAACAAGAGGACATAGAACGAAAAGCTAGGTATTTAAGGAAACGGTAGACTGGTCGAATTATGGGGTGAGGTTTTCATAATGGACAATGGCCTAGGTGAGTAATCATGGTCAATAAAAGTATCCGGCCGAACTGCGCCACGCCTCCGGGCACTAAATACTCGCCAGCTTTTGGTCCGCAGACTCCAAGCATCCTAGCCATTAACTTGATTCCGTCTTCTCTTATTGCGCCCGCATCCTCTTTTCTAGCAGACGCTTTTTCTCGAGTTTTGTATTCGACAGGAGAGAGAAAAATACCAGATCGGCACGCACCAACTAAGAGAAAGTGCGGTGCAAATGTTGGATGTTGGTCGCCGAACCCACCCTGTTCTTTCTATTTTCCGAATATATATTTCAGAGGACGGCGATTTGTTTTTGACAAAAGGAACTACGCCAAACGGGAAAGCGCTTTCAGAAAGTTTGCGGTAAACAGCGGCGCGGAAAGCTAATCGATCCGGAAAAATGTTTTAATGCAGACTCCCGTTTTCCCCGAGTTTTTCTCTTTCCGAGACACTTTTCCCTCCCATATATTGTCGGATAAAAATCGGCAATTGGAATTGGCTCTCGCTCGCTCGCTCTTTCTCTCTCCTTTTCCACCGTTCTTTGAGACTCCGTTTTTTCGTTACTCACTCCCCCATTCTGAAGCAGGCGAGTTAACCACTCGTCGACGTCTCGCTGATCTCCAATCGCGTCGCGCCGAGAGAAACTTCGTTCCCGAATAACTTCGGAACTCATGAGAAGTTTGCGCTCCGAATCCGAGAGCACCGCATGTCTTACCCACATGCGGGGTACTGCGGAGAAGCCAATTGAAATAAAACAATAAAAGAAATTCCTGCGCAAAGGAGAGGGAAAACTATTCTCCCCTGTTAGTTCGATTTTACACCCAGCGTTCGGAGAGCTCTAATAGTTACACTGTTAGAACGGTGAAAAACGATGCCCTGGGCTACCTCCGATCGGCTAACAAATGTCCTAAAACCACGGAAACCGTAACCACCGTTAATCCGTTCTGATTTCGGCTCCGGGCAAATGCTTTCTTTTCCCAAAGAATTCTCTATGCCAAATCCACAGTGATGTTCGCCCAGAAATATCACCACATAGATTTCCCAATTCTAACAGGTTTGAGGATCCAAAGTTTTGATATTTCCTATTGATTATTTTTATCTGTGGAATGCAGGCAAAAAATCAAGTTGAATGGACGGATGGAATTCGCGGAGTGTGTACGTCAAGCAAACTTGTCTGCCAGTGGTGTCGAGCAAAAAATAACCCCTGATCGTCAGAGGGTTGGGAAACGCATCCGACTGCCAGGCAGCCAGCCAGTGGAATGTCCGGGTATAAATTCTCGCATTCCTTGAGTGCCTGGCGATGGAGAGGAGTAGTGATGTTAGGGAAGGAGCTAGGGCAAAGGGATGTAGAAGGAGCTCGCCGCCGATTCGTCGAGGTGGTCGTTTAATCGGTGAGATGGCTTGCGAGGAGAGTAGACCAACCCTTTTCGACTTTGGCCCTTGCTGGTCGCCTCGCAATAAGGGATGACATTCTCCTACGTCTCGGACAAAGGACAAGGGTGCACAGTGTGGCCCCAGAGCGAACGTCAGGAAGTTCCATTATGCCGTCAGACAATCCGCAAACTCCAGCGCCAAGTGAAACTCGGAGATTTCGCTGTCGATCTGATCGCTTGTCCAGAGGTCCAGAGGTCTTCGCGCAGCTGGCTGAGATGCTCGTGGAATCTATTTATTAGAGAATACTAGCCGATCCTCGCTACCTCTCCTTTCATTTAGCCTGCACTCTCCAAACAGCCACTCCTATAGGACCCCTCGATTACCTACGGATTTCGGGAATATCTCACGTGAATTCTCCATTGAGCTCAAGTGTGCGCACGTACAATTCCAACACTGAAGTACCTCTCGATAAGATTCCCACCTTGGATTATCAAGTGGAAAATTTTCAAAAGGTCTATTAGATTCGATTAGATAGTTTCGGCATAATTCTATTGCGTTATTACATTCTAGTCGATCCAACTTTCTATTTACTAAACCCAAGAATTCGTTTCGCCGAGTTCCCAGGTTTTCGAATGTAAGATGAAATCTTGGCTGTCCTCGGCCGACCTCTCTCCTAAAACTTTTGCGACACCAGCCTTGGAGAAAATTAGACGGTACTTTCAAGATTTGCCACAGGCGATTCGCGCGGCTTGCTTATTTATCATCCGAAGTACCGCAATAGACCGAAAGCCACGGCGAATCTTCTTGTTAGGGTATCATTGTATTGCACCGATTAGATTTTCGTGATTCTGTGCAGGTTTTATTTCACTGTGGAATACATTTCGGTTACAATCTAGGATGTCGTGTGTTTCAATATCACTTATGAGGTACAAGCGACGGAGCTTTTAAGATCAGCTTATGAGGCACTAAATATGTGAAATCTTTTAAGGTACGCTGTTTTCTGGTCTTTCGCATGTAACTATAGAAAGGTAAAACTGTAAATCCGATACATAAGGGTGACGTTATATTAACGAAGGTCCACTTATGTAATCGGCGAAGAAACACGGTGAATTTGATCGAAGGTGTCCAATTATCGGATAACGATGTTATGGCACGACAACCCCGAGGAGATCCCAGTTAACGAGAAAAGTGTAACACTTTAGAGCATTACGCGACGAGGGCACAACGCGACGCTCTAATTATAAACCCGGCAATTTACATGAGCGGCAAAAGTCGCCGGGTGAAATTCTCGCCTGGAAAACTGCTGGCGAGATAAGGTCGAGAGATTTTTTACCTCGGCTTTCCGACTGCGAGAGAGAAAAGAGCACTGGAAAGGTGGACGACGGGCGCCTGGAAGGACATCACAAGAAAGAAGAACACACATCCAGTCACGCACTCAGCGAAATTCGGTGCGATTTGTTTCGTTGGTGCTCTTAACGAAGGCCAATATTTGTATCTCCGAATCGTCGGCTAATATTTGCCTACTTCAGCAAGCAGCAGTATTTGCAGCAACATTTGCTCCCGAAAGTTCTTCCGCGCTTGCCGAGCCAATTATTCGTGAAGCGTCTTGGAAAGCTGCGCGATTCCATCGACTTCCGACGATGTTCCAAGGAATAAGCGTGTCATTATAAGGAACCCAGTGGAAGCCAAGGAATCACGAAGTTCGAGAGATAATAATCTCGACGGAATTATTAATTATTCGGCTGGTAGGAGAATAAAACAAGGGCCAGACTGGCGCTCTCCTTCCTCCTCCTTCCTCCGAGTGCACTCAGGCTTTTTTATCCACGGGCCCGGCTTAATTAACTTCGGGAAACTGCCAAGCCGAGAATGCCGAACTTATGAAATTTCGATGACATTGCATTTCGACGAGTTCGCGAGAGGACCTCCCGGAACATCCGGCAGCATTCTCCGAAAATTCCACTTCCCCATCCGGGCCAGGGAATACCAGTTATTAAAGGATATTCTGTGGAAAGGGCAGGCGATTCGATATAGAATTTAACTAATTCTAGGTAAAATATAAGCCAAGGGTAGTTGGGTGGCTGGAGTTAGGTTGGATGATGAATATCATCTCGTAGACAGCTTGTAATAAGAAGCGAGCTGTCTGGTGGCATGTAAGGAGCGGCCACAATCTTGCAGGAGGCAGCGGCATAATTCAGAATCTGCTGCGGTAGTCTAAATGACACGGCTGGCACTTAGCGCTAGGCAAAATAGGCGAACAACAAGACAAGCGTGCGCGCGCGCCCACGTTATATACTGCTGCCGCGTACAACGGCCTGGAAACACTAGGCGGAGTATAGAGGCTTGGTGGGAAACTCCGAAAGGAGCTGACAAGAGAGGAAAGAGGGAGGAAGCCAATGACAGCGAATGAAGTTGGTGAACTACTCGAACTTAAGGCAGCCGCAGTGTGTACGCGTAATATCCGCCAGCGCTTTAATTAACCTCCGAGCAAGCACGAGGATCGATTCCTTGTGCGTCACTACTGAATAATTACCGCAAGGATGATCGCAAATAATTGATTGAATCTTTGTTAACTAAGCTTTCAGGAGTAACTTGAATACAGTGTATAATTAACAGACATTTTGATAAACCACGTGTTGTTTCTAAGAAAGATAATATCTGATGTTTTATTCATAATCGATGAACTGTTCGATATCTGATTCATATATGCCATATACTTACGCGAACTCTGCGGAAACGGCTGAACATATCATATGACGTCCACGTATTGAATGATTTTCAATGAATCCTTCTAACTATAAGACTTTTGTGCAGAAGATTAAAGGCGAGTAGGATAATAATAGGTGGGCCCAATCACCAATTCCAGTGGGGCGTACATGGTGCAAAGGGGACATTCGAAGAAAATCTGCTAATTCGAAACGGGCGTTCGGCCCAGGAACCTTTGAAGTCTTAACGAATCCTCGAGATTTTGCGGGCACTATCGACAGAGAGAGAGAGAGAGTGGGAGAGAGAGTGGGAGGAAGAGAGCCCGGTTAAAGGGAAAAGCAGCTGGTGCGCAGACCCGTCGAGAAGAATCCTTGAGCGAAGATGTAGTAGTTGCAAAAGGGCGAGATCCCGGAGTAACGTCTTGCTATCAAGATGATGCCCGAGCTTTGAGCCTCCACCTTTCAATTCTACACCCACTTCCCGATATCCACGCGCGCCCGCGCTTCCTGCCCAACGGGAACTTTCCTTTGATCACGAACACACTCCCGTCGATCCGACACCTCTTCGCAGTCGCGTGAGGGAAGTGCCGAGACTCCCTGCCCCTCTTTCACCGATCTTAATTAATTAAAGCACACACTTAAGCCAGATTCACACTATAAGTACGCTCACGTTGCACCGGTGCTTGAGAAAAGAGTGAGTGCATTGGCTTAAATAGGGTGTAGGCGTATCTGTAATGTGAAATTAGCTATTACACTTGCTCCTTGACTCCGGCGACCGCGCATAATTGCTGATCCCGATTTTTAGACGGTTTTACACCGTGAAGAATATAGCCACTGAAACTAGGAGACGGTGGGCTAGCTGCTTTAGTACTTTCAGCCGATGGAAAGAGTATCGAGCTACGCCTTTGACAGGCATCTCTTCGCTGAAACCTATCTGGTATCCCCGTGCTTCGTTCGGCTTTCCATCCATACGAGGCAGAGCGGATCGCGCTCAAAGGCGCCGTGTGCCAGAAAATCGAAAACCGGGCTGGTATCGAATATATACAATTTTCCAGAAGGCAAATAGCCGGGCGAGTATTTGCCTCTTTGTGGCCGGTTCTTGAGAGAACACACGTACGCACATTGATCGGTCAGCCGTCAAGTTCAAAGACTACCAAGAAGAGAAGGGTAAGAATGTCCAAAGGATCACTTGCAGGTTTCTTTCGGGTTGCTCGCTCAAATTGGCAAAGATCGAGGAATAGCCACGATTTCCTAGTAACGGCACCCTTTCACCCACCCTCATTCTGTCTTCCTCGGCGCATTTCGCATTCTATTATCCCCTTTGAAAGCCGACTGCTTCTCGTTGAGCTTGGGTGGGAGGCCTCGAAATTTCGATTTAAATTCAGACTGTACCACGGCGCGGTGAACTCGAATGCGGTGAAGGCTCGACGAGTGATACAGCTAATCTCGGGCTAATGAGAAACGTAATAATAAACGGGGCGGCAAAGGTGAAGGATGCTAAAAAGCGTCGCTACTCGAGCAATGAATTATATCAATTACAGCGAGGGAGAAAGCTCGGTCGGGTAACAGTGGTAAGAAGCTTTGAAAAGTAGAACACGAGATTTACGGCAGCCAATTTGTGGGCTTGGTTGCCGCGTCTACAGCGAGGTTAATCGTTGGAATGCTCTCCTTCTTTCGAGCCGATCCTGCCAGCTTCATGGAAAAACGAAGGAACCCGGTTCTTGCTGCACTGCTCTCTCGGCTGCCGGCTCTTCGCCGAGTAGGACTCCTCGCTCAGGATATAAAGCCGGAGCAGCCCTCCTTAATCTCTGCTAGGCGCGGAATCAGCGGGGAACTTTGTAAGGCGTTTATTGCCCGGGAGTTCCTCGCTCTTCCGGGACTCGTAATTTCCCGGGCTCGTGCAGACTCGACAATGTCTCCAGTACGCCGGGACGCCGAGCGATACGGATTCGCAGCCACCAAGCGCGACGACGTCAAAGCCCGGAAATTTCATCTACTCGCTGCGCGCTGCTGCCTGATAATCTTGATCGTACCAACGACCTTCAGTCCAGGGAATACTATAATATCAAAGCGCCGCTTCCGGTTCTCTCTAATACGGTTTCCTTTATGATCTTAATCAAACGTACTCCAACTCTGCGGTTGAAATCCTTACTTTTTAGTTGCATTTTTAGATGCGATGAACATTCTGGAAAACTA
The DNA here is from genome assembly GCA_964023945.1 of Ectemnius cavifrons. Taxonomy (NCBI): domain Eukaryota; kingdom Metazoa; phylum Arthropoda; class Insecta; order Hymenoptera; family Crabronidae; genus Ectemnius; species Ectemnius cavifrons. The sequence goes on from OZ030378.1 coordinate 8,997,294, forward strand.
ATCAAATCCTTTCTTTTTTCTGCCGCTTATTTCGAAATGTTGATCAAACTCTATGAGTGCACAGATATAGTTCATTATGCAAGGAATAAATGTCGCATCGGGCACTGGCCTTATCTACTTCGCAGCAGCAACCACCAACCACACTGGAATATTCGAGGAACCGCACGACTCTACTGCGATAGGAATCGCGATAACTGCACCTAAATACAAGTGAAAATCCTCTCGGGCAAACTCGAGGGGCCGAATTACAGTTGGATTTCAGGGTAGGAACCCCTCTCGCAGGAACTTGAAGAGGAAGGGCAATAAATTGGCCGATAACGGTGACTTAGGTGGCTAATACAAGTTTCGGCGCAGCCGCTGCACCCTGGCACGTGGAGTACGCAGCCGGCGGGACTTGGCAATTTCGGGCGGGTGAAAAAATGCCAGGAGACAGGGAATGCCGTGGCCGGAAAAGGGAAGGCTCGAGACGAGCGGAAAAATGTTATTAGAGCGTGCTTGCGTCCGTAATAGATCACTCTCGGCGCTATACTATGCGACGCCCTCTCGGGAAGGTGTCCTCTTGTGCAAGGCACGATGCCACCGCGAAAGTCGTAATTCAATTCCTCGAGAGGCACTTGCCAGCTGCTGCGTTCCGTCAGTACCATTTGCGAAAGAGTGGTGCTGGTCCGATCGTTAGAGGCCCTCGACTACTACCCGCTATCTCCTCTTCCTTCAACCCTTATATCATCGACCTACAGCACAATGAATGGCTCCGCACGCTAATCCCACTTATTCCAAGCCGGACTGGACGTATGTCATCACTGGGAAATGTAACGAGGACTGGAACGCGAAACGCGCCGGATCACGCACACACTCGCGCGTGAGTGTTGTACATGATGTAGCCGCTGACAAATATCGCTAATTCGGGTTACTGGGGCGGAATCAACATCCGCGTTTCCGAAGCGCCCTCTCTTCCGAATAGATTACAATGGACACCAAACGATAAATGCGGGCCCCCGCGCACCGCCGCGGAGGCCACGCGCGAAATGAAACGATCTCTGTTTACAGTAGCATGTGAGCTGGGGCTAATCAATCCGACGGCAGAGAGATAAACAGCCACGATCGGTGAGTGAATGTATATCGGTTCGGCTGCGTAATCACACAAATTGTGCCGATAACTGATTTTTTATGGTGCCGCGATCAAGCGTTCCTTCGAAATATTGTTAAATAACTAGCACTAATGATTCGTGTCTGCCTTGGATGACCGGCGCCGAACGACGATGAAAGTGAAACTGCGATTTGTCAGGGAATTAAACATTGAAACTGTCTGAATCGAAAACGACCAGCGATTTCATCTACGCCCCGTCATCGAAGTTATCTGGCCGACACACGACGCGCGTTGCCCGAACTTCCCTATACCACTGCATCGAAGAGCAAACAATAGTTGCGCAGCTTTCATGGGAGTGTTCCGGCACAGCTGGCACGGCCTGTGTTCGCGATAACAGTTCCGCTTTTTCGGCTAGGACACCGTGAGTGGAGTGAGGAGCGGCCGGGAGCAGCTGGGACCGGTGGAAATGCCTGGATGTTGGAGCATTAACGCGTCTGATAGGCCGCGTAACCGAGAAAGCGGAAGGAGAACGGCTCCCGATGCGTTTTCGAGAGCAAAAACCTCGCCGGAAGAATCGCACCCTTGTCACTGTCTCTTTCTCCCTATCACTCACTCATTCTCTCTCTCTCTCTCTCTCTCTTTCTCTCTCCCCCACTCTTTCTATTCCGACGGTAGCGAAAAGCCCGCAAACAACCTGTGTCCCAGAAAAACGATCGGTCGTCGCCCACCCACTTCCCCTGCCCCTCTGCTCGCACACCCTGTTTTGCTTCCGGTTCAGTCAGGCTCTTTTTTTCATCTGTCTCCCCGAGCCGGTGGTGCACAAAAAAGGAAGCGGAGAGGGGCCGGGCTCTGACCCAGTTGTGTGGGAGTGCACATTGCTGGAATCGAAAGGTTCTTCCACCGGTAGCTTCCCTCAACAATCGACTTTGTTGCTCTGCTAACGAGAACGACTCTTTCGGCCCTCGCGCACTCTTCATTCCGCACTCTAGCAATCGCACATTTTGCCCGCAGCCCCTTGGACAGTATAGTGTCCCCAGTCGAGTTAATAGGGAGTCGGTCAACAGAGTCAAACGTATACGATCGTCAAAGCACGCGCTTTCGCTAGCGGCGCGTCAACACACAAGGATACTTGTGATTCAGGAGTTCGCGGGATGCCAGAGGAGTTCAGTGGCTCAAACAATCCCTCGGGCTCTGGCACTCTTTGTCTCTAAGCAAAAAAAGAAAGAATTACTCTCTGCTGGCTGCCTGGGTGTCTACTGTTGGGCTCGCGTGAAACTGCGCGTGCATGTCGCTGGCACACATGCGAAAAGGATAAAAGAGATTCTGTGTCACTGTGCACTCGATCGCTCAGAACGATCCGCTCCGCTTCATCAAGTTGTCACTCCACGCGAATATGTCCGCGATACGCCGCGCGCGCGAAAGAGAGAAAGAGAGAGAGAGAGAGAGAGAGAGAGAGAGAGAGAGAGAGAGAGAGAGAGAGAGAGAGAGAGGGGGGGGGGGTTGGAAGGGCGAAACGTATGTGTATCGAGCACGATGGAGGCTGTTTGCCATGTCAGCGGCTTATCCGCTTATGTGCCATTGGCATCGGCAAGTGCTGTCTGAAAACACGAAGCGACCGGAGCACCTGGAAATTCATCTAGCGAACGAACCCGACTCGACGCGACATATACGCGCGCCCCGTGCGAATTCGACGGGAGCACTCCGCGGCGCACAGCCTTTCGCCAAGGATCCTTTTATTTCCATCGAACAAATACGTACTTGACAGGGAGGCCCGCGAAATTCTCTTTCCCTCTCTGCATCCGGCAACGTTCGCGCACCAGCACACGTCAAAGCATATCTTGCAATTGGTAACGGTATCTGATGAAATCTGCTGGTTCAAGCACGTCAGGAAGATCTCGATTATCACTTCAGTCGGAAATCCTCGAGATCTAACGATTTCCTTGAAAGGTAAGAAACTAGCTACTGAAAGAATCCTCAAACGAGTAGAAAGAGAGAGAGAGAGAGGGATCTTCGTGAGAAACGTGGGATAGCTCGAGCAGTTTCAGTGGCATCGATACTCGCTTCAGTAATAGCGTTATTTCTACCTGAAATCTCAAGACGATCGCTTCGTAATTAGACCCAACCTCTTCCGGTCAGTTCTGATTAAGAAACTCCTTCAGGACTGCTCACAGCCCTTCGATGACCGGAAAACTGGTTGGATGAACCACCCTTTGCTCTTCTCCCCGACTTCTACGTGCTTTATCAACGATTCACCCAGCATGAATTACTCCTCTTCGATGAGAAGGATCAGTGCAAAAAGAGAAACACGAGAGAGAGAATCTACCATTCCATTGGGGAAAGGTCGATCGTTCATAATACCGACAGGATAATTATGATGTGGTCAGTTGGACTCGACCGGACTTCGACCTCAAAGCGATTAGTGATCGATGAAAGCGAAATTCTCTTGATTTCAAGTGTACCCGAAATCCTTGATATTCGCAAATCCTCCTCGAAGTCCTTGACAATTATCTCATTCGCCATACATCATTAACTCGATGATGCAAGCCGTGCCCATGAAATCGGTAATTACCAGCATTCAATCTAGTAGAACTTGACTTGGAAATTCCCACATTACGAGTGACGAGAAATTGAGCGATGGCTTCGTTCTCTGCGGGATTAAAATAGCGATGGCTTTGTTCGAGATCAGCGAGCTACGAGAGAAGCAAAATCGCGTTTGGGATTCGCATAATCCGAACAACTTGTTTCGCGAGCGGTTTGCCGGCTGTCGGAGCATCCTCTTCTCCACGGGGCCGGGCATTTCCAGCCGCCTAGGCATTTCCGGTTGATCCCCGAGAAAAACCAGCGGTTGCTTTAAGCCGGTAACAGAGAAGAGCTTGAATATGGCCATTGTCTCGCGCGGGTGTTGCGAGAGCGAGCCGGAAAAAAGCCGGATGGAGAGAGACTGGCTTGCAGCAAGGGACACGACGGGGCTGCAAGCTCATGCAGGGGACCGGGCAAGAGGGGTTGCGGGAGGCCGGATGGTGGTGAGAAAGGGTTGCCTGGAAAATGAAGATGCAAAACTCGTCGAGAAAGAGAGCGGCGGGGAAGGAGGGACAAAGTGCGCGAATCCCGCCCGAGGTTCCGGGAAGAATAACTTCGTTAAAACAGTGCATTGCGAGCGCGCGCGGCTGCTTTATTAACGACCGCGAGGGCGACTTTTTCAAAGGGCAACCGAAACGCAAACTTCATGAAACCTTTGGACAATAAGGCCTGCTTGCGATTCACCTTCCCCTTCGCTCCTCCTACATCTTTCCCAGTCACTGTCCAAAATTCTTCTAGCGCACAAAGCAACTTTCCGTTTCCTGTTGCATGCTGGAGATGCACGAATTATTGTACCACAGTTCCTCTAAGATCCTTGGCTGCGGAATCGATTCGAACACGGAGTCTGTCTAAGCTCATGATGTAAGTCCCTTGCTGAGGAGAATCGAGCAATTCCAATGCGTCGCATTCAGTTGGCAGTAAAGGGCTATCCTTCACGGAAATTCGATGACAGGATTCAATTGACCCTTCTCCCGGGTACCGCCTCTAATCCTTCGAAGACCCAGCACTCCCGTCTGCCCTTTGCATTGAATGTCCCGTAATTGCAAATTCTAATCAAAAGCGATAACATCTCAATAGGTATTTGACGATTGGTATGTCCGAGAATAGAGAGAACTTGAACAATTTTTCTTGGTAACATTCGAATTGTAATGGGATATTAGAATGTTGTTTGGTAAAGTTGAGGCTTGAAGGTAGACGATACAGATGGATAAATTCCATGGGAACGAGATAAAAGTTAGGAGAGAACGATGGGAAGTGAGGAATGAGAAGAGGCAAAGAGAGAGAGAGAGAGAGAGAGAGAGAGGGCGGTGATGCTGGGAGACAGAGGGTGGCGAATGTGTCAGCCGGTCGAAACGCGGCCGGAATTCTGTTAATTGAACGCCTACCGGATCCCCGACGGATGTGAACGGTTCCATTCGACGCTCGGATAACTCTGGATCCAACTTTAATCAAATTACATCCGTGACTCGCTGTTTTCAGGGTGGCAGCACCTTTTTGATTGCCGTCTCGGTGCCACTTCAGCCGGCGGAGGCTGGTTGCCCTGCTGCAAGAAGCTCGGCTTTTAATTAAAAACTCCTCCCCTAACGAGGAAAAAATCTTTCAACTTGCCACCCACGCGCACCACTCCCCTTAATGTACCAGACGTCGTTCATTGATCGAATGATCTGTGGTTTCGATCCAATTATTCATTCCTACTATTGAGCCCGACTGAGGAAAATCTGGGAATCCGAATCGTCAATATCGTCATTAGTATCCACCGATTATTTAAAATCCTTTTATAGCCGATTAGAGAAACCGAGTAGACATTGTAGTGAGTCAGTGGAGATTTCGCTGGGAGGAAACGATGATCCGATTATAAATCGGGTTCTAACAAACTCGAGCTCCACAGAAATAGAATAATTATCGAGGTCGATGTATATCGGGTTACGGCTAATCGGGTAGATAGCGATCCTCCTGCGAGTTTGGATAGCCAGTGAGTTGGTTCGCTTTTAAGGGGAAGGTGAATTAGTCCCGGGGCTCAAACGAGAAGACAAAGGGTGCGCGCGCGCGGGCGCGCGTTCAAAACTTGGTGAGTGTAGGAGCACGGTCGGCGAGAGAATGCGGCATCGATCATCGGCCTGTATAATTAGCCGTCAGCGATGATTATAGCTGGTAACCACTGCGCTCGAGAGCACGACGACACGAACTACGTCACGCTACACACTATGTCCACCAACTGCTTCGCCCTATGCGAAACAAACATCCCCTAAACAAGAGAGAACATTGTTCGGAAACTAAAATCTCCCAGGAGAATAGCAGCCAATAATATACAAAATAACCTGTAAAGGAAACAATAACCAATCGAAAATTCCTCATGTTTATCTCCTCGAGAGAATATATATACTTCCCGTCGCGTGCTATTTGGCGCAGGCGAGAAACACACAGAGATATTAGTGCGCGCTGGGAACTTCCCACGAGCTGAGAGCACTTTCCACAATATCAAAAGCACCTTCGGCACTGTTTACCTGCTTTTGTTTAATGAGCAGCTCCCCACTGCAGCTGGGCTCCCTTTGTCCAACTGCTAAATGGACTCGAGCATACACATATACACATGTAGCTACTCGGCAAAATAGAGGGAGACGGAATGATAAATTAAGACTGGTGACCTTTTTATTCACAGCTTGATACACAGCTGCGTGGGTACCTTTATGAAATTCCCGAGCTTCTTCGAGCTTCCTAGCCCTTCTAACATTAACACGCCTTTCTCAGTGCAACCCGCCAGGAATTCTATCCTCCAAATTCTGTATGAAGAGAGGCGTCGAGTTGTACCAGACTATGATTTATCGACTCAGGTGCAGAAGTGAAATGATCGTAATTTACATTCCAAAGGAGTAAAGGGCGAATTTGAAACTGAATGCGAGGTAAGGGTCGCTAGAATTCCTTGGAGGTTTTTGTCACGTCAGCAGGTAAATGGATTAATTGGGGCACTGAAAGGTCGATCGTTGGTTAATTGCATAATCGATAGCGGCTAGCAGTAAGAGAGTTAATCGGATGTCGAGCTTATTAAAGGATGCGGCCCTGGAGAGGCCGTGGCATCCTTTCACTCGGTCTGCTGGTTGGCGACTTTGCCGGCCAAGTGAGCGTACCAGTGGTCCAGTTTTCATGTACACAAGGATCTTGCCTTTTTACTCCGCTCTTTTCATCCTGAAGGATTCATTCGTCCAATGAAATACTATCCGATTATAAATAGCTGTGTCTGTAAGTCTGCTGGAGTTCGATTGAGTCATGCTATTTGTCAATGCCGTGGCACGTAAACTCGAACAAAAATTCACTCGACATAATATACAGAGTAGGATTATCATAGGATTATCTGTTTGAAAAGCAAGTGAGATAATTGTCAGGCCGTGCGCCTTGGTAGATCTGGTGTGAGTCATACCATGTTTCACTATCCATCTGACAATGAGCTATCACCGAGTCAGATCGAATAGAGCGAAGCCCTGTCTAGACTACGTCGGATGGTTTGGCAGACGTCGAGAGAAAGAGAGAAGCCTTTCTCCGTAGTCGTTGAATTCGGCTTCATTAGCGTAGCGCGAACTTACACAGCGAAGAATACCAGCTGACTGAGACAATTTGAATCCACCTCATAAACCTGTCACTCATCGTTCTCTCCTGCTCAGCATACCAGACGAACTTTTCACTCACGGCAACTCTAAAACTTCCTACCTCTCTTCCAGTATTTCAACTAGCCATTCTCTCGTTGACCCGCCCACTTATTCTTCCTTTTGTCTTTCCTTCGAAGATGTACTTCCTGTTTTGGTTTAAGCGATCTTGGAAAGAGCTGCTTCGAAAGACTAGACTTATACTTACTGCTCCTTCACGGAGAATACTTCGCCCGGCTACTTTTTTGCACTCGATGTTGTCGTCGTTTTCAAGCGAAGAATTGAAGTGGTTGGAATTTCTTGCCGAGCCAGCTTGGACGCGCGGGACAAAATATCAAGAGACTCGTGGTCCATTCTCAACTTCGTAGATGGGATCGCCGGGTAACGGGCGATCCGGCCGTCTCTTAATCGTGCCAATTTTCACGAAGGATTTTTACTTCGGTCGGCACAGTCGCTGAGTCGTTTGCCGAAACTTTCTACGGGAGCGAGCTCCCCGAATTGCTCCATCGAGCGAGGAAAATTGCGAATGGAGTAGACGGAGCGGAGTATAACCGAAGATGGCTTCTGTGAGAGCAGAAGCAACGGAGTGAACCGGCTGTAGTCGGCCGGGTTTATGCAGGTGACCGCTTAGCATTTAAGTATTTGCATGAGGCATTACATGTGTCAAACTAGCGAGGCAACGGCAGAGCGAGACGCGTCTCTCGTAGGACTCTCTAATGTTTAATGCATCCACCTCTCTCTTCCTCTTTCTCTCTCTCTCCTACTCTCTATTTAGCATTTTATCGTCGCGAATTTTTAGCTGTAATTCAGTCTAAAAGAGGAGCCGAATGTATGCGGTAGTACCGAGCGAATATCTCTTGTAATTAAATGGATGAAAAAGTCGTATTACCGCCGATTAAAAAACGCACAAAAAATAAGCCTTCTCTAAATAGAAAACAAGTGCTACGCGAGCATTTACTGTACATCAAAGTAAACCTGCATGGTAGATATTGGGTGAATATAAAAAGGTGGACTTAAGTGTCCTATCTTTTAAGAGGGAAGTTAACGTAGGAAGGTAGAAGGTGAAAAATCGAGATCACCGGTTAAAAGCTTCTTGGTAATAAGCGATCGCTCCATCCCAGATAAGGGGCGATCTCTTCTCGATGGCTCGCCCCGTCGTTTCCGGGGACTTCTGCCCGTTTCACTCGCCCGATCTCGCCGCCACCTTTCACCTCTCCTCGGCTGGACAGCCAACGAAAAGGAAATGGAGAACACGCTCGTACGCCTCGGAGCGCCAGTCTCGCTCGTCCTTTCTCCGGCTCGCCGGCACGGAACGTGCCACGATTTAATTTTAATTCCAGGCCAGAAGAATGGACGCCGGAGTACCGTAATTGCGCGGGGATCGCGGAATACTGACAATGCGAGCCCGACAACCTCCGGTGTCACCGAGCACGTGGCAGATGAGAGATTGCTACGGGAAAACGTGCGATTCGGTGTCCTGCCAACTGCTTTATACTCTATTAACTTTATCACTCTAGAGGGGCTCATCTTCTGCAAGAGATCCCGTTGATTGCTCAGATGAAATTTGAACAAACCGATTTTCTCATCTATGGAAAAAATTAATCTAATATTATTCATGTTGTGGTTAGTAAGAACGTTTAAAAAAGATAATTCAAATAGTTGATTTATTTCCACAAGTTCAACCGATAAACGAGCATACCCGGCAGTGCACGAATGTACGAATGGGCCTTCCGGTACAAGTAGAAAGGTGGACTTTTACCGAGAACGAAGGAATTCTTCATAACGCGTGGGACTGTCTCACACCGAGCGTGGGACGGATCCGGTTGTGTACATGTACCTACTTGCGTCTGGAACTGAAAGCAGGCCGGACCAGCTGCATCACTTTAGCAAGGTCGCTACGAGTGCGAGGCTGGCCGAAAGATCGGGTGAACGGAGAGTGCTACCGGGAGCATTGGAAATGTCGATTGAGCCGCATGTCGAAAGATTCGTGCCGTTAAGTAACCTTAAAGGAGAACGGGTCACACTGGACGATCGCCTTTCACGGATGATACTGGCTGACGTTCTGGTCCAATATAGAACTATCAAGAATTCCCAATGGCACTAAACGGTTAAAACCTTCGAAATTATTTGGTAATTCGACCTCCACACGATGATGAACTCCGCTTCAACCGAAGTTCATCCTTTTGGTAATTGGCTACTAAAAGCACGTACGTAGCAATTAAGATTGCATCTGCTCTAAGAGGACGAGCGAAGCCGGTTTAAATCTCGGTGGAGCCTTGGCAGGGAAGATGCTTGAACACCGGCAGAGGCTGCGTCGGAATTTCTAAAAAATGTTAATGGCTTAACTCTTTTAAAGGAGTTGCTGCCACGACTAACGTGCCGCTTGCCACGGATTTTCCAGCGGAAGTTTACGCGGCTGCACGCCGGAAATTACGCCGGCGGGATGCGCTCCCAGCACGACAACGGAGTTACGTATTCGCCGGGGAATCGCGCACCCTCCACCAGGGGAGTGAAACATGCGCGTGACTCTTGTTGATCTTGCTCCACATTTTCAGACGGCTGTTGGCTGGCTCCTCGAATTCTGCAGAGCGACAACAATAAGGGTCGCGCCCTTTTGAAAGAGTTCAAGATCGCATCCTATTAAAGCTAACCATTGGAAGTTTGGCTGAAATAAAGAGCAACGTTCACTCTGGCTGACTTTGTTTCAGTAAATTTATATTCCAAGACATTAGAAATATAAATGATCCATCAAGTATATAAACTTTGGCAATTTAACCCAATAAAAAAGTACTGAAATCAGGAGTTCCAATCTCCTCATTCAAATAGTGAATAAAAAAACACCCGGTTCTCCACAAATCGAATTACGTACGTCTCCTAATGATTAATTTCCGTGATTTTCACTAACTTACTAAGTCTCGAATAGGTTAATTCACGCGCTCCGTTACTCGTGAGGTGAAAAGTTCACCCACGCCAAGCCTAACCCCTGAAAAAAGAACATTCGGTGGAAAGCGTGTTATTATAAGGAAAGTTTTCCAGAAAGCCGCTCGACGCGAGCGAAGTTGGAAGCCCAACGCGCACAACACTGGGAGAGTTCAGAGCTCTCTGAATTTGGATCGACTCCAAATTCCGAGCGACTTTCTCCGCGAACCGGCCGGCCGGCCGCCCGCGACTCGTTACCGCCGGATTAATCGCCCCTTAATTAAACCAATAAATTCAGGCGGTCTGAAAAACACAGAATTACGATTGCGCACCAGCACATTCCGAAAGGAAGACAGAGAAAGAAAAAGAAAAAGAGAGAGAGGAGAGAGAGAGAGAGTAAAAGCGGTAAGTACTCGCAGGTAAGTGAAGGTGGTGTGATGTTACGCGTGCGCAAGGAAAGCGATAGCACTCGGTCATAAGTAACAGGGAGCAACATTGTGTAACAGCTAATCGTCCCACTGTCTCGCGTCGTGAGAGGATCCTGCTAGTGAAAGGATCCACCTCTGCGCGCCGCAAAAAACCAACTCGGAACGCGTGAGGCAATACGGGGCAAAGCTCGATCACATTGTGGCAAAAGCATGCCACGGTGAAAGGCGAAATGAAGGCGCCTGGGAATCGTCCGACAGCTTCCTCGATCTCGATAAATAATACATGCGAGAAAGTGCAAGGCAATCATATTTATCACCTTGTTGATCGGCTGTTTTCATGATTAAATAAAAACAGTGCCATCTAGGTGAATTTCACAAATGTTACTTGTATAGTAGATCTATTCTCCGATAATTATATAGTTGCATAAGTCGATAATAAAATGTGTTCACTCCTATCTAATTTCGGTGGTGTTGGAAGGAAGGTGAAAGCTTTGGTTGACCTTATCGCGGCAGGCGAAGGAAACTGGCTAATCGTCGGTACACAGTAAGTCCTCCTCGGAATTGAGAGAGACCGAGATCCGCGGCTCGTGAGACAATCGATGAAGGTAGATGAAGCTATTCATCCGGGTTTACCGCAGTACTTCGTCAGCAACAGGAAAAAAAACGTGGGAGAGAAAGTGCGAGATTCTGCGACGGGAAAAGAACGGTTCCAGCAACGACGGGGGAGGAAGACAAAGTGATCGGGAAAAACGAGCGTAGTGATAAGACGGATATCGAGCCACAGGTATTAATAATTCGACGACAGCGATAACTGCTAATAGGACGCCGGATAAATGACGTAACCGATCGAAACTGAACGGCAAGATAGCCGTCTTTTCATCACCATTGGCTCGATTAACCATGGCTCCAATCCATTGAACATTATTCTTGCCGACGTTCGGTGGGTTTCTTATCACTATCGGGAATGGATTTAACACTCTACCAATCGGTTTCAACTAAAGCCATCTTTAGATTCTGATATCACAAGCGACACGAGTCAGTAAACCCTTTCCTAACAGATTTTCTCTGCTATTGGTCTTTTTATATGTATCTCATTCAATTGATATGGCAAATATACAACGATTTTAATCCATTTTGAATTTATCATGAACGCTTGTCAGTTCAAGAAAAATATGTTTTATTCACTTTGAAAGGGTTAATGGGCAGGTGGGGTGGAAATGGTGGGGGCACGAACTGAAAGCAATGGTTCACGCGCGATTGCTTTGCGCTCTCGCATTGAGTTTCCCGTGACACACGCGCGATTGAAATTTAATTAAACGGGAGTGCGAGTGCGTTAATTGAAAGGCCGCTTGATTAATCTCAATTAAACCGCGGCCTGCTCGAGGACGAGCCACTCAGCCTACTCGACCGGGAGCATCCTTCCGTTAGGAGACCCGATACCTGATCGATATCATTACGCGATTTATATGCTGATATTCTATCTCTCTCTCAGTCAGTCTCACATTCTCTCTCACTCTCTCTCACACACACACACTTTGAAGCACGACCGACCGCAGCCACTCCGATCGCTATTTGCATACCAGTCGCATGCGGACCGTTTCCATCGCACCTGCCGTGTGGCTAGCCGTTTCATCGGCTCTGATACGTTTCCATCGGCGACGCGTGCGGTTCAGTCTGAGTCTGATCGATCCGCGGATTAAACTGCCGGATTAAAAACAGTGGAGTTGTCCAATTCACCAATGACGAAAGACTCATTGTACAGTTTGAAACGGTACTCTCTAATGAATTTATGTCAACCGCTTCATTTGGCGATTGTTGGCACATTGTTACTCACTGGCAAATGCAACGAAAACAACGCCGCGCTGGCAGGGAAATCCCGAGCGTGGTACGCGGGAATTTCCCCGGAGCAACGGCATATCGCTAGAGCGGAAAAATAACGATGATTCGCGTGGCGCGAATGGAAGCAACCTCCGAATACTAGCACGCGGGTTGTGAGAGAGTGGACCGGCGGGCGGCTTTTCAATTGTGCGAAGCTAAATAATCGCGGCGCGCTCGTGAGAAAGTTAAGTGGTCCGCGTCCTTAATTCCACACAATGCTCTGGCATCGCGTCTCGGACTCTGAGCTGTGTGTAAACGAACTGTTGAACCACTGTACATAGACTGTTTCACATGAGAATTGGATCCCTCGCCGGTCTTACAAAATTGGTACCCCGGAGATTGGAGAAAGGGGGAATTACTGGAATTCTTTCATCGGCAGGAAGAGGGAAGAAGAGGGCGGTAGCTTGGCTATAAAGGAATTTGATTCTAGATCGGATAACATAACGGTCACCCAGCTGGAAGCCGAAAGATAGGCGGGATTACGTGCGTGGCCTTGTTCCGGACCCGTCGTCCTTGAGGTGCAGCACTGCCCTGGCACACATAGCTCGTAGCGTGCTTCTAACTGCACCCGGATGAATCGTCCATAAAACCGTCGTTCCGTGGGCCGAGGAATCCATTATGAAAACGACTGCTTAGCCAGGCAACCCTCCCTCAAATACCGAGGATGAATTAAACGGCAAATAAAGCATCACCATCATCTGCCAGCGAAAGTAATAGAAGTCGTCGCGGTAAACTATGATTCTCGAACCAGGGTGCGACGGCATCTTTTTCCGATGGGATTGCGGTGTGTTACGTCATTCGTTAACGGTTGCGAATCGCGTGTATCTATTTGCAGCGGTGGTGGTGGTGCGGTTAAAACGGACGACGAGAGCACACCCGATAAGAAGCATAAATCGCTGGAAAGTGTACCATAGGGAAACTTACGACGTGGGAATACGACTATCCATTACGAAACGCGCGATCTCCCCGAGGAACTCGATACGAAAAACTCGCCTTATCAATACCGTCCAAATAACAATTACAATTCCGTGAACCACACAGTCGAACTTTTTTCTCTGGGATCGGTTTTTCCGCTTGTCGTCAGAAAGCCTGTGATAAATCTGGCAGGGAACAATTGTGACTTTGTGATTTTCGACCCCATTTTACCGACAGTCTTGTTGGGGGGGTTGTTTGAGTACTACGGCTATTATTGTCAGGGTTTAAGGTGTGCAAGGGGTAAGCCTGGTGAAGGCTGTAAGTATCGGCAATCAGAGCGAGTTGAAATAGGTAACGGAGCATTTGCGACTGCTTTTTCGCTTGGCTTCGACCTCGCTAATGGCTCGCTCACTCGCGCGCCCGTTCTACCTACCCTCCTGGCACCATTAATCAAAAGCGGAGAAAATATCTCGACCACCCCCCCTTTAAAATGCACCGCTCGCAACACCCTCCCGCGCTATACTCCGAGGTGTACCAAGCGCGCTGAGTTATGTGCATAAATATGAAGTCACGGTCGGCTAAGATTACGTGGCGCGACCACGTGGCAGGATAAAGGCTTTCATAGTCATCGCGCAAGTCTTTAACCTATCGTTTTAGGCTGAATGAACACACTGATGTACCAATTTTCATGTAATCATCTTGATAAAGTATGAATAGGAAAAATAAATCGGGTTGCAATTTATTCTAACCGGCTGCGTTGAAGGTTTTACCTTTAAATCGTCCGGCGGCGTTATTCCGATATTTACATTTTTCCATGCATGAAACACTGGCGCACGCACTTGCGTGCCTGGCGTGCGGGTCACGGGCATAATTTGCGTAGGCTCGCACAGTTACCTCTCAAAGGTTTTAACGAGCGCTTTGGGAACGAATAGTCACAGAGCATCGGGTGCCGCGCGTCCTGCTTTACATGGCCGCGGTAGCCGCCCCGGTGTGCAGCCACTTCTTGTCCTGCAAATTTTCCAAAAGCCCCACGAATATTTTTAGTCCTCTCTCTGGTTAATGTCAATTTCACCTGTGAAATTGCCCGATAGTACACTCTCGGATTTGCAATGTATGATTGCGGTAGCCGCCATGACAGAGAAAGAGAGAGAGAGAGAGAGAGAGAGAGAGAGAGAGAGAGAGAGAGAGAAACACGAAAAACAAAAAAACAGAAAGGGTCTCCGTGGTCAGCTAACAATTTCAATCGGCGAAATAATAAGCCCGTGTATAATACTCGGCTGAAAAGCGCAAATAAATGAAGTCGATATCGAGTTACACTCTCTCAGCCTCGCCCCGCGCCTTTTTTCGACCGGAGTAATTGGGTTATGAATATCCAGTGGGGCTTATTGTTGGAATATCGGGCGGCGCTCCCTCGTATATTTCGCGCGCGGCTCGCTCCGCCGGAAAATAGAGAGCCCATTGAAAAATGTTTAATATGTACCTTGATTACGAGCATCCACCAGCTGGGAAGGAGTTGGCAAGAGTGGGGCGTATGAAAAAAAAAAGAGGCCGGCCATTGGCAATCTCGTCTGATTCATTGGATTAGATTCTTTAGCTATGCCCGGAGAGCAGTGCACTTGCTGGAAAAAGGCTGTGCGCTAGCTCAATTTCCATCCGATATAATCCGTTTCCTCTTCAAACAGCTGTTCGCCCCGGAAGAGTATTAAACTGTGTGCCCAACTAATAAACTTCGCCCGAGATAATCCCGCCGCACGGCGTCCAGGGCTGTGCAATAAGCCGTTGAAGGAAGAAGTAAGTGCTTTTAACTTAACGGGGAAGCAGCTCGGAGGAATGAGACTTTCCTGGTGGCGGACGAGTACGCAAAGAGGTTGCAGCAATTGAAGAAACGCAAGCAACTCGCGGAGTCATTTCCTCTCTCTCTTGCTCTTTCTCTTTCTCCGCTGGGACTTTTCCGTACGAGGAGTGCACTCTTTTACTGTGCTCGACCCGAGGGATTCTGCGGGCAGCGAAACAGTGGCTCAAGTCCGACTAAAGGTTAAACTCTAATTATTGAACTGGGATGTGCACTGACGCCACTGGCTATTTCTTCGCTTCTTTTTCCCCGAGCGATTAACAGCTCCATCAGGCTGCGACTCGAATTAGAGAGCGCCGCGAAAATAATAGGGCCCGTAGAGATCAGGCCGTTTGAATTCCATGAACGAAGTGGCCAAGTTAAATTGCATTAGCATCACAAATTGCGGGCCCGAAGAAACGCGGCGTTTCTTGCTAAACGCCTTGCCTTAAATTAACGAACTGCAGTTGTTCCGGATTCCACGACAAAGTAGAATCTCGAGAAAAAAAAAGTCGAATAAAGAGGAGGATTCTATAAAGATAATTTATGGACAAAGTGTAGAAATTATTAAAGCACTTGGTAGATTACTCAATATGGTTTAGTGAGTTTTTCTCACATTCCTAACATTGGCGTAGTTACGATTCCGCAGGTGCAAGCTGTGCTTCTCACTACGAGAATGGCGTGGCGCGGCGCTCGACTTTCTCTAATTATCGCAGTTCATTCGTAACGCGCGGCTACAACGTGACGAGAATGCTGGAGCGCGTGGGTGCGATAATTGTGACTATGACGATAATGCCGAGAGTGGCCGGGCAAGCAGCGGCGTGACTCTAGGAAGAAAAGCCGGAAGAGCGCTCTCGGACGCTTTTACTTTTACGTCCTCTCTCTAGCTGAGCGACGCGGCAGGTCGCAGTACAAAATTGCCCGCATTAGAAACCGTGCGCGAGAGATGTAACGTCGGAATCACTCTACTGGAACCAACATGATAATCCAATTTCGTTAATGGACCCCGCGCGTGTCTTAGCGAGCTGCAAAATGCAAAGGTGCTATTTCTAAACAGATAAGCACCAGACGAGCGCCTCAGTGAAAAGTACAGAAAATCGGTAACATGAAGAATCGCGGAGAGTATAAAAATCGCATTGTTGGTATTGCGATAAATACATAATATGCGCACTCTCCCCTTTGAAAATTACGTTCGATCGACGATGAAAAGTCAATATTGCACTTTTCCCGACTAGATTGCATCAGAGGATTTCATATAACTTAATCAATCGAAGCCAGCGGCCGACATGCAGGTCCGGTCCAGAGGATGAGGAAAAGCTGTGTTTATTTTTAGAGGGCGAAAGTTTATTCATTAAAAGTTCGTGTGCTCCTTTCCTCCATGGATTAAACGCATGTGCCGCTGCTCATAATCTGGACTGCACCAACATACGTCAGTCGAGTTAAATAGCGTGTATTACAGGAAAAATGAATCGCACTAGAAAAATTCAAGCTAGCGTGCGGAAAATACCTCTGGTGATTTCTAATCCTCCGTGTGAACAACTTCTAGCTCCAGTTGTATCTAATTATTTAACTTCGTTAACCTAGATTCTGTTATTGCGATTTGACTTAATAGTTTGTTATACGAGCCCTGTTTAAATTTGGCTCGGAGACACGTATGGTGCGGGGTCCCGGGAAAACGAGAGGCGCAAATTAATTTCAGTATTAATGGTAGACACCGAGACAATAGAAACAGGGTGGCCGCAGGCGCCGTATGCAAATTTATTGTCGCGTGTTCGGAATATTTGCCGATTTAATTCTCATTTGGATAATTATGCGCCACCACCGCTGCCATCACCACCACTATCGGCATCCCACCACTCCGCTCTCGCCAACCCAGCAATGTGCAAATTTACCCTACCACTTAGCGCACCACGCTTTTACGAAGACAACAAATGCTAATTTACACTTTCTACAAAGAGAGTCTACATGCTTTCGTAAACTTTCGAGCGCCACGAGGATCGTTTGATTAGATCAAGTGATCTGTAATAAAAACTATGGATCCAACTTTAGCGAATCCTGGAATCATCCTCGGGGTCGGAGTTCGCACAGTTACAGAAGTGCAGTTTTCTTGTCGCCATTCTACAAATAGAGTGAAGAAGAACTCATGAAGTGCATCAATCTCTCGCCTTATCCTAGCGATTGCATAATCGCCGAGCGAAATCCTCGGAAACAGGCAGTCGATTAAGCATACTGGATCTACGAAGAAATCCTCTCTCATCCGGCCGGCTAACACTAGACTGACAGGTATAGTCTTGCCGCGACGCCTTAATGCGTTCCTTTTCCATTAAGTTCCCTCTCTTCTCATTTCTCTTCACCGATCGTCCGAGCTTTCACCAGATGATCATCTACTTCGTTTGTTGGGCATACGAGCTCGATCATTCCACTCAAATAGGAGTTCACCGCTCTTATACGTGAACTCTGCTGCTCTCTTAAGAACTAGGAGGAACTGGAGCATCACGAGGAGTCGAGGATTTCTACGGGATCGTTGCTTCATGAGCTCGGTGACCCAAGATTGGCAAGGACTCGCTTCGTCCTTCTATCGGATGCTACGAATCTTCGAAAAAGAGCACGCTCTCCCGAATAGAACGCCCGATCGAACCTAATCAGTAGGCATTACGACCACCCGAATCTTAACGATTGCCAAGCCAGATTTACGCGACCTTTTCCTAGATTTCAACCACAAGATTTGGAGCTCCCAACTATCTTCTTGCTTCATTCACATTTCTCAAGCTTCCCAGGGAATAGAGGCATTATCTCTTTCTCCACCTGAGACAAGTTGATCTTCAAGTCTCGATCCTCCGGTAACAAGTGTATATGAGCAACGTAATTGGAACTCTCGTCGAATAGAGACAGAGAAAACTGATACGCAAGAATACAGAGAGACTTGTGTCATTCCAGCGGAGTCTCCAATGAGTTCAAGAGTCGTGAAAGGGGGCGTAGAGGTCGTCTCGAATATATGGGCGACTCGGAAATTATAATCCTGGGAAACTACGGTGTGCGTCTTTGGACGGAGGTGCAAACTTTGGCTGTACCACTCTCCGGGAGATGAGCGAGGAGAGTTGACTAATGCAGCAGATTACAAAGCGAGACTGATCGAACTAGTCAACTAAGAGCAAGGAATTAATTAAAATCTTGAGAAGTGATTGAAAAATCGTTTGTGGCGGTAGACTGATACTACTCGAGTACTTGCATGCTGGAACATTAATTACAATTCTCTCTCTCTCTCTTTTTCGGTCAACTTTCATCTAACGAGCATCTGGAGCCAGCCGAGTCTTCAAGAGAAGATCCCTTTGTGCGAAGGTGGAATATTTATTACTAACTTATTCCAATTTTCACGCTCTAATATGTGCCAGCGTGAAGCATTCGAGGGGCCACGGAGTTCCTTGATGGCCGGCGAGCGGAAAGTGAAACTCGGATTGGGATCTGCCGGTTATGCATGTGAGCGACGAGCCACTGCTATAGTCAAGCCTTTCGCTATAGAAAACGGAACGCATCGTTGATCCTCGCGACCAGTTTCCGTGATTTGTAGCCTCTTTATCTTCGCGATTGCTTCTCCATTCCGACGACATTCCACCTTTTCATCGGCTGCGTCCTGACCAGTTTCAAAGAAAGCCGAACTTCTTTTCTCCTCATCGCGCGTTTGATCCTTTCGTACTAATTCGCTCGAACGGCCCGGCAAGAAACAAAGGATTTAGGTCCGCGAGAAGAATTGCACATTGGGGGTGAAGCACTGTTTAGAAATGGAGCGAGACCACACCACAAAGCAGAAACCCGGGCATTTTCTTTGAAAACCGGCGCACACCATCTAGTTTTCCGGGCGCGCGTGCACGCCGCACAGAGGGCAGAGAACAAAACCGGAAAGAAAAGATGCATTTTCTGCTCGAGCGATGCACACACAGTCTCATACATTGGTCGAGAGACAGGGTGAGCGAGATGAGAGGGATTGAGTAGGAGGAAGAGAAAGAGGAGGTGGAGGAGGAGGGGAAGGGGGAGGGAGAGAGAGAGAGACGTAATTGCCTGCCGAGAGCAGAAAGTAAGCGCGCAGGTGAAAAATATATGGCGAATGGAAAAACCTGGCGTCTCTCCAATTCCGGCTGCCCTCCCCTTTACCCGAACGACGCGAATGAGAGAAACCCGTCGACGTTTCCTCGCTTGACGAGTCACCGGACTGGAAACCATCTTTCCGGATCATCGACTTTCTTTTCCCTTTCTTCACCCGGACCCCGAGACCCTCTCGAACACAATTTCTCTTTGTTCTTCCGGCAACTCACCCTCCCCTTAATACGATTTCAACGAGCCAATGGATCAACTGTACACACGGAGAGGAGAGCGAAAGAAGCAGGTGTAATTTTGTCGAAATTTTAGATTCCCCCGGTTGTGTCTGGCGCGGCTAGGAGGAGTAAGCCGATAAGAAAGCAGACGGGGCTCGGATAATTGCCTGCGGCAACAAGGCAACTAAGAAAAGAACTGGCGAACTTCCAGCACGATCGATCGGTGTCTCAGACATCGTGCTATCAAAAGCAATGGAATCGCTGCTTCCAGTGTACGAAAGCCGATTAGAAATTTCACTGGTCTTCTGCGGAATAGTTGCTGCTTACTGTCAGACTTACTCTTAGAATAACCAGGCCACCTTTGTCAATGTCTGCCACGGCGAATAGTCAACTCACCTGGAACAATCAAAGAGAGGGCAGGTTAGTAACACTTAAATTCAAGACTCCACCTTGTGGGAATGAGGACAGAAAACAAATGTCTGAAAGTTCGCTTAAGCCGCTCGATTCAAGAAGTAATGCCAAAGAAGAATGAGAGGCTCGGGATTATAAAGGGATGGAGAGTACTCGAGGCAAGACAGTGCGACAGGAAGAAGATGGAGAGAAAGAGTAAGCTGGCTGTACGCTCGAGGGAGCAAGGAAATTCGGCTGGCAAGGATCACTGAATTGCGCCCGCGTAGAAACAGTCTCGATTAATCGTCGCTCTCGAGTGAACGGGCCTTTAGGAGCAGCGGGAATCCCCTCTGATGTGTCTACGATTGAGACATCCTCCCTTCTCTCTCTCACACCCTACGTTAAACCGGACTAATCCACCCTAGCCGGCGAAGTAGGCGGGCAACCTCATCTTCCTTCGGTTAAGATAGACCGTGGCAAGCCTTCACTTTCGCAAGGAATAAGCGATTCCAACTTCAAACCTTCACCCTTATTCAACAAGCTTGCAATTTCTTTATAGTTATTTTGTGCTATTTTTATGTTCGAATGTCTTTGAACCGAGCAACTCGCTTTGGCTTGCTGGAAAAGATGCGGATGAGGCAAAAGCCTGTAGGCATAGATGTCTCCTCAGTGAAAGGAGGGGTATGTTCCGGAGCGGAGTGCGGTTACCAAGGGACACTAAAGGAAATGATTTTCCGAGAGCGTGGCAAAGATT
The DNA here is from genome assembly GCA_964023945.1 of Ectemnius cavifrons. NCBI lineage: Eukaryota > Metazoa > Arthropoda > Insecta > Hymenoptera > Crabronidae > Ectemnius > Ectemnius cavifrons. Next base: position 9,018,024 of record OZ030378.1, read on the forward strand.
TGAAGAGGGCCGCCTACGCCCGACGAAAATAATTAGGCTGCCTCTAGGGGAGAAGGCTTCTCCTTCCTTCCTCATCGGCGCATATAAAGTGTGTCCCAGCTATGTCTGGGGAATCGCTATCTGCTCAAAGGCCTGCTCGGGATCGAGTGACGGCTCTCATCAAAGCAGCCAATGGTATTCATGGTGCGTCTGAAGTGCACTAAGCACTTGTTATGACTCTCCCGTGCCCTGCAAAACTAATTTCGTCTTTCAACTACCGAATTTCAAACTTTGATTACACATAGTCTCTACCCCTCCCGTGCGTCCCAACCAATCCTTCTCTCTTGACTTGAAAGACCTTTTTCTGCCGGAGGCTGCTGCTGTATATAAAAGAAGGAGAAAGCGAGAAGAAGAATCATCCACTATACTCTCGCACGCGTCTCATTTAAATAAGTAACCCGAGTCAAAGCCGCGAGAACTTTTGTCCGCCGAGGGGAAATTCTAGAAGGAAGTCCCATCTTATGGGGTTTCGGCCTCCCCTATTTCTCCGAGGTACTCTCATCGATCGATCCCTTGGACGGATGGGTCTCGGTGGTAGTTTCCCTGGTAGAACCCTTTGCCAAAGCGAACTCTCTCCCTTCACTGGCTCCCTTGATGTAGTAAACGCTTATACTCCGGAGATACTGATATTAAATAATGATCTAGACATTCCTGAATGGTCCTGTCGAAGAACGCTAAGAATTCTGTTTTGCGAAATATCGCGGGGAATAAGAAGCTACTTGTCGTTGGTCCTATTCTACCAAGAACTAGATTTGTGAACGACGTAACGGAGGAACAGATCTCCGCAACAATGAGATGGTTACTGGCGGCGGCGGCAGAGGGAGAGGAAAGCGGCTTTAGTGTGCAGCATCATTCTATTAAAGGTTTCGTCATATCTTGATACCAGTGCAAATAATTGCACGAGGAACAAGTCTCAACAGACACAGCTCTATATGTATCGAATTCAATGGCGTAAGGAGCTTAAGGAGGTTTGGTGTCGTCATTTGGTGCAAGGGGTTTGAAGGGAACAAGTCAGCGCTGACACAGAATTGTGAGGCCTTTTTAAACTATAATAAAACCAATTTTTGAGTAGGAAGAATCAATTTGTAATAAAGCTTATGTTATGTCCCACCTCCTTTTGTAAGTTACTTTTATTTCTATACTCTCTATCACTTTCACTCTCTGCTCAAATTCTCTCGAACCGGATAGACGAAGCTTTTGAAACTTAGCCTGATTGTTAGAAAATGTCTCATTTATCACATGAAATGTTTTTTATTCACGTGTTATTATTGTTGCCATAACAGTCCATGTATAAGAATGGATCTTTTGGACATTGATTACTCAAAAACTGTACAGACAAATAAGTCGAAATTTTGAAGAGAGATGCAGTGACAATTGAATATCATTCTGTGTAAATTTCAGACCGATCGAATTATTTTCATTTTCGGTGTCAACCTCCTTAAGGTATGATCGAGTGGCGTGAAAACCCGCGGCGGCAAAAACTATATAGCAAAGTCCCTCGTCAAATAAGGCGCAGAGCAGCTAGGCAGCAACGGAGTGGATTCAGCGGCGACGACTAATCCCCGGAAAATGCCGGAGTAATCGATGGCCCGAGAGGATCAAGACGAATGGAAGAAGAGTGCTCGCTTGCCGTACGTGCGACTGTCCCTTTTCCTCGGCGAGGCGTCTTCTCCGGCTGGTCGGAAAAGCCGGCGTATGCTGCCAGGCAAACGAAGAACACTGAGCGAACTTTGTGTCTAGCCGGTCGATCCGGCCAAAGAGAGGAGAGCAGTTAAGCCTCGGAAAATTGAGTGTGTCTCCCAAGAAGACGGCCGCCGCCTACTAGACTCTCTCTTCTTCTCTCTCCTCTCTCTACTCTCTCTCTTAGTTGCAGCCATCTCGCCTACCACTGTGATGTACTGCTACCAAATCCCCAATAAGATCCCAAACCCTCTTTGTCGCCGGCTCATGAATATTATAATTTCTTTGCCGTCCCATTTCGGTCGCTTCACTCGCGTCTTTGCGGATCATTTGCCGGAGAAACAATAAGCTGCTGTGTGCATTAACTCGGTAGGAGATAAACGTAAATTCTCCTGAGAAGCCAGCCTCACTTCGCGAGAAAGTTGGAGGGTACGACAGGTGCTGACATATCTCGTCGTATGTTTCCTCTAGACTTAATACATTCTGAATACAGACGTCACTAATTAACCATTTCGGTGCTAAAGACTTTTGCTCGAGAGCGTGCTTACGAGGCCGTTGCGCCGAGAGTTGGTATTAGTTTGCGAGCACAATGGCACACGAGAATACCATTAAGCCCTTGATGTCCTTGAAGGAGGAAAGCGAGGCGAATGCAAAGAATGTCGGAGGATGAAAGCGAAAATAAGACGATGCGGGACATCGCGGCGTCGTCACGTTGCATTAAGCGCGGAGGATGCGTTTCTCGTAATCACAAGGATAATATGCATGCGCCCGCCCGCTGGCTCCCATCCACACCCACGACCGTATGAATATTCAGCTGTGCAAAATGCAATTGCAATCGCGCGCGATGCCGGGAAGCAATTTTCGCGATGGCGGGTGTGCTCGCTCGTCTGGCATTAGTCCTGGTGAAATCCCCCGGGGGCAAATGAAGTTTGCGTGGAAAATTTGGCGTTACAAAGCGGCGGCGCATCGGTGCAAAGCCATCAGGTCGAACCGTCGCCGAATTGGACAGGACTCCTGAATCGGATAGAGGATCGAAACGAGTTCGGTAGTCTAAGGCAAACCCGTTGCCGAGCATGGAGGATATCAACGGGGAGTGACAGGACAATCGTAAGTAAGAGGAACTGGAATTGTGTTTCGTCGGATGGCTAAGGCGCCGGAGAACAGGACGCGCCTGTCGGATCGGACGTGCACGGCACACATTCCACTTCATCTTCGTCTGCCCAGCCTTCCTCAAGGGAATAAGCCCCTTTAGCACCGCGCGAGCTTCGAAGCGACGAGCTTCCACCTTCTCCTGCCGTTGCCGGCCTCTGCCTGTTTCGAACTTGTCCCCGCGTTCTCGGTAAGCCGGTTGTTCCCCAAGCACAAAACTTTCGGCCACCACTTCCATCCCCAATGTACAGCCCGAGGACGTGTAGTCCTGTCCTAAGCTTGCCCAACGAAATTAGTGTTATTGCCGGGAACATGTGTTCCGCTGTGATCCTGAGAGAAGAGCAGATCAAGACCTCCCATCTAACTTCGGTAAACCCAACGAGTTCGGTGACAGTTTCGTCTAAACTTGAATTGGTAAGCAAAAGAAATTGATCTCAAAGTGAGGACGACCGCTGACCGGTCGATCGGTCGAACAAGAGCGAAAGTAGCGGTGATACCATTAAGATCGATCCGCTTTTTTAGAAAGTTAATGCTACGCAAGAGGTCGCGCACCATTATGGTCGTCCGCACGCTTACAATCGACCCACTTTCCGCGAGAGGAGAAATCGATCTTTGTATTCGTGCAACTACTGTAATATCTACGGTTTCCTGCTTTAAAATGAAACATTAAACTCTATAAAAAAAAATCACCAGGACGTTAAGAGAGCGAAATGATAAAAGTTTCATCGGAACGGAACAATGCTTCGACGACATTGATTCTAAGTGACGGTCACTCTTTCTCGAAACAGGTTGCCACAGGAATGTCGATTTAATTGGGCCCGTAGTAAGCCACACGCACGAAAGAAACCGAAATCTGACACCTTCGGCATAGAAAGTCTCCATGCCCAAGAACCGGTGTGCTCCTCTTCCATCTTGGACTTCGATTAAATAAACTTTCAATAAGTTTTCGATTTAACAAGCCGCGCCCGCGAAGGCCAAAGGAAGAACCTTTCTAGGATACGAGATTCGATAAAGCGATACTCAACTTTAGAAAAGTTAATCTTCGAGTCTGCTATTGAGGCAAGGAACGAAAGCAAGGTTGGTCAGAGAGGAAACAATCCTAAATGAAGATACTGCAGTGCGATATACTAGTCAGGAAGTAGTATTTGGAGCCATCCACTGTAGGTCAATTGGGATCGTGAACCTCTGACCCCGAAATAGACCGAATTACACGGAAATAATCTCGGGTCAGTCTCGGACAACTATCTTTCCAAGCTGAACTAAACATTACGTGTCCAGGATGGCCGGCTGCGCTAGAGATGAAGTAACCACAGGTGGTCAGGTTAATGTAACCGGCTCTAACGAGCAGTAATCCAATCCTAATGGAACTAATAACACAAATACTACTCAACATTTTTCGCTAGAAAGTCAAACGATCCAGGCCAATTAATTTTCTACAAAATTACTGCATCTCCTCACTAGATTTCCAGCTTACCACTTTTAACATTTGCGGCTCAGAAAATGACGGTGACTTAATCAGCTTATTACAATATTGCAAATAGAATGTATGTAACGAGTGAATAGATAGCTTTCGCAAACTCGAACGCCTCTCTAGAAGATGTCTCCCAAAGAATGTCTTGCGTGGGAGAAATTCCATGCTAATTGCACAGTAAAATGGCACGGCACTCTTAAGAACTCGGCGTGAGTTACAATTGATGCTCAAACTCCGACGAGAAGATGAGAGCAATCGGGCGCGAAACTCGAACTGCGAGTTTTAAAGTCCATCGTAAAAAGTGATGACAGTTCCAGTTGGGGACTTAAGTCTTGGCTTATATGAGGCGAGAGGCATGCACCTCCGCTCGCGAGATCGCGTGTTTAATTCGGACGCCATTCGTTCGTGGCTGCCAGCGAAATTCGTTATCCTTCTTCGACCCCATTGCACGCCGGGCCGCCGCCAGTCCGCTTTCGTTTACGTTCCCGCCCCCGCTCGTCCCCCGTCCCCCCTCGCGTTCACGGTCTCTCTTTAATTAAACTTTTAATTTGCCCGCCTTTTTAATTTAATTAGAGCTCTCACGCCCGCGTCGTCTGGGAAATATCCTGGCGCCTATTCGTTCCATCGCTCAAGATTGACGGGTTCCACCAAAATAACGAATTTACACTTCGTACGAACGTCCTTTGCAACGAAGTCTTACATTTCCTTAAACTGTATATGGCGCGCGCGCGCGCCGTGAAGACTGGAATTCGAAGTGAATTTTGGGATTTCAGAAATTCGACGGTGGAAATACTTGAAAGGAGTCGTTGCAGGCGAAGCGAGTTAACTTGTAGGTGAACTTGAAGCACCGCATCGCCGGTGGTGACACACATTCGCCGGAGCACGGACGACATTTACGAGCCCTGATGCACTCACGTGCCTCTGCACCCACCACCTTGCCCCTCTCTGACTTCTTACGCGGAGTATTCGCCTCTGCTCCTGGGCGCACCTGTGTCTCCGTTCCTCGCCCCACTGTATTCTCTAGAGAGTTTGCTCCAGCGGGGAAGAGGAGAAAAAGAGTGCGGATACGTGTTACCGCGGTGGATACAGCGGGAGGCTGCACTCCATGTCGCATTGGGCATTCTCTTTCTCCGGGGACCACGCGATCAAAGTAACACACAGAAAGAGAGAGGGAGAGAGAGAGAGAGTCGCCCGTGTTCGGATTACGAGTGATCATCCACGGGAAATGGCCGCCGGGAATAGTGGTATTTTCAGCTCGGTGAATTTCGTCGAATTTTTCAAATACGTCGGTCGATTTATTCCATGGATGACTTCCATTCGAAATAGCACCGGGGCCATGCCAATCGCATACAAATCTTCTGACGAAGCAATCTGGTTATTAAAACTCTCTCATTCAATGTCCCAGATTCGTGCCTTAGACATTTTTTTCACAGCTGATATGATTGGTGGTAAGCAATACAAATATTTCCAATTAAATTCGGTGTGTTCGAACGTATTTCGTGTGAATATACCGAGAGGAAATATCGATGGATTTGCTTGGAGCACACCGTAGTTGGGAAGGTGACAGGAAAAGAGGTCAAGGATCGTCGGAGATCCTTGGGTTAGTGAGAAAGAGGGATTGTGGTCGGACTACGTGCACGTTGAAAAGAAGGGATTTTGGCCTACCTGAACTTCACCGATTCCTGCACTCCCAGTTCCCATTGGATTCTCATAAGGCTGGGACCTCACCTCCGAATATTCCCGACGCGCAAAGCGAAGCCCTACCATACTGATTTCAAGCGAGCTCCCTACGAGGAAGGGGGGATAGGATGAAATTTTTATGAGATTCCGCCCTGATATGCCGTCGGCTAAAGAGCCGCCCTGAAGTTCACCATCAATCACGATGCCTGCGAAATAAAGTGAAGCGAAATCTCTTTGGCGTATGATATAACCTTGTACCAAAGCCAAAGTCAATGCACCAGGGACTAACAGCGTCACCAAGATAATAACAATGTTCCCAGCAATCTTGAATAATGTAGTGTCGAAAGCCATTCGACTTTACGTCCTGGTACTCCGCAAGTATAGCCTGTTAAGACCTCACAAGTGCTTCCACGGAATTGCAGGTAGTCATTAAAGAGCAAGTACGAGATAAGAACGGTAACTATCACCAAAGAGCCTACTGACAGCAGACTGTCACTCCTTGACAATCTGTTTCTCCCATCTTCTCTTTCGGTGCGAATATTCTGCGGCTACATTCTCCGGAGTCAGGGACGAACCATTATCGTTAGATCGCACCGTTTTCGCGGTACTTGCTCCCCGATAAATGCTAACTGCTGCCTTACGCTTGGGACACCGTTCACCTCCGGCGAGGATCACACTGTCCCCTCGAAGGGTACTTTATCGGGACAGTGATTTCGAGAAGAAGCTACCACCCAATGAATCGATAGGATACTCCACCCCTGCCAAATGACTCCACACCATCGCTATCAGACTTACCTGATGCCTTTGAAAGCGTTACTTGATCGTCCCAACTTTTTCAGGGAATAAACTTGACGTGAAGAAATGATTCCTTTCTTCTGTTCAAGCGATCTGTACTCATCCAGTAAAAATGTGGGGTAACTACACCGATGAGAGATGAAGAGCGAAAGAAAATGGTAGAAATTCCAGAGAGGGAGATTCCATCTCCGATAGCTCGGAGCTCTGGCTTGGGACTCATTTCATTTGGAGAGTCCGGATATCGCGAGGAGGAAATTCACGATATAATTTCGGCGAGATCTAACGCGCACGGAAGAGACATCACGAGCCATAAGCTCGTGATAATATCTTAGCTCGAGCTTGGCTCTTCGAAGGAATAAAGAATCCATCGCTCGACCTATTTCCCTGGCCGGTTTCTTTCGCAGCCGGCGGCTCGTTCGCCCAGTTCTTCTCTGTCCCATTGTGGACCCCGCGTCTTTTAATCCTTTCACTATTTCCCTCTTATTCCCCTGGCACTTGGACGCCCAGACCTTCTGTGCCCGAGTTCGAGGAAAGCTCTACGGACTTGCGCTTCTCACCTCGAGTATCCCGGCGTCCCTTTTGAAACCCTTCTCCTCCAGGAAGTCTGAACATTCAGCGTACAGAAACAAGAACGGTGGAAAAAAAGGGAGCAGTCTGGATTGACGTGCGAGCAGCAGTAGATCCCACTGGGATTTCGAATCTACGAATTTCGAGGGCGGACAGACAAATGAAATGGAGCGAGATTTCATCCCCTGTTCGGAGATGCTCGACGATCAGCCGATCGTGAATGTCTAGGTGGGTGGAGATCGAACTCGCTCAACTATCGAGCTTAATAAATCAATGCTAACTTTCGAAATGCCAACTGGAATGAGGAATACCGACGGTTCCCTCGAATCCTGCACGCCGAGCACGCGATCTGACTGCCGCAAGCGAGTTGTCTGTTCCCGACATTCCGGCGAGCGCTCTAAACACAGTCGAGATCCGATCCGGTGATGGGATCGTTAGAGGATGTCGGTGTCGCGACAGCCCATTTCCGCGGCACGACATCTCGCAAATTCAACCGGCCCGTTCTCTGTGTCTGCCTCTCACTGATAGAATGAAAATACAGGGCGGAGGCCGAAATATCTCATTCTGCGGACGCGCGATCGACACTGGATGAGACGAGAAAATGCTAGTAGTGCTGAGTGTTGAAGGCGTATTCCTGATATTTCTACGGGGATTCCAATTGAAATCTGGCGTATCAGGCGTTTCGTAGCAGCGATGAAGTAATGCTGCTCCTCTACAGGATGAAGCTGAGCACGTAGTATGGACGACGAAGAGGAGACTCGTAGTACGAGAGAAGATCTCTTCAGGTGAAGGAGCGGCAAGCAGAGAGTCACGTACAGTACCTGGGCCGAGTATGGCGGCCGCGTGGCATGGAATAAAATATGCTCTCTCGTAATGAAACATAATATTGACTGGGCGCAACAGCTTCCCCATAATTCAATACGTCTCTTCAGTATCCCGGAGTGATAGAAGCCCATGCATACATGCTTGACGTGCGTTCCTCTTCTATCGAACACGCTCGAGGATCATAGGAGTGCTCGTCACGTTTGGCAAACTCTTCCGATGGAATCCGACGAGGTCTCGCAGCTCAATGGACGAGGGAGCCGCTTTCCTCGATCTCCCTAATTAATTCCTCGCGGAGACAGAGACTCGCACACACGTATCGACTCACCGATCGGGAAATCGCGAGAGCGGAATCTTTCCCCTTGCTGCCAAAGACATCGGTTAAGAGAAAGTCAAAGGCTCGTGTAGGAAAACTCTTGATAAATTATGCACCGCACGCAGATACCACGGAATCCGAGATCAATGATTTATGATCGCGATTGTTGACAAGCATCATTTGGTAGGAGTAGCTTCAACGATATTTCGGTGTGAAGTACGCGCCGTGAATAGTTTGCAGGAACGTAAGTCAAAGCATCGATGCTTTACTATCCAAGGCTTCTTTCGAGAGAAAACTTAGCTGTAGCATTGGCCGAGCGTGTGATTTACGAGCTGTAACTTCAATATTACGCAAAGAGGAATAGTTCGATAAAATTGGAAACATTTTTTTCTTTAACGATGGTTGAATTTTGTGGGTATACATATACATATGCGAGTCTACGAGCTCGTCAGGTTCGTCAGGCGAAAGGGATAACGGCAGAATTTGGTAAATCGGGTCGACAGCCAGAGCGGAATTCGTGGTAGCGAATATGAAGAGAAAAAGCCGGTATTTTCCGAGGTCACGCGGTGCCGCGAATGTTTACAGCAATTATTTAAGCCGGAAAAGCGTTTCCCTCTTGGCTGGCAAATATTCGTACGCGCGTAATAAAATCGATCGGCTGCCAGCCGCTCTCTTTCTCTTTCTCCTGTTCTTGTGCTCATGTGACAGCGCGAACGAGAGGCCAACGGTTCGAATTTATCGCTAATTAATTTCAATTTGTCCGAGCCTCGTCCGTGTGCATCTGTGTGTGTCTGTGCGTGTCTGGGATGGCGTTCGCGAAATTCCGCGCGGATTTCCCTTGTAACAGGGTGATACTCGTCGACACCGATGCTTTACATATATTCACCGATTGTTACCGGTGGATCCGATCCGGCAAGTGTGCGGGAGAATGTGGGACACGCGAGAGCAAGGACGATGGAAGATCGGACTAGTACGGTCTCGACTGTCAGGGGTGTAAAACCGATTATTAATATTTCATTATTTTCCCCGACAAAAACGCACCGCAGCCGGGGAAAAAACCAGCTCGTCGTGTACACGCCAATGACAAAAGCATAGAGTCTGCTCAATTTAACCCGTCACGCTAAAACTCTTGATTCCCATTCGTGATGCAAATTACGATTTACTGAAATGATATCTGTTATTTATTAACATCGCTATAAATATGTCTGTATAGATTGGAATTAACTGAATTTGTAAATACTCTACTTCAATCCTTTTGCGTTAGAATCAAGGCAAGGGTCGGCGCAAAATTCGAAAATAAAATCATCCCGTGCGTCAAAGGTTTGGTAGATCAAATGATGGATATGTGCCATGTGCACTCTTGTGTATACAGGCTCGATGTATTCCGAACGAAATCGTCGCCGGTGATTTGTGCCCGCGGTCACGGGATAACCGCGTTTCAAAAATCCCCATGGGCGAGTACCGCCCGAGTGTACCGTATACAGCAGTGTATGTACAAACGTACGCGAGTCCACATGTGATTCAGTCCACGTGTGGCTGCGCGATCGTTTCGTCACGGCCGCCGGATGAATTGCCGGCGCCGTCGAAATAATAAATCACGGACACGCGACTGCCCGGACACACCATACACATATATACACAGGGAATGCTCGCAAGGCGCTCTCTGTCCACTGACTATTCGCTTGGCAGACTCAATGATACTCATTTGCAAGAAAATAACGCACACTCCATAGAGAACTGACACTTGCGAGCTGACACAGAGCCCATCCAACTTGCGAGCGTTAGCAAACACGAGAGATCTCCGCGGACAAGCTGTTTAGCCATGCGACGGACACGCTGCGTGATAGACTGCGATTATGTCAGGGGAAAAAGGTTTTACTAGAGGACTAATTCCATTTCCAGATAAAGATCTCTATGGACGAAGGCTTCTGTAATAGCAGTAGCGGGACCGTCGGCTGACCAGGGCTTTACAGGCCATCAATTAGCACCTTCCGCACTGGGCACTATCGATGCTCTCGGCACTGTATCACGCCTGATTTATTCGACCGAATAATTTATGCTCCTGAAATGGGAGGAGGTAAAATATTCGTTCGTAAAACGCGAGGAATTAACATGTGCCGTCGTACGGCCGGAAAGCAAGGTAAATCGCTATGCCCGGTGGCGGTGGTGAAACTACTCAAGTGTCGCTTGCTACGACACCTGGCACAGTAGCCATCCGAGGAGGATGATGACATCTTACTAACAGGACAATTAATTACACATGAGTTATGCAGAAATAAAGTTATTGACAATTACATAAACCGAGAGGGTCCTGTGATTGCCGGGGCTCAAGCTCTACCCATCCATTCCTTCCTAGGACTTTATACTTCGACAGAAGGAGTTTCCTTACCCGCGAATGACATCCTACTGACGCGGCAATAAAACACGCTCCGCCAAGCGTCGTTACCCGAAGCCTCCGGTGCCGAGGACGATAAATCCCTTGGTGGGTGTGTCGTTTTACTCGAGAAGGAACAGTGACGCCGCTGGCGCCAAGTCTCCCAGGGTAAGCACTGGGCGCTCACGGCCGTGGAACGAGTACTTCGTGTTAAAAGTTGTTGCCGTATGTCTCACCAAACGACCCGGACTCTTTATTGTTTTCCCCCACCCTGAGTTCCTTGGCGAGCGTCAACTCATAGCTGCCGATACCTGGCAAAACGATCGAGTACGACGTCGATCAGATTGAACAATTAAGGGTTGATTGCTGAGAGTAGCTACTTTGATTGGACAAGGTACGGAAGACAGACTCTACAGTTACCAAAGAGCTGGTCTCTTTACCAAAGGAAAGAAATAATCTCCGGCATTTTTACGGGCCACTCAGACCAGCCGCTCGTTAAGTTGACCCATTAAAAGGGGTTTTAAGGCAGGCCAAAAAACGGAAGCAAGAAGCACAATGGGGGAAAAGTTCGCCCCGGAGAGTGGCGAGGCTGCGGGCAAAAGTTTGCTAAACTCTTTCTCATTCTACCTCTCCCCCTCCTAGCTTCTTCCTTTACCGCAGCAGCCTTTCTGTCTCGGGTTTGACGATCGCCAGTCATTCATTCGACCCTCTGTTCCTCGCGGTAACGTCACGTTCGGCAAATTTAAACTTTTATTAGTTATAGAGGAGGAAGAGAGATCGTACACACATACACGCATACACACACACACACACGCACATACATGTCCCCCTGTGCGCCAAGCGAAACGTTCTGACCCCAATTTCAGGGTGCAGATGACAGATCCATATTGTGTTCGGAGCGGCACGCGAAATTCCGCAAATTCATTTTTCTCCCGAGAGAGACAAATGACTCGCTCGATCCTCAGTGTGTGTGTCTGTGTGCGTGTGTGAGAGAGAGGGAGAGAGAGAGAGAGTGTGAGAGGTAGAAGTCCAGGAGAAGCTATCGATATTTCGAGCGTTCGGTCGCATGATAGGAGAGTATGCTCTTGATACCGTAGTGCTGCCGGTAGCGCCTTCCCCCATACGTCTATACTGATACCATGCACTCGCCAAAACTCACGAGGGGTCCCAAAGGGTTAATAATTCCAGGAAGTATTCCCGTCGATAATTCTCCTCTTGAAGTCACAATTAATCGACTGCCGGCTGGCTTATGCATAAAGATCGCACCGCCGACAGAGAGCGGTGCCTCCGAAATATGCAAAACAGCCATGGAATTTTAAATGGCGCCAGTGTGCGTGTGTGTGTGTTCAGAAACTTCGACGCTGGATGAGTATTTTTATCAACGCCAGGGGAAAACGATGGAAATCAGGATCCAGAGGTGTGTCGTTGAAAAAGAGGCGCACGCATTTCTGAACGCATTCCAGTCCATAATTATAATGGGAATAATTCAATATTAATGACGCAATGTTTTTTAGCTGTCAGGTTGTTATTGCTTTAGTGCAATCAGTTTGCTCGTAAAACAGAGGCATAAATATGTATAAGAATCTGAACGAGATATATGGCTGGTGCATATTTCGTATGCGGATTTTTATTTAAGTGCGATGCATTCAAATGGAAAGTTTAGCGAGAGGTCGACGCGAATACGGCCAAGTGCGGCCGCCAGTTGTCGAAACTCTATTGCAGATCCTTCCGGACGAAATGGAGGCATGTAGCCACATCTGGGGGGCGAGGCTCTCATGCGGTTACACGAAAGCCACTGCTGTAGTTTCAAACAGACTAGTCGGTGTTCGAAGCCGCGATAAACCGAGAGAGACGATTCAGTGCTGGGGACAGACGGTGGCTGTGGCGGTCCTTACATCTCATACTATCAGAAGCCAGGTAGTCTATCAACGATCACCTTGTCACGATAGATCGATTCAAAGGGTTCCCGGCTCCTCGGAACCAGTGTGCCGTCGAATTTCGAGCTAATTGCAATTAAGGGGCCATCAAGATGAACAGATATCACCAACGCAGCCAGCAATTACCTCTGCTCTCCTTCGCTTTGCGTCGGCAAAAACACTCGCCGAGAGATGAAGGGACGATGATGATGTTTGGAGAGCGGCGGTCGAAATTTGTCGGGTGGCCGCGACAATCTCGCCGGTGACTGGACGAATCTGGTCCCCGGGCAATAAAACCTGAGTCAGCTTAACGAATCTCGTGAGTAATAGCGCTCGGGGCCGCAGGTTCCAGAAATGAGTTAGTCCACGGTCGAGCCGTTTATTAAAGATCCCGTTTCGCCGGGGGCCAATTCGTCTTCTTAACTCTTAAAGAATGGGCTACTTTCCTTCGAGATAGCAACGATTCCGGGTATTTTTCAGGAACCTAAATAAAAGCACACACGATCCTTTGAAAATTCGTTGGCGGCGTTATTAAATGGACATCGTTGTTAGAAAATAAGAAAATTTGATTTAACAGCGCAGTCATAGCAGTTAAGACGACTGCAATTGATCGCAATATGGTTGAGATGAGGGTTAAGGTTTATTTCGAATTGGAAGGGGAGCGCACGTCAGCCGCAGGAGGGCCGGAATCTCGGTTTAACTTCGACCATCAGTCGCTGGAGGCAAGTTGGTCAGCGGCGACTGTCGGTTTCGGAACTAGCTTCTAATTACCAAATGCACGTACATCCGTTCTCCCAGCGACGAGGAAATACAGAGGGAGCGCGCAGTCGAACGGCGAGCTGCCAGGTCTGCCGGCGCACTTTTACGAGCCATTGCAAAGCTCGCGCGGTAATGAGCAATTAAAACTCGCTGGTGCCAGCGAGGACGAGCCATTAATATGCGCGAACAATGTTCCACACTGACCTTAATTCTCCTACCAACCCAGCACTGTCTCCCTTTCGGAATGCACTTGGCCGAAAGGTCGATGTGAAATGAGCTACGCAGAGCGAACAACCGGAAACTGTCGAGCGACTTGTAAATGCAAATCCTGGCAAGTTACAAGCCAAAGCTAGGTCGGCGACCTTTGCTTGTTCGGACACGGTGGTTGGTGGTTTAAACTCGTCATCGAAGGTGTCAGCTGCACGGGCAGCACGGCCCAAAACAGGCGGCAAATTTCTCGAGCGATTCTGGCCAGCCTCGGCTGTCCTTTGCCTTTGCTTGCGGCTCGGGCCAGGCTTCGCTCGGGCTTATAAGCCGGGATGGCGCCGCATCGAAAACGAGTTTGGTCTTGCTAACGATGTTGACCCTGCTCTTCTCGAGGAGGGAAAGCAGATTGAAGGGAGGAGAAGGGGGGGACGGTTGGCATTCTCAGCGATATTCTACACAACAGACAATAACGTGGAAACACAGCATGTCATATTTAACAAGAACTCGTTCTGCATATTCATCCATTCGGTATTATGCGCCCCAAGGCTATATGGGCCGATTCGTCTTCACTTGAGGAAACCACGCATCCTTGTCGGATAGTTGGATAGTTGGATATCTCACTCTTCCAACCCTCCTACCTTTCTCACTATCTGATTCTCTCTCTCTCGCTCTCTTCGCCACCCTGCCAGCTCAATGCATTATACGTATATCGATTTATGACTAGCACGCTTTGCGGCCTTTGTTTTGCTATGCAGATGCGGAAATGCGCCTCCTAACTTGGCGTTTTACCCGTTCCTCATCCCGCCGCCACGCCGCGCCACACCCCCCTCGCGCCGCCGTCACTTTCTCGCACCGACCGAGATTGGATTTACTCTGGCGCTGCCGCGGGCAGCCCGGAAAAAGTAGATTAATCGCGAACTCGTAACACCTGATACATTTTTCCTAGCGCGCAAGACACTGCGATACGAGCCAGGAAGAAGTTTCGCTGAAATGTATTCGATAGGATTAAATATGATCCAGTACGCCCCCGGTCAAACGAGAGTGTATACTACTACACTACAATGCTTTTAATCCGAGAAAAACAGATTGGCCGGATATAGGTGTATGATAATTAATGTGTCCGCGCTAAACCGCACCGGGATTTTACGACGCACTTACGCCTGTTCTAAAGCCACCTAAGCGTAGGCAACGCGGGTGGACCAATTAAAAGACTTAGCAAGGGTTAAGCCCATTTCATATTATAGCAGCGCTAAGCTGCACCTACGATAAACCCTCACTTTCTCACTCTCTCTTTCTCTTCCCGGTAGAGTATCATGGAAAAGCTGTCTCGGTGCGTTACAAACTATACCTGACAACACCCATGCGTTCATTGGAAATCGGTCACCGTTTAATGACACCGATGGGACTTTGAGCAAAGCTACCCCAATACTGCGCAGGGTTAATGAATAGTAAATGCGAACTGTTTGGAGTACGTATAGCAAAGGCGGTTCGGGCACATTCGTGGTGCTCTCTTCATAAAGCCACTCTATATATTCCATCCGGTCGTGAATATGCTTCATCGAAATACATGTATGTACTTGGCGAAGGGGCACATAGGTCCACGCTAGTAAACAGCCATTACAGAGTAACTCACTCAATATTGCAGTTTACCGAGTACCTTTACACACCCCTCCTAACGTCCTAACCGCTTCCGCCCCCCCATCCCCCGTCCCACGTGTTCCGATACGTACATTAGTTTCTAATAATACCCACCTGGATTACCGTTCCAACATTTCGACACTACCGCACTAACCATTTAATAAAATATTGAAAAACGTCGAATTGGAAAGAATACAAACAAGTTGGGAAGCTTTAAAATATTGAATAAAATTGGAAAAATCTGGTCGATTGAATACAATAGCGGCTTCTATAGCATCGAACAATGGTCAACTATCGAATGACATCAGTGATTGTACAAGTCTTTCAAGAATGCAAATATTGAGTTGGCCATGGAATACTGTTTTTGATGATAGTTTTTGGTAAACGTGAACCTTTGGAAACCAGTTATGTATTAGAAACACTTGAGGACGCTTCTAGAAAATTGCACGGAGTTAGCTGGAAGACTGATACTTGGTCGCATCGCGAGTCCTCAAAGTGAGATTGGAAGAAACACGCTGAAAGTGTCTGGTATCCCCGCAGTGGAAAGTTCGCCGATATTTTCTGGCCGATTACACGTTAGCTCGAAGCGTGCAAAAGTGAGTGAAGCTCGCGTAAAAGTGAACATGTTCTCGAAGGTAAGCGCGAGATCGTAGAGATCTCCCTTTGCAGTTTCGAGGGTGCGCAGACGACTCGCAAATTTCGAGTGGAAGCTTCAGCCCTGTTATTATGAAGTTCGAGGGAAGTGTCTGGAAAGGGAGCCGAGTTATCGTCGGCTGCGTTACAAAGCACAAAGCTAACCGAGTTCGCTCGCCTAAGCGCAATTCTACGCGGTATATCTCCTTCGAAATGGGGGAAACTCCACCGATCTACTCCCTGTATCGTGCACGCTCGACTAACGAAATGCAGTGCCACCGGTCCATAACAGATCAATCGTGCGTGCCGCGCAAATGGGGGAGCTGCTCATCTGCGATTCGCTCTGCAACTGGATGAAGCGTAAGCCGGAGAAATGTGGCGAGTCGAAGTTTGTTGTTACGTGGAACTGGCTGGGATGATCCACCCGATGAATAATCTATAGTCAAGCTGCATTCACCACTGCTGAAAGTTATCGAGATCTCGGCAGAGAGCAATGCGGAATAAATCATAGTAATTGCTGGACCAGGATATCGAACGAAGAGCGCGTTCTAATGGGCCGAATGTTCAACAATGCGGCCACGCAGCGCGGCGGCATTGTCGATTTCGCGCAAATATCGAAAAACGCTTTGCCTCCCGAATGTGCCTGTGGTACAAGCGTGTGCCACTGGTCGTGCTGGGCACTCTTCTTCAAGCAGCAACTGCAAAATTTTCACGATCGCCCGTGCGTCAAATCTCTCCCTCCCATTATGTGGCGATGCTCGACGAGAACAAAGTCAATAGATCCAGCCAAGAGTGGCGAGAGTAATCGCTGGAGTAGTGAAAAAAAAAGAGCAGCGATAAATCATCGGTACACTCGGGCTTCGATAGTCAGCAATGTGTTTCGAGAGAGCTTTTCCCTTTTATTTCAACCAATTCCAGCTGGTAATCGCGCTTAATACTTGGAGACAAAAATGGAGAAATAAAAAGCGAACAGTTACCGAATTGTTGGCTGACTATTTTATGCAAAAACTGGTGCTTTAATTAAATATCCATTGACCTCGTAGTTGGAGGATCGATGGGAGGATGCTGGCCCGAAAACTTTGGTTCCCACACCTCAACGCGTCAGCGTTAGGGAAAAAAAGGAATGGCGAAAAAGTTGGCAGGAAAGCTAGCGCGCGCATTTAATAACGGGAGTGCGTTCGCCTCTCTATCAGACTTAACCAAGAGACCCATCTCGATGTGAGTAACACACTCACGGTAAACTCGTTCATTTACTCTTGGAATCGTAGAAGAAATCTGGCAAGCATACTTCGCAGAAACGAAGCGAAGAAGAGTATGCGACGAAAATTGAAGCAATATCGTTGATGAACATCAAGATCAGTAATCGTCTGATTACAGGGACGCTGTTCTCGAGAGAGAGACGGTCGAAATCATTGGAGAAGCTGTCAGTCGAAATTCCCAATCAAGAAGCTAAAAAGGTAAAGAGGGTTCCTGACTTGTCCTAATCGAATTATAGGAAGTTAGAGGGCTTCCCTTAAACTCGAACGAAAAATGGGAGGGCGCGATAAAAATCTTTATTTCACGCGCTTTGCTCTGCAGACACTCGAAAAGAGTGCGCTGTGCTCTGTCAAGGGCTCTCTCGTTTTCCATAGGCTACGGCCTTGCCTTCTCCCTCTCGCCATTTCCGCAGACTCCTCTTTCTTAGCTTGCTCGACTCTTTGCCCTGGCTTTCTCCGTGCCAGCCAGCCACTCACCCTCCTCGCCACCCCGGAGCTCATCGAGCCAGCTCAGACGCGCGTTTTCCTTATAATATCATAACGAGGACCGTGGACCTTCCTTGACGTCTTCCACCCCTTCCACGACCACTCTCCTTCACTTTCACGCTCTCCTTCCAGCTTTCGCGCTGAGAGGTCTGCAAAGTTTCTCGGCGCCTTTCTTTTAAAAGCTTTAACGAGCCCCTGCCACGCAAGACAGAGAAAGAGAGAGGGAGAGTAAGCTCCACGCTTTTTTTTCACCATCTGCAGAAGCTCCAAACGCTATTATCTGAGCGCGCGAACGAGCAGCTGTCGGCAACACGACGGCAACGTGCCGTGCGATGGGAACCGAATTACATCACGGAAGCGTCGGATTACTTTATCAATCATTAAAGCGAGAGCAGCAGTTTCACGATCGTCATAAGATGAAAGATTGCACTCTTCCAAGGAGGGAGTTTTAAGGTCAACCGACTATTAAAACGCTCCAATAATTGGCGAACGTTCAAAGAAGCACTCCTCTCAAGAAGTGCCATGTGTAACCAGGAAGAAGCGATGCAAAAAGGGAATGCGGCGTATCTGCATCTGCTCGCGATGCACTTAAACCCGCCGGAGATTACGTGGCCGGGCAATTTCGCATGTAAGCTAACCCTCCGAGCAAAAAGTACCCGTCTCATCTTGTGAACCGGTACCACCCCGAATGACCGAAGCAATTGTCCCGCATCACGAACTTCGCAAATCTTTAACTTATATCTAAGAAGAGCGAAAGCAAAGACGCAAATAAAGATATTTAAATCTTTTTCGATTTCAGAATTTTATCCGAAGAATGCAAAGATGTACATACAGCTGGAGTATAAAGACGTCTAGAACGAGGAAGGAAAAACGAGGAGAGCAAACGAAGTGGCGCAGCTCCCGGCAGATAGACTCGGCGAATGGCCTCGGGATTGCGATCGAGCAGCGAAGAATGATATTAAATTTGCCGGGGCTGCACGCCATTCAATGAACTCGAACGACCTCTTGGCACGTGTGTGTATTCACCTCGGTACAGGTAAATATGTAAAGTGTGCACCACGTTTCACCCGGCCACCCTTCGATCTCCTTCTTCCTCCGCAGTGCGAGCATATTTTTCCTCAGAAACGTGACGGGCTTACGAGATCCTATCTCCGGTGGAGTACCGGCGCTCGATGTATTTTAATGTTTCATTAGATCGCCGGTGGAAATGCTCCAGCGAAATTGCGAGATTCTCTGAGCCGATTTAACGGTATGAAAGACAGTCGGGCGATGATCCATCACAGTTGGGGGAGGACGGAAACGGGCAGGCTTTGAACGGACCCGATTAAAAGTCTCTTCACGCGCTTCGCTTAAGTACTGATTGATGCTGGATAGCTGCTCGGTAAAATCGATAACGTAATAAGCTAGAAGGTGATGCTGAGCTACGATTTTCATGGAGAATCATGCTATAGGAATATCAGCCATTTCATATATATATATTCGATGGAAGAGCTCAACACGAGCACGAATGCCGCGATCCAGAAGGCTTATAAGTGAAACTGTTACAACGCGATTACTGGCGTGTACTCGTTGAACTGTGAGAGAGGATATCCCACAGGGCTCTGGGATTCAGTGACCAACAGACCCAGAGTCTCGACGGAGATCGCGGTCGCGTGTCTTAAGTCCGCGCAAGGATTAGCGGGGCTTCCGGGAGAGCCAGCCAGTTGGGAGCCATCGAGTGCGATATGCCACCGGGAAGTGATTGGAACGCGTACAAGTTCCATCTTGTTAACGTAATCGTCACGATAGGATGGACGCCTTCCTTTTTCGGCAGTAGCTGATAGATGAAGATCCTAGCGGCTAAAGTCTGCCGGAGAACGGATCTAGGCTGCGCGGCATAGGGAAATCGATTTCTCTCAGCCGACAAGCAGCGAAGAGTGCAAACGGGATTGATCATATGCTTGAATCTCCGCACGAGGAAGGCAGACGAGCCGAATCCATAAAAGTTCAGCCGGTGAAAAGCGACGTCGGGACGGCCGTAAAACTAACGTCAATGTTACAATGCCCTGCGAGCGACAAAGCCCTATTCCCTTCTTTTATGGGATCTCATCAGGCTCGTGATCGCCAAGGATGACGAGAGGGGGGGAGGGGACACGCGAGGGAGGAGGGGAGGGGAGGGAGAAGATTGTTGGACGATGGGGAGCTTCGGAAAATTACGTCGGCCCTTCCGCCGTACGTTAACCTTCCAATCCTCTTGGAAATCATTAATAAAATCGACATAGTTCCCAGGCGCACACGAGCGCTGAGAAAGAACGACCAATAAAAATCAGCCGTATTCCGAGTACAGCTACAGCGATCCACTATCAGGGATTTATTTTCCGTTTACTACGAATACCATGGGCCGCGAGAACGGCAAAATACTTTTTAATAATCTCAAAGTAAACCGACTCCTTTTTTTTGGGTGTGGCAATATCGAATGCGGTAGCTCTTTCGATTTAGACGAAAGCGAATATACAAATGCATATACGATTAATCGATGACGAGGGTTCGCTTTGAGTGTAAAAGGAAGAAGAGGTGAGTGGTGCGCACTCAATTAGCATGGAAGAACACATTGGTAAACAGTAGTTGAAGTTAAGCAAACAGCAACTCCTCTCGTTCAATGTTTCGCCACGAGGTGTTTTCCTTTTACAGCTATTAGTACTTACTAGCTGCTAGTGGGGATCAGGAGTGACGGAAGATTGCTTGTAGAGGTGTAAGGTGGCCGTGGCTGCCAGTCTGCCTTTATGAATGAACGCAGGCAGTAAGCGACCAGGCTTATCCGTGAAAGCAGACGGTCACGCAAGCCTCAGACACTTTATGAATACTGCCAGCTCTTATCGGGCAATCCTAATGAGTTCCCGCCTCCGATAAAACGTACCATTCGACCGCCCAAAGACACTTTTACAGTACGACGACTCACGCCTACATTCTCTTAACGAACACTCGATTAAATGTTCCAGCCTCATAACGGTTGAGAACGAGCGGAAAATTGAGTGGGACGAATGTTGTCGAATGTTCTCCTGATATTAAATGCAAATAACCAGGAATTCCGTCGACGCGAAATTAATTTTTCCACATCCAAACAAAAGTTAAATCAGAATTAAAATTGCTAATAATGGCTTAATAACTTGGGATCGGCAAAGTGATTTAACAAGTTAAACTACTACTGGTTTGTTTCGGTGTAAGCTCGCGTTCCACGCGGGCGCATTTCGTGCGTGACGCAGAGATAACGGCGTAAACCCGGGAATGATAATCGCAGTAATGGTTACTAAATGTTAAATGAACTAATTATTATTACGCCTCCCATATGTCGTGATTCGCAAATGGTCGACTGGCAGTGGTCGTTGCCAGTGTCGGGCAAATTATAATTCCAGCGACGAAATTTACTTCCACCGTTGAGCAGCGCCGCCCTCCTACACACATACTCATACATCCTGCCAGACAAATGGGATGGAAAATATTCGAGCGCATTATTAATTGCGCCCGCCAACAAAACACTGACAATAAAATCAATCCGTGATAATTGGTTGTACTGTGATAACGTGGGCACATTGCGAAAGGTGCACCAACCATTGTCCCGCAAACATTTTGTCTTGCGTCATCGTATTATTCCCCGAGCCTCGATATTTTCTCTCTAATCATTCAATCCAATGGTACTCTTGCTTGCCATTTTTCCCAATTGCAATTTATGCCGAAATGCATTTATGGAATATACTGAACGAATAAGTGAGAGCAAATGATCATAAAAACGGGCGTGCAATCCTAATATAGAAAGCAAAAACCAATTATGTTTTACAGGCTGTGCTAGATTCTAGTAGGAAAAAAAGAGCCACTTTCCTTCCTAGTGAAGAAGCTATACCAACTCAAGGAAATCACAGCGGGGAGGACGAAACACGGCCGGAGTTGATAAGGTCGACTGGCATACATCATGCGAGGACACGTGTTGACAAACCAAACACTTGAACAGTGGCCTCGGTGAGGCAGAGATAGGGGATGTTCGAGAGACGACAAGTCCGCAAGAAAAGACAGGCCTGGCGAAGAAGAATGAGGAGGAGTTCTGTAGTTCGATCGTCGATGCTCGACATGATCAATTGCTCGCCTCACTAGCAAGTAGAAAACGTGATCTACGAACAATATTACGTTCTGCCAGCATTCCTTAGTTTCAACTTCCATACTTTCTCTCTCTCTCTCTTGCGCTTTCGCTTTATGGTGTGCACACTACTACTATACGAAAGAGTTTCTCGCCCGCTCGAAATGAAATCCTTATGAGAAATCACCGTGATACTTAAAGCGGAGAACAACTGGAACACAATATGTTTGCTCTAACTTTTTATCTTAATGGGTGTATCGTAAGATCGTATAAGACTTTTGGAAAATGTTCATTTATCGACTATGGTTTGTTAGTTTCTAAATGAAAACAGGAATATTTGGTTATTGGGAAGTCAGTGGAATTGAGTGCCGAAGAGGGAGATGTTTGACTTCATAGGGTTAGGATGCTAAGGTTCCGTCGAGTGACAGGAGTTTCCTTCGATCGGACGGGTGGCCTCCGACAGCCCGGAATCAGACAGGACTGTCACTCGATTATGCATTCAACGTCTCGTCACCGGTAGCCAAGCTGACAATGTTCGATCCCGCCCACGGGGCCATACCCGTCAGCGTGCATGCGCTTGCATCATACACGCCTATAATCGTTTATGCATCCGACGGAGCAAGCGGTGAAGGGGGTGGGATATGCACGGACCATCGGATTATTAGTCATATTAGGGCCGATAGGATCGCGCATAATGTAATAACTTATGCCACGCGCTACACCTAAATGTCAAAGTGGCAAAAACTATTTCATTGAGATTTATTGTATTAAAAAAGAAAGGAAATGAAAGGAGAAAATGATGGTGATTCAAGTAGTATAAGGTGACAGGCGAGTAAAGAAAGGAAGTACCTAAGGAAAACTCTTACTATTCGTTGAGTGAAACTAGAAGCAAGAGAGCCACGGTCCATCTGCAGGGAAGGGTCGAAAGCATGACGAGTTTTAAATTTCCCTTGTCGTTCCGCGGTTTGGTATCAGGTGGAGGGTCATAATGTCGGCAAAAATCCAATATCGCATTCAATAAGCCAGGGCGTGGGTGCGCGCGAGAGACAGGGTGAGAGTGAGAAGGAGAGGGCGGCACTCGTTTCCGACTAGCTCCCTTAGGAAACTCTGCTACTTCCTGTTCGATCGCCCGATATCACCCTCCAGCCCCTGCGCCCCCTGATGACTCCCCCGTCTTGCCTGGACTTTTTCTGCTCTTTATTGACCTCGATCTGACGGGCCATCCTCTCGATCGAGGCTGTCGCTCCATCATTGAGCGAGCTCGCTTTGATAGAACAGCCTGGCCCGGACCTCGGATTATACCACACGCTATATATGTACATACCGATTGCCGAGAAATTCACCGCGAAACTTTCAGTAACGAGGGGCTGGCGGAGTGGTGAAGTGTCGGCCTCCTGAAGAGCGAAGGGTCTCCAGTCGATTTTACGAGGCCCGTAACCTCGAGGTATTGAATAATATATCGAGAACCCGAACTCGTTCGAGGGACAAGCGAGCCCCTTCGAAAAGCCCTGCAACTTTCGACTGGAACAACCCTACCTCAGTCATTCGGAAAAAATGTGGGTCCTCGTTCATACTTCATTTAAACCACCGTAACTCTCCAACTTCAACTTCTAATTCGAGGAGAATCGAAGTTGGCAGCGGGAGCTGCAGCTAGTGAAGTTTACAGTGGTATGGAATTCGAGCTATATCTTTCCATGATTCTACATTTCGCTAACAAGAGTAAAGCGAAGTTGAACTGCGAGCGTTGGGTCAATAGGAATGCCAAGCGTTAAAGATACGATTAGGTGATTGTGTTAAACAAATCCGGTGGGTTAAATCTACTAGGATCAATCGGCCGTGAATCGAATGCACTCGTGCTTTTGGGGTTGTTCGCACTTTAACACGCATTTCACACCGACCTTTAAAGGTTCCATTCGTGATAACACGCATCCACATTCTCACACAGATAACCTGTCTTTTTGCTTTGCCCGAGCGAAATAGAGCATCCGGAGCGAAAAGCCGGCGTTAGGTGTTCTCACGTAACTGGTTAACTCCGCGGCCGGCCGCATTCGCCTCGTTAAACCATCGCAATCGGCCGCCGCCGATAGCACAATTTGCACACACGAGCGTTATGATGTTACGGTGATGTTATCTGGACCCCCGTGTACCCCCTTTAATACTGTTATCGAAACGGCCTCTCTTCGTCTATGGAAGCGACCTATACAAAAGCCACTGTGACAGGCCGACCGGTGGACAATGGACCAGGGTCAGAGAAGCGATAAAGACGAATTCACAAGGGATAACATCGAAGATACGTGAGATAGGCACCTGCCTACTCGATCAAACCGAAGTGTCACTGAAACTGTTTTGTGAAAAGTACGATTTTTCCCACTCGGTTGAGCACCACGCACGGCATCCACTTGCGGTTTGTCACGCTGTCTGCTCCCAGCATATGTATCTATGTATGTATTGTACGTACACACTTGGGGCGCGAGTCATGTGTCATCTTTGCAAGCCGAGAATTCCGCGTGCCAAGAGAGCCGAGAGAGTCAGGGAAAAATAGCAGGATAAACTTTGGCAAGGCGTGCGCGTACACCACAAAGGAGGAGGGTTGCAAAGTGTTTCTCATGTGCGTTGGAAAATTAAAGGGCTTTGAAAATTTAGGGTCCTCCCAAAGCTTTATCAAGAGAAAGGAGAGTCCAGCCTTAAGTGAACCCTTCCCCCGAGCGTCTGTGGTATTTCTGCTCTATACTGGAAATTGGCTGGCCGCAAAGGATCCTTAAGAGGACACGGTGATATTAATGTAAACATTTTACCCCAACTCTATTGGCAGCTGGATTACGTGAAATTCGGTGATGGAAGCTTCGCTCTTTCTAGGTCGATTCCTATCTGATAACTCCAAGTTTTCGATCTGTTTGCTGGGCCGAACATACTTCGCGAAGTGTGTCGGCAAGCCGATTGGAAGCTTCGATGAATGGAGCTTCATCAAACTAGACATTAATACCCCGGGGATTGTAGAATCTGATGGATAATCCATATTGGCGGCCAGTCAAACACGGTGCGCGCCAGTAATATTCCTAAATACAAGCGATCCCGGGAATTATCGAATAATAGCTCGCCCCGCGATTTTATCGTTCGGCCATTAGTAATAGTAATACGTGTTCTGGCAATTCGGCAGAGTGGTTGGCCCGCTTATTGACACATAGATCGTCGGCGTGTATTCACACAGTCGGCCGGATTACTTTTGTGGCTTGCCATTACCAGCAGCAGCAGCAGCAGCAGCTTCGCCAGGTAATCCCGTTAATTTCGCCGGACTGCTACGAATCCCGGCGAGAATCAAGCCGGATACGAATGCAGATATTCTCATCGTCGAGCGAGCTTAAAAAATTCGAAATAATTTGCTACCTTCCGTGTATTGCACTTGTCTGTATTAGAGAAAGAGAAGCGACTAGTTCGTCGGAGGTATATGTATACGGAAAAGCCTTGCTGCTATACCGGGGTGCATTTTTACTCGGAGAGATCGGCGGGCAAAGTTCAAAAGGAGAAGGAAAGAAGGAGAATCGGAGAAGATACAAGCTGTGTTGCAAGAAGGAAAGTCTGCCGAATGAAAGAGGAAGAGAAGAAGGCAAGGAGAAAGAAGTGGAGGTTGGATTCCAGACGGGATAAAAGAAGGAGGGGGGGTAATGGACGAGCAGGTATCGGGGTTGGTTTCGCCGAAATAAGGCGATCACTATGCATTCGGCGCCTGCACGCCATTGCACACCCCCCTGTACCTCGTGTATGCTATTCCA
Source organism: Ectemnius cavifrons (assembly GCA_964023945.1). Taxonomy (NCBI): domain Eukaryota; kingdom Metazoa; phylum Arthropoda; class Insecta; order Hymenoptera; family Crabronidae; genus Ectemnius; species Ectemnius cavifrons. Next base: position 9,043,690 of record OZ030378.1, read on the forward strand.
CTTGCTTTCGAAGCACCGACGCTCCACCCCCTACCCTTCCCAGGAGTGTAGCCAGCAATAAAAGAATCCATCCTAGCAGCGTATACCGAGATTTCTCTTTATTTCGACATCAGCGATCGCGCCCCTGAGGAAGCCCGCCAAACCATCGGTGAAATGGCGCTTACAGATGCTGCAACTATTCTACCCACCAATCTTCTACGAAACACTTGTCCCAATACAAAACTTTATCTCGACCAGTACTGATTGGCCAATTGAAAGATCTCTTCAAAGGATTCCATTGTCCCAGAGGATATTTCGAAATCAGTCGGTGAGATTTTAGGCCCAGTGATTATCGATGCGGCTCTGTCATGTGGACGTGGTGGAATCAATTAAGAGGAGAGCGAGTCCGCGAATCGACGTGGACAGTGCAGAAAGATCGATTATACAGAACGGGCAGAGGGTGCCGTGCGATCACGTAATTAATGACTGACGGTACAACGATTAAAGCCGTTGCCGCTCGGTTACCGTGAGTTACGGACTCTCGGTGACTCGTGGAAAGTAACGACTTCGCTGGAAAATTCGATCAAAGCACCGCCTCTGTAAGATATATGAAAACCGCCAGAAATCCGTTGGGGATCGTTCATGAAAATAGTTGTTTGGCCGAGAGAAGTAAAATGTAGGGTTTCATTTGGGTTTTATTGAAATGTTAAACTATTCGAGGAAACCTGGTGTTGTAGTTCTGCTGGTGGATAGTCGCGACGTTGCTATTCAAATTCCAAGTGGAGTAACTGTCTGGTAGCCGGAGAACGCATCAGTGGTCTGATTCGATGATATGTAGGAAACGGTGCCGGCACCGATGCGAAATTACGATAATGATGCCGTAACGGTATAGCGAGCAAAGTTTCCGTTACCAGGAGAGTTGAATCTGTGGCGAGGTGGGAAAAAGGAGAAGAAGGGGAACACTTCACGGCCCGGCAGAAACGGAACTCGAGCGCGACACTTGCATTTCCGGTCGCGTCCTGGATTTACATACAATTATGGTAATATAGCATGTGTCCCTTTTCGGCTAGAGTCGACACGAGCCGCCACAGTTTTCTTTACGGTACCACTGAATAACGGTTTAATAAGCTGGCGCCGAGCTTCTTTCTGCTTCGCATAAACCCTGCCTTCTTACCCGCCTTTCTATCCTTTTCTCCCTCTAAACTACCATCATTTCATAAAGTTTCGTATAATTCGCCACTAAATCAGAGCGCGCGATAACGCCTGCTATACAAAATACAACAAGAGAAATGTGTTCAGTCAAGACACGTGTAAATTTCATATAATTACACGGTTGGCGAGAATGTTCGTGCCATTTTTATTTCTGCTACTTTAGATGATATGATATAAAAAGAATCGCAAAAACGAGAAGGATCTTTTTATGAGATATCCCTGCACAGCATAAAAAAAAAAGAGATGCGGGTGAATTTCAACGAGAGCTACGTTTGACAGAAAGAGAAAAAGTAAGAGGTTACTTTCCGCCAAGCTGTTTTCCCCGATCCAATCGGGAGGATGCACAGTCCGCGTTTCTCCACGTTCTCATTCCGCTGGGTGGCGATCGGCTCTTATTGAATTTCATGAGCCGTAGCGCTAGAACCTCCTCCGTATTACAGCTACATTAAATCTCCGCTTGTTTTCCCAATTAAGTCGGACGTCCTCGCCGCACGCTGGAAGGCCGCGCGGGAAATTCCGATTTAATTTAGAAAGTGGAAAGCTTACTCTCTTTTAATAAACGTCGGTCGCCCAGTGAATTTCCCTGACGTCAAGTAAAGTGCATTAGCGTTTGTTAGATATTACTGACGGGCGATGACCGATTATGGCTGCATCTTGAAGGACGCATCCACCCTGCTGCTTCCGACTTGCTATTGGGGTCCCATTTAATTAAAGGGGACGTCTGAGACTTAAGCGACTTAACTGGCAAGAAAAATTCCCTTCCACCATGCACCCGCTAATTCTGGCCACTAGCCAGTTCGAAAGTAATTTTCCCCGGACGGATCTCGCATTGCTAATTCATTTCTTCGACTTCCCAAACTGGCCACCCTCTTCTCCCACGCGCTCCTGAATCACAGGACTCTTAATTAGCCGTGATGAATTATTGCGCCGTCCGTTCATGGCCGACCTATCTGCCACGTGATCGAAAGGAACTCGAGCTAAATTTAATCGAACCGCTACGGTATCTGGGTCAACGTAAGCGTGTGAGAAAACTCGAGCAATGAACTGTCAGGATCGGCGATCAGATGCATTCAATACATATTTACACATACACATATATGTGCCAGCCAATTCGTGTAAAGCAGACAATCGAGAGAAGAGGATTATTGACCGCCTTTCTTCGAGCATCTGTCGTCAATCATATCAATCTCTTCGAGTGTCTGCCGCTACTCTCTTTAGAAAACTATAATCGTCATAGATCTCCCGATATAACTAATCGCTCTGATCAATAGGAGTCAATCAATCACTTTTAACTGTTCCCGCCGGGTTTCATGTTTCCTCGCGCGACGTTGAGGTGACTGACTCGTGGAAAGGATCGCTTCCCATCCGGGAGTGGGGCGAGCGACGAAAAAGGAGAGAGAGAGGAGAAAGAAGTGTTGGAGAGTTAGCCGTCCGGTGCGGCCGTTCCACGAGTGCAAGTCGATTGGAACGAGTTTGGCCAGGTATCTAAGGTAAGTGCAAGGTAGGTGTAAGTGCAGCAGGCGCCGTGACCCTCAAGTGGGTCGTGGTCGACCCTGAACCGGAACCGAGAACGAAAGTGATCCCCGGCATTTGCAGTCTTAAGCTCTCAGCGGGCCGCCACGGTCTGCCGTTGCGCAATCATGACCGCGAAAGCACGTCGATGGAATATTCATAGCGATCTTGCTGCTCGCCAGCCGAATCAAACTGTATTCTACTGCTACTCCAGCGCGTCAAGCGAATAAGGAGGTCACTCTCGACCGACCGAGCGCGCTGATACGTGCTTCGAGTTCCTTTCTAATGCTCTCATTAGCTCTTCCAGACTTGTGATCCTGTGAAATCCATGCTATGAGATTTACACTCAATTTAACAAGTAATACTTTACATGGCACTGATCCAAGAATTATGGCTCATTTCCGAAAGTATCCATACAAGCATCTATGACAAGGTGCGCCGATACATGCTTCGCGCTCCTTTCTAATGCTATCACTTTAACTCTTCCAGACTTGTGATCCTATGAAACCCATATTGCGAGACTTTCGCACAATCTAGCGAGTAATACTTTACGCGACGGTAATCCAAGAATTATAGCACACTTCTGAAAGTGTACATGTAAGCATCAGTGACAAGGGTTGAAAAATGAGGGTTGCATTCGAATCCCACATCGACGGGTGTATCAGAGAAGGGGACAGTTGAATCCCAATACGAAATGCTTTTCAGCGGGGCTCCCTTGTGAAACGGAGAAGGATTACATCGTGCTCAGACGATGTAACAGCTCCACTCTTTTGCGACGAAGTTGAACGCCGCATTGGAGGCAGCTGCCGTGGTAGAAATCGTGGGAGACGTCTCTCGCCTTAATTACAAGCGGCCATTAAGATAGCGCTATAATTATTCGCTATTTGCATACCACGGGAGCTTGTGTGTGACTTTCGCGAATTACCATTTTGCGCCCGAGAGCTGCCAAGTCATTATGTAAGATATACTGATACCATTGGACCACCGATCAATCCAAGGCGTGAGAGGCAAGCATTTATGGGGCATAAATTAGAAATTAGGATTAATATAGGCTTCGAACAGTATAAAACTTCACGGGACGATTATAGAACTCCCAAGGAATTATAATGAGAATATATATATACATATATATACTATTTCTGCTCGTATTGAACTTCTACGGCGGGCATGTTGAACCTGCATCAATTGACGGTGTGCATCTGGGGAGGTCGCGATATATACTGAGTCGTTCGAGCGATTCTTCTGGCGCGTCGCGATGAATTTCACGGTGAATAAAGTATAGTGTGCCCCGCGGCGGTGTGCGCGCAAGGAAAGCCTGGAATAAAGAATAAAAGAGCAAAAGGCTCCGGCAAGACCCGTGGGAGAAACCGGAACAGCGAGTACTCCGGAGAACTGTATGTACTCCGCGCACGCTCGTCCCAGGAATCTGGCGGCGGCGAGTTTGGCCGCATTTCGCAGGAGAGCCGAGCGAAACGGAGCGTCCTGGAAATTGTGGCGATCCGTCATTTCGTTAAGTACAAGACCCGCAATAATGCAGGCCGCATTTCATTTAGAGACCCAAAGCCACGTAAACGTGAAAGCACCGCGTTGCGCTCCTCTTCTCGACCGAATACTGTTTACTTCCATCTCCGACGAGGAGATTGGTCCCATCTGAATTTCTTACTCGCGCACCAACAAAACCTGACTTTCCATTTCTCGATTATTCCTCAAATTAATACAATATTCGTCGAAATATTTTCTGCAGTAACTGACGCGAGACAATTTAACTATTGAAAATTGATACGTGTGCACATACGAGTATAATGAACGCCTATTGCCAATATGTTGAACAAAAGTCAAATAATACTGTGGAGAGCCTGTGAAAATCTCGGATGATAACACTATCAGTTTAAACAAGCAGCGTACGTTGCCTTTGCTCACCTGACGGATCAGCTTTCCCAAGAAAAGTGACCGGACGAGCGGAAAAGGAAACAGGAAAAACCTGGTGGAGATTGACTTGCCCGGAGTACTCTCGTTGAGGAGAGCAGGATTCCATCGGGTTCTCCGACCAAATGTTATTACATGGAATTCAGCGAGAGGGAATTGCGAGAGGGCAGTCGCTCATTGCGGTTAATCTGCCGTAAAGGATCACGTGTAAATTAATAGAAGCCTGGGCCGGTATAATTACTAATTTTGCGCTAATTAAGGGTTTAAAGACGCGCGTTTGCGATGGTGTTGAATGGTTAAAATACGTAATGCAAAAGAAGATGATTCTGCGCGGTAATTACTTTCTAATGTTTAGGCTTTACCAACACAGAGATTAGTCTCACTCCCTCTCTCTTCTTTGGATCAAATCTGTTTGCATTTTCGTGGTAGACGGTAGTACTCGCCAGCCTAGGAGGAGGCTTCGAGGTGGCTTCGGGGCTGTTTTCCACGGAGAGTTCAAAGGAGCTGCTCAAATATTTGCCGGCATTTCAGCGTCAGCAGTTGGCCGTCGCTAACATCGTGTGTTCCGAGTATTCTCGAGCAGGAGCGAATGCGTTCTGGCTGGGATTAGCGGTTCGGCGACACTGCTGTGAAAAGAGGAGAGGGTGGTGCGCAGAGTTCGAAGTGCCGGACAAGCAAATCGAGCGTGAAAGGGCACGCGGTTCAACGGCACTGGCACCGACCGTGTTATGATTCGCGGGATGTGGATGACACTTGTAAAGGGACCTTTGTGCGAGGCCTTTTTTGCATTCCATTTCAGGCGAACCTTCACACCCCCAAACTCCTCTCGAAATCAACCGCTCCAGCCGGAGAAGGGCTTTCGGCGATGAATACCCCGTTGGCCAAATGGGTCCAGTGTGCCGCACACCACACACACACACACTCCCTCTCGCTCTTCAGCCAGTCAAATGGCCTAGAAATTACTAACATTGTGAAGTTCAAAGCTGCGGGTGCCAGTTGCAAGCAAAGGACCGACACTTCTGACCCGGAGAACCTTCCATAGGGTGATGCGGACACACGTGTAGTACATTTTTCAGTGGGCAATATCGCTCTGCTACATACGAGGAATTGGTGCCACGCTTGCTCTTTTAAGCTCGAAAGCAGTTTATTTTAAAAAGGATGTCTGCTATTTCTATCCGGCGCGGATGTTTTTAATTGGACGGAACCGCGTGGAACGTGGAGGACTGGAATTAATCCGGGGAGTTCCGAGGAGGTGAAAGGAGGGTGGCGGTAAGCGTCGGTGTGTCTGTTGTGTTTGTCGAGACTGATAAACCCTCGAGATGGGTAAATACCTGGCGCTCGACGCGAAAAAAAAATACCCAAGATGTCGGAGGAATTAACGCTCGTACAATTTGCGAGATCAGAATCACGAAATAAGCCGGGCGCAGGATAGCGCGGATAAAAGGGTTTCCCATGGAAATGGCGAGGTGGATTTTGGCTGGGCGGTACGCGCGCGCACACACGCCTACGGGCCGCTGCATCGGCATAACACAAAAGGCGGCCGCTATAAATCTCCTCGCTTACGAGGGGAGTTAAAAATTAACCCGCTTCGTGCTGGCTACTCCGCCCATCGCACCTACACACACTGACCGCGCTGTTATTTATCATGATCCATGCTTTATTGTCCGAAAGAAATAACCGGCAAAGCAACAAAACGCATACGACGGTGATAAGCTTCCGTTTGAAAATGATTGCGTTATTTCATCATAACTGTCTAAAGTGCGCAACACTTGGTACTGTATTTGACTCGAAAAGCAGGAATGTACCTGGAGGGAAGCGATATTGCAACTTTTTGAGTGCCGAGAATATTTGGATTCAGGGGTTGCTGTGACGAGGGTGGAGGGGTTGTTTAATCGTAATTAGCGCTGGCGTCCAAAAGCCACCGCCGCCAGCGAAGGCGAGGAAATAAAATTAAAGCGGATAAATACTGCAGACTGCGGTATTCGGCTCATTTCCAGGGGTGGTTGCACATCCCTTGCTGCTCCTCTGTATCCTGTACTACCTCTCCTAACCACACACACCATCCTTCCTTCCTCCTTCCGCTCTCTATTCGCCCTCCACCCTATTTCTCCGTCTCCTTGCCACGATTTCCGCCCTCGACTCTACCCTCCCGTACTTTCCCGAGAACCCTGTGCACAATAGCCGAAAACCCGGCGCACATCTCGCCCAGCAGCAAACAACCCCCGACAGAGAAAACAGGCACAGGGGGATTCCGAGCAAGGCCAAGAGCCAAGAGAAACTAGCCTATAGGAAGGGCACTCTCAACAAAATTGAAATTACCAGCACGAATATCAAAGGTGGCATTTCCAAATGGAACGAATCTAGAAGCGTTGCCAGTGGAATACAGATGACTAAATCGACTAAATCGCCGACCTGTTTACACCCAGGCAAGTACGCCGGCTATAATGCAATTGGAATCTGGAGCACCGGGAGGCCAACAACACCGGGAAAACACGGGGCGAACAATAGTGGTTGAAGTTGCCGGACCAATTAGGTAGAGACAGTGTACCATAGAATGCTACCCCATGAAATCGAGTAGTAGCAACTACTGTTACTTGAAAGCGAATTATAGTCAGTGCTAAGTATATTAGGAAGCCATTGTCGAGTATAGTCAACTAAGATACTGTAACCAGCTGCTTGCAAGGGCGCGTCATTCTTAAATGATCAAAAGGCTAGTTAGTTAGATAGTTAGCCGCGCACGATCGATTGCTAGTCGCCCCTATGAACTATCGTGAAAGTAACCAACACTATCATACGTTGCGGATAATCAGGGGATAATTGCAGGCGGCGCCCTGATAAATGAGCTGATCCGAGACAAAGTGGACCCGAAGTATGTCGGCGAAGCCCCCGATCCGGCAAGTAAAGTGACCAGATAATTAGGTGGAACAGGGCCGAGCAAAATTCACGGGCAATTTCGCCAATGAAAGCGGATTAAAGCTACAACTATTCTACCCCTCGGCCGTCCCCCCTCCACCCTTCCGGACACCCTCACCAAGCTGGCTGCCAACAATCCCGAAGCAGTTGCCGGAATTAAAGTGAGAAATTCCAAAGCACTCGCGAGTTCACTCTTCCACTTGCTGGTGCTTCCAATCGTACTTGGAATACGCAGAGCACTGTAATTACTTATCTCTTTGTCGTCTCATCATTTGTTCCGCTGGCGGGACTTCGCTGTGAAGTTTTCCTTCAAAAATACTCCCGTTCAATTTCCTGGGAATGCGGAGAATACCGTCGCGCTTTCATCCGAGCTACTTGCTATCGAGTAAATTAACACAACGAAGTCGCCCCGCGCGTCCACTTATTCCCGAGTACGGATTGAAGGGTTTCGATTCGTATGATTTTTCAAAAGCTGCGCCGGTTTTATTGACATTGGTGAAGAAGGTGCAAGAAGACGAAGAGGAAGAAGAAGAACAAGAAGAAGAAGAAGAAGGAGAAGGAGAAGGGGGAGACATGAAATTCAAAGGGTGGGCTGAGTGTCGCGTGCTCGACTGGAGAGAAGAACTGCACCTTGCAAAGGGTTGCCAGCACTCAAGAGGCAGTCCTGAGAGACAAGAGGGAAAAACCTGCTTTTTCTCTCCTCGTTCCCGAAGCTCCGAAGCAAGCCCGTGGCCGTGTTACAATTTCTCGGGACTCTCGTATCCAGAATTTTTCAAACTCCCGAGAATCGCAAAACTAAACACCCATGGGATAGACAGAGTGGGGGAAAAAAGCGAACCTTTTATGCTAATTCACTCTCACTTATAACTTTACAATTCCAATCAGGTTTTTTAACTAACAGCTATACTTAATCGTACTCAACCATTATCTGCGATGCAACTCTTTTATTCCAGTATCAGTGTGGAACGACTGACACTGTGTTTCGAATGGAATAAACAGACATCGTTTACAGTACTTTTCTTACGGTTGGCTCGATGACTAACGCTGAGAACAAGCGTGGACTTTTATGTTTAGATTCTACTTCTGGTGAGCTCGCTACTCAGTACACATTGTAGAAGGCGACGAGATTCCAACCCCGTTCCCGGGACAACCTTTTCCCAACGACCTTGATTATCCTCGAAAGCGGTCGCGAGCTTTGAATCCAGGTCAATCGGTCATACAATCCCGCTGCTCTCCTCTTTCATTCTCATTTCTGAAACAGTGGCACCGACACGTTGAAGTCTCCCCTGTAGCTGAGGTTATTCATACGGTGGCAATTGTTAAATGGAAGAGTAAGAAATGTCCTATCAGAAATCAATCGATCGATTGTAGATTGGCCTATCGACAGATATCTGCCTTGAGGAAAACAAGAGTGTAGTATGATATAAGTGAATGTATTACTATCTATTGATTCGTAAAATCGATGCTTCACTGCGAATGAGTGAAAGTAATTAAAGTGATTAGTATCGGATGTATTAATATTAATTTAATAAACTCTCGGTTTAACCCGCGCGTTTGTAACCAACGGGAAACATATGAAGACACGAAAGAGCGCGTGTCAAAGAGAAACAAGCAGGACTTTGTTCTATCCGAGCAATGTTCCAGCAACATGCGAGTGGTGGTTGCTTTTTTCCTGAGCTCTCCTGTACTTCAAACCCAGTGTACCATTGTTTTTCTAGCCGGCTGCATTTTTCCCCTGCGTGATCCCTCGCTGGACCATTTGGTCGTGTGTGTGTGTGTGTGTGTGTGTGTGCGTATGGAAAATCAAGCGAGCAAAGGTCGGTGATAACATTGGGATGTATAGCAGAGCGACGGGCAGAAAGTTCTCGGTGGTTGGAACTCAGCAAACTTGAGCGAACGCAACTGCGAGAGATCACTGTTCTCCCGTGAAACGCAGCCCTGTGCAACCACTTACCCGGAAATATTTTGCTATTTGCACACGCGACTGTAAAGGGGAATCATAACATAGAACATGCTCTAGAGTGATGCTTGCCAAATGGTCACTGGTAAAAAAAAAATCAAAACCAATCGCTGCGGCATTTCAATATTGGATGCGCACCAGAGGATACAAATCTTTTGCCATTGCCGCTCGCTCCTCCTAACACATTCCACTCTCTGTATTTGTGCCGAAAAAGTTACAACTTCCCAAACAATCTGAATACATTCAACAGCAGCGGTGGCACGGTTGGATGCTCGGTTTTGGTATTGTACGAACTAGTTCGAAGGTAGGGAAGGAACGTATACATGAGAGGTCTACACGATGTCGAGGCTTCGGGTCGGCACATTGCGGGTTCGTAGTCTCGGCATGCATATGCAGATTTGCGGGGCGTCGAGGGCTACCGCCTTGTTAGGAGGTCGGGCCAAAGGCTCCGATCCCTCGCATCCATAAGTCTCGCTTATAGACAACATTAACTAAATATTTGTCAAGAGCATCCGGTACTCGAAACGCCACGCGAAGATGGTGGGATTAACCTTAAGAAGCACTTCAATGTCGAAGTCGAACCACGTTGTTCGACACTGGCTTATAAACACATGAGGCATTGCAACTTCCGTTCTCCCAAGGAACTCGAAAGTGTATACATTCTCCAGAGGTGCACGGGAGTCTATTGACTCTGAATTTTCAAAGGGGCTAATGGTAGATCGGGCTGCAACGGTCGTGCAAGTGGTGCGGGAACCGGGTCAGTAGAATGGGACGATGCCCATTCAGACCACAGCTTCTCTACTCATCAATCCCATTTCCTGAACACCTGATCGCATCGAGTTCTTCCACCTTCTCTCAGAATTGTCTTGAGCAAGAACGCGTGTAACTGAGTACAGTTATCGGACGTGCAATCCGATGAAAGGATTGAAACCGGTTTTGACCCGACTTTGCTCTCTTTCTTCGCTCACAGGACACCTTTGCCGATGCACTTCGGACTTTACATCGCCATTTCAGCATTGGAATGCACGGTGAAATCACTTTATTCTTGTTCGACTATTTTTCACAACGTGAATTCCCGATCAATGATGGAGTATTCGTGAGTGGTAATGCAATATGTTAAGTAATATTGAGCTGTGCCGAAGAAGCACGCCCGAGGGGAGATTTCGATAGGACTGCGAGTTCGCGTCCACGGGTATTGAAAGCCGATTACTCCTATTGTGTGTGTGTCCATGCCGCTCCTTCCAAAGAAATACCTTGGGTCCCTGTCCCCCGGACAACAACGCGCCGACCGCTGCGGATTTTTAACCGTCGGATAAAATCGATAGACGGAAATTAAAGTCTGCGCGGGACAACCTAGTAAAAAGGATGTGCAAGGCCCTCTTCTCATACGTTGCTCATCTGCCGATAGAAAATTTGTCGCTTATTGAACACTCTTCTTGTGGCCGATGTCTCTTTCCAAGCCAGGCTAAATCCACGTTCCCGATAAATTGCTTTACTACTCGCTGAAGGTGGCATCTCAGGATTAATTTTATCACCAATCTATCGGCACCGAAAAACGATTGAAACTGAAAGGTTACATGTAACACGAATGCTTTTATCACTGTCCAACGATGATCTTTCCTATACAAACAAATCCACGATTACTGGAGTGACGTCCAACATTCTCGCAGCTACCCTGTCTTTATCTTTCTTACGATATTATCGTTTAAAGTGTCTACACATGTTATTGGGACAGACAAAATCGACTATGGAGAGTACAGGAATATACGACATGGAAGAGTGGAGGAACCGACGGAAAAATATTTGTTTACGAAAGGCGTACCGGAACTCGTAATTCTCCATGCGAGAGGAAGTGCAAGAGGATGAATAAGCGCGCACAGGTTGGTCGCACTGTTTTTCGTGCGATTCTGGGTCAGGGAGACAAGGTCGTTGAGAATAGTGGTAGGCCACTCGGTCTACTAGATGTCGAGGACTACCCCATCGAGCTGTCACGCGTATTTTACCAGTATTTATACACCGGTAATGACACTCCCCACTGAAATACCGCGACGTTGGCAATACGTGCTCTTCTAGTTCGTCCGACTCTCGAGGGTCCGACAATATTTACAGGGTTACCCGGCTGCTTCCCCTCGACGAATTTATTTCCTCTGCAGAGAGTACATCGGCGACGAGCGAATCCACTCGGTATCCGACCAACTGTCGTGCATCGATCACGTTTCCTCCCCGCGTAACATTCGCAGGAATATGCGGGATTTTTGTAGGCAGGCGCGAGTACACGCTATTCCTGAGGACTTCCGAGGAACTTCCTTGGAGGACCCACTACTTCAGAGCACTCCATTACTCGTTCAGGTTGAATAATTCTCGGCTAGATTTCCTCCAATGCGGTAGAAAATGATTGTCCCCCGCTAACGAAGACAGTATATCGCGCAGCTGAGCAGGTACAGCTCATCTATCGCGGTGGCATAAAAAAGCGATTTGCATTTAACGAGATCAGCGGACAAGGAAGCTCGTTATCGCAGAGAAACGTGCACGAAATGAGCTATTCTACAGTGTTATTGGTGGATATCCCGGCGTCCGACGTTCCTCAGGATAAGCGATCATTTCGTTAACCCCCGCCCCGATAAAGAGCAATCCGCACTGACCCAATTGCCGCGCACTTTCACATTTAATATCGACGCGCTCGAGAAGTGAGGCTGCTGCTGCTGCTGCTGCTCAGCTTTATGAGCTCGCTTTAATAACGCTTACTTTCTCAACATGTAATAGAACCCATCGTACAGAGCGAGCAGAGGATCATCAAAAGTGTCGATCACGACCGCGATGAACCTCGACTTTCGAAATACCACTGTTCACTCTCGTCGAGCTTCAATCTATCATTAAGAATAGATACCACCATGCGATATTAAGGAAATGGTAAGTGAATGGAGATTTTAAAAGAAGAATGGCAGAACACCTTTCGATGCATCGCGCGATGATCGGACACGAATGTCGAATGATATAATAGTTTCAGCCGCGAAAGCTATAACACTTCGATGGCATGATTTTGTGCTTTAATGCTTACGATCGCATCTCGCAGCAGATTTGTGTGATTAGTCTGCTCCATTAGTGATACGAGAATTAAATATTGCGTACGAATGACAGAGAATCGCTCGAGAGAGTGAGATACAGAAATTGCAAATTCAGGCCCTCGGAGATGGACTATTCTGGAAAAAGAAGCGTAGAGAGTGACGCTCAAGTTTGGGGAAAAAGATCGTGGTGCACTCTCCTCGTGAAAAGCTGGTGTTTTAGTGCTGGGTCTCGTAAAACTACGATCGTAAAGAAAACAGGCCTTGACTCTGGACTTCTGCTTGCTTCTCCTGGAATGTTGTTACCAGCCGACCGCTGTAATGTCAAGGCAAAGGAATTACCGTGAATTTACGTGAGAAATAAACATCGACCAAGACTGGCTCACGTACGAGTATGTACCACACACGTATGTGGCGAGGGAGCACGGAAAGGACCAACGAAAATCTTACAATTGAAAGTGCGCGCGTAGTAGAAATGATGTCGGAGCGAGGTTAGTAATTCTGAACTCTATTTACCGGGGCTAACGTTTCTCAAGGGGGAATAGGAAAAGGGGGTGGGTAAAATGGATTGGCGATATACCGTGCGTTAGATTGGCTTCAATCGTGGCGATCCGTCTAAGTCAGACTATATTCGGCTGAAGCCGGCGAGACGCTAAGCTACGATTCACCTATATTTACAGACAACATAGCTACGCACCGAGATTTACGAATAATCGAGCTTCCCGAGTGGGATTACACATCGCTGCTGCTGAATATTTTGTAACCCCGATACTTCGATGTCGAAAATATCGATGAAAAAAGACTCTGAACTACTTTCATTTAATCATGGAGAGAACAGTATTATCGTTTGGAAATGCGGCTAGTAGAGAAGCGTAGATAAGATTAAGCAGCGGAATCTAAAAGATAAACGAGCCAAAAGAAGGTGGCACGATTTTTACGAGCCTGCGCCGACCGCACGTGGAGGCCAGCCGCCAAATCCCATGGCAAAAATAAGTTCGCTCGTGTTCGGCGAATACCACGGGAGCCGAACACTAACTGAGAACTCTGGTCGGAAAGAATATAAAACAGGCACACTTAATACTGTCGTAGTATATGTGATACGATACTCGACACCACTGAATTTGCCAAGAATGCAAGCAATAATACTGAAACTATTGAATTAGCATACATTCCAAGAAGTTAGAAAAACTTCAAATAATCTCGGACTTAAGGATTTCTTGAACTATTTCCAACTTTCTTGAATTCTTTATAACTTGAGTTTTTCAATATTATATTAGCCAAGAAATTCGTACAGTTTCGTTAAAAGACACCTATAACGGAAACTCGCGATAACTTTCTGGCGAATGCAACAAATGGCAAATGAAAGATTAGTATTATATTCTCTTCTTCTCATGAGCCAATACTCGAGTCCAGACTTCCTCGAACTCCAGTAACTCTTCATTTCTTCTACTCCGCAGTCCTTCAACTTCACCGAATCTCGCTGTGCTCGAATAAAAGTTAATATCGAAATAATAGGCCGGCCAAAAACCAGCGCGCACTGCAGTGGTGTGATGCACGCAGAATGCGCCGGTAGCGGCAGAGCACATAACCGGGGAGCGAAATTAGAAAGGCAATTCAGTAATTCAAGTGAAGTTCAAGGCGGCTTACCGCCCGGAGGCAAGCGGTACCGCGATAATGGTTAGAGACACACATAGATCCGTAGGCATTTGTGTGAGAATGGTGTACCGCGCGGGTGTGCACGCGATATTAATAACGAGGCGTCTGCCTGCATATACCGATAAATATACTCGAGAATTACTCGCCAACTCATCCTCTTAACAAAGTTTATTGTAAATTACACGTTTGGCGCCGACCCTCTCTAATCCACGTGTAAGTACACCTTAAGCTGTACTCCCAACTCGCTATTGCCAAGAAGCTCGATATAAATTTATTTTCTTTTTTATTAAACTTCCGGCAACCATAAGGTTCGCTCCTCTTCTGTTATTATTCTAATCATTTATTACTACTTTAAACGCAGGAGATTATGGTAGTCACGAGTTGCGTTATTATTAGTTCACCGTCTCTCTGTAATAATATTAGACATAGTACATTTGCTTCTACTTTGTGAGCGCAAGATCCAATCGAGTTGAATATTGGAAGGAAGAAATTGTCGCAGGAAGTAGTACAACTCCATTGAGAGTAATAATGGAAGCGAGCACTTTAAAAGATCGCAGGAACACAAGGCTGATATTGGGAGTAATATCTCGTGGTGGCGTGCTACGTAACAAACAAGGACGGAGTAATAGCCGGAGAAGCAGTGAGCGGTCGTCTGCCCGACTGTTCATTCACTCCGGTGGCATCGACCATTTATTACATTACACGTTACATTTGCTGTGAGCTCATTTACTTCCGCGCTGCAAGATTCGCGCGATTCAAGTGCATCGGCTATCAAGCTCGAGCTCGAGATACATCTCGGCCACAGGATTCGAAGCATGTCGGTACGCGATACACTCTCAATCCCGCGTTATCACCGCTCTTCCACAGTACTCCTGCACTTCGGCAGATAGTCGTGCCGGCTAGCCAGACAAAATCGCACATTTGCCTCCCATACACAGACCGTAGTAGTGCTCCAAACATTCCGGCTTGCATGAGAGCGCGAGCGAGATATGAGGGTTAGTGTTGGTTTGTATTAGCCTTAGTGAAATGCGGGTATAGGTTTCAATACACCACCAGGTGGAAGAGTAATACATTTGCATAGTCAGTACATATCGACGTCACAGCAAGCAATGCACTATTATCGATTGCCCTGCATGATCTCGAGATTGACAAATAAGAGGAATACGCGAATATATGCAATCGGGAATTTTGGCGGGGAAATCCCTATCGAGCATGATAAGCAAAGATGGCGGCGTGGCGATGAGAGAGCGCGAAAGGCAGACAGCCGGTTTGAATTGAACCGGCGTTGGCGCCGCTGCAATGCGGTCTCAGGCCCTGACACACGCACAAGGCCAGCAAAGCCGAGCGAGGGTCAAGGGACGCGACGGACGCGCACTGGCAGCGTGTCAGTGAAAGGCCGCCTCTGTCGTCGGCCCTGCCAAATGAATGAGTGCGAGGGAGTACTCACCTTAGTGTCGCGCGACGTGTGGTAGTAGTAAACAAAGACGAACATCCACGCGCATGACAGCAGCAGCACGATCTTCACATTTCGCCGCATCGCTGTCGGACTTTCCCTTCGCTTTCCGTTGACCCTTGGCCACGATGCACCCTGGCTGGCTCTTCCGGCACGCTCGCCGCTTCTCCTCCTCTTCTCACTGGCCGGGATACGCGTGCCGCCTCTTCGCCAGATAAACACTCGCGCGAACCACGACGCCGAACACTGGATGCGAGAGCGCGCGCTGCTCTCCCGCACGATCCGAACGCGCCAGCAGCCCAAGTCAAACTGAGCTAGTAGAGCGCGCCTCGTCAGACTCCCACATCCAACCAAGAAGGCGCTGCGCGCGCCACCTCTACGCGATCGCTGGCGCGCCGCTCGACCGCGCCGAATTTTAACCCTTTTAAAAAAGACTTTCTTTACCATCACTCGTCCTCTATCTTTTTTTTCCCCTCTCTTCTTACAAAGCCGTACTTTATTTGCATGGAATATTCCTGCGGACTTTTCACTTTGTACGAAAGCATTTGTTTATAATTTTTGGTAGATTAATGCATGTATATTTCTGAAATATGATTGTTGTGATGGTGATGGTGAAGAGTACTTTATGACATTATCTTAATTTATTAAAGACTGTTGCTTGATCATTAATGGATTAATAACAGACTTTGTGGTGTATTATTAATCGTTTCGCTGCGTGTGAGAGCATAAAATGTAACTTATAAGTTCTATTAAGTATATTACCTCTTAGGAATGATATTGATAACTTTAACACACAGTTGTTTATCAACTGTTTGATATATTGTTGTTGCACTTGTGAGATTGATGTTAATCAAGGTAATGCATTAATAAAATTCTAGTAAAAAAAGTAAATTTGTTATCATATGTACTTGTGCCCCATACGCGATGACTTTCCTGATGGTTCTGGCTGCGGGAGATACGCTGCTATGGTTGTAACCGATACTGGGTGGAGTTCGATAAAAGTTCGAAGTACGCCCACTTCGGGGCAGATACACCCATTTTAGAGCAATTGACTGAATTAGTCCGAAGCGAAGCATCTTTGTGGAAGGATAGGTCAAAAGCTCCAGCACGGAATGCAGTGTGAAGTCTAGTTCTTAGTGCTTGAAAATGGGTACCAAGTCGTACTTGTTGTTGGTGATCTACCTTGGAGTTTGTACAGCATGGTTGGACGAAAGGTAAGTTTTCTGATTGAGAAAATTATACTTTAAACTCATGAAACTCTTACGAAGGAAATCTGTTCTTCAGACCCGTGCTGGAATCCCAAGACGGAAATCTTATCATACATAGCGCAAAGGACAGGAACATCACTCTCAAAGTCGTCGGGAATGGCTATATTAATGTTAACGATATTAATTTGCTTCACGTTGCAGATGCGGTAAACTTAAGACTTCCATATTTCTTTTTATACAAACTGTTCATTGAAATAAGTGTATAAAGTTTAATGATTTTCGTATATAGGCGCATAACGCGACACGTCTGATTGAGAGATGGAAAACGGGGTATTTGATGGAGGTAGAGTCAAATCTGCAAAGACTGATGAATGATGTAGAAGGACCAACGGGACTTCAAACGAGAATGCTTGGTTTAGAGAATTTTCTCGCAGCACCACCAAGAAATCAGGTGAATTTTCAAAGAGATATTGAAAAAACCGAAAGAATATATAGTAGAGTCACTGGAAAGACTCATTAAACTCTGATTTTCAGACAGCACCAGCAGGTATATCAACAAGAACTGGACTTCGTCGCGTTAATGAGAGAGTATGTGTGACCTCAATCATGAATCGATAAATGATTGATTGATCTAATTAATATTAATTGCAAACTATCGTTCCCATAAGATTCGACGATTGGAAGACAATGTCAGGATTATTGTAAATACCCTCAGGGAGAACGACTGCTTAAGTAGCCCCTGTCACAATGGTGGTACATGCCAGGACCTTTATGCATCATACCAATGTCACTGCCCAACAAACTGGGAGGTTGTTCTCAATACCTTGCATATAATTCTGTTTGATCCAGAACTTCGTTAACCTATTAAATCCTAGGGTCCAAACTGTCTGACGGATGTAAATGAGTGCGTAAGATTTCTGGGAACAGATCTTGGATGTCAAAACGGGGCTACCTGTTTCAACTCTCAAGGATCATATCGGTATTTTAGATACTAAATTTTGTTCTCTCATTTTAATATGTACACTGACTAATTAATTGCGAATCCTATTAAATCTGCAATTAGATGCGAATGTCCGCCTGGTTGGTTCGGTCTGCACTGTACGCAGAAAACATCAATCTGCAACACAGAGAACACGGAGGAACTATGCGGTCACGGTGTCTGCGTCGCCAAATCCAGTTCCCCTTTGAGTTACACATGCATTTGCGATCAAGTGCGTCACACATTGAGTAGCGACAGCTTCCATGCGAATAAATGTTGCAAATCGGGGATCGTCCTGTTACAGGGATGGGAGAGCGACGGAACGAATCCAGCCTGCACGAAGGACGTGGACGAGTGCGCGGGGAAGCATCCGTCTTGCTCGGTAAATCCACCGGTAGCCTGTCGCAATGTACCAGGCTCATTTTTCTGCGAATCCTGTCCGCACGGCTACTCTGGTAACGGCTACTATTGCTCGGACATCGACGAGTGCCTCGTCGACAACGGTGGCTGCAGCACCCAACCACGAGTTCAATGTATCAACACGATGGTAACGAATTTTGACAGAGAAATCCTTAGTAAAGTACTATCTTATCAAATCGTAAATGAAGAGGATGAAAATTTAAATTATATGAGAGTCATCTCTGCGACTCTCTCGATCTGACTAGCAGAGATCGAGGGATTAGCATGGAGGAGGCTAGCTCGGTGCCGAGCTAATGGCTAGGAAACGATGCAATTATAATGCCGGACACTTGGAATTTAATGGGCATAGGGCTCGAGAGTGTGCGGCGCTTGTCCCGTGGGATACAGGGGCGACGGCGTTACCTGCATTTACGTTGGCGGTTGCGCGATCAACAACGGCGGCTGCCACCCATTAGCCTCGTGCGTCGAAAATCCGGCACTTACCAGCGCTTACGTGCAATGCCGTTGTCCACATGGATATCAGGGCAACGGCATAGGACCGAATGGCTGTCAGCCAGTAACTGACGGGTTCGATAATTCCGTCTGCACCAGCAACCCCTGCCACTATGGTAGTTGTGTGCCGGGAGCTGGCCATACCTTCACTTGCGTATGCAATCGAGGATATACAGGTACAAAGCGAGTCACATACAATTACATTGCATTCTATCTGTTTTTCTATTAACTCGAAAGAATGAGATTGATGATTTCCGAATTGTCCCGTGATTACATCCAGGTCAACTCTGCAATATCCCAGTGGACCCATGCTCGCCAAACCCTTGCAAGAACAACGGTGCCTGTGTTGTGTTGAATGGAGTAGCCAGTTGCGATTGCGCGCCAGCATTCACCGGCAACAGATGCGAGACGTCACGGCAAACTTGTGGCGGCGTCAATCGGAATCCCGTGGGACGCCTGGAATTCCCGATCGGTGGGAACACTTATCAGCACGGACTGAGCTGCGCCTGGGTTCTAATCACGAACCACTCGCAAGTCCTGAATGTTACCTTCACTTCCTTCAATCTGGAGCAGTCGATTGAGTGCAAGTTCGACTTCCTTCAGGTTCGAGAGGGCTAACTGCTCTGTTTGCTTGCGCGATTTCAGATTGACTCTTCTCGAGATTTGATGGGATGCCGATATGTAATGCATTCCAGATTCATGACGGCAGAAACGCCGGTACCCACCAGATCGGCAGATTTTGCGGGAATCGGTTGCCAAATGGAAACGGCAATATCGTGTCCTCTCACAACTCTCTTTACTTCTGGTTCCACTCGGACAGCAGCATCTCCCACGAAGGATTCGCCCTCCAGTGGAACTCCATTGAGCCTGTGTGCGGTGGTTACTTGAGTGACGACTATGGCTCCATCACATCACCAGGCTCACCTGGCCGATATCCACCGAATAGAGATTGCTTCTGGAGGATCAGCGTACGATTCTCTAAGAGGATTCAGTTCCATTTCGGCTTACTGATGCTGGAAGAGCATCCTACCTGCGCCAATGATTACGTCGAAGTACTTGCTTTTCCATATTGATTCCTTTCATTGAATGACTTGTGCATTCTTCGTAATCCTTTCGATGAATTTGTCTAGATCACCGGAGTTGATGACGAGGTATTGGCTACCTACTGTAATCATAGTCGGCCTGCGCCCCTCACTACTCCTGGTCCAGAGGCAGTGGTCCATTTCCACTCGAATGCTGCTTCTCAGGATGCTGGCTTTCACATTCATTATTCCACAATCGAAGGTAATTATCCAAGCTGACCAATGAGCTCTCGTACAAACTCGGCTAACTTCAAATTCTTCTCTTATATATTAGGTGTACCGGGATGCAGTGGAATATTCACTGCCTTCAGTGGATTCATCTCATCGCCCTCGCACGAATCGACGTACCATCCTGATTCGGAATGCGAATGGAAGATACAACTGCCGCCGGGCGACAGGATCAAAATCACATGGACGAAGTTTGATCTTGAGAGCTCTACGGGCTGCATATTCGATGTCGTCGAGGTAGAACCTCCTCAGACCCCTTTCAAAATCACGAGCGTCTTCGGAAATTTGAAGTACTTCTTCATTACTTCCAGATCTTCGACGGCGAGAATACTGAGGCGCCAATACTAGGAAGATACTGCGGTGCAGATTTGCCACCGCAGCTGAAGTCGACTGGCAATAATGTCGTTGTGGTTTTTAAATCCGACTCCAGCTTCGAAATGGAAGGCTTCTCGTTTTCCTACGAGGTTCTCTGTGGCGGCGAGTTCGTCGAGGAAAGCGGGATCATACAGTCTCCTATGTATCCGAATCCCTATCATGGCTCTCGAACATGTTACTATGAAATTATTCAACCCACTACAAAAGGAATTAGCCTTTCGATAGTGGATTTGGATATCGAAGGACACTCTCCACCCGATTGCTACTTCGATTACTTAGAGATCTTCGACGGAGATTCTGACAACGCTACCAACCTCGGTACTCTCTGCGGTGATACGAGTAACATACCATCGGAGCCATACTTGTCGAGCCAAAACTTCATGCTTCTGAAATTTACAACCGATAGTACCTTAGAAGGCCGAGGCTTCCAAGCGAACTTCACTACCATCGAACGGAGTGCGTAGATATTTCGAAATTTTTCCTTCAACATTTACCAAGCTGTTTCTCCAGCTGGAATCTCTTGATGAACTTTAGGATGCGGAGGGTTGATGAAGACTCCAGAGGGCATGATTCACTCTCCCACTGAGAATGGCTACTACGCCGATGAGGAGAATTGCATTTGGACGATACTAGCACCTCCAGGATACGTTATACAGCTGACATGGCTAACATTTTCTTTGGAACGTCAAGCCCGCTGCATAAGTGACTATGTCAGTGTGTACGAGAATTATACATCGTCGGAGAGTGACTTACTTGGCAAGTATGTACTGCGTCTCGATTCCCCGATAGACATGAATTCTCTCTGTATTCCAATCTTTACTTCGCAGGTTCTGCGGTACGAAGATA
Organism: Ectemnius cavifrons; assembly: GCA_964023945.1. Lineage (NCBI taxonomy): Eukaryota > Metazoa > Arthropoda > Insecta > Hymenoptera > Crabronidae > Ectemnius > Ectemnius cavifrons. Next base: position 9,064,993 of record OZ030378.1, read on the forward strand.
CCCCCCACACTCCTAACCCAGAGTAATACAATGACTATCATCTTCCGTACGGATGGTTCCATAAGTGCCCGCGGTTTCACGGCCAGCTACATCTTCGTGGATGCCACGAAAGTCTGTGGTGCTCATTACGTCAAATCAACTGGGGTATTAAGGTCGCCTAATTATCCTAGGAACTATCCCAATGGGAAGGAATGTGAATGGGTGATTGAGGTACAGAATAAATTCAAGATCACTTTGGATGTCAAACATTTCCAGCTGGAGAAGCATTCCAGTTGCCGCTTTGATTACTTGGAAATTAGGTAAACTATCGTGTTGATCTGATAATCGCAGAATTAACGACGGAATGGTAACAGGAAAATCTTTTCAGGAATGGTGGTTATAATAACTCACCCTTAATTGGGCGATTCTGCAATAATGATATTCCCAGTGAGATCATAAGTCAGACGAACATGTTGTATCTGAAGTTTAAGTCGGATGAATCGCGGCCGCATGAAGGTTTCGAAATTTCGTGGACTAGCCTTACGCAAGGTATGCTTAACGGACAGTGTTATTGGATTAGCCAGGAAGCTACTTTGGTTTTTGGTCATGTTGTAGAACTTCTCTAATCTGAATCATGTTGTTTGTGTTTTCTATTATCCGAATATTCTGTTGCTTTATCTTTCTGGGTTTTCTTGATGTCTACCTTCGTGTATTTAAGAAAGTCGTAATAGTAATACAACAGAGTGTTCGGATAGCAGAAAACTCGGATAAGAAAGTTTCTACTGCAGCTGTCATTCAGCGAAACAACACGTACAATATTTATTAGACTTGGGATTCCGTATAGAAGTGATAACGGTATTTCAGGATGCGGAGGAACTCTGCACGCAGCTGCCGGAGATATTGTTTCACCGAATTATCCGCAGTCCTACTCGGAGAATGTCGATTGTATGTGGAAGATCGTAGTAGCCGCTGGCAACTTAGTGCAACTGATAATAGTCGACCTGGACCTCGAGAGTCACTTTAAGTGCAGATTTGATTATCTTGAGATCTCCGAGGGCATCGAGCGTCGTGAGAATGCGCAGAAATATTGCGGCGGTCAGTATCCTAAAGTGATTCAGACGAAATCGAACACAGTGACCGTTCGCTTCCGCAGCGATTTCTTCACTTCCGGGCGAGGTTTTCATCTGAAATACGAAACACGTGAGTAATGTTTAGGCGCGACAAATCTCAAATAGAAAATGATATTTCACTAGTGATATCCAGAAAATAATTGATATTTGTCTCCCAGTCTGCCACAATACAATCCGCGGCTTCTATGGTGTAATCGAATCACCGAACTTCCCGGACAAGTACGAGCACAATACCAACTGCAGCTGGATCATCAATGCACCAAAGGGCAACAGGATCAATATGACCTTCTCCCACTTCGACATTGAGGGAACTAACAGGGAGGATCCTTGCAATTACGACTACATCGAGATCAAAGAAGGCATGGAGGATCAACCGAACACTGAAATCGGCAAGTTCTGCGAGACTAAAGCTCCACCTGCAAAGATACACACCGGACAGAATCAGTTGTTCATGTCATTTATAACGGACTCCTACATCTCATTCAATGGCTTCCGAGCGGAATGGGTCATCGATGGATGCGTCGAACATCTTACCAGACCTTTCGGGACCTTCGCATCACCAGGGTATCCATCCGGTTACCCCGCTAGTATCGAATGCGAGTGGCTAATCGAAGCTGACTACACTCACAGTATCGAGCTGACTTTGCACGAGGTTTGATAACAGTCGCCCTATTTACAAGGAATTAAAGCTGCCGATCAATTGCAATACATTTCTTTCTAGGTGAAAACTGAGAAGCAGTTAAACTGCTTGTTCGACAGACTACAAGTCTTCGGAGGAGAAAATGACCAGGCGCCAAAACTCTTCGAAGCTTGCTATGTCGAGAAAGACACAGTTTACACCGTCCCCGGAAATAAGTTGTTCGTAAGATTCATATCCGATGGAAGCTACGCGAACCGAGGATTTAACGCAAGCTACAAGAGCGTGCCGATAAGATGTGGCGGCAAATTTTCCGCCGATTCCGGTGTTATTCAGTCGGCTGATTATCCTCAGAACTATCCTCATAAGCAGTCCTGCGAGTGGCTACTGCAAGTCGATAAGAATCATGTGGTGAACATCACCTTCCTCGACTTCGACATCGAAAACTCTATAAACTGCACGGACGATTACCTCAGGGTATAAATTACTAAAGAATGCAAACCTGAAGTAAATATCTAAGATTTTATAACCCGATTCTTGTATGACTAGATCTTCGATGGACCGACAGAAGACTCACTCGTACTGGCCAACCTTTGTAACAGCGATCTACCACCCTCTTACGTGTCAACTAGTAATGAAATGCTTGTCGTAATGAAAAGCGATAACATAATATCGGCGAAAGGCTTCAAAGCTATCTATCATCGGGCTTGCGGTGCTCGGATTATTGTCAAAGATCAAGGAGTAATTACACCTCCGAACTTTTATACCAGTACCAAGAAGATGGATAGTGCTAACTGCACTTGGATCTTGGTTGCCGAGGATCCAGGTGTGTAACTTTTGCAGAGTCACGCAAGAATGAATGAATTCCGTGAAACTTTAGAATTATGAAGACTTCTCAAGTTGTATTACGGGAATGAAGAGAATTATGCTTTTTTTTAGCGGATCACGTTACATTGACGTTTATGCATTTGGACATGGATCCGTCGTACCTGAAGGCATTCCCTGCCTGCAGTTGGAACTATCTGCAAGTCTTAGAGGGTGAAGGTTTGGACGGGCCGGAGGTGGGAAAATGGTGCGATAACTTTGCACCAGCACCGGTAACGAGCGTCGGCAATGCTCTGACGATGCATCTCTATTCACGATACGATTTCCACGGGCACTTTGCCATCATGTACTCCAGTCTGAATTCGGGTGAGTGTTGCCCTGTCTTCTTATCTTGTTCGAAGACCGATATAGAAACGTGTGATATTTATATGATAGAACGCGAATCAGTTAAATAACAGCAATCCTGGTGCTTCTTCTACAGCTTGCGGTGGCAACTATACCTCGGAACACGGTACAATTACTTCACCGGGATATCCTAATAGCTATCCCTTAAATTCGGAGTGCGTATGGATCCTGAACAATGCGCCTGGTAATCGCATCCAGCTCTCGTTCCCAATGTTTGACATCGAGCAGAGTCAGCACTGTGACATGGACTATCTTGAGATCCGGTTGCGAAGCAGCATTGGCCCTTTGCTTGGCGTTAATTGTGGCACGTTAAACGACATTTACACTGTCCCAGAGACATTGTGGCTCAAGTTTAAGAGTGACGGTGTAGGCACTGGCAAAGGCTTCAGGGCGGAATATCAGTACGTCGGCGGGAACGAGTTGGAGGGTCCTTCTGGAAGAATCACTTCTCCCCTTTTCCCTCATCCTTACAATAAGGCAGATGTATTCAATTGGAGGATTACAGTGGAGAGTGGATGGTTGGTGAGAATTGAGGTGAAGGATTTGTACATCGAAGTCATGGGAACGGCCTGTACACAGTATCTCGCAGTAAGTGGAAGATTTTGTCACGAAACCCTTACTTCAAACCGAAGGATCATATAATCATGAGCTTCTAATATTCTTAGGTCTACGATGGCTATAATGACCAAGCATCTCCCTTATTCGAAGTGTGCGGCTTTAATAAGCCTGAGCCGGTTACAACAAGCAGCAATGTCGCTTACATTGAGATGAGTACTGACTTCATGAGAACAGGAAGTTGGTTCGACCTAACGTGGATTCAGATTCCAAAGGACACCGCTTCCAGTAACGCTGTGATCAACTGTGGGTTGATCGACTGAACTGTTCTCGACCCATTTCTGTTTCTCTCAAATATCAAATGGAAATTTTATTTTTTATGGCAGTGTCAGAGTGCAACAAAGAAGTGGCCCTGATCGACGACGAAAATAATACTTACTCATTCCACTCGCCTGGCTGGCCAGACGGATATGAAAACAATCTTAATTGCAATTGGCTTTTCACCTCACCCCCTGGAACACACTTGACACTAAGGATATTCACGATGAATATCGAGGAAACATCCAACTGCGTGGCGGATGCTATCTCAGTTTACTCTGGTAATGCTTTCACCTCCACGGACGACGCCACTCTTATCCAGCGGGTTTGTTACTCCAATGCAACTGAGAGTGTCATCAAGGCTGGAAACTTGATGACGGTGAAGTTCGAGACCGATTCCTATTTGAACAAGACAGGCTTCAGCGCCGGTGTCTTCAGAGGTATAAAAATACAGTGAGAAAAGAGTGTAGCGTAGATCCGATTATTAATTTTATGATTTGTTCCTGTGTCGTTTACTCAGAATGCGGCGGTAAACTCGGCGGTCCAAACGGTGTGATCGAAATAGGTACGTCTACCAAAGATTATCGACCATGGCTCTTTGTATGCGAGTGGGTGGTCGAAGTGAGAGCCGGTCGAACCATAGAAGTTCACTTCGACTATATGAATATTTCTGTGCGAGCCAACAATCCCGCATGGGGCGACAATTACTTAATGGTAATGCTTTACTCAATTCCTGCTACCCTCTCTTCCGATGCCAATAATTAGGGTTGATTTTCAGTTGAAGAATGGCGGCGATATCACTTCACCGTTACTCGGTGACGGTAAGTATCATGGGGACGTAATTCCAGCACCTGTGGAAACGATCGGAAACAAACTATTTGTCAAGGCGACAGGTACCTTCCTAAGTGTTAATTTCAAATTATCATACAGGTACTTATTTTATGTGATACTTATGGTTTAGGCTCATTAAGTATCTAACTGTCAGTGATAATGTCTCGAATTTATAGGGAAAAGAGCATGAACTGTGGCGGCGATTTTGTACTCTCCAATAAGGTTTCGGAATGGGAGATTAACAGTCCGAATTATCCGAATATACCACATCCGTATGCCGAGTGCATCTGGAAGGCGATGGCACCCGCTGGCGATAGGATCTCCATCCATTTCGTGGAAAGATTTGACTTGACTGACAGACCCGAGTATGAAGTTATTTTTAATAAATTTACTTATATACGTTATTTTTCCTTCCTACAAATCATTTCAGCTGCTCGCTTGAGTTCGTGGAAGTTCGGGACGGAGCTACTGAGAATTCAAAGGTCTTAGGGAGATTCTGTGGGAGAACGGCACCCTCCAGTATCATCACCACCGGCAATGTGATTTATGTTCGTTTCTATACGGATGCCGCGGAGCCCAAGAATGGTTTCAAGGCTTTAATCAGTACCGGAGGTACGCGGAAACAGAAATTTAATCAGGCAAAACTCTATTCAGCTACCACGTTCTTAAATCTATTTTAGAAATGTGTGGCGGAATAATTAGGAACAACAGTGGCACAATAAGATCGCCGAATTATGCCTTCTTCTACCCGAAGAATGTGACCTGCGGCTGGTGGATAATTGGACCTCCGGAACACACTCTAAAGTTCGAGTTCTCTGACTTACACCTGCCAGGATTCCGCAGATGCGACCTTACCGATCACGTTACCATCGAGGAGAAAATCGTGGAAGGAGGCAATGATACATGTGAGTACATCACGGATTTGTACACATATGAGAGGTTGTCTTGTTCTACTATATATTTATTAAATTCTCACGTACATCATTTACCCGTAGTATCAAACATCGGCACGTTCTGCGGGTCGGTGAAGCCTGAACCCTTGGAGACTTCCAGTAACGAGGCTTACGTCTCATTCCACAGCGATAACAGGGAATACAACACTTATAGGGGTTTTAGTCTGAATTTCGTTGCCAGCCAAGAAAGTTAGTTGCTATTTTCATCGGCACGAAAGTTAACATCTTCTCTGATATGTGCTCTTTCCATTACAGTCTGCGGTGGTGAGCTAACTGCATTGTCAGGGATTATCAAGTCAGTCGGCTACCCGGGTCCCAGAGTGAAATCTAGGTATTTTACTATAGGTATTTGCTAAAACTTAGAATGTATGGAAATGATCGTTATTCATCGCTTTGCAGATATTGTGACTGGAAGATCAAGTTACCAGAGGGTTTCCAAGTAGTGATTGATATACTTGACATAGATATAGGTACCTCTACGGCACAAGCGCGAATAGGCTACTCATTATCGGTGAGTACTGCAGAAAAATATACATTTTACTACAGGCTTTAAATTACAACCTTTGTTAAATCGGTCAAATTATTAATCTATTTAATTAATAATTTTATATAATCTGCTTACTATGCTGTCCAGTTTTACAATGATTTCAAATTCAAATCGAGGATCAAAGTATTAGGACGACGTAATACACCAGTTACGGATACACAAGAGCAAATCAAAAGCACTAGTAACACTATGATGATTGGATACTTTGCTTCCGCGGGTCATCGAGGCTTTAAATTGCGGTATTCAGCCAACGCACCTGCACGTCAGTTTATTAAGAATACTTAATGCGGTATCTTAATAACAAAAAATTGATTTTTTTATTTATCGTGAAATTCTGAATTTATTCAGCGTGCGGAGCACAAATAAATGACATCAAGGGAAGCTTGAATGGACCGGAAAGCCCCTACAACAGCTCATCGTACTACTGCCAGTGGACTTTGCGGGCACCCGAAAACTTAGTTAACAACGTCAGTGACACAGGCCTGACAATGAGCATTAAAGTCACAGGTTATCTGGGAGGAAACGATTTATACGGAAATTCCAGATCCTGCTTCATCCCGCAGTATATCAGCATTGAAGGTGAGTTCGAAGAAGAAGAAAATATTTCGAAAGCAAATGCAAGTACCGAAGACAAGTACAGCAATTTCATGAATTTTTCCTTAATTTTTGTTATTGCTAGGGATCGGAATGTTATGTGGAAACTTAACGCAGCCGAACTACCTGCGAAGCCCGAAAGTCGAAAACAAAATAATAGTGAGTATAGTACAGATAGTTTTATCGAAAGGGTAAACTTGTGATAACTTTATATTCATTGGATTTTCCAATTAACTTTTCAGATCGTGCAAGGCACTTACATCACCAATCCGATGAACTTCAATGTTCAGTATGAGTGGCAACCATGCGGTGGGACTCTGTCGGGTCCCAGGCACACAATTCAATCGCCAAAGAATATTCCTTACCCCATAAATTGTGCCTGGAAAGTGGACTACCCGAACACTGGCGAAATAATAAAGCTCGACTTTGGTAGACTGAACCTGGGAAGCTGCGACACTGCATACATAAGCATCAGGTATCAACTTTTTGCATAAAGCGTTTTTCTTTCTGAATGTGATTCCATAGATAGAAGCATTATTGTTGCTATTTTGTAACAGGAACGGCGGGCCAGACTCACCTCAGATCGGCAAGTTTTGCGGCAACATAAAGCCCGACAATATCACTAGCACGTCAAACCACCTCTGGATCGAGTACTTTGCCACAGGGGAACCCAATGACTTCGAACTCAACTTGGAAACATTGGGCTCCGGCTGCGGAGGCGCACTCACGGGTAACAGTCGCGAAATCGCCTCTCCAAAGTAAGGGCTTTTACTAACAAATGTTCTACCGTGGTACTCTATGTGTCGTAGTTCCTTGCATATATCTATACAGACATGGATACTCTGTCATTACAGTTTCCCAAAACAGTATCCGAATAACGCTGAGTGTACGTGGGAGATCATCGCGGAAGACGGCTATCACGTTGGGTTATCGTTCGTCGATCGCTTTAGCTTGCAAACCAGTGAAAACTGCGAGAGTGATTACATACAGGTCGGTATGACGAATTGGAGGAAAGTCAATGGAGTGATTGTAACTAAGCTCTGCTTGCATTCTGGATTGATGCAGGTGCACGATTGGGTGAAGGACCAGAAGACGGGAGACCACTGGGAAGAGCTGATCAAGGCTTGTGGCAGAATTACGCCTGAACCCATCAACTCGACCGGTAATCGCATGAAGCTGACTTTCCACTCTAACGAAGCGGTGCAAAACGATGGCTTCCACGCCATTTGGACCGAGAACTGCGGCGGGCAGTTCATGGTGACCGACGAGATGAAAACCATTCAGTCACCAGCCTACCCTAATTTCTATCAGCCTAATATGTTCTGCAACTACTCCCTGATCGCACCCGGGCAGAACATACTCGTCGAGTTTACCGAGTTCCAACTCGAGCGACGTGAGCAATTTGCAATCACTGAGTAGCTCTTTACAAGATAGAAGGATTATAATGAGAATCGGATGTTTCAGGCCGTGGAGATTGTATATATGATAATCTCACTATCATTAAACACGATGTATCGGGCGGGTATACCGAGCAGGAGACTTGGTGCGGTGAGGACATGCCACCTTTGCAGAGATCCATGGACCACATGCAGATTATCTTCAGGACTGACAAATATGTACAAAGAGTTGGATTCCAGTTCAAGTACTACACTAATAGTACGTATATTACCCTGATCAAATATTGGGATGATGGATTTTTCCAAATTAGCGTGTATACTTGCCAGAATGCGGCGGAGTCTTAACATCGCCGGGTGAAATCAAGCCTTTGCTTCGAAACGGCGAATACTTCGGAAGGATGAACTGCACGTGGATCATCCGGGCACCGGAGGACAAAAATATTGTCCTTCGCTTTGAGAAATTTATCACGGAATACACTGCTGAGTAATATTACAAAACATTTATCCCTTTTAATGAGTATTCGACATATATAGAAATTCCTTTTAAAAATCTTCCTCTTCAGATGTTACTACGACAGAGTCAACGTATACAACGGCGAGTGGATAGATTCTAATGAAATACTCGGCCAGGTTTGCGGTAATTTGACTGAGCGTCTGCCGATATTTAAATCAGATTCGAATACCATGGTGGTGAACTTTAGGAGCGATGATTCGCGTCATTACGAAGGCTTCAATGCAAAGGTACACTTAATCTCATGGGAAATTTGTAACGATATTTTTAACATTATAAGGTTGAATAATCCACTGAGTCTCGATATTCTGAATTCAGGTGCTCTTCACGAGCAGTCCAGCCGCAGGTTGCGGCGGTAAAGTAAACCTGACCGCAATACCAAGCCAAAGTTTCAGGACACAGAAGGGTGCGATGTACGATAGTCTCGAGGACTGTCACTGGACCGTAACAGCACCGGACGGCAAGAATATTAAGTTCACCATCCACAGCATGGACCTTAAGAATGCCACTAATAATACTGGCGTAATTAATGGGAATGAGAAATGTACAGGCGATTACCTAGAGGTCAGTGCTCTGTACATATTCCCACTTGCTAGTATAATTTTTCCTTCACGATATCCTTCATTTCAGGTTCACGATGGACAAGGACCTTACGCGGAATCTCTAGGAAAGTTCTGTGGTACCCAAGTACCACCTGCCATCCAATCCACCGCCGAATCTCTTTTTATTAGGTTCTTCAGCGATGGGACTGAAAATGGAGCTGGTGTTACTGGCACCTTCGAATCAGTAGAATGTATGAACTTTTATTTTATCATATGCGCACATATTTCAGGAGCTTCAATTAATGATTTTCAATTACGGTAGCGCAATGTGGAGCCCTCGTACGAACAGTAAATGATACGAATCAAATACTGACATTGCCGACCTACCCCAATTCCTATGTCCCTGGTACACGATGTCGATGGATTCTACGTCACCCGGATGTTTTTGCTGACAGAATATTGATACGATTCCTAGAAATGTCTATACCCGACTCGGAGATGTGTAACAATGATTACTTCCAAATCACTGATAAGCATGTAAGTACAGATTCAATAATAAAGGGACTATATCGAACTATCTAATCATGCAATAATAAATTCGCAGAATCGTAAGTACATCAACGAGGGCTTCGGGGAGAACTTCATTATCTCTGGGTCAACCACAAATAGTGTTGGAATCATTACGGTAACAATGCATACATATTTGAAATAGTTTCTCCGGCGAAAGGGAGTATTACAAATACCAAACAATCATTACAGGGTTCTCGATGGCCCGTATCTTCCTATAAGTACTGTGGAAGTGTACTGCCACATGATTATTATAGGTGAATACACATTACAATTAAAGGCGAACTAGTTAATGCGCGAACATTATTAATTCCTAATGAATCGACCGCAGCTATAGCAGCGAGATCGAGCTTACATTCCAAGGGGATTCCGGCGGTCAGAAGGGCTTTAAATTGGAGTACAGTACCCCGGTATGCAATCGTAATTATACCAGCGATCAAGGTCGAATTGTACACCAAGGTTTCACGGATTGTTGGGTCACGATAACGGCACCAGAGAACCACACCATTTCCCTCTACTTCAATGACTTCAGGTTATACGACTATAGGCAGTGCACGCAGGCTGCCTTGCAGGTATATTGTGAGACATACATATACGCTTTTCCAAAACGCATCGGCATACCTTTCACACGAATTTCAATAGGTGCGCGATGGAACCTATGCTGGCAATCTTCTGGCAACCGAATGTGGCGTGGAAACGCCTAGTCCCATCTTTAGTACAGGCAACAAACTTAGTCTGCACTCTTGGTCGGATACCAAAGCCGCCTATCAAAGTTACGACATCATCTACACCACTACTGACCAAGGCACTCTCTTTACTCTCATCCAAACCTACTCGAAATCTTAAGTTCACTTGAAGCTAACACTTGCATATTACACCTAGGTCGTGGATGCGGTGGCAGAATATACAATTACGGGGGGCTGTTCACGTCGCCCCTCTATCCGAACATATATCGCAAGAATACCGTATGCAAATGGCATATCAGTGTACCCCGTGTCTACATAGTTGTCCTGAAATTCTCTGTGTTCGATATCGGCACCAAGAAAAGCTGTGACAATAACAATGTCAAGATTTACGATGTACCCTCCGATGGAGAACCCATATTGAAAACGACCTTGTGTGGAGGGGTAAGTTGCGGAATTTCTCCGCGAAAATGTCATAATTATCAAAAAGAATTATTGAATTATTATACATGTCTTCTCTGGTAGGATGATCCGGCTATTTTTGAGTCTACTACAGATCGCATTATGGTGGTTTACACCGCCAACGTAAACAATATTGGTACTGGATGGGTCGCACATTTCATGGGAAAACCCACTGGTCAGTACTAGCTCGTAGGGAAATTACTGGATTTGGTTAAAAAAGAGACGTAAGTGACGTTTTATTGCTTCGCAGCTCCTTTCATGAAGGCGACAGGAGGATGGTACTAAACCCAGCAGGAACGAGCGGCTACTAGAAAAGGACTGGCGCTTGTACATACTTAGCAGTTAAGAGTACACTTGTGTGTCCGGGATTATTAGATAGATAGATTAAATAAATAAGATTTCGTGTAATAATGTCGTGCGTCATTAGCCACTGATCATATGGACGATTACCAGTGCTTCACTGATAATGCTCAATGGGGTGATGATAAAATGCTAACAACTGACGTGGCGTTCGACCGGCCACTGATTACGCCTAACTACATTCATCATTTGATTCCTCGCTAAACTCGACATCCGCGTCTTTTTTGGTACAGCTCACCACTTCCTCTTCCTCGTCGGTTGTTTCCTCTTCAGTTTCGGTCTCTTCTTCATCAACAGATTCCTCTTGAACTTCTTCTACTTCTTCAACTACTTCACGCTTCTGTTTGTTCTTTTTAACCTTTTCCGAAGATTTTCTCGTTTGCACTGGAGCTTCCTCTACCTCTATTTCAGCCTCGGCCACTTCGGTTTCTTCGATCTCTTCCACTTTTGGTTCCTCTTTCTTGAGATTTTCCTTGCACTTCTTGTTATTACACTTTCCTTTCTTACCAGAAGTCTTCCCAGCGACCTTTTGTTTGTCTTTGACCTTGTCCTTTGGCTGCGTTCTCTCTTCTTCGACATCGGTGTCCACACTTTCCACTACTTCTTCTTCTACTGGTGCCTTCGATTTCTTATTTTTCTTATCCTTCAAAGCTTTCTTCGACTGTTTCTCACTGTGGACATCTTGCGTTTCCTCGGAATACTTGTTACCCTTCTTGGACTTGGTTTTGTCCTTCTTGACGGACTCGATGTTCTCTGCATTCTTCAGTTTCTTGGACTTGTTTTTGTACCCTTTTACCGACTGCTCACTCTCCGACCCACTTTCGGACATCTGTTCTGAGACTGCTTCGACATCTTCGACTGACCTCTGCTTCCTCTTCTTTGAGCCTTCAACCTTCTGGTATTTCTCTTTCTTGTCTAGCTTCTTCGACTTACCCTCCTCTCTGAATAAGTGAACGAAAATGCGCAATTAAACTTGGAATCCTAGTAGAATATCCGAATTACCATACTCTAAAATGACTTACTTGGAATTGTACGCGACGTCACCCTTGCCGCGTTTCTCACGTTTTCCTACATCTTTCGACTTTTTTGCAAAAGCGTCGGATGCGAACACCGTGACCAACAAGAGTACAGTGAGTAGGATCCACAGCCTAAGGACACCAGAAAGAAACAGGGGTTAACTTTCACGTTATTAACTTAAATGTATTGCAAGCAATACGTTCAAGGGCACAGCAAAGATTTGCTTACCGCATAGTTAAATTCTGACACTTTATCCGCTTTTGAAACGATCCTAAACGATATCTAGTACAATACTGCAGCGAGACTGAACTTAGTCCGCTCTTATATCTGTTACGGCCTCACCGGAGATATCGCGATAAACAACGGGCCTTCCGTTTGTTGGAATCTATCTAGTAGTCGCGGCGCACGAAGGATTTCGCGATATCGGGCAACGGTATCAGCGTCTAAGAAATCCTCGGGATCGCTTGGGCCAAAATAAACGTAGAATCAACGTCGCACGCGGTGAGTGCAAGGTTCAAGTATATCCAGCACGATCTGCTTAAGCTAGTGTTATGAAACTTGTTCTTGACCTAGAGTGCCACGCTACCCTGCACAGTCAAGATAAACAGAATCGGCATATTAGATTTTCCGGATACCTAATTTTCTCCCACTAAGCATGATCTGTACCGCGCGCTGCTGCACTTTCTAGCATCTAACTGGAGCTGCTCTATTCAGGTCGGCGCGTATCTAATCTGCGTACTTGCGGGCTTTGACGTCAGTAGGCACTCGATCACGAATTATAATGTAACAAACAAGCGGCAATTCTACAGGTACTTTTGAGAAACTCGTGACTTCCGCGTGAGAATGCGATGTTCGACATTCAAGCGTAACGTGGTCGGTCCTTGATCGGAAAATCTTCTTCCAAAATCAGAGAGATTTTCCACGATTATGGTACCCCGAGAGACTGCAGATTTCCCGGTGATAAGTTAATGTGCTGGTTCATCTCGTTGCAGTGGGTGTTATCGCGAGTGTGAGGACGTTCACATCGGTTATCTCTGCACTTTTTCAATGGGTTCGTACATTCGTGCTGCTGAATATAGTTCACTAAGTTTCCGATTTAAGTCTCAATGATTTACAACCGTTAATGTCTGCATTTTGTCATCTCGATGCTCTCTAAGTTATCTATATTCCCAAGCGGATTAGCAATCGGAAAAAAGATTGGATAATTTAAACGGTGGAGGAATGGGATCGTAGATTTATCAGTGACATACATACGCGCTTAATGAAACTATATACGATATATTTCTTGTTCATTTGCATTTAGTGTCAATATCTGTGCCACACCAGCTGGAACACTAATATCTACAGCCCGTTAATACTTCGCAATGCATAGTATATTTTTTTACGAATGCAGTTATATGCGACCGGATCGAATACGAAATTATTTGATTAATGGGCAATATTGTGTTCAGGTTCGTCGGTGGCACATAGAAGACGGACATGAAGTGCACATACAGAACAAATAAAACGAGAATTCTCACGAATGAAAAAACATTTCGTCTTTACATTCGCCCCCACCACATGTAAAATCCATGATCCGTTTTATACAGAAATCATGCGAAGATTAACGTTTCACTCGTATACGCAAAGGGACATAGTGAGAATCTCCTTGTCAGTTAAGGTAGTTGTAAGGGAAAGTCATTTTCTATTGATTATCTCTTAATTTTGGCAGGACAATCTTCACGTGATCCTGCAACTACTAGTCAAATTTTATTGAACTTGACCGCGCCGTTTCCGAGATAATCGACTTTGAAACTGGTACTTTTAATACGTGTGGCTAAGCCAAAACCCGTTGGTCACATTAGCAATTTTAAAGGCATAACTCTTCTATGGAATCCTATAAAAAAACTAACCCGATTTTTATCAATATTCTACGAATGAGTATAAATTTTTTCAACGGTTGACTTTTGGCTGGTACAGTACCCCTTACAACTATCTTAAGTGCAACGCAATTTCTTATGCAGTATTAAGTATTGGCGATTAACTTAAAGTACATCCTTAGAAAGTATCGAACTAATAGAATAGGTCTTGCGCTACAGCAATTGCGCAGGTGCGATAGAAAAGTAATTAAAATTAAAAATACTTTTGCGATTCCTGTCTTCGATTCATGTATATAGAAAATGGAATATCGACGACTTTCGCCATTCCTCATAAGAGAACCGTGCCATAGAGTGAACAAGAGATACTTCGAATTTTATAAGGAAACTAAGAAACGCAATTAGGTCACAGACTTTCGCATTGTTTGTAAACCGTTTAAGTGTCTAAGTAGGAATCATAAGTCAGATCGGGGTTCAGGTAATATTGTATCAAATCTTCGCTATAAAGTCTGAATGGTATCTACGCCAAGGCACTGATTAGTACAGACTGTACTTCTGCTAATAATATGTTATTTTATTATATTCTTCAATACTCTGTATGATTCGTCTAGATATCCAAGGGGCGACTATGTAGGTTTTCGGAAATCCTAAGTACTTATCTTCCCATGCGTTGTCATTGTTTGCACTTGACGCGGCCGATGGCTCCGTCAGATGCGGCTGCCACATTGTGTCAACAATGGAAAAACATTCGGGAAAGTCTCGAGAGCGAGCACGTCACGGTTCTACGAACTAAAAAGTGATTCTCATTCGTCGTCATTTAATACTAACTTAAATAGAAAGGTGAATTAGTTTTACTGAATATCCCTACGAGATCCATCCTTTTTACTTGTAAACTAGTAAACTAATGTTTCGATAAAAAAGATTTGATCACAGAGAGAATGTACGCGAAGCGGATGTCGAGAATTGAACATTGCGACCGGGTTCTGCGTTTCTGCGGGACGAGCGCTTGTGCTTTCGTATTGAGAGAAATATACACGAATTACACACAACCTTCGACATGAAATCATTACGCGAGGAAACTATTGAATTATACCTGAGTTGTTCGACCACACAGAAAAATAGTATCTCGATATCGCGCTGGGCGATACCCTCTTTTCTAATTATCATCTTCTCGCATTGGATAACATACTCTTATGTACAGAAATATAGAGACAATGAAAATAGTTACTTCCGTATACAAGCCTTTTTCTCCATCCTCTAAACCGACTCCTGCGCCATACGTAAGGATTCTATAAGTAGTTACGATTTCGCATAATTGAAGAAATCTTGATCGAGGTCTCTTCGAAAGAAGAGTGTTCATCATGCTTCCTCGACATTTGATTGTTTCGAAACTATCTTTCCATTCTTCTGTGGGGAGTCGTTCAAAGGCTGGGAATCCTCTTGAACTGATTGCGGATACTTCTGATCGGGATAGTTCCACGCTTGAATATCTGCCGTGCCGAAAATCTGATAAACAATATAAGTACTGCATGCCACGCATGCTGTGACTCCAAAGACTTTCCTCCAGGCTTCCAGAGATTGCTTGAATAAAAAGAAATAATAAGTCTTGGAAAATAGTAGAGTAAATGCGCTGCGGGATGAAATACTTACGCTTTCCTGAGTGAGCAGACCAGCTGCTATAGGAGAAAGGAAACTGGCTGTCATGTGAATTGTCTGTGCAAAGGCCAACACCGGTCCTGTATCAAGGTGTAATGACAATTGTCAATATTAGTCAATTATTATCATTCACATATATTGGCTAATCCAATAGTCTAATTATTCTCGAAAATACGAAATGATAAGTACATACCAGCAAAATTCGGGGCAATATCGACGATACTTGCCATCGCCCCCGCATAGGCAGCAGTAATAAGAGTTACGGCGATAAACCACACGATTGTGACAAGTATAATATCGCAGCCAAGATATCCGATTAAAACTACCAGAATCCCAGGCACAACTTGAGCTAGATCAGAAAAAAATCCCTAGTCACCAATTTTAATGATTCACGATTAATTCCGATACCGGTTACTTACATAATGCAGTGAATATTTTACGAACGTTAGTCAATGTTAAAATCTGACGCTTGACTAGAACATCTGCAGCATAGCAGAACACTACGGAGCTTAAGTAACTGCAGATAAACGGTGCACCTGATAGCACTCCATTCTGAAAAATAGGACAAACTATTATGAAGGAGTGTTGAAATTTGACAGAAAGATACTACAGCTTTAAGTTGACTAAAACGTACGGCCTGAATGCTGAAACCTAAAACTGTCTTCATATACATTGGTCCAGGAATGATAAAAACATAGTGTACCCATATTCTTCCAAAGGTAGTGATGCCTATTGACCATGCTGGCCACGAAGTCAGGATGGACTTCCATGGGACTGGTATATCCTGTGTATTTTCGTCCGAATAATGAAGCAACCCAGACTTTCGTTTTATCAGTGAGAGTAAGAGAATGATTCCTCCAAAGTACCTGATTGGACCCGACCACCTGGTTCCCAATGCTTCCTTGAATATAGCGTAGCTCCTGCGGCGATATTCTTGGATGCGCGGCGGGCGTGTCGAATGCGAAGAAATACCAGATAATGCACCAAAGCATACCGATGGTGCCGGTTGTGTAGAAGACCACCCTCCATCCAAAGTGGGCGATGATGAATCCGCAGAGTGGATAGGTCACGCCGATGCCGAAGCTGAATCCTGAATATAGATAATCTAGATGTTAGGAGAGTAGCTCACCCCACGGGCCAGGAGGAAGGAGAAGCTGAAACATGATGAGCTTGTCGAATGTCTCAGGTCGGCTTGGCTCGTGTACGATTCATGCGTGTGCCGATCCGTCTCTCGTGATCGCTCTCCAGCGGGTGCCGCATTATTCTCACCCTGTAAAGCGATTCAAGTAGTGGCTTAGTACGGACGGATGATCGATGATCGATGATCGATGATCAAGCTGTGTTAACGTGGGACAATGAAACTTCTATACCTGAAAATGTCGAGAGAAAGAGAGAGAGAGAGAGTGATACCTTCCTTACTACAGGATAGATACCTGCGGCACTAAAATTCTGAATTTTTCGCAAAACAATTTTTTAAGAAAATATCACAGATTCGATACGTCGCGAAAATTTCGGGCTCTTACTAAAATGATCAATGGTGAGAAGTTTTTTTGGCAAAAAATAACTCAATCACTTCGAATGCTGATGAGGTAATGTGCTATGAAATGTGTTGATACCGAACAGAGTAATGCGCACGAGAGACTACCAAACTTGTGAGCTCGTACATAGTCCGTCTGTAGGAAAGTTTGAGTGAGAAGGATGATCGGACAAACAAATGTAGTAAAGACAAGTAAATGCTGATTTTTCGAATAGTGGATTCGTCACATACGAAAATGGCACAGAAAAAGAAAGACAGAATCCTGTTCCTCGAGCCCGGCTGATTCCACCAGGTGTGAAGTATACTCGGCCTTTCTCATGCTGTTGAGTGGTCGCTGATGAGTATACCCCTCGCTCCGGTGAACCCAACCACGTTGCAGCTAAACCAATCAATCAGAGTAGACAAAAGACATGTCATTTCTCTCTCACAAGCAATGTGCGATTGGGAATCATCTACAAGGCGGATCTGATCCGCCAATGAGAATCTGTTCTTGGTCCAGACTTGAATTTTTTACTGAAAACAGAGGCATAATAGCAGTAAATAGCTTCTCATTCGAACTTCCGTTTCCCTTTCTGAAAAAAGTGTTTATTAGTTCCACACAAGTTCATCAAGCGACAGAGGGAGCGAGAGATAGAGACGAATCGCGCCTGTAACATTTACTAGAGTCAAACGATACAAGAAGGTCGAAGGCCGATGCGTTCGCATTATTCGCACGTATCGAAGTTTCACTGTAACACAAAAAAACCTTAATTAGCCTTGGACAGAGGACACTCACCTTGGAAGGAAGACATGAAGCGGGATCGTTCCACTGGTGGTATCCAGTGCCCAACAATAGCATACATTGCGGGCCAAGTCAATCCCTGAAATGATAGTTTCCGTGTTAACCGCTGTCCAGCGATTAAAATATAAATTATGTTTGAAAAGCGTAAAACCCACACTAGCAATGCCTTGTATACTGCGAAGGGCAATCATAGCACCATAATGGATTTCGGCGGCAGACGGCATCAACAGGCTGCAGATCGCGGTGACGAGCTGAGAACCGCCGAAGACGGTTTTCGTGCCAAAGTATTGTGTCAACACGCCGCCAACCACTTGCGATAATATGTAGCACCAGTAAAACGAACCGAGAATCGCCGACTGTATCGTGGGACTCCAGTCGAACTCTCCTTGATCCTAAAACAGGAAGAGCATCCATTTTCTTATCTTGCCTCTCAGGACAAACAGAGAAGAACCCAATAGTTCGCTAAATCGCCGGCCGGTAAACATTATAATTAATGTTTCCTCGATCCCTGTGATTCAGAACCGATTATCGGCAATTCTCAGATCAACGAGAATATAATTCCTCGGTGTCAATTTTACGGCGAAAATGCGTTATGCAATTATTCATGATCAGGATTGTTATATCATGCGGATGTACGGAATGGTTTAAATTCTTTAGGGAGGAAGAGGTGCACAACTATCTCAACTGTTTTTCTATTAATTGGAATTATAATCGAATTAACAGTGATCTTCGAATTATCTTGGAGACGCGCTACGCCACCGCCGCTCTACCTAAACTGCGCTGCCCGTTCACGTAATAACAATTAATCTCGTAACAGGACGAACGTACGTAGACGATTTCTTAACGCGCAATCCTCATTAGCGAATTCTTGAACAAGTTCCACGAGGGATCAGGATAATGTATTCCGATCGGATGCGCTATTAATCGTCTCACGTTTTAACGTTTCAGTATGGCCCCACATAATCCTTCAGTACCGAGACTTCAGCCTACAATTAGATGTATCAGCATCTACGACACTTATCTCCTTAATGCCAATGATCACATAAGTCTCCGCTTCGTAGATCCTCTGGTTACATCTGGTTTCTAGGCACGTGTTGCGGCGTAACATTGACAATAGCAATAGGAATAGCGTTACAATTATCGCATTGGCCGACGACTACTGATACAAACAGGGAGGTAGAGATATGCGAGGACCGCCGGGGATTTCCGTGGTACACGTACATACCTCCGGTCTGATTGCACTCGAGTTGTCAATCTGCGATGTGTTTGGCGATACGTAACAGTGATGGGACGTAATTGTGGTTTCGGAGTCCGATGACGAGCCCGGCGACTTTGCCATTGCGACCATTGCGATGTTTATGTCAGTCCTCATCATGAACGAAACAAGGAAGCCAGTGAATGACAGCATGTAGAGCGCCACCCGCGCCGAAACCATGTCTGTAATACCAAGACAAGCCTTTCGTACTTCTCATTCTATCTATCTTATTTACGTCCTTTAGGACTTTTACCCTGAATGTTATTCCCTCGTTTTAACCTTTTACTTTAAAATTTATAATGAAAAGCAGAACATATAGATCTTTAAAATTAATTACCTCCCAATCGTCGCAGGCTGCAGGGTGGGGCTTTGTAGATCCTCGGACCTTCATATCTGTGGAATACACAAAGCACAATTGCATTTTTAGAAGGTTGAATTATCACACTCTTGGATAAAAAAATACGTTAAGAGTACTTTGACGCTACTAGCGCTATTGTAATTTGGTACTTCAAGATATGTGTGTTTCTAGCTGACGAAATACAAGGTGGTACGGTGGGAAGGTTTAAGGGTGACTGACTACCATTTTAAACACTCTGAGCCTTACAGAGTAGCCTGCCAGATATTTACAGGGAAAGACATGTCCTTACCTCTTTGGATCTTCCATGCTTCCGGAGTGAAGTCACTCTGGATGCGAGACTAGGTGTCTGTCGTGCAGGGGTGAGTAGAAAATTCAGCTAGGGTTCTAAAACGAAAAGATAAATCTCGGCTTAGCCGGAGTGCTCGCCGAGCTGGAAAACTAGACTGAGGTGCATGGGGAATGTTCTCGAAAGCCATTCTACAAGCCAAAGCACACAGACACTTTAATACTCCACGTTTTCGTAACTTATTCAGCGAGGAACAATGATTTGTCATTGCATCATTAGCGTGCAATGGATCCAGCCTGCGTCAATGCAGTGCGTTGAAATGAAGACTTAAATGCCAGGCTCGCTGAATGTAGCATTCCTGGGACGCAATAAGCGTTTTAATAAGAATGTTAACAATGGCCCTTTAGGAATGCTCATTTCCCCTCCAGTAATGTGTTGCAATAGTGCACAATGTACAGTAGTCCTCCGGATTCTATTCCATTTTATGTAACTATTCTACCAGCGTCGAAGGCTGCGCCCTTGCGCACTGCCTCTTTTTTATTGCCATACCTATTAGAGGTGCGTGCAACGCGTGTATTTCTCTAAATGCATTGACACGCCATAACGTAAGGTTGAGCGTGAGGAAACAACGAGGTTTCGACACGCAAGCGAGTCTCGATGAATCGCGTGTCTATCATTGCTGTCTCGCTATTTCGAGGAATTGAAAACTCACTTTGATGCTGATTTGACGCGCGCTAGAACATGTTAGATCACGTCAAAAGGAAGCACGTTTGCCCCTGCGCGCGCGTTTTCTTGACCTAATTAATGGTCCGTCATGCGTTTTTTATGAGCACTCAAGGAATCGATATACGCACGAGTGCTAAAGGGAGAGAGAAAGAGAGTGGGAAACACGCAATGAAATACGGAGAGTTAAACAGGGAGTGAGGAGGTATGCGATGAAATTCCACCACGGAACTCATATACCGGGACATCGATGCTCGACCTTTACCACCCCACCACGTGCTTCGGATGTCATTACTCTCCGCTGCTCCCGTTTAACGCTTTGAGTAGTCAATCCAGTCTCTGCAAATCCATCAATATGTATTTTTAACTTTAGCTAGTTTGTAATAAAAATCTTTAACGGATCAAATGTCTGTCACTCTAGCAAAACGATGAATCGTCAAAATAATTTCACGTAGGTGTCCGTGGACTGGTTCGCTTGCATTGGGACCGTTTTATTCGGTGAGTTATTGCCCGGTCATCGTAACAGTGTTTCAAGTGAACCGAGATACATATCGCGACAGCGCATCTCGCATTTCACGACTAGTTAACATTATACCACCGCCGATAAGGCTTATCTCTGTTGGACACAGGTCTGACTTAGTTCTTCTTGAATTATTTTCATACTGTACTAATGAGGCTCTTTGAATGACCGGCGATAAAGAACAACACAATACATATAGTAAGCAACTCTATTTGCAACAATGTTACAACAACACGTATTTACGAAATAATTTCTTTAATAATAACTTTATGAACGAGCGGTAAATGAGATATTATTAACGGCGGTTGGCAGAATGACGGTTCAATTTCATAGAAAAAGCGGCTGATTATCGTCAGACGATTATGAAATGTGACAAGTGGCTGTTAGTGGCTCAGCTAACTAATCACACACATACACACTCGTTTAATTACTACCAAAGCTTGCTTTGCTCGTTGATGAATCATCTCGGGCTCCACGCGGAGCAATTGAGGTGAGGAATGAAAACAAATTGCGACTGTCGTTACTCATATGTTCCTACCATTTCTCAGTCAGCATGATAAATTACTACTTTCGTTCAGCTATACCCAGTGATCGGGCGACAATGGACTTTCGCGAAACGAAAGGTAAAAAGAGAAACTGCTATTACGAAGAAAGGAGGAAATGGTGGACAGTTGTGCTGATGCATCATTTCCTGATACGTCCGATCATTATTCGCCGCTATTTCGCGCGCCAATAAGCAATACAATTTGCATTCTCATCGGCTGTGCTGTCTAAATTAGTGCTGCTAACGGTAAACCGGTAAGAACAGTATAAGATAATATTCTTATTGTGAGTAAAGTTATGAAAGGATCGAATGAATACTCGAGTGAAATGAATAACTAGCCCCACATGTGAAAGTAAAATGATGACTGTGCACATCAGACTTCCGACAATGATGAACATAGAAGTGACAATATAATAACACTTCTAGAGCTTATCTTCTTTCTATTTACTGCCATGAGACACAGTCGAAAATCGTTACATCTTACGTTTGACTTTCCGGAAGCATTCGACTATTCGGTCTGTGTTTGGCAAGAAACTGTGGAAAGTAGATCATCTTCCAAATATAGTTGATAATGTATTCCAATTGATCCCAAAGATTACCAACAGACACACTAGAGAGTAGAACAGCTCGAAAGTGAAATACGCCAGTGCCGGAACTGATAATGTTTACATTACGCCAGAACAGCATAACGAGCGATATGAGAAGGCGCTGAAATACGATGATCTTATCGAAATGATTTACCAAGTAGTCCCTTAGGTTCACTGCGTCTTCTCGAGAAAGGTGAGACCGACGATGATAGCCTGTGTGACACCTTCGATAAGTCCGTAGAAAACAGAATGGCAATCAGCAGACGTGCACCGCTTTTAAGATTGTGCGGGAGTCACGTAAGCTATGCAATTAGCCACGTCGATCAATTGGCAATCAGCACAGAAGCACGAAGATGATCTGGGATCGCGTGTAGATTGAGCAGAACGGAGAGATTTCGAACATCGTCCCGACGAACGAACAGCAGCGCCGACACTGGAAGCTGAGCGGAGACCACGAGGCATTGACTATCTTTCAGGCCCCACTACCACACACTTTTCGCTTTTCGATCGCTCATCGACCGGAGTCAAGCGAGCGGAATTGTCAATGCCATGGTCCTCCGATCAGATCTCGTGATCTTCGCGTTGCCTTGACTCATTGATGACTGACGAATGATTTCATATGTTCATCGAGCACCCATCAATGTTTTAATGCTTTATACCTGACTGATAACTAACTGACCGCTTCGAGCAGGTCATGCCACGTGGCTTCCAGTCTGTATACTCAGCTACTTAGACTCTGACTCGGCGTAAATAGGGGAGAAATTGCTATAACCGTTTACACGGGACTGAATAGGAAAGTGAGCGGTGAGGTCAGGGGTGGAGCTGTTTCAATTTCGCAAGCATGTGAAACGAAGGAACCGATTTGCAGCACGCGCGTTTCGTTACCCGGCTGTGCGGCATTAGTCACCCAAGTACAAGGTCGAAGGCGGTAAGGCCTGACAGCTCGATTTTCAGCGATCGATCGCATTAGACCTACGTGATACCCGAGACTCTATTATCCTATGCTGCGCCTCCTCGTTTCGCCGCCCGCTGCCTATCGATTTTAAAGGCAGAACAACAAGTGGCCGAGTGTGAATGTCGATAATCACTCGCACCATTCTTAAGCCTCTCCTTCAATTGTTTTCAATTTCCACGAAGCTTGCGATGTTAGACGCAGAGAGTAATAATGAGGGGCGATTAACGAAACGCAATAAGCAACACTAACACGTGAACATAATTTGTTGATGGAACTAGAACTTAGTTGGAATAGCAGTCGAAACGAGTTTCTTTGAATAACTGATCGCTATCATTGCTATCAAGTTAATAATGCACCCCTTGTAAAAAGTAATAAGGAAAACCCGCTGGCGGTGATACGTAACTGCGTTCTGCATTGATTACACGGCTTCTCTCTTGCGCCGTGTAATTAACCGAGCATCAATAATTAGAGTGTTAGATGAGTTACGCAAAAATCTTCCCGCGGTGCTCTTGCCACCGATCGAAAAGTAATGGGAGACGATCGAAGCATGCGTTCCGCATGAACGCACGCTCGTGTACCATGTCATCTGTAATTATTTTGCAGTTGACCCTATTAAGTTCATGATTAAGAGGGTTCGCGTTGTTCGACCAGTGGAATTTCTTGTTCGTCATATGCCCGCACCGGATCGAACTACTGCGTACTATACTTTCCACAAGTTCCTCAATGCAAATTTCACTCTATCTATCAAGGAAAAGTAACCTTCGATGAAGCGCTGTCTTTTCAATTCATACTTTTCATGAGCTATTACGCATTCTTAAAAAATGTGTTAGCCTTTAAAATCTCTGTCTCTGACGTGTTAATTACAATACCGACGCTAATAGAGAAAAAAACTTATTGCATCATAAAAATGTAGCATAAAAACGCTACACATTACGATTAATGTACATGTGCGAATTCTTTACAGAGTAAGTATGGAATTTGGAAAATTCCGCTTACACAGCTGAACACCAGACTCTAACTTCAAGAGCAACAAGCTTAACAATGAGCGCAAAGTGGCAATAAAGAATAATTCCTGAAATACGTAACTAATTTCTTGAATTCCATCGAGAACGTTTTATTCCTTGTGTAACGTGGCATGATCACGACCAGCACGTATGGAATGTCTTTTTGGCTCATGCCGACGGATTGGATTACGCAATGTAATCGGGCAGCATCTCGACGTGCAGATTGAAGAAAGTAATGAGCGAACTGTCACGAATTATGCTAACAGCAGTAGATAGAAAGGCGTGAATGCGTTGACATTGAAATTAAACGGAAGGTAAAGACTACTGTCGCATGTTCTTCCCTGCGAAATGTAGAGCCGGCCAGCTGCAAATCGATGACCTCTGCCCACGTAGTTTTTCCTTTACGGATTTCAATAGGATTGCGTCACCGAAAATATAGAACGCCCGATGCGTTAAACATGAGTTGGGGAACTTGCGAGTATAAAAAAGCGGGCGGAACGTCGATTCATGCAAGAAGTTCGGCATGCCGTGCCGCACTGGTCGCAATGCACAGAACTCCCAGTCACTGGGCTTCTAACCTCTCTTATAACTAGGCGCATTGAGGTTAGACTGGAGTACTTCCAAGCATCGATAACACTTCCACTTGTCACTCACTGCAGCCGCACTCGAGTGCACATTTAAACTTTAACAATGTCAACTTACCTCGGGCCCGCGTCTACTTCCGGCGAAAACCTTTGGAGCCCCGGTTCCCCGTTCGCGCGGCATTTTCCCCCTGCTGAACTCCGACGAAATCACATGAAGATTCCCATGACTAGTCGTTGCGACCTCGAACACCTCGACCTTGTAGTATTCGCACTAGTTCAGCAGAAGGAGCGATCACGAAATCACTGGGGAGAGAAAGGAGCGCGCAGTACAATTCGTGGAAGTGAAATTTTGCTCGGAACGTTCACCAGCCGTACGCGGCTGGCCTTGCATGCGCTACTGACCGTGACGCGGCGCTGCGCGCATGCGCCCACACTCGAATCTCAAGTAAACATCGACTTGGCGAATGACCAGATCGATTTAACACGCGCACCCTCGAGAGTTATAGTACGCGAGATTTCCTACGCGTATGTAGTACACCCCGATCATTTCACAGCGCGATAGTCAATTTCCGGAAGCACTAAAATTTGAGAAATGTCTATACATTTATTGTCGAGGAACATGCACTTTTTCTTATATGGTACGTGTTACTATATACAGGAATGTTTACTGTAATTTCGTGTAAATGAATTCGATATAAATAAACTTATTCAAGTTTACACAGACTTGGGCATTTTTTATTCTCTTTTGGGAATCGCTAGAGACACGCATTGACTTATATAAAATATTTTCTCGACAGAGTGTTAATATGTCACTGACCCGTGCTTTTTCTCGAAACAATGGTGAGGCATTCACAGTATTATTTGTTTGCTCACTGGACATTGACGGCATCGATCATTTGTTCGAGCGTGTTTCTGATTGATAGCGATGTTCACGGTATCACGCATCCCCGGCCAACAGCCTCTCTTGAATCCAATAGTCTTTTTGAGCCACGGTAACACTCTTTCGGAAAGGGGGAGAAAAATTGTCATGTAACCACTGTCACATTAGTTTACGAGCTTGGTCACCTACATCATGAGCCAATCAAATCATCCAGCGCTACTGCGAAAAAAACTCGCCAAGCCTGCATCGGTGGCATCGCCTCTCAATAGTAACCACAAGTACTTCCGATTACTCCAATCCTATTATTTATCAATAAGTGAAATCAAAAAGTCCGAAATTCCCGCTTGTGCATTCAAAGCCACATCCGTCAAGTGCCGAATACTTTTTGCCTGGAAAAAATGGTCATAGGTTAGATTAGGTAATATTTGTTGGGACTCTAATGACTTTTGGTTGTCTGACCAATGGTCCAGATTGATGAAAATTCCTTCCTCCTCAACGTACGTCGTGGACAATATCGATGAAGTGTCGGATCAACTTCTGGCGGTGCCGTCCAGAGGTATGGGCATGAACATGGGCGCTTCTTTTGATTTCGAGAAAACTTATGCTTGCCGCAATCACAAGAAAATTGACAAAACGGTAGTGGATTTAAGTGTATTTCACTTTGACTTAGACTTCCTCCCACGTCGCTTTTAATTGTCAAATTCAAAGAACTTACTGAAGAGCTATTTCTAGCTAGTAGAGTGTCCGAATAGTTTGTGTTTTAGACTTCCAGTGCGAACGTCATTAATAGAAGTACGTGGAATGACAATAAGAAGCTCTCGGCTCCTTGCATGGCGCATAATACAGTCATTCGAGAAGGTTCTACTCCGGAAATTCAGCACCACACTATTTTGCTTACCAATCGAAAATACTCATGATAAACGTTTACCACAGAGAGCGAGCTAATCGGAGTTCTGACAAAGCAACTGTACTTAGCAGAAGTGCAAATTCACAAGTTGCAGGCGACTCTAAAGAAGAATGATAATCAGATTAAAGGAAAGGATCAGGAAATCGATCGCCTGAAGAGAAAGGTTTGACATTCACGATGTCTGTGATAACATCCGGTTAATCTCGTGCAATCGCAGGTGAAAGATTGGGAAAATAAAAATAAAAGTCTCGAAGCCCTCCGGAAGAAAGAGCAGCAACAGAGGCGTCGTCAAGTCGAGCAGTCCGAGAGTCTTTACAAACGTTGTCTCACTCTGGAGAACAGGATTTTCGAAATGGAGGTTCATGCGTTCTTAAAACTACATTTTATTAATTTCGCTTGCAAAAAGTATAAAATTACGTTAATTCCAATTCGAAATTACAGAAATTCCTGGCGGACTACGGTTTGGTTTGGGTGGGTGATACGGGAAACGTAAAGCAGCCCGACGTCGACGACAGGTAAATCTAGAGTGCACACCGTCGTCAAAGCCACTCGATCGAATTATCAGTTCCTGCTGCCTTTCAGTAATTACATCGAGAATTATTACGACCAGATTGCCGCGAATATTGAGCAGCTCAATTTAGCCGCTGGCAAAGGTGAAGTGCAGGTACACCATAGCGACAAAGGAGCCACCTTCAAGGTAATGTGCTTCCTCATACTCTCACTCTCACTCTCCCAAATATTTTTAACTTTGTCTATTATACTATTTCACCATCTCATCTGTACTGTACCCCATTTCCCTCGAAAGACGACTTCGTGCATGTCCTTGAAATTTTACAAGAACGGGATAATGGTCGGGGGTGGTGCTTTGCGCTCTTACAGTAATCCCAATACTGTTTCGTTCCTTCGGGACATATTGGATGGATACTATCCTTCCGAATTGCAACAGACCTATCCGAATGGGGTTCCCTTTAAGGTAAACCTCTCTGGGGATCAATAGTAAAGACCAATCTATTCGTAGGCCTTTTTCAAAGAGAGATTGGGAAAAGTGGAATCTTGATACAGGTGGAGGATCACAGGAACCAAAGTCATATCGCAGAGTCTGCTGGTTTTCCCGGACATGGTTATCGCCTAGGGAAACAAGTACCGCCCGATAATGTCTCGTTATCGATGACCTCCCGCAGGAATAGTAACACTAGTCAGAGAATTGCCCGCCGAATGAGTCTCTCAAAAGAAAGTTCTCACGCGGAATTCTCTGAGCCATTTTTACCTAGTTCAAGGTACCGTACACATGAAATGCACACGAATTCTTCCACCGTTTTAAGAACTCGGTCGCCGATCAACAGATCCACCAAGCAAAAGACAACATCGGAATCACCGCCGATGGATATGTACGTCCTTCGATCTCAAATCTTAGCATCCCATAATAATATTTGCTCCGACATTCACTTACAATCGCATATTAATGCCGAGCTTAATAGTAACCCGAGGAAGGAAAAGGTAACTGTTTATAATATTCATCAAGAAGTAGGCTTAATCTTTGCATTTTTCAGTAGCAGCGAGACATTGGTTCCAAACCCATAGAGGATCCAACTCGGGAGAGATCAATTCGTGCGAAAGGTGCCATCAGATGCCCGAGTTCTGGTCGGTGTTACCACAGTTCCACTGACAGAATGTCGTCAAGGGTTTCGCCCAAGTAACAGCAAACAACAGATACCCGCCGATTTAAAAGCTATAAATAAAGTGACAACTGGATACAATACAACTGATATCTATTTCACGAAATTTCTTTCAGCCGTTTTGATGCGATGAAAGATGCCCCTAGGCAACGTTCTCGATCGGCTAGTCTTTCAAGAAGTAGACCACCTCCGATGCA
This sequence comes from Ectemnius cavifrons, assembly GCA_964023945.1. Taxonomy (NCBI): domain Eukaryota; kingdom Metazoa; phylum Arthropoda; class Insecta; order Hymenoptera; family Crabronidae; genus Ectemnius; species Ectemnius cavifrons. The sequence goes on from OZ030378.1 coordinate 9,093,612, forward strand.
AAAACCTACCCCGAGGATGAAGCCGGGTCAGGAAGGCAAAGGTTTCGAAGCTAACCGCTCCCCCTATTACTCTTTATCGCGTTCCACTCCAAGTACCCGATGTGCCAGCTCGGCGCCCCAACCTCGAAATGTTGCGGTATTTCATAAAAACGTTTGTCTTAAACAAACCTATTAACTTTCGATTATAATGCATTCGTGTATCATTGCAGCCACCAGTATTGCATCAAATTAACGAGCCGTCTGGACGAGAGGGGGAATTGAGATTGAAAGTGAGGTCTTTGAACGGCGGTACAGTTTATCTGGTGCACGCATCTGCCGATGATACGGTAGCACGACTTTATCAGTTGTTGGATAAAGCTATGCTGAGAAGCGTGCCGAGAGGATACAAGATTGTACTCAGCGGGTAAGTGTTTGGATTAGATAGAACGCGTGGCGATCAATTATCCGATATTCTCTTCTAGTTATGCTCCAAGAAGACTTGAGCATCTAGCAATGTCACTAAGGGAAAGTGGTATAGCAAGAGACAGTGTGCTTCACTTGGTGAATGAATGATTTCGTTTTACCTATCGAATCTTGCATCTAAATTAATTGATAATGGTGCCCCCCTTGTATATACCGACCATTGGTTATGGACAAATTCATGAAAGTCCTGTGTTATATTAAAATTTTGCTTTTATACTTTTGGTCTATAAGAAATAAACATCCGAGTATGATACGCAATGGGAAATTAGTTGGAATTTAGTATTCCAATTAGTTTTCCGCAGCCGGTAATGTGAAAATGAGAAAGTTGCAAAAACGATAGTAGAGTGCGCCAGGAGCGGCGAGGCAACCTACCCCCTGCCGTCTACTATCTTGACAGCTTTTTGGTGGGGAGTAGCGATAAGCTCAGTGCGACGACTCGCAATCAGACTATCCCCACTACGCATTCCTCGCGCCTGATTGGTGCACGAGTTCCTGCTCGAAATGCGGGTCAAGGTCTTTCATGAAAGGGTTCAGTATGTCGCCAACCGGCAAACCGAACGGATGGGGTTTGTCGCGTCCCGTCTAACTTGATTTTTGTTTTAATTAATATGAGATGAAAAATTCTTTCAAGCAAATGTACACCAACCATCTTCTGTCTCTTTGTTGGGGTTATATTTAAATTAAAAATTCTTATTAATTAAATAAAGAAGGTAACCACGGTTTCTCTTGTGTACAAGTCTATTCGTTGTTGCTGGCACTCCATAATTAACCCCAGGTTCCCTTCCTGCAGCGTACCTTGGAGAATGCATTGATTTATGCTCTCTGGGTTGGTCATGATGGTCATGTTGGTCATGTTAGTCATGTTGGTCGAGAGTATGTTCTGTTACTCAAGACGCTCGATATATCACATGCTAATTAAATTATAATTTCATGCTCCAGACACAACGGCAACGCTGCACTGTCACTCCTCCTGTCTAGCTGTACCTGCGAGTTTTTTAATTTAATACAACTTTCCCTCGGCAAACTTGTCAAACTAATCACTACACATCTTTTGAATCGCCGTGATCTAATGGCACGACGCGCGTTGAACTTTGCGGCGAGTGTTTAGCAGTGTACGTTGAACTTTTCCCGTGTAATTTGTGGAAGCAGTGAAGCGACAGCGCGCGATTTAAAGTGCTTCCAGCGGAAAAAGTCTGTTACTTTTATCAGTATAGAGGATGTCGAGTCTGAGAGGTGCGTCCTGTTCAAGAAACTTTTTTAGAAAGCACAGGCTGCCCATGACAGTGATGTCCCATTACCGGAGTCGTTCCTGTGTATTCTCCTCGCCTGCACCCTTTGCATACCTTCGCACCAGTAATAGTTCATTCAAAAGCCCTTCGCAGAACTTTATCTATTGTCGCATACCATTTTCCCGAGCATTCCTAATAAATTACTTCTTCACGCTCTTTGCAATGCCGAGTTGAGTTGAATTATTCTTTGCAATGCGAATGAACTCGAGCGATGTCCAACAGCGAATGGCACTCAAAATCATTCGGTTATGCCTGTAATGGATCCCACCGCGGCACATTATCATTGACCTCCTGCGAATTGGCGAATAGCACGTGGAATAATTCCCCTCTATTAAGCTAATGGCAAAGTGAATATAATTAAATGGACCAAATCCGCCGAGTTGTTTCGGGGAAAGCGGCGAGCGCGTGTAAATATTCCTGGCAATTAAAGCTTGCGACGCAGAGTCAACTTTCCGGCGCATCCTCGGCAAGCAACTATCACCTGGCCGCGACAAGCGTTTAATTAAGCCAATTAAATTCTGCTACGGCGAAAGCGATAAACTTTCGGCGGTGGGCCGGTGAATTTCCCTGGCATGATCTGCTTTAAGCGTGTGTGTGCTAGCTAATAGTTTCGAGTTATCGCTAGTTTCCGTGCGGCGCGTGGTCAGAGTGAGAGAGAGAGAGAGGGGGGAGAGAGTGGCCGCCGCACTTCGTGTTACTCGATAACACGGGATCCCATGGAAAGCGTCGATTACTTGTTCCTCTTTCCTCCACCCTCCCCTCTCCATTTCCCAACCTTCTCCCTTCTCGTCCCTGCTTTCAACCTCTCGCAGTGCTTGCTGGTGGAAAGATTAAAGCGATGTAGAATACTGCTGGCTACAGCTCGAGCACAGTCGCTGCCAGGTAGTTGGCCCGCACAGATACGGCCGAACTCTCTTGTGCCTTCTCGCAGCTTACCTTCGAAGCTTCTCCCCCCTCATTTCCTGCGATTGGACTTTCTTTATGAGTACCTACTTCCCTTCCTGCACTTGCCCGAGGACGTTTCCCAAAGTGGAAGATAGTGCTGTCGGGGGTAAATGCCGGCGAGATAACCACCCGCCCGAGAGAACAGTCCGATACGTTACGGACGATTTCCTTGACTCACGGCTAAACACGGCAATTTCCCTGCCAAATGCACTTCCCTTCGTCTTCCACATAATCGTTGCTAGTCTTAGCAGCCGAGTGCTGGGATTTATACTCAACTTTTTCAATGCTTATCTCGAAGATATCAGGTCCCGTTGCGTAGAGCATTATTCACTGATTGGGGTTGATTCGCATTGGCAGGTATAATTTATCGGATGTTGGCTGATCGAATTTAATTAGTAGGCTTTGCCGAATTAAATCCACGTGCCCCGTGGATATAGGGATAATTTGTCACGGTGGCCCTCGTTATTCCAGAGGTCCAATCTATCAATCAAAGCGTGCGCCTGCGATCGTGCGCGGGCGGGCGGGCGCGCGCGTCGCAAGCTATTTTCGAGAATTTATTCCGTTTGGCCAGGGACGTGACGATGGAACTGTCAGCTAGAGATTTTCCGATTAGTTCTGGAAGCAGCAAGAATAATAAGAGTTGACGATTGTCAATCAACATGTAAATTCAAAGCTATCGACCCTCTTGGGAAATTTCTCGGACTTTCCTATTTGGTGGGAAGTCTACTGTTTCACTAAATGCATATTATTTGTGATCGGAACTTCATCGGTGGATAAGAAACCATTTGGGTCGCTCTACGCTATTCGGATTTTACCTCCACTTATCGGAGCGAGCATCGATAAATCACTAGGCGAGAAATAATGGGCATGAAGCTGTTGCGAACGAGCAAAGTGTAAATTGAAACTGAAGGGAAGATTATTCGCCCTGGTCGCCAGCCGCACAAAACGCCACCTGATTCTCCATTTTTCTTGCCGGTCTCCCTCGCTTCCCCTTCATCCATCAACGACAAATTTCCTGCTGTCATGTGGCAAAAAGAATAATACCATACGCCGCACTTCTGCAGTCCACCCTGAATGAACCAGGCTTCTCTCCCTGATGGGAACCGACGATGCACGAGTTAGATTTTAACGAGTTTTCCGGCATAGTCGTTATTTCCGTTCGGAATGACCGGCGCGCACCCGACTCGCCCTATCGCAAAAGGACGAATTCAAGTGGGCAAATCGGCAGGAAATCACGCGTACCTTCTTGTAATTTGCTAACGAAGCGAGCTAAATATCGGAGAAATCGAAACATGCCGGAGGGCAAGCACCTATTGCGAAGGGAGCGTTCTCTTTGAGGTGCAACGAGACTCTAACGAACATCCTAATTCCTGCCCAAGTTTCTCTAGCAGGAAGGAGGCTGCGTCAAAGTAGAAGACGTTCGTTCACAAAAGGTTCGGCGTCGCTGTAAGAAGAAAAAGGAGACAAACGCTCCTACCGGTATTATCGTTCGGCAGTAATAAATTTCCACGGCGTAAAGCGCCTTTCAGCAAAGGTGCAGGGGACTCTCGGTGCTCTACCTCTCATTAAGTCCTTCCAAATGAGACTGCTCGCTTTTTCGCCATCGGAAAGTATATAGAAGGCGGCGATAGGCGGAACGGAAAACTGAAGGAGGCTCGCGAGGGAAAATAGGTGGTTCTCATCCCTGTGGTCTCCTTTCGCCGACTCCTTTCAGCGGGTGCCTCTTCAGCCAGACAGCGGGACAAATGGCCTGGATTTTAAACGACTATCCTCCCCCACTCACTCTCACTCTTCCTCTCTCTTTCTCTCTCTCTCCCTCTCAAAGGAAACGCTCAAATGAATGCAATTTTGCAGTATGGAATCACGGTAGCCGGTAGCCACTTGGACGACAATGGGACTGCCTGCTTTCCATTCATTCTCGAGATATCGTAGAGGAAGGAGTCGAGACGTGCAACTTCCGTTCATATATTAGAAAACAAAGGGGATGAGTGAGAGAGTTTAATGCGCTATTCCGTTCTCTAATTATGCGTATCATGCCTCATACTGCTCGGCACTGATTGAGTTCGTCACCGAGTAGTAGCTTGAATATCGAGTTGAAATCGATTGAGCGAACCCTACCGAGGACATCAGGGACAGTCGGGTGAAAGCTTGTCCCGGTATGAGATTTGCATAAATGATGTAAAGGTAGCAGTATTCCCCTTCCATCGTGAGGGGACTAATGCCAGGAAGTGTGGACGAGCGGCGACATCCACTCTGAATATGTATCGAGGAATTATCCGGGTGATTGATGAAGCAGCGCATCGATTGGTCATATCGGGCTCAGCAAGGCGCTGCCATCCTCGTCTTTCAACCCAGTGCTGCAACCCATCCCAACTATATATATTCTCTGCATTCTCGAAAAGCCCTGGCATTTATATGTTCGAACGGTGGACTTGTTATTCTTATACAAGATCGTTCCAACCTTCCAATACTTCCATCCTATTTCCCTCACTCGATTGGAGTCCCAAATGTTTGCCTATCTCCTTCTCGGCTCGTGAAACTCACCTGGTTAAGTCCTGGCGCGAGTGAGTAGCTGATGCAGTACGCAGGCATGGCGAGAGCTCGGGAAAAGATGAGTTAAGTAAATAAAATTTATTTATTGAATAGGTAGCGCACACCGGCAGCGGTGGCGCGAAGCAGTCATGAACTTTTGAACAGTGTCGATCGTAGCCGCGTGCTCTTGGGTGCTGATCGGGCTGGCTCTCGCCGAGTGTTTTACGATTCTCGATACTTCGGCGGCACGACGTGGGAACTGGTCCAGGTGCTCCGGACGATCTCTGCATTCCATGGAAGCCTCCGCGAAGATTCTCTCTCCGATGGATGCGGCTCTCGTTCCAGTCGCGCGTCCAATAACAGATACATAGAGAGCCGATTTGAGCGATCGATTGAAAGAAACCATGCCCTTGCCTGTAGCTTCTCTCTCTCTCTCTTTCTCTCCATCCGTGTTCTTTCTTCCTGCTTGCTTTCTCTCTTCACACTCCGTGATATTCGCCTTCCTGCGTTACGCGTGAGAACGAATTCCGATCACGGCTGCGGGGAACTAATACTACTCGGGAGGAGAGGCGGTCGGGCGGAATTACTGGAATTACTGGTGACAGTGGGAAAAATATCGTGCGGCACGAACGAAAACTGCTCGACTCGATGAACGAACGAAAAACAACTGTTGATTAGTGTTTCCCCGCGGGAAGCTAGTTAGCCCGCCCGTCCTCCCATACCCCCTAACTAATTCGTCATCGAGCGTTTTCTCGCCCCGAATCCTGGCGCCGCTCACGGATTCCCTCCGCCGCGCCGTCCTTCCGCTGCTCCACGTCTACAGGGTTCCGTTCTCGTTGACATCGCTTCCTTCGAGTTCCCTGTTTGCGCTACACGCCCACGCATACACACATATGCACACGCACACATACATACACACGCACGCACACACACACTCGGCGCTGTGCAGGGGTGTGTGCCACAGCTTCACAAGCTTTCCGTGACTGTTTGTCAGGTATACTGGCAGCATGGATTACTCACTTTTGCTACGATTCGCTTGTTCCTTCTGCTCGAATTCTCGGCTCATTCGCTGATTCTGCTTTCTCTGATTTTTTTTTTTTTTTTCCCCCTTTCTTCACGGCGCTCCTCCGCTCTTGGCAAAACATCGCTCGCTCACGCGCACCTCACACGTATTATAAAGAAGACACCCTCATCCGCGAGCTGTGCACGTTCCTCGACGTTCATAGAAAGATCCTCCAGCTATACTCGTGAACGAAGCGAAACTGAAGAGATGGACAGTGCGAAGTGAACGATGAATGATGAATGAATGAATGAATGAATGATGGGAATTCGAGGAGGAGCGTGCGGGGCTTGTGGGCGGGGAGTCATGCAAACACTCTCATCATCGATTCCATAATAGCGCCTTAACAAATCCGTCCAATGACGTGATCTCTTTAACAAATAGCGCTTTATACATTAAATATTTATACATATATATATATACATATATATGTCGAAGATACCAAATGCCGCGGAATGTAACACTAAAAACTTCGTCGAATGTGTGTGTGTTCGGTCAGCATTATGCTCTCGTCGCCCGTAAATATCGCTGAACAATTCTCGTATCTCGGTGAAAAAACATTCGCTGTACATGGAGTCGCTCTCGCTCTTTCTTTCTCTCTTTTCTCTCTCTCTCTCTCTCTCGCGTTAATATCGTTTAATTAATGTATAATCTTGTCGATTGTGTCAAAATATGACTAAGTCTCTTACACGCCTCTACGCACTCTTCTCTAACGACTAGGTCACTATCTAATATACGTACCCTATACATATATGTATATATAGCGTAGCTGTACATACACATATACATATATATATATAAATATTTTAATACACCCTCGTTTTCACTATAAAGAGTATTTATAAATCTTTCAACAAACAATTACCGCGTGTTACAACCGTATAATTCACCGATGGAATATGCTGCCGTGTTCGCGCCTATGTAAATGTCTCCGCTGCTTTCGCGCTTATCGAGAATACAATGTGCCGCTTCTGAATTCAGTTTCGATTCGACGAGAAAGAGTATGAATTCCATTCGTATCGCTGACAGTCGCGGAGATCTACGCGGGAACAAGGAGGACGCCGCAGGAAGAATTGACGAGGTCTCGCTGTGAATGGGATAATTTGCAAAACCGGAATGAATGCGGTATAGACAGTGAAAAATTTGACTCGCGACTTTCTCTCTCTCTCTCTCTCTCTCTCTCTCTCTCTCTCTCTCTCTCTCTCTCTCTTTTCATTCGCGCAACCATTTCACGCGCATCACTCGGCTGAGGTGAGCGATCACAGTTCTCTGGAAGAAATGAAGGTTACGATCTCGGAAAAAGCCGATCATGAAGCAAGCGCCCCGTTAAAACTGCTAGTTGGGCGCTCGCATTAACGAAGTGAATAAAACTTTTAACAGATCTCACTTAACACCAGTTACGTCTCCTCGCGCAAACAGATCGATATATCTCTAGAATAGTGAACCATAATGGAGTCGCAAGAAGAATCAACAATAATCCGTCGGCATTCCCAGCCGATGGGATCATGAGCCTCACTTCTCTCAGAAACGGAATCGTCAGCCCCAAAACGATTTGTTGGTCGAGACGACGGCCACCGAGACGCCTGGTCCAGGGCCCCGCCCGTCGTTCTATAAATCGATCAATAAAAATCTGAGCTATCTAGTATTACCATCGAACGAGAGGCGAGATCGCCTTCTTATGATATCGTGTTGTACACACAGATAGCTTACACAGACGCGCGCGCGCGGGCGCGCGCCTGACTGCTTACAAGACGTACTCGCGCGCTCGCACACAGACAGTCGAGGGGCCTCGAGAGCACCACTTATGTGTAATATCCGTTTGGTACTTAACTTCTTAAAAAACAATGTCTCACTCTTCCACATTATCTTTCGCTCGCTCCTTTCTCTCTCACTCACACTCTCATCCCCTTCATGCTCACTTTCGCGACCTTAGCCTACTTTTTACACAGCGTTTACCTTGTCGACAGAAGTGCACCAATCGAGACTGCGATTGTGTACTGGTGCATGTGCCGGCGGGCATGTCCGTTCGAAGACACATCTATCGAGTGTGTCAACCACAAGGAGCGTCGTGACAAACGTGACTACACTTCCGTCTCATGTCGATTTATGTCGCTCTAGTGTCCGTACTTGTGTATCTCTCTTGGTATTGTGCAGATTTCCTATAGATACGGCTTCCTATCTCCGCCGCCGGAGAAAGTTTCACTCGCTAGAAGAATATGCCTCTTCTTCTTCTTTCGTTCTTCCTTCACCGATGTTGGACTCGGTTGGCGCGAGATTGTGTGAAGTCAGTTTTAGGCCGTAATCGTCGCCGAAGAGCTTTGCGGTGCGTCTGTCTGCTGGATGAGGTTGAATATATCTAATTCGCTGGAGCTCCGGAGTTACTTGACTATGCGTGTGTCAGACTAGCTCTTTGGCAGTGATCGCTATGAGTTTGGTCCGAGTCTAATTGTTAAATGCTTCTTTGTTGTCGTTGATACGCTTGGCACTAGGCCGATCTGATTCCAGCGACTTCCAGCTACCGTCTTCTCATTCTTCGTCGCTGTAGTTTTCATTGATTTTTCAGGCTCAACCCGCAGGAAGCAGTTTCATCGGCGTTTTGAGTCATTGACGAGCCTCACCTGATCAATCCGTGTGTCCGCAGCCGTGGTTCAGGCTTATTACCACTGGCGATCATCGAGCCCTTCAACCCCTTAAATCCACTTCGATATGTTTAGCTAGAACTTCGACCCTCGTTCTCATTTGGGTTACTTAAGTTGGTCAGTTTCGCATTGAATGATGCTTCCACTCCTCTTGAACTCGTCCATGCTCGGAGAGGTATTCCAGCAGGACCAACCATTCTTCTCAATCGTTGTCATCTCCCATTCGAATTCGTCTATCTGGCCACTGGTTCGATTGGTCCTGATGTATCGTAGAAAGTGGCGAAATCCTTAGAAATGATGCATCGAAGGCTGCAGAACTTCTCTGGATTGGTGTTGGTTCAATGCAGTGAGTGGTGAATTTCGAGATGGGCGGCCTGCGTCCTCTCCGTCACTTGTGGCGTGGACGATGCACGGGACGATAATGTCGACCGTTCCTGCTAAAGTGGAGCGGTCTTGGCACATGCTCCGGTATCCGGGTTCTGGGGATCCGGCCGTGTTTCAGGCTAGTCTCGCTCGATCGTGCTGTCACGTGTGCAGCCCCTCGATTGATGATGGTTTCTGGTCGTCGGTGCGGGATGATGGGCCAGGCTGGAGCCGGTCAGCCCGCACCGGCGACTATGTGTGCTATAAGCATGTCTCCTTCTGGTCGAGGACGTTGACGACCACCGGGGCCTGCGTCGGCAGCACCTTTTGGACGGGCACACCTGTCGGCACCTCCTCCAGTATTGGTCAAAGGGTCGTGGTCCTCGAGACCGCCGCCGAAGGAGGCGGCGGGGGTGGAGGTGGCGAGATGACCACATCCGGTTCACCCGCCAGGTCGCAGTCGAAACGCCAGAGAATACTCTCAGGGTGGTCACCTCCTGCAATCAGGTGAACCTTCCCGTCGATCACGGATTCACCCGGGTTACATCGCAATTAACTTTCCATCCCCTGCTCTCTCAATGTCCGCATCTCCCGTATCTCGCTCTCTATGCATTTTGCTATACCTGAACGTCGTTCTACACTCAACACAAAGTTCAAAGAAACCGCAAAGCTAGCTGCTGCTGCTGCTCGATCAGCTGGATAAAAGCAACCTCAGACAAAGTAGACTTTCGCCAATACGTAATCGGGGGAGAGTTGACAGGAAGGGGAGGTGAGTCCATGAACATGTACGAACCTTGACCCAAGACGATGCTTGAGGAGCCCCGTCTCTGCCTCTGTGGGGCTGGTTGGTGCTTGTGCGTATGGCTGTGACTGTGACTGTGTGAATGTGAGTGGCAGTGAGTGTGACGTGTGTGCGTGGGTGTGGCTTTGCACGGTGGCGGTGGTGGTTGTTGCTGATGTTGCTGCTGCTGGACCACCGCCGCCGCCGCTGCCGCCGCCGTTGCCGTTCCCGGCTGTTGCGGCTGCTGCTGCTGCGGCTGATGATGAGGATGGGGCCTGTGCTAGGTGTTCCCGCCATGTGCCGCTGCCACTTGATCGAAGCTCAATGATTTCTTCATCTCCGTCATCGACAACGCACCACCCTCCTGCTGAGAGAGAAGGAATCGCACGTGTTAGCTGGATCGGCAATCCGATCCTCCCCTTTTTCTATCCCCTCCCAACTCTCCTCATATCTCTCGCTCTCTCCTCACGTTCCAACAACTTATTAAAAGTTTGCCGAGCGCTCGTTAAAAGTTACCGCAACTTTTGCAAACGCTCCGTCTCCTAAAGGACTTATCACCGAGTCACATGCCCGCTTTATTCTTTCCCTCCCCCTCGGATCGACCGTTCCGTGACGTTTCGTCCAACCCGGAGAGCTAGTTTCTTTATATACTGCTCCCGAATATTACCGCGTCTCCCCGAGATAGGACGCGTAGCAGTGTATAAAAGGGTGTATATCGCACTGGCCTTACGCGGAAGGCCAAGGCAATTTCGTCTCTACTCCAAACATCGATCTTTCTCTCTCTCTCTTCATGTCCCCCTCTCTCGCCCTAGCAGTGTATCCAGCTGCGACCTCGTACAAAATTGTTTTGCCAGGAGAATATGTACATACCGGGAGAAATTGAAGGCCCATAAAGTATCGGGTTTTCTATCCCGAGGAGGCAGAGGCCGGTGGTGCACGTGGATCCAGGCCGGATATGCTATAGTTTCGCGGGAAAAGGATAGATCGGTCGCTGCTCAAAGGCAACAGCAACAAGAGATGCAACGGTGCGTGACCCGGATCTGACACTATTTCATGGAACTGGTCTCGCGTGGATCAAACTACAGTGTACAATTTTCGTTCGGTGATGTTGGTAGTTTTTCGATCTCGCCAAGCACGAAGGCCTCGTGGATTGGAATGAACGTTGCGAGGGTGAAATACTCTTTCACTTCGATGTCTACTAATGTCACGTTCTCTCCCGGACGGGAGTTCGACGACCCTGCGAGCAAATTTTTCCATTTGACACACGTTTTGATCTGTGGCACGAAAGCTCAATCCACTCTGGAGATATCCGAAGTATAACTGAAATTTAGTTTCAAGTGGATTAGCTGCGCATCGATGACAATATTGCGCTTGGACTGTAACACACGTATTGCACACTCGAGGATAGAGCGCCGGACAGAGTGGACTCGGGTTAACGATTGACAGAACTTGGAACTCGGCGCCGCTCGATGCTCGCACACAGTGGGCCTCTCTTGCGCCGCTTTTTCCTCCCCAATTAAGTCCGGACGAAGACTGGAATCCGATTCGGGGCGTAGATTTGGCGTGAATTCGCCGATGAAATTCGATTGAGTCGCTAATCTGCACCCAGCCGGGGTTGTAATTAAACTTTAAACCGCCTGCACCGCCATCCCCGCCGCATCGCTGGAATGACGGAAGATCCAGCAGAATAAAGCCCTCCACGTTATCGCTCTTGTCAAACTGGAATTTCCCGCAAACTTCGCCAACCCCACGCGATTAACTCTTTAACGGCTGATTTCATTAGCCCTCGAATAGTATTATCTCGCACGAGAAATAGTCGCAATTGTGAAAAATAGGAACTGTGGCAGAAATAGGGACATGTGGCTCGGCGTCATACGTCAATCTTATTAATTACTGTCAAAAAAGTCCAAGCTATCTTATAATACAACAGGCATTCATTCACTACTGTACTTATTTTACTCATACACAATGAGAAATGAAGATGAATGTTTGTGCCGAACCACTAACTATGACGACGAATTTTCCAGTGACGTGGTCGCACATTAGATACACATCCAACTCCGTCATATTATAGTCAGTGTTTCGAACATGCAAATAGATGCGAGTACTGTTTGTTTATGGTGTACTGCGAATGTAAGCGTGTGTGTGTGTACCAATTCTACAGTAACGACCACTGGTTTCTGTGTCCGCTCGATTTGTTGTGTTATCGTCGTGCTACTATGCGCAACATCGATATACATCTGATATTTACAGATCAAACATTAGAGAAGTAAAGAATATCACGTATACAAAAATTGCAAGATACTCGGCCCAGGCTCGCGATTAAAAAGCCTGGACCGTGGAACGAGACATGTCAATCGAGAATAGGGAAGACAGCAAGATAATCAAGATAAGGAAAAGATCACTTGACAGAAGCACGTTCGCATTTGCAATACTCCCTTTGCCAGATGAGTGATGGATCGTGATTTTCCTCTACGACATCCTCTCTCGCACTCCACCTGTCGTGGAAAGGACTGCGGGCTCCTTGGAGACCGTACTCGGATCACGACTATCACCATATCACCTCTATGCACCCACTGAAAACTAGTTTCCTTTCCGGGGATGGAGTCCCTGATGGAGGCCTCGTCAGAATGGAATCACCGTGATCCGAATACCGCTCCGCGGCCACCACACAGGGCTCCTCTAGGGGACCTGTCGAAATTCCTTCTAACCGTTGCGCGCTGCTGCAAATTGATGCTGCTTACAAGCTCGAATGCACACTCATCCGCACGTGCTTCTAAGCACGGACGGCTGAAATTTAGGAAAGTGTAGGCTCCGGATATTCCAGCGTTACATTAGAGATGCATTAGGTCTGTGGAATCCAGACGTAAATGGGATTTCATTGGGCGAGTGATATGGAGAGGAGCCATGAGGGATGGTCGCGAGCCCTTTGTGAGGGACAGGACTTACACCATTTATTCGAGGTATCTCGATGCTCGGGATATAGGTGGTCTCCTCCTGTCCAGTGGAGCAATAGCGCGTTCTCCGTCGGGCTGCTCGTGGGCTGCAGCGGCCGCACGGCACCGCCGCGGCGGAATTGCGGCTCTTCGCCGCTGGCCTCTGACGCGATCCGCAGCGCACGGCGAACCGCAATTCCGAGGCCATCTCGGCGCACAGGGACTGTTCACGTCATCGCCGTGTACGCCATGTGCCAATCGCGACGTGTGCATTTATGCGAAGGAACATGGCAGAGGCGTACGTAGCATTCGTCGAGACGAAGACACCGTAGATGGGCCGGCAGAGTAGGCACGGGTGTAATTTCGTTGTTGCGGGAAGGATGCGTCGGCGCCGCCCGGAGCAACAGGCACAACAATACCAACAGACAATACACAAGACGATCCAGTACCACCAGTCCAAGAGCATGCAGTTCCTCTCACGCGAAGGGCTTGCCGCGTCGTCTCTCTATCTCGTTATCCCATTCTCGTGTCAGAATTAGCATCTCCCGTCAAACTAGATTCTACCCGTTTTCCCGTACAAAATAGGTTGCCACTGACAGATGTGAACAGGTACTTCGACATTCATGGCTTTAGAATATTAGTGAATGCATTGACATGTTTAATATGGAACGGCTTTCTCTTTGATTACAGAGAGAGAAAACACGTAATGGAAGAAGACGCGTGAACGCGCAGACTAAGGGCAATAAGTAGAAGTAGATTGAACCGATGGATTTCAGACATCCATTGTAACACTGTTAGTGCATATTGGCAACGTCGAACGGTGCCAGCGCCAGATAGCAGGCGTTCGGCATGCACGGTGCATTCCCTTTTCCCTGTTCTGTCGAGAATTAGGTCAGCGATGGGAAGCGAATTTACGAGAGACGTTCGGCCAGGCTTTTGCGCTTCGGAGAGAAAGTACATCCATGCAATAGGTTGTCTTCGCGAAGCACGAAGTTGTGGGAGAATCGTGCTTCGCAGGCTTACCCGATCGGTCTGGGAGTGCTTCTTGGAATTCCAGCAGAATTCGAGGATCGCCACGACAATCGCTAATGCCAGGCCGCAGAACAGCACGACGAAGACACCACCTGAAAAACGAGAGCAGCCGGAAGCTCATTATTTTAGCGCCAGCGGCAGTCTGCACATCTTTTCTGCGACCCCGGCTCTCGCCGGCTTTCCTCTTCTCCTGGTATCTTTGTTTTTTTCCCACGCCCCTCCGCCATTTATCCGCACTCGTTTGCGTGGCCAACGCACCCATTCATTCGTTCGTCCACCTACCTATCCATACGCCTATACCGGCCATTGTTATTTATCTTTGTTTCGATTTCCTTTCAACAGCGCCGCAGTCGCAACCAACTGCAGCTACCCACCCTTACGCTCTCTGACTCGAGCCAACCCGAATTTCCCTCGGAGCAAAAGTTCAGCCGATGGACCGCGTGGAATCAGCAGCAACGAGAGCCGGATAATCGTGGACGCGCTGCCTAATGACCGTGAAGTCTATCTGAAAGAATGGCCCGGGGGATGAAGGGCTGCCACTAGACTTCCAGTTATCCCGACCTGGTAATTTTCCAAGATGAGAGATGTTCCGGATCTCGACACTAGCAGCGTAAATCTACCGTTTCGTAAAATGAGATGAAGCAACCAGCATTGCATATCGTCGAAATTGAAAAAGACTGGTTGGTAATTCTTTATGCTAGCTTTTTATAGCTTCGCATTGTGTGCGGACGGTAAGTAGAGGATTGATGCGATCCAAGCTAGCCTGGTACTTTCATATCTTGGAGCGAACTTCACGAAGCTTGTTCCCTTGGCTAGGTCAATCTTGCGTGCCCCGTAAACTTTTGGGATCCTTGCATATGCGCCCCGGGTATTGCATCCGGGTCCATAGAGCGGAACTTCTGGCCGCGACTGCTTACCTTCGAATCGGCTGGCCTGCTAACTTTCTATTTGTTCGCTGCTTCAGTTTTGCCTCGGCTAACTCCTTTATCCCGGAAGCCATGAAAACACGTGTTTTTCCGGCCACGCCGTATTTCGCTATGTTTTTTTTTCTCCCTTGCAGATACGGGCGGGGAGAAGTTTTATGAAATGGAGCACTTAGAAAACAGGGCTTTTGGAGGACTGTGGCTTTTAATGGTAGCGCGGAGGCGGGCGCCGGTATTTAAAGGAATTTTATGGATTTTAATTTGGCTGAATGTTCTCTGTGCTAAGCAAAGTACGGAGATTCATCTGGAAGATCGGTCGGCTTCACAGGGAATTCGTCAGAGTAGCGGCGGCGCATTTGCATAACTACGTGAGACCGTGATTTAAGTGACGGCCCAGAACATCTAGCACGGAAGGACGAAAGTTTCTCGCATCGCCGCTGGTATATTTCCGCGTGCTGCCCAGGACACTCGCTCCTTTTCCGTCTCTCCGTCTTCGTCTCCGTGCTCGTTGAAGAAACTCTCGAGCTGAATCATTATACACCTACAGGATGATTGGAGTTTCCGCGAGTAAAGTTCGCGGAGTTCGCCTCGTAGGGGTCAGGATATCCCCAAGTTTCGGACGACAGCTCTGCTCGACCTAACATATACACACATATATACTCCGCTCCTGGTCCACCTGTACTGTAGGTTATTTCGAAGTCATCATTTTCTCCCTCGGCGAGAGAACTGTTTTCAATCCGACCCACTTTGTTCCTCTCGCCTCTCTTGCCGGTTATTACTTCCGAAGGCAATTTCCAACCGCGCCTAACCAACTCTCCGAACTCCCAAACCAATCAACTCATGCTGTCTGCCTCTTTCAATTATACACCTATTATTGCACCTATATAGCTGTTAAATAAATTCTACTCAGAATCTAACTGAAACACGTCGACTTAAAGTGTTGAAATATTCAACTACCAAAGGTAGAATTAATGGAAAAACAAGAAATATATGATTAATGACTAACTAGTTTCTAGCAAAAAGTATTCGTCCGCATTTATTACATTAATTGGCTTTAGCAGCAATTTGCGCGACATTGATTAAATCGAAAAAAAGGGAAGGAAATCTCGGTGCCAGACAAACTGAACAATGTTTCTCAGCTTCTCTTACGCCCCGTCAGAATGAAATGTTTCTCGCGAGGTAGGTGGATTAACATGTTAAATAAGACTTAAGATCCCGGCTGGAGGGTCGTCCCTTCTGCTGGCAAGCACGTCGGCCGCGCAAGCCAGCAAAGTGGATACTTACCGGGAAGTTACACGCTAGCTGGCAGAGCGACGGGGAAAAAGGAGCTGGCAGCAGTGAGTGAGAGGGGAGCAGCGAAACTTTGCCCCGCCAGAAGAAAAAACGGGAAGGACGAAGCTAGACGGGGGAAGTGGAGGACGCAAGGCTTGTTGTGACTTCCATAAAATCCGGAGGGGCCTTTTGAAGACGGAGGCCGAGAAAAATTTGCCAGGGACTTCTCCCGCCGTGAGCTTGAAAGCTTCCCCCACCTCCTCCTCTTCCTCCTCCTCCTCCACTTCTTTCCGCCCCTCTTTCTTTCTGCTTTTGCCTTCAGCCTTTTCTTCCTCCCACTCGTCTTAACCACCATTCTACCCTCTCCGCCGTCCCGCTTTCGTAAAGTAACAAAGTTTTTCGAGTGCAAATTATGTCGCTTGTAGAATTTCAGAAGCTCCCGCCCGTTAAACTACCGGCTCGTGACTTTATTACTTTCTGCTGGATTTTCGCCCGAGAATGAAATCACGTTTGGCCGGTTGGATATGATTTGCCTTTACCGCCCTTGGAAGGAGACTGTTGGCTAACGCTGCTGGCACGTCAATTAACAATTTCAACGTTGCTTTCTTTGAACGTTCCTTCGAAGGAGATTTCTGCACTAGCTATGTGGATGAAGGGGTAATCACGCGCTGCAATTGAAAGTACGTTCTTTCGTCGAGGTAATTGAGTGGTGGATGAATGCACGAGCACACGATCAACTTCTTGGAAAGTGCATTGCTTGTTAAGTTATTTTGTGGCCAATTGACACACAAGGAGTACGTCATCACGGACCAACGTCATTATCTAATTCTAAAGCCAGTCGTGGAACATGTCTTCCTTCGAGATTTATGAGATTCCTGCTCTGGTGGATGAGCGTATGCGCGTGCTCGTTTGTCCCGATTCGTTTTTGCCACCGATAGAAACGGAATTCGGATGCTGGAATTTACGAGGGAACTGGCACCAACTCTCCACGAACTTACCGGGGGTGGGGGGAATACGAAATCTCGCTTACCGATATTTTTGATTCCAAGAGCGTTTGCCTTGCTTTCCTTGCTCTTCTCGTCCCTGTTGCACACGTCGCCGGTGTTCTTCCACCACTTATCGTAGAGGATCTGTATTACACCCTTCTCTTGCAGCTCTAGGATCGCCAGGGATATTTTGTCCCTCCACGGTGAGCCTGTATGGAAAAAGCCATCGTTACTTCGGTCAAGTATTCCACCTGGAACAATGCCCAATACCATCGCCTTTCTTCCACATATATCTTTCGTGAAGAAAATATGCAAAGTTGGGAAAAAAGACTTTCGACCGAGCAAAATAAATTTCGTTTATTACAATTTTCTCGCTGATAACTGTTACCCTTTTTAACGTTATAGTGTACGAAACTCGAATAATCAAGTAAATCTACCATCAAGGAGAAAGGGGCGTCAAGGGTAAATTAAAATGCAGGGAAGTCGAGCCAATTAAGGAAATTACAGAGTTCCTGAAGGGCCAAGTTTCTGCTCGAGATACATAATTCCTTGTATTTTCGTTTAAATCCAAGTATTCGAGATTTAAAATCCCTGATTAGCTGTCGCTCATTACTTGTTCTCGTTTGTAGGGAGACTACTCGTATTATTTCGCACCCTTAGGGATTATTTTCAGGAAGGGAAGATATCTCTTGATCCTTTGGCTTTATTTTCAAGAGGGCAGACATTACCTTTTGGTGTGGCGATCCCGTAACCCTTGCTGTCCAACAGGCCGCCAATCTGCGTGAGGTTACAATCCCGCTGAACTGCGTAATCCAACATGGTGGATTCCATCAGGAAGGCGTAATCCCCATCAAGAACTCTTCTCACTCCATCCTCGTAGCTTTTCACGAACACCGAAGGTGATTTCGACTCCATGAACCTCCACATTTTCTGGTAGATCCCAATTTTCGAATCCTGCAAACCATCGCCATCCGACACCAACCTATCACCACCGATTCTCTCTCTTTCTCCCCTTGAAGGGTTTACGATGGAAGAACGAGGCATCATAGAACTGGTAAATTCACTTTGCACCCTTGAATTGTAGAGGGAAGTTACATCTACCGCTACATTTTCATACGAAAATTCTGGTCTGCTTGAGAGGATTTCCCATGTTAAAGTAAGCCGAGATCTTTGCTCGAGTGGTTTCCTTTAAATTCCCAAAAACAGATTTGTAAGCAGTACGATAGGTTTGCCGAAAGCTCTTTGTGAAATGTTAACCTTTTGAGCGCTATGAACACATATATGCGTTCAGCAAAATCGTGGACCATGGGCTATGAACGCATATATGGCTACTCACATAAACATTCAATTTGCGCGTTGTCGCAAAAAGTGGTCAGTCCACAGTACACGTTTAACGTGGCAATAACAGAGCGCTCAAAGGATTAAAGGGACCTTGTTGCCGCGAAGTTCGATTCTCAGTAGGAATCAATGATTTTGCGAGTATTACCACTTTTGACAGGACAACTGTCATACTCGTCTGCTCTCTGAAATTCATTGAAAGGCAGTGGGGAATTCTGAAAATGAGAACGCATCGGCGACGCCTAATGGGATTACATTCATTACGAAGATTAATCGGGCGCTCGTTTAATACAGAACCGATAGCGCGCAGGCAAGTATGTAGTTTTGATAAAGCGAGGGCATTTCAATCATTCCCTGATAATCCCGCTCGCCAGCTGCAAATGTGCGCGCACTGCTCGGCCATGGAAATATTTATAGGAACATCTGCCGCCGTTACCAACGCCTCCGCTTCAATAATCATTTTGGAGCAGGATCCGTGATATAACGTTATGTCCTCTTTCCGAACAAAAATTCAGACGCTAATGCTGCTGGTCTAGTGAAATACCGTGCAACATAAAATAGCTCTGCCAATTAAAACAATCAGTACTGAGAAATGATTTTACATCGTTCCGAGACCTAGCTTGTAACGTTATATAAAGATAATTATTTTCTCACATTATGTATAAATCTCGAAATTATCTTAATAAGATATTTTTTAGTACTTCTACCTAGATTCAACTCAAAATTGGCATGTCTGAATTAGGTTATATTCCTTGTTACTGGAAATATCTGTGGGTTCCAATAACGCTTGGTAGATCGGAAGCTACTCACCCTAAAGAATGTCATTGTGCTGCCGCCTTCGAGGGTGCCATATGAGATTTCCGTTTGCTCGGCGAGATCCGCCGCGTTCTCGATCGGCGTTATCATTCTCTCGACGGTGAGGAAGGCGGCGAGGTTCGCCGTGTACGAAGAGATGATGATCAGCGTGAAGAACCACCAGATCCCGCCCACTATTCTCGTGCTAGTCGCCTGATAATGACGTTCAATACCAGTTTTACTTGCACCCCTATGCAAACAGACTTCGACTACCACTAGGACGAGCACTTCCCCTGCGAACTTCCGGAAGCATTAATTCTACATGCATCCTCTGCCTCCTACACTTCTACTCTCTCTCAGGATACCAATTTTCGATCTCCTTCTCTCTCGCTCTCCCGAATTTCGAGAGAGCGGATATAATTTACTCGTTGCCGCCTGATTTCAATTAGATAACACACTCCCGTGTCTAGTCTTCCAACTGATTTTTTCCCGGCGTCAGATCCACTTCGACGACATTTAGAATAAAGAACTATACTTGGAAGAAGATACGAATTTCATCATCCAAATCTTGCAAGGATTTTCCTTCGTCGGATTGTAAACACTGTATCACCCAGAAATTCTTTTTCTATGATCATCATATAGAGATAGTATTGTTACGAGTACAGAAATTAGTAACGCCAGGGGATTTGCTTGTCTGTTTATTCCATGAGGGAGTAACTCTTTCGCCTCGCCAGTCTTTTCGCAGTAAAACCGAGTTCTTGCCAAAGAATCCTTCCTACCTCGAAACACCATTCCGGATGAGTGATATATTGCATTACATTGCTTTTAGAAATAACAATATAGTGGACTTTCACGAGAGTCTCACATACAAGGTATGCAATCTCCAATACCATGTTTATGCGCCTTTGAAAAATCGACGATCTCGTACATCTGGCAGACGACCCTTTAATCCCAACGTTTTACCTCTCTTTCACTCTCTCAATGAATCTGCTACAGCGGTGCATACACACACAGACGCGACATACTCTGACACTTACCGTGCCTTTCGCAAAAGCAAAATGTTCCCAGTGATTGTCCGATGAGACAGTGCGGGACCCTTTGAGCTCAGCGTGCAATCTCGACGATCGGGAGATGCAAGGGAAAGAGTGCGCGACACGGAAAAACAATCGGTGAGTGTCTCACTTGTAGATGAGACATTCTCGCGCGTTGCAATGCCTGTCTATCGTTGCTGCGTTTCCTTGGTTGTGCGAGGGAGTCATCGCGTTCCCATAGATGGTAGAAGGGCCGCGAGCGAACTATGTTCATCCAAGCGACAGGAAACACCAGCTCATAGTTGCTCGTCGCCGCTGCTCCCGGGGGAACGCGGAATTTATTGGCGAACACTTGAGAGAGACAGAGAAAGAGAGAAAGAGCGCGCGCGCGCGCGCGCAGAGAGCACCACCCTTTATTCGACACGCTATTCCGAAGTCGAGAACGACGAGCGTTTCCCGGCGACTTTCGCCATGCCGCCGTAAAAAACAGTGAGAGCTCGCGCCTCTGTACGTGTTCGAATGAAAATCCAGGGCGAATCGGGTGCATGTAAAATCCAGGATGGTAGTTGCTAGGGAAAAGTCGCGAACGACTTTCCCGTTAACCTAGGATGAAAGTATTGAAAGAATGCCGGTAAAGCTAGAGAAAGAACACGTGTGACGGCTTGAAGAAACCACGTTGGAGATGAGCTAGAGGCTTCTTACTTTTCTCGGATTCCTCATCACTAGGATAGAGCAACTGGTAATTATTGGACACGTAAAGGATGAAGGATAACATCATTGGGAATTGAGCGCACGAACGTTTCTCACGAGGGAGAGTCGTTCAATTTTGCCGGAGAGGTGCTCGATAATGCGTGATCGGCATCCAACGCACGTGTGGATCGAAATGCTGTCGGAGCAAGAGCCGCGCGCGCGGTAGCGCGCCATCATAACTCTAGGAGGACTGTTGGCCCGAGGGGCTCGACCTCGCGACTAATGAAATTAAAAAGTTCTGGCTGCTACAACTCGCGCGCTAATCTTCGTCGATTTGTGGCTTACTACGTCTATGGAAGGCGGTCGTATCCTGAGTATCTTTGGCGTTGCAGCTCTAAACTGCTCTACCGGTCCGACAGACGATGTACTGTTATGGCACTCGGGTCAGTTTTTTCCTCGCTGTATGCTATTTGCCGGACTAGTCAGTCCCGCGTCGTATCACGTTCCTCGTTAGTTCTTTTCCCGGTTCTCATTAGACAGACCACTTCCATTAACGTAGGTGACCGTTAATCGTAATTCCCCGGGTTTGCTCACACTAATAGAGCATAGCGCGGAAGCTACTAGCTATATAGTGGGTATCGCTTAGCACCCATAAGACGAAGCAATTAGATACGGATCTCTTAACGGTCATTGCTTAAGTAGCACTTTCTTTTGATCTTGAGCACGAGAGTTTCACGAGATTTTTGTGCCTCTACTTCGACGGAATAATGAAGAATTATTACGAAAACAGCAATGGCCTTCTGGCCATTAGCGAAGCACTGTCAAATTAATGGAATTACGACAATAGCCCTCGAGAGTCGCGGCTACATTTTTCATTTCCTCGGAGATGAACTGGAGATATGAGGTCGGAGATAAAGTTCCATGGAGCACCCACTTTCCACAGCGGCTCGCACGTGCTTCTCTTTCTCCAGAATCGGCCGGATGATCTCTGGACGGTCTACTTACACTCCGGCCGATTAAAAGCGACGAAAACTCGTTTCAGGAAAAGGTACGCGGCGGTGCAAGGGGAATTCAAGGCGACAACGGAGCCATGGGGTGGAAAGGGTGGGGGGAAAGGGCTGTTGTTGCTGTAATTGTTTCGCGAATAAAAGCCGGAGCAGCGAGTTGCCCGGGTGCCTCTCTCCTGGCTGGACCGAGTTTAAACACGTCTTTAAGTTGAGAGCGGCGGGCGTTCAGCTCTGCTGGCTTAATAACCGCACTCGAATTTCGCGGGAGCTCATTTCCGGGGTTGGATTGCCAGGCGAATATAGTTGGTTAAGAGACGCACAATTTACCGTACTCTCTCCGCTAATCCTGCCGGGGCTTTGCTTTTTTCCCGCTACCCGCGATAACTGGCTGCGACAGTTTTATCCGACTTTAAATTGGCCGATTTTTTCAGGCCGCGGTTATCAATTGCCCCCCCTTCGCCCCTTCGCCGCCCCCCCTCTCCTTTTTCATTGCTCGCGCGCCAGCCCGTATCACGGGGCGCCGGTTATCGGGGAACAATGAAATTTCGATAATTTATCGGGGTCGCGCGGCACTCTAAATATAATCTTTCATTACTCTGCGCATTGGCTTTCCGCGATGTGCCGGAATTACGGATTTCGCAATTCCAACCAGCATAGATCCTATTCACCGAACGTACATCTAATAAGTGCTAACTGCTAAGCGTGTTCTTCCCATTCAAATCGTAGGATTTCCCTTGGAAAATGTGAGCGCTCATATCCGAAAGAGCGGTACGAAAGTGGGTTACGTGATATTAAATTCCCAAGTCCTACTTGACCCAAGCATTTTTCGAAATGTGATTCATCAAAAACGTGCGGATTCCTCGGTACTGATAATTCCACTAGAAATCTGAGTTCCAGTTCACATTCTTCTCGGTGCTTGTCGCCTATTAGGAGTACGCTAGGTTTCACCAAGAGGTTGTGAGACATTAAGCAGTCTCACCGTGCGGAAGGTTTCAATTTGCCAGAATTAATTTCATTCCACATCGTGAGGTAACAAGGGCTCGAAATAGTAATAATAACACACCCGATTTGCGCCACTCGACGACCGCCCACCTGTGCTCGGTGCTTCCTTCCGCTCATGTAGGAAGGGATTCCTCCCACAATCTGGCGGTTGTCAGCGGATTCCAGCATGGATAATCAGATCTCCAGCATAAGACTAAAAGCAATTACGAGCTTGGAACAGATGATTATTTTCTCCTCTCCTAATGCAACCGCATCTCTGCTGCAGGCGAATTATTCGTTGTTCTCGAGCGCTATCAATCTGCAAGCAGCATGCTATCTGTCTCTCTACGATTCTCTGATTGTCGCATTGTTAAGCGATACCCGGACCGTTTCTGTATTTCCTCGCGAGAAATAGTTCAGCCTTGTCGGCCTCTTGCTTTCTTGGCGTACACACGGATACTATACAGAGAGACAAAGCGGTAGACAGAATTGGGAGAAGGAGAGTGTGTGAGAGAGAGAGAGAGGGAGAGGGAGAGGGTTGTGTGAATGGGCTGCAAGACGATCCTTTATCCCGCTGAAATCACGGCACCGCATTATTCTTTGGCCGTCAGCGAGAGCACAATAGAGAGCCACCACGCGAATTCACTCCCACTTTCTCACTCTCTCTCTCTCTCCTACTCCTCCGCTGATGCTACCTTATCCCTCTCTTTCGATCGCAGTGCTTCCGTAAATCGTAGCAGACTGCAATTTCCGCGACATAACCATACGCATTTCGCATTCCAAATGTTTGGACGACACATGTTATTTCGACAGGATTTTCATAGCAATTAGTATCCGGTCTAAGTGCGAAAGAACTGGCAAGAGGAAGGTGAGAATAAGGGTGCGTAGAAGTAGTCCAATGGTGGAGCACCTCGTTGAGTGTACCTTAGGGTTGAGCCCGCTGCCCTGCCTGAGGAAGGTGCCGGTGATGAACCAGAAGCTGTTGCTCACACTGAACTGGTTCTCGACGACGTCGCTGTCCGCGAGGCACGGATGCGGATTGTTCCACTCGTACGGGCTGAATCGGGCCATCACGAAGAGGGTGAAGCTCACGAGCATGTACGCCGCCAGCACGTACAGCCAGATCTCGACTGCTAGTGGGTTCATGAAGGAGAATAGCCGCGTTGGCTGGCTGGAGGGCACCTAAATTACGTTACGCTACGATTTTAATTAAAACGGAGCTTGCCCCCGCCCGCCGCTCACCGGCCCAGCGACGGGACTTTCACAGTACACCGCCCCACGCACCCTTCTATATACTAAGTATACACTCACCCCCACCCCAACTCCCACCTTTTTGCACCCGTGGGAATCCCGCCTCCTCTTACTTCCTTACCCTTCTGCGCTATTCGCTCAAGCAACCCCCATTCTTTGACCCCTGATTTGCGAAGGTTTATCAGACCCCCAATAGATTTCGCCTTGGTCCGCGCGACTTTGCCAGATCCTTTGTGAATCCCCTTCGAATATCTCCCCCGAGGAGGAGACGGGCTTCTCTTAATCGGGGATCGCTTCTCTCTTTCATCTCCTTTTGCATATAGCGGAATATCAAGTGGCCGAGAAATCGGACGAACATTCCATCGGAGATTCGTAAAAGGTTGGAGGAGAAATCTGTGAACTCACCTTAAACAAAATCCCAATGCCGAGATTCATGAACGGCTTCGTGAAGTCTATCACGCTCTCGCGGGCGTAATTTATCGTCATCGAGGCAACGGCAAGGTCCGCTCTCTGTAAAAGGAAGAAATCCTCATTTTCAAGGGATCTATGCTTTTTTCTGAGACGAAGGCCAGGCAGCCATGAGAATTCATAGGCATGTAAACTCACGGGGCTAAAAAATATCAGGGGAGATCCTGAAGAAGAAAGGGGGAGAGAATAGAGGGTCTCCATTGAATAATCAAAGAGAAATGAGGGCGGAATGTGGCGTAGGAAGAAAAGGAAAATATCGCTTAGGGTATACAAGAAAGATCGCTTAGTCGCATAATACTGGAGCCGACCTCAGTGAGCCAAGGACGCAGTGATGGCTATGTGGGTATGTGTGCCCACTCGCGCGTGAGCAAAGGGCCTTTGGTAGTTTATGAAAATCACTGGAAAAACCGGGATACCGGCGGCAGCGCGAACCACGCGGGAGTTCGGTTCGACTGGCGGAAAATGTTTGCCTTGCAAAATAGCGAATACATTTTTTAGAAGCGCACGTACGACGAGAGCGCAGTGCCAGCTAGTGTCTTGGCCCCTCGCTCTGGCCGTGACGTCTTTCCTTCGAGACGATCCTCCCACGTTTTCGACGCTTTCTGGGTTAAGACGTCGCAGCCTTTCACGAGGGACTGATTGCCTTGCATCTTTTATAAAGCGCTGATCCACGGAATTCACGGACTAGCCAGCATCGGCATTGCGGCTGTTTGCTCGAACGGGCAATATATGCTTTCGGATCCGTCTTCATTTGCATCCTTCGATCGACACTAACACCACTCAGCCTCGGCGCGCGTTTCTATCAGAACTTTCATCCTTTCAAAGACTTTTCGGAAACATAATCATTTCATTCTTAGTCGTTCCATCCTCTGCTGCACAAGAAATCTATCGGAAAAGTTATAGCTGGCATTAAGTGGATCCTAAGAAATAAAAAAAGTTCGAGTGGCATTAAGTTGGGGAGTTGGTGGGTTAGGCTTGTACCGTTCGGTTCCGGCAATTCCACGGCACATTTGGCACACGCACACGACTCGAAGTGCAGATAGTATCTGGGTATTATATCCGGCCAGAGTTCCTCGAGCTATATCGATGCGCGCAAATCGTGGCCGATTTCTTCCTGGCGGATCCATAGGGATAATACTTGCGAAGTTTTCGATGCCCGGTGAACTTGGGAGTGGTGTTTCTGGCCCACTTCCTGCCCGCCTTTTCTCTTCTCGAAATACATAGTAAGAAGTAAGAGAAGTCAGCTATTTCCTGCGGGAAACTTGCAGATAGGCTCCGCTCGGAGTAGTAGTCTCTTTCCCGTTTTCAACGTGCCGTGAAGGAGAAGAGCGACTTTCGACGAGCACAATGGCTCAAGAGAGAAGTGTGTGTAATGATAGTGACGCTGAAAGTAAAGAAATAGGAAGAGCAGCCCTTCAGGTTTGTGCTTTGATTTTAAAAGCAGCCGGAAACGGGAGAGCATTGTACCGAGAGTTAAATTGGTAGAGCGCTGACTTGCTGGAAGCCTTCCGGTCTGCGGATGGAGGTTGGCCGGGTGCTCTAGATTAATGAGCGAAATGGAAGTTTCGGAGAACGATATTGCGCGGCTCGAAAGCCAGGCGTTATTAACGATGGCCGAGCATCGTTATCAATATGTCCTGTAGGTCTGAAGTATCGAATTTTCGTAAACTCGAATATCAAGGTCTTCAAAACTTTCATCCCGCGAGATAGGCAGGTACTCTTATACCGCCGGATAAAAGTTTAAAAATCTAGTCGTTTAGCCATACTGCGCAGGAAAAATGTACACACCACATACTCCAGGTACAATATTAAATTCCTGACGGGTGAATCTTAAATTAAGAGGATGAGATGAGCGAGTCAGTGAATGCATATATTGGATTTTACTTTAATATCAGCGCGTGGCTTTTTACAATTCAAATGGCACGCGGCAACATCTGCGTGTCACTCTACCAATCGGCATATCTAATAGGGTATCACCCAATAGGGAAGGCTGAATGAGACTATCCTGTCCACAGAACTCGATGCATAATGAAATTCTTGATGAAATGGATTTATAACGAGGTTGGACGCCCCGGCTATTTTGCATACTAAATTCACTCTTGCCTTCAAATTGTTTCCCTTCTCCACTATTCTCTTTCCACGATTTCCCTACCTAATTCGAATAATTCGCAAACCATATTCTTTTCTGCTGACATTAAGGAGGTTGATGCAGAAAATGAAAATAATGAGATCGGACTGAAATTTATACAGAATAATTGATTAATTATTAATTAAATTCTTCTTAATTTCAGCGTGTTCAGGTTGGATGACAGGTTGGCTGATCCTTCTATAGAAAATATAGATGGTCGGGATTCAAAGAGTTCTTACCTTTTCCATTAACTCGCGAACAATTCCATTCCACTCTTTGGTCTCGGGGTCGTAGACGCCGTACATGTGATCGGGAACCAAGCGTATGGCATACTGAAAGCCGACCTGGCCGGCGATCCACTTGAGCAAGTCTATGCAGAACCCTTCGAAGCGTGCATTCCCCGTAAGGTTCTTGTCCTCCTTTACCATGACGTATGGCTTTTCCTGCGCAAAGGAAAGCCCCATGATCCTTTGCTAATTCCTCCACCTCAACGGGACTCTCTAGAGAATTCCCGTGAAATACGAGACGAGAGTCAAACGGAGATCGGAACAACGTATTTCCGGGAAGAGTACGCTGCTTGCCAAAAAGGAATGTTCTGTTTTTCCGACAGGAATCACCCAGCTGTCCTCGCAGCTAGCGGCTACGAGACAGGGATTTTACTTTACGATTATGCTCCTGTATTGACTTTGCGTCAACCAAAGTTACCCCTGCTGCTAGCCGCAACTTTCCTCGAGATTGGCACGGGCGAACTTTCTTACCCGAGCATTCCAGCCGATCGCAGGGAGCAACAAAGAACTAGACGGGGCTCTTGCTATTCTTCGGGGTCGCCAGTAATGTCTACGTCGCCTCGCCTCTGTGACGATAGAATTTCGCGTAGGAAAGAACAATCGAAACTTTTCTCCATCCATCGAGCGAGGAAACTCCTGAATTAAGCGACGGCCACTTTCCGCGCACCGGCTGAAAAACGTTATGAATGGGAAAAATACGCTCGCCTGTGTTACTCTCTCGCAGTGATGCGCTTAATGAACGCTTCTATCCACTGGGACAAAGCTTCCTTTATTCGGGAAATTTAATTTAAATCCGGCACGAAGGTTGTCAAGTAGTTATTTAAAACTCCTTCTTCTCTAGTTGGGCAATTATAGATCCACCAACAACAGCAACGGAAGCTGTGACCTAAGTTTGTGTAGAATAATTGAATAAGACGTGCTGGAGCAATCGAAGGAGAACTGCGAGAATAATTTGTGATGAAAGTGGAAAATTTATAACGATAAGAATTTGGAAAGATTTAAAATTCAAAGAGATAATTCAACGACAAACTGTCGCAGTAATGGATTAATTATTAATTACCTCTCTGGTCATGACGACGAGGGTTATATTGGTAGCGCTGGTCTCGTAGAAGGCGCCGACGTCGGTGACGTTGACACCAACGCCAGGCTTCCATTCACCGACTTTCACCAACTCCTCCTTCTTGAGCTTCAGCAGATCCAGCTTAAAGTTGTTCCTCTTACCTTCGTTGAACTCGATATGCCCGGTTAATCCGTGTAAGCCTGCCTGCAACAGGAATGGCCGTAACCCTAAATCGAGATCGATCTAATTCAACCACTTCCTCGTCGATATGTGGTTATCCAGCAAGGAAAGCCACCTCTTTGTCTCGTATACATTAGCCAAGTTACACCATTTCAAGCGATGTCGAATCTATGTAACTTAACTAATGCGAATGAAGTCTCCTTAAAGCGACCTTCTCAAAGTTATGCCGCTTGGTGCATATAATGACGATGGATCGTCGCTTCATTATGTAAGTCGGTTGGAGTTGTCTCTAACACAGTGATAAACGGCTAATCACATTTAATTATATATGGTGAGCTTGCTCGCTATAAATAGTCGGCAATCAAAGAATAGTTGCGGAAGCCGCATCATGAATTAATCACACCTGTTGGTAATGGGGGAGGGGGCAGCGCGGACAGGGTGCATAATTGCGCGATAACGAGCCTCTCGCCGGCTACGTTAAATCACCGGGCAATTCCTGCCGTTGAATTTATCCGTCTGGCTCGCTATTCCGTCGCCTACTCTACATCCTTGTGTAAATTGCATCGTATCGCATTCGCACACTTCCACAGTTGGAATCGGCCAAATTTTTCCCGTTAATTACGAAGCTTCCATGAAAGGTTTTTTTCGAATCTAATTTATACGACTTCTTCTACAAGAATAGTTCGCGTCTAGCTAGAGCCATTACGATTCGGCAATCATTAATTCTCCTTCGAATAGTTCGTCGACTGAGGGTATATCTGATTCTCGATAGAACACTCATTACGATTTTCCCCGGGCATCGATTGACCACAGCTTCATTGACTTCGAGTCTAATGAGATCGACGAAAATACCGAATAAATGAAATGGTCGTCGTTCGTAATGTGCGAGAGCCCGATTCACATTACACTAGGTTTATGCATTAATTGTAGCAGTCTGTTCGAACAGTGTTTTCGAGGTGGTGGCATACCAGAAATAGAAAATCACAGGGCAGCCTGAGTGGCAGTCATTTGAGAATTATCGTGCTGAATCAAGCACTAATAAGCGAACCGTAGCGAATAACGAGTGAAATTTACATGAAGCCCCATGCATTTAATACTACTGCGGAAAAAGCGGTCCTCTTCCCGTATTTCATTGGCATAGTTAAACCGATCCAGGCATACTAAATCAGCGAATACCGCATCGTGCCAGAAGTTAAGAGGGTACTGAGAGCACTATAATTGTACTAGAGCGGTGATTCAAGAAGATCGTTTCGCTGACTTCGAGGGCGAGTGAGAAAAGCACGACGAGGTATGGTTCGCTGCGAGATTCAGAGCAACGCAGAGAACGAAGGCCTTATATCGGCTAACAGCGAAGCCAGCATTTCCCGGACTGCGGAAAAATAATCCAGCCGAAGAGAGCCGTTTGCCGAATTAATCCGTTCTCATTCCCTTTTCAACGATTTTTCCTGGCACCGGTGTTCTTCCTTTTTCTCGTAGCGCGGTCGAGGTCAGGACGCGTCAATGCGAGCCGTGCACACCATCGTATCTCACCGACACATACGTCCAAATTTCCTTGCTTTGTTTTTTTTATCAAGAAACCAGTGAAATTATAGTGTGTGACTCCAAGTAACTCGCAGCCGGTTGATTCATACGAGAATATTGCGGGCAACTTTATGCTGACCGGCGGACAACATTTGGGTGACTAACACCGTAAGTTAATTATATGTGCTTGACTTATAATTAGTAAGATAAATCCCGGAGGTGAGTGCAAGCTTCAGTCGCGGGAACACGCTCGACGCTTAGATACTCTGTTTATCACACTGTCTACGAGCGAGTTCTCCCAGGTTCCCTCTCACTTTACGCAGTATCCCGTAAAGTGCTAATTGAATTTGCGAATGCTCCGCGCAACGAGCACTCTTGATGTGCTTCTATTTGTTTATACCACGACATTTCAGTTGGTTCGCTTCTATTCGCCCCTCACATTCACCCCCTAACCCGGTTGCATTGGGTAGCTTGTAGTTTGAAGCGACACTGGTGGGTGCCGGATAAAATTTATAATTTTTGTCCGGCTAGTTTTGCCGTTGACATGCTGCGGCCCGTTATTTGTGGGGCCGTTGGTTTTATAGGAAAGTTCGCCCCACGAGTTGCGAGCGGAGAGCTTGTTTCCGAAAATGCTAGCAAACCGGACTTGTTATGAGCTGGTGTCGCTCGCCGAGTCAGCCGTGTGCAGCCAGTTGAGAAAAAAGTTGCAACGAACCGGCGGAAATGCTTTTTGGATTTAGCAAACTTAGGGGAAACAAGTGGCAGAGAGATACAATGTGAGATTGGATGAAAAGCTTTTTATAAATTGGTCAGAAATTCGTCAGAATTTTCTGTCAAAGCAACTCCGAAAGGGAATTCTGAATACACGCAACAGAAGAATAGAGTGATCCATGTCGATTGTTCTCCGAGAAAGAAAGTTGCCGAAATTCCTTAGTCAAGGGAGGAGAAAAAGTGAAACTTTATGGCAGAACATTCTGACCGTAGGAGATTCATACGGAAAAATAATTTGCCGGAAGTCGCCATTGTATTTTATAAGTTTCGTTGACGTGTACTTCTTTCCAACTGGTTTACCGTTCAGATCTAGACGTCCGAGCAATTTCGGGCGTGGCGGTCCCTTGTCTCTCGTATTCGTCAACACGATTTCCATTTCAGCCACGATCTCGTGTGGGTGTGTTCGTGCCGTTGTTTTGTCGAAATGCCACTTAACCAGCTTGGCCTTCGGTGCTGCCCGGTCCACCGTAAATTCGAACCCTCTTGCTGCAAAAAGCTCTAGTCCATTCTAGCGGTTCTAAGAAAGAGCTGCCTCGTTATAAACACTCCCTGCTTCTCGCCGCCCGTTTATTCTTTGCCGCTGTCCAGCATCACCGGCACTCCGATGGACCGTTGGCAAAATGTTCTCACCGGATGTGATAGTATTAGAGAATATCAGGCTGTGGGGTGTGGCACGGCGTACCGTTGGATAATGAAACAATGATAAATGAATTGTGCATGCTGGCTCTGCTTCTGCGGGATGACGCTCGCTTGTTACTCTTGGTTACGAATGCACACCAGCGCGCCGCCCGCACAATACTGTCGCACCGATATAAAGCCTATTTATGCCGGCGAATTAAGCGTCGCAACGAGAATTTGCGGCTGGCGATATTTAACCACTGTCAAATGGAAGCCACCGCTCTTCATTAATTGATCTCCATCCCCGCAATCTATTATCCGTTTCCTACGGCCGATCCGTAACCCCGTGCATTTCAAATATTTTCCACCTATGAATGCTCTTTTAATTCTTGCAATTTTTGCGTTCAAAACGAATCATGGCACCCGCTGGGATTTACCCCTGGAATCCTCACACCCATTGAAACCTATTTCTATTTTTCCCCAGCTGTAAATACAACTTCGTCAACGAAATGTTTTGAAAACGTGAAATTGATTGTCGTAAATATATTGCGTATTTATTTGGAATTTTGTTTTGCTCTCATTTCCGATGAGTACTCTATTGTAATTGAGCGTGGGAAAAACATTTTCTAGAGGAATACTGCAGCTCTGGAATCGAGCAGATAAAAATAAGTCAATAGTAATAATACAAACAAGTCTCGTGTATTTACTCGCCTGCCTAAACAAATTTTTAATATGATTCTCGAGTTTAATCATTACAGCTGAATCAATAGTCATAACATCAAACAATACGCTCACATGGAATAATTTCAATCCAAATTCTGGTGCTACATTGACTGTTGATAAAGGACCAGACAGCCAATTTGCATGCCAACCCTTTCTCTTTGAGCATTGCGCGAAATTGTTCAATGAGTTCGTCGAACAAAATATAAGCGAGAGATGAAAGGTCAGTGGAAATTGGAAGACTCGCGAGAATTAGACAGTGCAAATGGAGAAGGGCAGACGGACGTCCGGGGAAAACCAGAGGCTTTCCGCTTATTTGCTAAATACGCTCTTCAATTATTCATGTGTCAGCAGGTCTTCCCTTCTCCACATTGTTCCGGAAATTCCGCAAACTCTCGGCTCATCACTAGATGGGTATCACTCTTTACCGTTATGTAATGGATATAGTATAAACTTTATTTATAGACTAACTTCTGCTTTCAGCTATCTACCACCCTTATAATTCTTTCACCCAGTCTTCCCTTGCTGACGAATATTTTACCCGTCTACACATTTTATGTTTGGTGATATTGTCAATGTCAAACATTCCAAGACATTTGTCCACGAATGGCATTACAAATAATAGAAATTCTAGGGTGTAACAATGTACTAAAAGTAAATAAATGCAATAGCAGCACGAATCCTGCATGTTAAACTTGTCCCAAGCCGAGTGAATTGTGGGTAACACAACATGCTCCGATTTTCCGTGGGTTTCTCTTGAATATTAAGACTAGCCGGGAATCCTATCAGTTTCGAGGAAACACGGGTATATCCGGGGAAGGATAAACATGCGAGAATGTGGAATGGTCGCGTCAGCATCAACAGCAAACCGAGCAGGCTTTCCAGGCTTCGCAAACATCATTCTCGCAAAGTATCTCTTAACTTCGTCGCTGCAAGCATCCCTTCCGCTTACGATCTCCTTTCCTCGTTCATGACGTGTAACATTCACTATTTGCACGAGCGATATGGGTGGGTGATAAGTACATACAGATTTGACATGGCAAAGTCGAATGAACTACGACCTTCAAAATTTCTTTTAAAAAAAACAGCATGAATTTTACTTTACAGTTTCACCGTGGAAAAATATAGTTTTCGATATTTCGACTTGCAAGATAGCAGGTAGTATTAGAGAGGATGTTAATTAGTGGCTAACTCATAGTCGTGATACGCTCTGCTGGAAACTGGGCCATAAAGTTGACGGAAAAGTGGCACTGTCATAGAGGAATGACTCGTTACGCAACTTGGCTTCTTATCCACGCATTGGTCTCCCGGCTACTCGTTAAAGGGTTTCCAAGCCCGCGATTCACCGCACTCTACCGAGATTTATGCGGGACACTTAATTTCTCTATTACCATTGGAGGTCGGGTATCACTTATCGCCTGGCCACTCAGCCGCCAGGAGCTCTGAATGATCTTTTTTCCCTCATTCTCGTTCAAGCTTTAAGCTCGCGCAATCGGGCGCATCTCGAAAAATGTTCGTACCGCACAGATAGAGAGCGAGGAGAGTCACGGCGAACAGTTTTACGAGACTGTTCTGAAAGAGTTCTAGTTTTTACTCAGGGTCGTCTGCTAAATCTGTTACCAGACGAGAACGAGTTAGCCCCGAACCAGCCCCAATTCGCCCCCCTAAACTCACATTCGTCTTCGCCTCAATGAATCCCAGTTATCCCCCAAAACGGCGACCCGTCGCTTCTTTCCTTCGCGGCGATGGAGCGTTAAATGCTCCGACGATGGAAGAAATGCTATGCTATCGATTGCTCGATTCGCTCTCTGGGTTCCCTCAGTGAGCTGCTAATTGAATCCGTTAATTGAAACGGGAGAAGGCGGAAACCGATCGACCTTGATTCAGACATTCGGCGGAAGATCTCCGGAAAGCAAATAATCCCAGGGGCCTCGCTAGGAATACTTTGCCCTCCGTATTTCTGATGTTTTCTTTTAATTATGCAAAGTTACCAGTGCGTCTTAAGTGCTGCCTCCATCCTCCCTTTTTTCCATCAGGATTTCAAAACTTTTTTTCTACAATCGAGACTAAAATCCGCGATATTTCTATTCATTTCGTAAGCAGCCAGAATTTCTCACTATTTTGTAAAAAATCCGGCAAGGCTGAAATTGTAAGTTATGAAACGTACGTACCGCATTAATATAGTTGTAGAGGGAGAGACCATCGTCCCAGGGCTCTTCCTTCTCACAGGACAAATTAGCCGGCCTGAGATCGTGGCTACGATCCAAAGCAGCTAGGCCATGGACGAAAACATGCACGCTGTCGTATACCAGAGCTGGTTCTGCCTGAAACATACGCCTCCTGCCGCGTGAGATGCTGGCTCCGATCGAAATAAAATGATTCCTCTCGACTCTAAGTACATCGGATAATGAAGTATAGGAAGCTTCTTAATAAAAGATGAGAATGAAACTTCTCACGAAATACCCGCCCTGCCAGCTTATTCGAAGTTCATTTATAGTTCAAGAAGAGCTATTACAGGCGAGCCTTGGCCTCGCAGATGGTAGTTGTGCAAAACTCGAAAACTTCCCTATCGTGCAATCGAGCCGAATTTCGTTACTCGAGATTTATCAGCCTACCCGGGTCTTTATAATTCGTTTCTCTAGCGAGGAGTGGCGTAGTAGTCTGAACGATTTTTATATCAGACCGAGGCCTCTTGTTACTACTACAATGTTGAAGTTACTGCTTGGATGGCAAAGAACTTAAATGCTCCAACTTTCCCCGAGTTTTCTTCGTGGGTTGGCATGGGTATGAGAATGCTATTCGAACGTCTTGCTTATTCATCGTTGCGTCATTATATTGGGAAATCGCGTACGGGGGAAACTCGCTGGTCCCAGGATTTGGACGAGAATGTTGAAAAATTTGACTGTAGGAAAAAATCTGTGAATGGCAAACTACCAGAATCGGGGAAATTCGATCGAGCTTTCGAGTACCCTAACCTTAATGACTTGGCGGACTGGGGAATGCAGTCCGTTGGAATCCGATAAACTCTACCGCGTCCGATGCTTACCACGAAAATATCTTCAACGAACGATCTCGATTCGTAATTCGCAGATTTCTCCGTTTTACAAACAGATTAACGCTGATTTTCGACGAAAGCAACATCAGTGACACTACTTCTTCATATTGAAAAGCGTTGCTTTCAATGGGCGGTACTCGAAAAAAAAAAACGGTCGACGTTTCAAAGCAGGAAAATTTCCGGGTTGTTGAGCATCGATGGAAAATTCGACAACAATGTTTTCGTTTAACTCGAACGATTTCACCCATATTTCAAATTCATGGCACACGCAGCTCTCGCGTCGATCTGCCCCTCTCACTCTTTCGAATCAATCTACCGATAGGTACATATTGGGAGCACCCGAACCAAGGCAAACAGGCTATGCTGCACTCATTCGACCGACCGACCGAACGAACGAACGAACGAACGAACGAACGAGCGAGCGAGCGCGTCTTCCGCTCGAGTTTCCAGCAAAACTCATTTCAGCTCCTCGCAAGTATTGCCGGGTATCAAGGAGCTTTTTATTCGCATCCAATATCCCAGGGAATTCGGCTTCAAAATCGGCGTGCAATGTGGGGAAAAAGATGCTGTCGTGCATCGGATCGTCAGTCCCCGATAAGAGCTAGATCTGGATATTCCAGCGGCACGATACGCGCTTCAGGCGAAAGCTACACACTACTCTCGCACCAGCTCTCCGCTAACCTGGATAACTCCGGTTTTGTTCAGAATCGCATGGCCAATCGGCTGGAAGTGTTCCATCTGCCGTAGAACTTCGGCCACCTTCGGTTCCTCGAGGTCTACCAGCCGGAACGCAGTCATATTCACGCTGTTGTACTTGAAATCCTCGAGGTCGAATGTCTCGATGTCCTGCAAACAGAATTCACAGTGCACAATTTCAAAAGATTCTATTTATTTCTCTCTCACACAAACACTTATGATATTTCTCAAGCTTCGAATATAGTCAACAAAACCTGCTGCTCGGAAAGTGCATTAAAACTGCTCTCCCGGAAACCTAGCAGTCACATTGTTGCGAAAGGACGAATGACCTCCTGGTAACGGTGGCTTAGATCGCCTTTTCTTCGGGAAGCGTATTTCGCGCTTCTTTTTGTCGACGCGACGGTATTTCTCACTTCCGCTATAATTATAACTTCGACTGTAGAACTGAACTACCTTCATTCCTATCCCCCGGAGAATTGTGTGACCAAACCGAGTACTATCGAGCGAGATATAATTATCTCGCGTTGCCCGTCTGGTGATCATTAAAATAAATAAATGCACACTCATCTAAACGAGTCGACAGAAAACTGGAGAATCGCAGCCTCATAGATATCTAGAAGACTACACTTTTTTCGGCAAATCTACTCTACCGTATCAGGTATCAGACTTCTACTTTCTACAACTGGCGAGGTTTATTTACAAATCGATCCCTGAAAACTGGTGATTCCCATAAGGATTACATAATTGTCAACTAACGTTCCACAGTTTACGTAAAACGATTTGTATTATACTTCGGCATTGGAATGTGAAATACATGAAATCCAACTGACAGCGAACATTGATATTGCCGATATTGATTAATAGGTGAGATAAAGAGAACAATTGGAGCATTTGGCGTAATGGGATCATCAGTCCGACATGTAATGCGCATAGCGTGTAATACTTGTGTGGAAGGGATCGATGATCGCTCGAGGAATGAAGCTGGCAAACAAATCCATATTGCTGGCGAGTCTCCAGCGCCGTCATACTCTCTAGCGCCAATATCTCAGGCTGATGTTTGATCAGGCGTGCGCAGCAGTCAATATTTCCACCATGATTAATCCCACTCGGCGTGCATTTTGACATCACAATTATCCTCGTAACATCATTGTTAGCTTTTGATGTCAATCGCACGCTGACTTCATTAGATCCCATTAGCTTGCTTCGTGGTAATTGAAATAATTAATCGAGTGGGAGCTTATCACGCTGACTAAAGTTTCCCTTGTTTACAAAATGAATTCAATGCATCGCTCGTTTTGAATTTCGGTCACGGGGTTTGAACTAGATCACCTGCAAAGCCAACAGTGCTCTGCATCATTTCCTGGATAGATAAGCTAATACACAGTGCTGCAGGTGCAAAGCCAGAGTGGAAAGCTTGTGGCCCGACACAATGTTCTCTTAAATGGCTCCCAATTAATCCTGCAAATTGGCAGTCGGCTGTGAGCCGCTCTCTCCCTCAGTTCGTTTAAGCGCAACTTAACGATAAATGCCAAACGGAATCCTTGCCAACAAATGCGGCGTCCAAGATTTTCCCCGGATGCTCAAGGCAGACTCATACGATAGGTATACGCTAAGGTTCTATCCACAATAAGATCACTTTTATTGTTTCTGTCTTACACACTGGTAGTCGATTGAAAATTGACCGTCACAGTTAGTATAAACTTTCCCGCTTAAATCAATGTAACCATTTGTCCATGTGCTGCGTAAACCTATAATACGAGTAAAGTTTAAAGCAAAGAATACTCGAACGGTATCCATCCGTATTTACACGTATCCCACTGGCAGTCTTGGTAAACAATAATCGGGTGAAACTCGGGAAGTCAACTTCTTCTGAAAAGTGAACTTCCTTCTGCAATCTTTAGTAGCTTGTTTTGAAAGTCTCCTCGTCTATACGGAGCGTCCTGCTTTTCGCGCGTACGCGATGTATACTTAGTGTGTGTGTGGAAGCCGGTAGGGGATTCGAAGAGAAATAATACCGGGTGCGAGAGCACATATACGGGAGCATCGCGGTGTCGGCTGTACGTGCAAGCTTATCCGGCGCTGGCGCTCATTCGGTATACATAAGCACCTGTTTACCCGGTTCTGTTTGTACCCTATAACTCCTCCTACGTGAACCGAATAAGCCTTGCTGCCATTCAACGTGGCATCGAACCGATTCGATACCGAACTCTCGTTGGAAAGCTTCAAAGCTCCCTGGACCACTGCTCCCTACCGGCAACATTGCGCGATAGATTCTGCGGCGACCTTTCATTAAAGGCCAGCAGATTCCAATCTCTATTAGCTCTCATCTCCTAGAATTGCCTATCCGCGGCAAATACCTCCAAAAAGACGATTCGATCTGAGATGATACTTACGAATGTCGTGAACATGTAATGGTATCTGTAGTCATTCATCTGCAATTGGAGTATCTGTAACACAGAGATAAAATGAATTAGTATATGTATATTAAAACAAAGTTCTGCGTAGTTGTTGAAATGGGGGTGAGAATTACGTGTCTATTGTACGAGATATAATGACCCTCTTTTTATGGCACGTATTAATAAAATGGATAAAACCTTCATTCTATGTATTTGTTTTCTATTGTTTCCGAATTATTGATTCGTGAGTAACGTGAAAAGTGGCGGAAGAGCATTTTTCAAAAGAAACTATCGATATAGCTGACATAGTATCCGTTTTCTCATATAGCAGAATCATTTCCACCTAGTTTGCCGCATGTAGGTTTGTCCGGCTTATATCGACGAGACAGTCGAGGACATTGAGTGCAGAGGGGTCAGTCGACATAACGCGAGCAACGGGGTACAATAGCGGACAAGTACCACCACGGAATGTAAGACCACGTCCAAATTTACTTGCAGCTCGTAAGATATCGGCCGTAGAATTCATACGACTCCATAAAGCAGGGTGGAGTGGCCACTCCGTTGTACCGAATCGAGTCTCCGGTAGTCTCCTCGCCGTTTCAAGCAATAAAAGTCACGTTTTCATTTCACGTGGCCGAGGGGCCACGCTGGTCCACGCTGGTCCACGCATCGATCTATCATCCTGCATTCTTGGTAGGAGAACGCCGTCCGGATAAAGGGCGCCTCGCATGGATCTTCCGGGGAAAGAAATCCCGGCGAATTCGCCGGAACTGCTTCGTCCGACTGACACAAACTCGCACGTAGACGATTCAGGAATACGAAGAAAGAGAGAGAGAGGAAAAACGAGGGGAAGAAATAGAGAGTGAGTGAGAGGAATAGAGGGAAATGGAAAGAGTGGCTTCACAGGAACAGGACATTTTTTGATTACGCGACCAGCGGCGAGATATCCACTGAAAATTCCTTAGGGTACCAGCATGCAAATAATGGCTTCCTTTCGGTCATGTCTACGTGGAGATTGCTTCCCCCGGGATAAGCATGGTGTATCAGAAGAGCATTCTTTCCCAAGTTCCCCGAGATTCAACCAATATGGGTATATCGCTTGAAAGTAACCAGGTTCTAATTAAAATCGAGAAAAAAAATTATCCACTTCGATGGCAGTACTTTGCGCAACATGCTCCTGCAGGATATGAAATGGTCGCTGCTTCCTTATTGGAAGGAGTTCATTGAATTACTAGCGACGTTTTTCCCTCCCGGTACTCGGCCACCTTGTATACCAATGATTCTACGAGCTCTGCTCTCATTTCTCTAGAAAGATATTCCAATTGAAATCGTTCGGCTGATGGATATTTTATGTTTATGCCGTCGCTGGAAAGTTGAAATTCTCTTTGCGCGTATGTGAAAACAAACCTAACACGTCTGGGTGGGCCTCGGGAAAATGCTGGGGAGCGTGTTTCGATGGGAACGTCGCACGTCAGAGCGGACGCTTCCGACATGCCTGTGATTCGTTGGATTATGCAAATTTTTTTCCGGGCGCCAAGCGCACGCGAAAATACCGGGAGAGCGTGGAAAATTGTGAAAAACACCGGCGAATCCTAGTGAATCCAGCTTGTCGCATAGCCGGCAATGGGTTTGAGCCCCACAGCGCTTTGCATGAGCTATTTTCGACATTTGTTACCGTCGGCGACCAACGATGCGCGTGATTTCATTTCACACCAGCCTACAGGCAGCAACCGGCTCGCCGGCTGTTGGGGCGGGTGCTTAAATCGAGGTGTTCGTCATAGTGACAAGCGAGCATAATCGATCCGTCGAGACGCACCCAATGTGAAACGCCTGGCGCGTGAGATGTACCGTAGCCTCGGTTTACTGATTGCGGTATTCAACAGCCTCGATCTTCGACCCACAACCGACCAACCACTCACTGATGCTCGCCAATTTTCCACTTTAAATCAAATATACTTTCGAATATACAAATTTACACCCCTCAGTTCATTTACCTTTAATGACACTCCACACGTGTCTAATTATGACAGTCTCCTTCCATTGCTCACTGGACTATCCACTTTACAAGGAAAATTCGAATCGTGCGATATGCCTGTGTAAAATTCATACCCGAACGAATGAGAACACAGAATAATCTGAAAGTACAACATGGTATGCACAGTATTTTCTCTCCGCGATACCAGCATCATTACTCCCGGCATCAGGGACACATGAAATTTTACGGGGACCGTCCTCATTAGCGTTGCGCTTATTTTGGTTGGTTGCTTGCAGTCTCGAACAGTTAAATACACGGGTGTAAAACAGGGCGGTTACTGAGAGTGTGCGCGACAGGACAGAGAAACGATAAAACGAGCGAAAGAGAAAGAGGGCTTGCTAAAAGTGAATTTGTAAAATGCACCACCGCACGGAGATAACGTTGCACTTGGCTGAGCGCCCATGCAAGCTCGATGTACTTGCGGATTAAAAAATTCAGAGTGAAATCAGCCTGATTGCAGTGATCCCAATGAAAGATTTAGTTTGGGTTCACTGGCTCGTCGGAACAACCGAATCCTGTTTACCCGGACAAGTAATGCTCTCACTTGGACACTCTAAGAGTCTAAGAGAAATCTTTCGAATAATTCACGGCCATTAAAAAGGATGAGTTGCGCAAGTCTTTGATCAAATATGTAATCAACTGAACGGAGGGGGGAATATAAAGTCAACAATCTGGCGAGTACTTCTGTTAAGCTCGGTAAGTTCGCAGAATGAAACCCCGTAAGGAAGAGTGCCGTGAACGTCGGATTGCAAGGGCTTCCCATTCCCCGGCAGTCAGCCTTTAACTATTCATCAATCATATCATACATTTTCAATAAGTAAGCCTTGGAAACTATTATCTCGACGTTTCGTGCACTTAGTCCGTACCTTGTATCTCTCTGGGTTCGTCATTTCATGTTTTATTGTTGAACATTGCTTTTATAGTGGTGCATGTATGGAAACCGTGACCGCTCAAGTTGATCCGTCCTCGGTTGGAGGATCGTTTTTTGAATAGTAACGTTACTGGGTGCGTGCGTGAAGACTAGCAAAGGGTGCTTCTATATTCGCAGGAGTGCGAAGCTGTTTACGGGCGAGCAGGATTCTCTTCTATTTTTCATAATTCCATGAAAATCCGGGAAGCGAAACCTTCCACGGTATCTTTTTCAGCCGTAGGTTCGCCGACCGTATGCGTTTAGTATGCCGTTGCAGGTGTCTCAACATAGCGGGGCATTAAGGAATTACGTTTAAAAGGATAACACTTCCGAGCGAGAACTACTTTCCCAGCTCGGCGGTACCGAAAGCCAGCGAAACCCGAGCACTAGCGGGCAAACCGCATCCGGAAATCCGGTGTCTCGAGCGTTTCTCTGCGCTAAAGATGAGGAGCTTTGTAACCGCCTACCATCTTACCACATTCGTAGCTATAATGGGGCTCTATTTATTCGTGTAACTTCTCTCTTGCTCGGAGAGTTATGAGAACGAGAAGAACGACTGTAACGCTACACTATGTATTTTTGTGAGTGACGTATAGCCATAGGCTGCTATTCTCGCATGGGGTAACGCCAGTTATAAATCGTCTGTTGCGAGTGCATCACTCTCGATAGTATTACCAGGGTCTTTGCAGATTAAATGCCACATGGAGGGAGTATTACGGGTCTTCGTTCTGTGTGCTATTCCGAAGCTATACATTTTGCACTCGCTCTATCGATCGAATGAAACCGTCGCTCCTTTTGCCCACTTGCACTCTACTTCCTCCAGTGCACCCGAGAGCTTTTCCACACCGGAACACTCTATCACTGCGCATGATATTTCAGCCGGTAGGAGAATCTTGCCAAGGATCCAATGAGGGAATCTTCTAAATGCGATAAAGAGAATGTAAGAACCGATCGAATTCGCCCTAACTTTCACTGTTCGCTTCAGACCAGCAAAGATCCGAGTTCTGATCAAAGAATCGTCTTGGAATCTGTGAAGGAGATTCTCTTTCTCGAGATTTGTCAGGATAAATGAGCTTTGGTGATTTCGATGATATAAAAGAAGGACTTACCGCTCGAAAAAATTGTTGCATGTGCGCAGGGTCAGTGTCGATGATGAGCTTGTAGATCTCCTTGTGCCTGACCTCACGAAGGACCTGTCTGTAGGATCCAGGACCCGCCTGGCGGATATACATCTCGGTCCTCGCTGAGGGTGGCGACTTCACGAGGTCCTGTAGCTTGAACAAGCCTGGAACAAATATCACAGAGTTTCCTTCAGTTTTTTCAACTCCCATCCTCCCAGCTTTCCTGTCAAAAGTTATAACACGGTCTTAGAGCCGACTACGCTCCCAATCACACGAAATTCGACATGGCCGTCACTACTTGACACTTTGATCTCCCGAGCGGAAAACTTCCTGTTTCCCCTGCGCTTTGACTTCGCTCCCTATAGGGTACAGTGCTTTTAACGTGGACGATCGCCGATGAACTATCCCAACCCCCCATATTGCCACATACCATCCACCTGGACTTTCAAGCTTCCATGTGATGGTGGTACACCTAGTTCGCTTTAAATTGATTACTCATACACGCACGTGGCGACTAGGGGATGGGTTGGTGCACCACCGAGGCCAATTTGTCGGAATTCAATTTAGCGAAAAGCGAGCGGCTGAACTGTCCACGGGATGGCTTGTTATATGACTTGTTTGACAGGAGTATCGAAGCTTGAAATTACCGGCGTGAAATTCGGGCGACCTGATGCGACTGTCGGAGATGGCAGGTTGCCGGTGGCGGCAGTGTCGTCGTAAAGTGAGCACACGGGAGGGGGGGTTTTTAGAAGGATCATCTTCATCTCGCGACACGTTAAGTGCAATAAAAGCAGACTACCGGACCGGTAGACTACCGCTTGAGATTGCTCCCCTCGCTACTCAGCCATAGGAGTCGGCGATAAAGGCGTGCTTTAACAAGCATGATAATTTGCTCGAACGAGCTTGGCCCCACTGAAGTTTACGAGCAAAGCGAGCGCAGCTTTTCAGCAACTACTACGCTCAAAGAACCACAATCGAGAAAGCAGTTTCTTTATTCCGGCACCGCCGTGTTCTTTGATTACCACGATGCTCCTTCAAATAGAAGTCCTGCTTTCTGTTCAGCTCACGTGCTTATGAATTTCCATTCCAAAAGTCTTGTCGGGCCGTTTGCCTGAAATTTCCACGAAATCGTTTGGGCGGGGAGGAACTGCTACGATGCGGTTGCACAGTGCACGTGGGACTCCAACTTGGTTCAAACATAGTTGCGCGCTCTCGAGAATACTCGACGCACGCTTATGTTGTTACTGAAGTATTCAGCCGCGCAAATTGCTTTTGTAATATTTACAGAGTGAAAGTGATTGGATTTGAATTACCTTTCACAGTTTTTTATTCGATCATGAATATAGTTGATGATACGATTGTAGATAACACGAGTGGAATGTTAAAATTTTCGTAGGAAGTTGGCTCCTTCTCGTTCAATCATCATTATTAAAAGAGTAAGTCAGAGCAAGCTGGGCGCAAGAAGATAAATGAGAGTCCAACTGTAGACTTGATACCCGGCACTGTAACTGTTATAACCAACCATTATCACCTTCCGGTTCACGATGATCACTTTACACTTCTTTCCTCGGGCGTATTAACTCGCTCTAATTACGGCGAGTGCCCGGCTGCCGGCTCGGATCTCGAGGGTGACTGGAAGATTAAGGGCGGCTTCGCAGAGGAAATAAATGCCCGAGGGGAAGTACAGGTGTGTCTCCCACCGAACAGATAGGAACGCTGCTGGCCCCGGAGAGTTCGGGGGCAGAAATTGAAAAATAACAAAACTGCTCGCCAGCGAGGAGCAAGAGCCGTCCAATTATCGTGGCACTTCTTCTCGGCGTTCCTCTGCCTCGGTGGACGTATTTCTATGGATGGTGGCCGAGTAGCAGGAGCGTCGTGCTGATGTCGGGAAGAAGAAGGACTTGAGAAACTCGGAGGGGTTCGGAGGCAAGTCTGGTTTAGAGAACAGCCCTTCCACACGGCAAACCTCGTATCTCGTACGCTCCGGAAATTTATGACGCCATACCAAGAGTGAACGAGAGGGAAGCTCACGAGCAAAAGGTACCACGGCCAAGATACACGTACCATTCTTTCTGGCTAGCTTTACTTCTCGCCGCCGGATAGCTTTACTTCACCCGTGGTGGCATCGGACCTTTCTTAACTCAGTTACCAGACACACCCTCCCTCTAAGAAACATCACGATTTTGCGGACAGCATTCTCCCTTCGACGGTAGAATTGATGTAGTTTCCAATTGTTCCTTGTCAATATTCTCAAACATTTCAATGCTATCTGACATCGAAGGTAATTCGATCA
The DNA here is from genome assembly GCA_964023945.1 of Ectemnius cavifrons. NCBI lineage: Eukaryota > Metazoa > Arthropoda > Insecta > Hymenoptera > Crabronidae > Ectemnius > Ectemnius cavifrons. The sequence goes on from OZ030378.1 coordinate 9,138,184, forward strand.
AATTTGACGCGCATATTACATCGTTCGACTATGTTGACAGAGGTAAATGATTCTCTCGAAAACGGGGGATACCCGAGTGGCAGAGCTTCATGACAGAAGAGAGCAAGAGATGGCGTGGTTCTGCATAGGGAAGATGTCAGCCAGAGAATGGCAGTGGAGGAGAGAGAGAATGGGAAATTAATCCCTCGAAGAATAATTGGCGCGGATGGTTCGAGCGAACTACACAATACGTCTACCACCGGGGTGGATGCTGTTTGATTTACATTGGAGTGTGCAGTTCCTCTGCGTTGTGAGAACCAGCTTGGGGGATGCCACTCGGTTAACGCGAGACGATATTCAAAGGCATTCGAGGGGGACAGGCAGAGATGGCAAGAGCGCGCGTATTACCCACGGAGAAATTAGCTTTCCTCGTAATGGCAACATCTCTGCGTGTCTCTAATTCCACTAATAGCTCAGGTAATAGTGTGCCGCATTTCCCGTACCCCTTTATCGCATTAGGATTACCCGCAAGAAAATTTCGTAATTCTTCTGTCTTAGGTCATCGAGAATTCCCACGAGAACACACTCTTCCTGGTATATTCTCATTAATCTTTCCCTCGCATGTAGTCTGATCGAGTCCACTTAATCGCAGCGAGGTTAATCCTGAAAAGGGCGAGGCCTCTTTGGATGTATCCTCCCAGTTTAACTAACTAACGAGCACTCCTCGAGGAAGACACACTCATTAGCTCGGGCGTGGAAAAAAGGGCGGTTCCGCCTCGGTGGATTTATATCGGCTAATCAAGTCCGCTGGCAATGCGCAAGCTATTTTTACGGGACTGGTGAAACTCCCTGCTAACTCAATCAGAAGTCTCAGAAGGGTGGGATTTGGAGGAGAAACGCTCGAGTGGAGCCCATGTTAAGTCGGAGTGGTTGAATTTGCGATCGACGAGCGAGCGGCCGCGTCCCGGCCGACTAAAAACGGGCCGAAGCTAATGCAATTGTGGGTAACCGGGGGGTGGAGCGGAAAGGAGGTGGTGTGCGAGGGAGGATGGAGGAGGTGGTCGCTTGCCACCGCGGAATTTCGATGAGCCGGCTGTTACAAATGGAAGTAGGTGCGACTGGCGGCTAGCAGCGCCAGAAGCCCAGAACTAACGGCAAGAAGAGGAAACGCCCGCTCGAGGAAGCATGCTCGAGCGTTATGAGTTTACAGCAGGCTGCCCTCTCTCATCCTCTCATCAGTGTGTAACTCTATCTTTCTCGCTCTGGCATTGCTGCTGTTACTGCTGTTGCTGCTGGACGGCTACATCCGGAGTGCAGCTGACAGCGCAACATTTCCCTGCTCGAACCAGGGTCGCGAAAACCCAGCATCCCACTTTTGCGTCGGCCACTAATCCCGGCGGCACTGTTTACATGGGCGAGCATCGAGCGTCGACATCCGCCTACATGTATGTATAGTCGACTTGCCGGAAGAATGGCTTTGTCGAGCCGGAGAAACTAGGATACTATGATCTTGCTGCAGTATTACGTTTGCTTGTTAGTTTGGGATGCGATATATTACGCTACCTTGTTTTCTACTCTCGCAAGGGGTTTTATCTGCACTTTGCCATTTTTCGATAATGGAAACGAGTTTCACTCAACTCGAAAGGATCAAAGAACTCCTTTCGAAAGAAGATGGCTTTATCGAAAAGATGTGAAGTAGTCGGTGGCTTTTGAAAGAGGAAAAATATTTTCGCACTCACCATAGTCCTCCTCGTAGATGATGGCCACTCTCGTCCAGTTTAGAAAGGACATCAGATCCTTGAAGGCTTTGTTCAGATGGTCCTGCGACGGGTAGAGATTTATACTGAACTCCTTGAAGGTCGGCTCGAAGTCGACCCTCGCCTCCAAATGCGGCACGTCCAGCGCCTCGCATATACTCTGGATGTGGGCACCCAGTAGTGGATCCGAAGGACCAAAGATACCCTGGACGGAGCTCGATAACTGTTTGCAAGCTGAAACAGAAGAGTTCACAGTGTCATAACTCTTCCTTGAATAATTGGACGGTGACTCGAATGAGACGTGGTTTCAAGGATGCACCAGAATGTGCCGCCCCGCCGATCGCCGATCGATTTCCAATGAAGAGTGATCGCCGGTGCCGTCGAAATTCACAGGACATACCATGCGCCATGGAAACGTTGGTAGAAGAGGAGGCTGTTCGTTGGGATTGGAGATTGCCGGAGGGCTGGCAGTGACACACCGATTTCATATTTTCAGATGAAGCGCACTTCGGGGGACCTGTATCAGCGAGAGCCGGCTGCCGTTCGGCAGTCGACATTTTTACGGGCGAGGATTCTCTTCCTCTGCTAACTCGACGGCATACCAATTTCTCATAATCCTGTCGTAGACTTTCACCAAGTCCTCTCACACTTCCCCCTTCTTTTTCTTCGAGGACCAACTGATATAAACTAACCCAATCTGCCACAGAGTTGTCTGTAACAATTTTCAATTTACGCCGACGGAAAATACCCCGAAAGTCGTTTACCACATTTTCTCTGGCGAAGGTAAACAGCAGCATTTAACGATTGTCGTTCTTTTGGCACCTCGGGAACAAATACCTTCGGGCGCCAACGTGACCTTTCGGCAATCGAGTCAATTTCTGTCACGTGGCTCGCTGCCATCGTGAATTCCACCCTCGTCTCTCGCGACAGGATAAATGTATTTTTAGAGTGTCACTTATATGCGTATTAGTGAGGGTTGGAGCGTCAGGGCTATTTGATTTACGAGCTCGAAGTCATAGGCTTCGAGACCGTGAGCACCGGGGGAGGAAAAGGCCCGGAGGAAATTGATACGTTCTGGCGGTGAGGCGAGCACCTATCCGATCCATTATCCGCATCCAAGATCCCGCGAGTCTGGATCACGCTCTCAGCGAGATGCCCGAGTTATTCCTGGCACGCGTGTCAAGATCACTCGACCGAATGAGGACGTACGACTTCGATTCTCGAAGCCGACCGATGATCCCTCGGCTTCCTTCGAGTCAAAGGATTCGTGCGAGTTTATGGACGCGCGCCCTGAATTATTCACGAAGCGAAGCTCTCTCTTTGTTTCTTATCGCTCTGCCTAGCAGCGGTCGGCCCCTGGCATTGCGCAATTTTACATTTCTGTAAGCAGTTCGTTCAATGGTGGAGTTGCATATCGCCAACTATCGAGAAGAGGACATTATTTATAGGTCGATTTTTGCGTAGCTCCGCAACTCTCTTGAGCGAACGAGCGGTTGCTGCCTGGTGCATCTCTGCTTTCTCTCTGCCTCCACGGAAATAGCTCGAGCCACTTGCGCGCCGAGAAACGATATCTCAATTTCCCGGCGACATTTTCCAGCGATTTCACATCTACAAGTACATACATCCAGCAAGGTAGAGCAAACTGTGTAGGCATGCGAGTCAGTTTTAAGTTTTAAAGCCGAGCTACTTCGGAGAAAAAGTGGGAGAGTTGACTGGACGCCTGGATGACTACGTCTACCGCCCTCGGAAGAAGAAAGGCTTCGCACTTGAAACGTAACGACAACCCAGCACGATCGATGCTAATTTCATTTCAGCAATGCGAGCAGGTACGTCTGCCACGAGGTCGCGATTAAAACTATCGGCAAGAGGAGAAAGAGTAGCCAGAGAAGATTCGCTTCTTCAAGTGGATTTTTCGCTACTTTTGCTTCCAGACGGTGCCCTCGAGCCAGGTGGGGTAGTCACATCGCCTCTCTCCTTCCCTCTCTCTCTTTCTTTCTTTCTTTCTTTCTTTCTTTCTCTCCCTCTCTCTTTCTCTCGAGCGCGCTGAGTTGATTAAATCGAACTGCTGCCGTGGAACGCGAGTAAATAAGGGTAGCTGCCTCTTCCCGATACCGTTGCTGCTTCGGTTAACGAACTCCCGATGTATCAGCGGTGACGATCGCGCACGGAAGAAAAACAGCCCAACACGAAGCACGAACACTGCCAGTCAGAGTGCGGGAAACTTTATGGATCGTGAGCAGCATCGTGGAAATGCGTTGTCTCGGCAGAATTTCGCTTTCTCGTCAGGCGACGGCAGCGTACTCTACCCTTCGAGTGGCCTCCCAGATGTAAGAGTCCTCGGAGCAGTGGAGTGAAAATCTATGTGCGTCTGCCTCTCACTTAATTTCACGTTGTAGCTAAAGCCCGATGTTTCATCGAATTCTCTGCTGATCAGTGAATACCTGGCTTCGCAGTCAACTGGAAATTCGTGCCTACGTATCGTCACTTTACCTGAGCATTCCGTTGGCTGATGAATTTCGAAGAGGCACTCTCGACTGGCAGCGATCATGGGATAGAAAGGGCTGTCGGATGCGAAGCCTGGTGGTTGAAGAGGATCGAACTACTGGCTCGTCGGGTGAGAAATGGAAACCCGGGGTAATTACATTACAGGGCTGTAACTTGCCAATGCCAGCCGCCATTTACGCTGGAAGAAATCTTGTTCTCCTATTTACCTATTCTCTCGAGTGTACCGTTTATTTCTTCGAGCTATTTACATAATTGGATTCTACTTTTTAGTATTGTTGTTGTGTGCGGGAAGTCCAGGAATGTGCTCGATAACTTTTTCCCTCCCCCATTATTTCCTATTCCATCTAGTGGACGTTGGTAATACGTCGAATGTCTGGTTGCCGTCTCCTTCGTTCTTTTTTCCCGAAGGTCGAAATTATCGACGGGGGTGTGGTTCGAAAGCAACCACAACATTCTCCCAATGGGGACCTGTCACGATGTGGCGACGGCCCATTTAACGTCCACTGCTGATAGCCGCGTCGTTAAAAGTTGGCCCAACAACTTTCTACGCGCCTTTTCGCAACTTCCCCTCGTTTCACGAACTCTCGAGCCGATCATTGAACCGAGCGCGGAGGGTTGCGAACTCTCCGATTGCCAGTGGTCCATTACTAACATCGATGGAAACGTACTCGGAATGAGATCAGTTGTAACTCTATTATGCTTCAACGTTGCGTTAATGTTACATTTAACTTGCAATATTTCTTCTATGAAGTAAATAGGCCTGAATCAGGAAACTTCTATCTCCAACTTAAGCTTCCTGACGGCCGGAATCGTGAGTGGTATTTCAAAGTAATTACACTCCGAGGAAATCATTAAAGGGTTCGCAGGGGAATCCATACTGTGGGTCGAGTTGGGAATTCAGAGGTTGCGCTCACAAGGGAACCCAAAGTGATCCGTATAAAGCTCAGCAAATATTTATTTCCACGTTAACAGCCGCGTTACAACTTTCATCCCTTTCCGCTTCTACAACTACATCCATTATAAAATGGAAATAATAATTTTCGAATATTCAAGAGAAGATGTATCCGGATCGTAATCTAAAAAAAAATGAAGGCGGAAATACTTGCTGTCATATATGGGAAGTGAGCCAGTGATATGCGCGCTCGTAAAGAGATCTCATTGTACTACTGTGGAAGTGGTGGAAGGTACATGTGACCTATATGACTAGCATTCGCCATAAACTGGGAGGAACTAGCATTACAGGGGACGAGTCTGGCAAAGTACAATTGCAACGGGAGATTTACTACAGACAACAATAGGGCATAAGCTTAGGCGAGCTTTCCTGCCCTAAAAACGGAGAGCGAAGGGAGAAGGGTCACTTTCGCCGCTAATCTGCAACAGGACATTAACCGGAACTCGCGACTTAAGTATCTCGCCACGCGACATTAAGCACTCCCCCTGCGAATAGCTAGTCGTGCTAAAGCGGAAAAAACCAGCTCTCGTTTCGTGAGCATGAAGATTTATCTCTCGGCGAAAGAGAGAGAAAGAAACGGCGGGAGGGAGTAGAGTTACCCGCTGGTCCTTGGCTCACCCTTTTGCCTGAAAGAAGCAAGCATCCAACGGACGGTCCCTGCCGCTGGGAATGGAGTAGATATCTCGCTGAGCGAGATACGAGAATACTTAAATGCTGCCAGCCACGGCGTAAACGCGCGTTAGCAGCGTGACTGGCTACTGTCAGGCTGCCTGAAACCTCCTCGTAAGCATATTTATGAGTGCCACGTGAAAAGGAATCGCTCTTCCAGAACGGATATTCTGAGAGATTCTGGTAGCAGCTTCGACGAAGAAACGCTCTTTTATTGCACTGGTTTAGCGGATGATTTCCAAAGCTCGATTCAGATTATTGATAAGCTCTTGTTGCACTCGCGTGAGTGCTGTCGGATGAGCCTCGGATGAACTTCATCTCATGTCGACCATCGTATGGGTCAATGACGGATTTGTCGGGATTCGTAGGAATGGATATAAAGATTTTGGAAGGCATGAAATTCTTGCGGAAAGTTTATCGGCTCACAACCGATCCATTCCCTTTGCCTTCATCCTGCACGAAGAATTCAGAGTCCGCAATTTATGTTGAATGGCTTCGATTGCCCAGGGTTCGATAGCCAGAAGCATTGTTATGGTTTCAGAACGAGCCAACTGGCTAGGCTACGAAATGATTTTCCACCAATTTATCGGGAACATTCGCGGAGCCTTTGCTAGCTCGTAACTTCCCCTGGGTAACCACGGCTGTTGCTGCTGGCCCGAGGTTCCGTGCACACTATGTGTCAGAAGGAGAGGGAAAGAAAGAGGGGGAGAAAGAAGGTCGTAAGAGAAGGTCGTAAGAAATGAGTGCTTTACTCGAATTTAATCGAACTTAAAGTTGATAAGAAGTTCGAATTTCCGAATTGAATGAAGTTCAAATAAAGAAGAGGCATCAATTTCCCGTAATCGTGATCTGTTTCGAGTGAGATAGTTATATATAAACTGTTGGATTGTCGCACAGTAACTGACATTGACGAATCCTAGATTTCCTATACAGATATAACAAACTACTACATTTTTCATAGTTGTCGAGGAAGAGGTGAAGGTGAAACGTATTTGAAAAATACTGGGTAGCAGCAGTGAAGCGGCAAGGCGAAGGAAAGAAACGGTGCCCTCTTAAGAGCTCTCGAACTCTATCAGATGCGGCATTCGTGTCTTATCGACATCCGGGGATGCTTCCCCATCGAGAAGGACGCTCTTCCTGGATGTTTTCAAGTGTATTAAGTATAGTACACTTCGCGAAAAAGAAGCAGCGTTCCGCCAGGTAGGTATGTGCTATCTCTGCTGGGAAAAGGAATTCCACGAGGAAAGAGTGAGTGGTAACGTGCGATGAAACAGTCGATGCTACGTTTGCGACTTTCCGTGAAAGATCCTTTTTCAACTGAGGTTTCCTAACTCTCGAGTCAATAAACCACTCTCACTCTCGTTCAATTGAGCCATGAATTCATTAAATTAAATAGTAATTGAACATTTGCGAGAAGGAGAATCCATCTGGTAATGACAGTCTAGTGCTTACCCTTCTTAGAGGTGCGGAAGGAGTCGTCCTTAGGCACGTACTCAATGTCGTAAACTAAGATCGTATTCGCCAGAAGAATCTTGTCCTTGTTGATCTTGTAAATGGCGTATTTAAACGCAAGCTCCGAGGGGCTGTCCTTTTGATCTTCCGTGAAGATCGCTCCTGTAACATACAGTGACCGGCTCCATTAACTTTCCTGCTCATGGGATTTCCTCGACTGAACCATTCAAGTTACCACCGGCGCTTTTAGAATGTGAACGGGGGAATCGGCAAACTAACAAGCGCGAATTTATAATGAGTTGCGAGCACTTGAAGTTCCTTGGCTCGACAAATGAATGGAAATATACATGTATGTCTTAATGTGTAAGTCTCAGGGAATCCTGCAGGGCGGAACATACGTCAGCCAAATTAGCAGAATTCCCTCGAACATGAAATTAATGACTTCTCTCTCGTACGTGGCGCGCGAGTGGGTTTTAATTAAACTTGTAGAATCAGTGAGTCCGACGTTACTTGCGCCGAGAAACTGAACACCTGTCGAGCTATTGGAGCTCCGTAATAATTTCGAGACTGTTAATCAGTCGGGATTAAGGAGATGGCATTCAAAAGTTTCAACGTTTCATTTGAATAATGGCAAATAGCTAGCAACTTTTTCGGGAATTTTACTGAGAGGAATGAAAAAAAATCCCGTCGAGTAAAAACATGCACAGTGATCTCGTCTTTGTTCCTTTTCACTTCCTCTTTCCGAGATAACGAGAGCCAGGCTTTTTCACTCTTTTCCCAAATTCTTTTTTCCAGCCTTCATTGGGCGAGCGAAGCTAAGTTCATTATGACTAATCCATTTCTGGATTACGCGGGCATTAACTTTAAAGCAGACCCTCCATCAAAGACCGCCCCGCTGAGCTTTTACACCCAGCCATTTGCCGCTCGCAATGTCCTCCGAGCCATTTAGTAATTCGAATAATTTGTTCATTGCCCTGAAAACAAAGATCCGAGTAAAGCAATATTAATTCGAAGACAGGCAAAAGTCAGAGAGAAGAAGGTCGGTGAAGAAGTAAATTTGTCTTCGTCGAAACAGGAGACTTGGAGGAAAGGAGTTTCGGTAACGAGGGATCGATCTTCATCGCTCTTCTGTAAACACAGGGGCGTGCAATGATTAGTCCAGTTAAACTAATTGTTTTTAAACGATCGTTCGTACCACGACAGCCCGCCACATTGTTTGACCCTCGACGACTTCATTATTATAGTCTGCCCGGCGATTAATCACTCCTGTAACCCGGCTGGAACGTTCGCCGTTCCAGCATACAATCTAATCGATATTGTTCTTGTCCACCATCTGCCTAACGATCAAACTACCGGCTTCATGAAGTCTATTGAACAACCTCCTTCCTCTACAGTCCATCGAAGATACCTCGGTTATATGCTACCGATAATTGGAAGTCAACATTTTTCGCATCAGTCGCATTACGAACGGGATGTCTGTGTCGGTGGGATCGTGGATATTGAGATTCCGGGGAGTCAATGGAGATCCGAAGGATCGAGTGCCGAAGGAATCCTACTTCCTTTTGCATCCTTCTTCCTTATCTCCTATCCAGTTAAGCCATCCTCACAAACGCCTGAAAAATGATTTGAAAACCGCCTTTGATGCCGTAAGTCGAAAGCTATGATAGGAATTACAATTATGATTACGTTTGAGTAAAGGTCAAAAGGATGCCAAACTTTATGCGATACCTTTGGATTCAATACTGTTACAGAATCGGAGGTGGTAAAGGCAATTCAAGGGTCGTCGGTAGTACCGGAGGAGTTAATTGCATTATAACTCACTCGACATCGTGCAAAGCATTCCACTCTGGAATTGGAGGAGTAAGGATAATAACCGGATGCAGTGAGCTTTGAAATTGAGAAAAGGGGCCGTAATCTGGGCAGAGAGATTCCTACTTCCGCGGAGAGGGCTTGACGATGTGAGGTGACCTTTAGTCGACTCCCTCGGGGCAAGGATCGCCGCGGCGGTTTCCTGAAGGACTCCCAGTTGCGTGCCGTCCAAATCGCTTTCCAGGGTTTTCCGCCCTTCTCACCCTCCCAAGGGATGCATGAGCAGTAACTTTTATTGAAATTCAGTACCGCACTTTCAGCCAAGAGAAAAAATCAACGTTGCATCCGCGCACCTTTTATCTCTCGCCGGCCGTCAAATGAAAATGCATGGAGAATAATGCCGGAAGTTGTATACGCAGGGAGAACGACGAACGAACTGCCTGTACAGCTCTGAAAAAGATTATCAATAAAAAAAAGGCGATGCGATATTGCGAGGGAATTTCCGTGTTCACCCTTTTCGCTGAGCGAGAATACAAAGGACTCTCTGCGAGCGTGGAAAAATTCAACAAGATTTCTTTGCAAGCCCCGATTATTATTCGAGCAATGAGGGTGCTTCCGTTTGTGCTGCTGCTGGAGCAATAGTGTATCGTGCAAAGAAAAGTCCTTTTGACGGGAGCTTTTTACACTGCCGTTCGCACTAGACAGCAAAATAACATAACTGGCGAACTAATATCCGGTGCACTCCGCAGACATCCTGGCAGCTATTTCGCGACAGACTAATATTTGCAGTATGTACCAGTCGGTGGTTAAAATGATAGTAGAGCATCAGCAAGAAAAGCGTTAATCAAACCGGAAAAGCACGATGATTTAATTAAAAGCCGGTTACCATAGAATTACGCGAAATAATAACTTGGACTATGCTTATATTGTATTTTCGTTTACCACAGGCGGTCACAGTTTGTGGTACAAGTGGGGATTTGCGGCGCCAGTGATTGCAGCGCGTGCGAATCTCCGCACTCAGACTTGTGGCCGCGCCGCAGTTTGCTTTTAGCGTGTCCACGTCGCATAATATCGTTTAATTATAATCACGATCCTTCAGCAGTGGAAACACAGTGGTCGGGGATGCCCGGTATGGTGAATATTCCGAAAAATGGAACCCATCATCTAATATTCGATTATTCCAAGGTAACAAACACAGAAATGTTATCAACAAATTAATTATTCCTCTGTGGTAGTAACTGGGGATACCAATTATCAATTACGAATAGTCATTATTCCACCGACAGGCAAACTGTTTATCGAAATTTGATCACGTCCGGACCATGCGCTGCAGCTTTCCTTTTCTACCAGCCATTCTCTGGACACTTATTAAACCCTCTAATTAATTTTCATACGATACGCCTGGAGACGCGAAAATATAGGGGATGTAGTTTGAAAGGCTACTAACGGCGTTGTTTATTGAACCGCTCGTTTATCGAAAAAATGGATATTTCATTAAAACGTATATTAAAGGCTCTTGGTCGGCTGATTAATTCTCGAAACCCGCTTGCACCGTATCTCGCAGCCAAGTTCCCGGTGTCATCCTCACAAACTGCAATTAATAATCGTTCCACCAATCTCGAATATGACAGAGACTCTTTCAGGATAGCCTTCGTAAAGATCAGTGGTTTTGCAGCAAGTGCGAATAACTAACGAGCTCTCCTAGACGACGTACTTTCCAGGCATGTGTAAATAAATCACTGTGACATCTGCACTTACATCATGAGTTCTGACCGCAGAATTCCCAGAGTCCTGCCTGTTATTGATAGGGACGCGCGTCGTCACTTTAATTAATATTTCAGCTTATGCAAACACCTCGAATGCCGGACAGATTATTCCTGTGGCATTTCAATGGAAATGAACACCTTGCTTTTACTATTCCGCTCTGTTTTCTATGATTTAATTTCCCTTCGCGTTTCGCCGATTGCTCGAAAGATTTTCCAACTGTCTGAAAATTCCAACAGTTTGAGAATTATTACTTGGTAGATTCAATGGTGTAGATGAGATCCCCGTTGATCGCCAGTGTAATTCTATATGCTTTGGAAATCATAAAGATAACATTGCCTTCTCGATTACTTTCTTGACATAATACGGTATATTCGTACATTCAATATATTTCGGTGATGGGACTCCGGTGTCTGGTGGAATCGTAATCCCTAATGGATTCCAGCGAGAGGGGAGAACGCTTTCTCGCGAAGCGCGCGTTCTCTCTCTCCCTATCTCTCTCCCCATCAAGCCGATCTTTCGTCACCGACAGTCAGTTAGTTAGGAATGGGGAAACTCTGGTAGGGAACTCCCATGAAAGTTGTCTGGCACGGCAGCGTCGATCAACGATCCGCCAGAGTGCTGCGAATACCTCGCACTAGGCGAAGGGTTGCTCTTCAACCCTTGCTGGTGAACCCAGGGAATAGGAGGATCGCGTTGCTTCTCCGATCGAAAGGAGCAGATACGTGCGTCAACCCTCTAATGCACTCGGCTAACTCAATTAAATTTGTTTACCTAACATGCCTACCACTCTACCCACTTCCACCCGAACTCTCTGATCGCGCCGCTTCCGCACCACCGCGGCGTTATTTACTTTTTCCCTCCGGTTATTAACACTAGATCTACCAACCGAGTCAAAGCGACTTAATTAACATATATTTACACTTATTACTCATTTTTTAAATATTTGAATTTATGAAATTTGGTCTAACTTTCATTAAAATTTGCGCATGATTAATTTTATAGATTGGCTCTCTCTTTTTACGTTTTTTGGGGGTAAGACTTTTTTATGTAACATACCTAAACAGGCTGGATGGGATAATTTTAACCAGTCATAAAAAGTCAGTAAATTTTAATTTTATATACATTTTACAGGTTTCGTAGAAACTTTTAGAATTTCTCCAGCACTGGAAAAGAGTTGCGAAGAAGTAAAATATATATGTATACGTATATTTTCGTATATTCATTTCTTTTGTAAAACAGGGTTAATATTCGGTAAGTCCAGTGTTAATAAAAAAAACGACGCCATTTTCTTTTATCATTTAACGCATTGTTGGCCGAATATTTTAATTCCGTTGACCCGAAGTTATAACGCAAGTGCATTCACTGAAGATAGCGAGGGTCTTCGGTCCTGAAGAAAGAATACTCGTAGAGTCGTTTGGCCTCAGGGGTGTTATACGCAAAATTCATAAACACGACGCGGCGCTCTCACCATTGAATCTGTATTAAATTCATTCAGCTCGACTGGCTGCAGCCTCGAGTTCCCAGAGAATACGACCTATGAATAGTCTAGGGAGGCAGACGACTAAGAGCGCTGGCGCACTGAAATGTTTTCTTAATGCAGTCTTTCCGTACTGTCAGTGAGAAAAAAGCCGCCACAGAGTATGCCGTTCGCCGTTGGCGCGGGACGATTTCTACGTGGAAAACGTGCGTACTTTGCCAACGTACATAAACGCACCGGCATGTGCCGGTGCTGCCACAGTCATCTTCATTCACGGTTCTCTTGAAAAAACGACGGAGATTGCCGAGTGCGTGTATGGATACATCGTTACAAAGCAGACATACCAGCGAGAGAAGACTTGAGAGATGAAAGTAGGAGCCAGCTTACTATTGGCAAACGGTGACCGTTGACATAACCAGGCGGACTTTGTCGTTTTCGCAATCGACAAGATAGAACTTTCATATATTTCCAAATACGCCATGAAATAATGCTAGCCTGCAAACTTAATTTCACGGAAGGTCTTGTTTCTGCGAACCACAGGCGAGCTTCGAGTTCACCGAGATCCGCTCAATCTCCGGGCGGATAGTTTCACCTTTCCATAAAGCCGGCTTCTCCATCTGCCGGCGCAAACCGATTCCAGCTCGATATTGACAACTTGCCGCTCGCTCGGTTCTTCTGTATGTGTTAACGCTTCTATCGTACGAACGTCAAATCTCAAATACCATCCCGATGGCAGCTTGCTTTGGAGGATCAGCAGGACGTGTATGAATCCGCATGCGAAATTGGATCAACTATCTTCCTTCGTATATCAGGTTTCCGATAGCTCGATTTTGAATATCCATCAGTGTTTCATTGAAAAATAAGCCGAGACCAGAGTCCACTCTGACTACTGTGAGAAGTATCGATCACAATGGCTTTCCATTATTTCTAAAACTTGCCTGAGTGCAACGGATCCTATCTACTGGGCGTGTACCATTAATATTTCATACTATATTATATCAAGTAATCGAGACCTTACTAGGTTAAAAATAATGAATTGATTAGTTCGTCTAGTAATTTGGAATGATTGGAAATGCCAAATGAAATGTTACATCAACACAAAACGGAATCATAATGGGGTTTCCGAGCTTACGTTCTCATTATTGGTGCGACCAACTTGCGAAGAGCCATTTGCCCAGTTCACGAAGTACATTTCCTCTGAGCGGGAAGTTCGTTCTACCAGTGCAGACCATGATCTACTTAGCGGGGACATAAGCTCCTAAAATTGAGTCCAATCGGTCGATGGATATAATTCCTGGTCAGTGGTTCGGTGGGAGTACGATCGAGGTGGTGTGGACTCGGCAGCGCTCACTTGAATTATTGCTGTCAGGACGTGGCACCCGAGGGAAATACGGGAGGGTGGACGCAAGCGGAACCGATAATGCGGAACGGCCGTAAATGTGAGCAGATAGCTGCTTCCGTGGCTCGTGTTCTCGTTCGCGGATTTATCTGCTAGCGGCGAAGCACGCATTGTGCCGGGGATTAACAACTTATTATGGTGCACAACAATCGCATCGTTGGCTATTCGTGGTCCCATTTCATCCTATACTCGTGATGGTGGGGTGTGCATATACTCAGTGGGAGGGACAACCACCGCGAGTCAAACTGCACAACTCTTTACTGGCGTTCGGTTATAGAGTGTATCACCGGCGATTTGGAGATCAGGAAGCCTGTAACAATGGCTCTTCAAGGAGGGAATTGCCAAGGAGCTCGTAAAAGCGTACGGTTGATACTTCATAAAACGGGTTTTCGCTCGTATCGCGAAACATACAGGGTGGGAGAGATAGAGAGGGATAGAGGGCGAGGGTAGGGTAAGTAGGGGCGGTGGAAAGCCTCCATTCTTGCCAAATGGGACCAGCGATCGAGGAGAGTCCAACCCAATTTTGCGCCTGATTGCCAATCGCGGTCACTATGGCCACTGTGTTCCTATCGCCCGAGACTCCCTTGATACAACATATCAGCGATACCTTCTCATTAATGCTCTTTCATACTCTCACCCTACTCGCACGCACCGCTTCCTCCTAGATTATCAATTTCTAGATCGCGAGAGAATTCGGCAGAAAAATTGTCGGTGCCAGCAAAGTACGGCGAATGTTATCAGGCCACATGGACCAGTAAAGTATAGGATAACGCGGGGATAATTACTAGGAGAGTTTTGCCGCGGTAGAGGTGCGCCTTCCGATGCGATAATCGTAATGAGCGAGAATCGTAATTAGGCGGCTCATCGCGAGGGCAGAACTGGTTGGAAGTTAGGTACTCGCTGGCTGGCTAAGTTCTTATCACCGGGTGTAGCCTGAGAGGGCGGTGCTTTCGAGGTGATCTCACTGGCGCATTACTCACTGGGAATCTGACAATTTCCGGAGATGCGCTTGGAGTGTCCGAGAAGCACGTTGTGCACCGGTTGGTCTACTAAATTAGACCACTTGGCCCGGTTATCATTGAGGTAAAACGAGGAAAAAACAGAGGGAACTCCCACCGTACTATCTCACCGCCTTTTGCTTTCAGGCTGCGTTGCTAGAGAACGCGGCAAGTTATTGCGGTCTTCGCCACCAGCCACGTTGTCTTTTTGTTGTCGGGCTCGGCAATTTAGCGATTTAACGGAAGCATCCGTGCGCCTTATTTCCTCGTTATTTTGGTGGTCGCACCACCCCTGATCTCAGGCAACTTCGTTGCACAAGTGCGTCCTCGGCAAACCGCCGAGCCAGCAGTTTCGCTAACTCAATAACTCATTAGCGAGTCCGGATTGCGATACTTACAGAGGAGCTGTACACCGTCCTGCCAAATTAATGAAGTTCTTTGCCTCACCCAGCAGACTTGCACTCTCACTCTAGATGGAAATCTTGTCCTTTTTTTACTTTGGATTTTGTTCGTCTCCTTTATGCGCCACTTTCGTTATATTCGCTATGGGCAAAGAGAACTTTTTGGTGATCGACGATCAATAATCCTGAATGGACGAGATGCATTAGCGCGCAATAGTCGGCGGCAGATTTACGTGAACGCTAGAATAGTTGAGGCCAAATTTATACTACTCACGCCGACCTGTAGAAGATCGGCCAATCGTTCGTCGAATTCAAATGGGTTTTCCGCTTTGATGAATTAAATCGGATAAAGCTTGGACAATGACGGATAGTGGTGGACAGCTTTGATGGGTTATACGGAATACAAATTTTAATACATGGTCCGTCCACTCTCCTTCGACGTAGCGAACCTGGCTGAAACATCGATAGAGCATGACCGAAACGCTGGACTTCTGGATTCCCAGTGAAACCTGCATTTCTAGTTTCCAGGCCGTTTAATTACACAGTCCACTTGAGAGACGCGCGAGATCTACTTTCCTACTTTTTCTCAATTAAACTAGACAGATTTATTTCTGATGCTCCTCTCACAGTACTAAGAGCTTGCTCTGATTTGTCGTGGTGTACACTACACCTGTCACAGAGCCACTAATAAATTAGCGAGGAGAAAAGAACTTCGTTGGAGGAGGCATGCTAGGATTTATTTCAGAAGTTTCATTTGTGATTCTAGGATATTCGACTTTACCTTTGAAAGACTGTTGCTTTGTACTCGAATGGAGAAAAGTCCTTCCGACGCACTCTAAACAAATTACTCTGAGCGAGCCACTGTAGTTTTCTGCTTTTTCTACTTGGCAAACTGACGTTTCCGACAGACTTGGAAAAGAACTGTACAGTCGACAAACAAACCGCTTTTTCTATTGCAGCCAAGTAATCAAAGTAGCTTGTTATCCAATTCTACTGTACACACACAATGGTCAGTGATATGTACCGAATAGAAGAGGAAAACTCTCGCAATGCTATTCCGGGTACAGAATGAACACTTTCGAACAATAGGGCGAAAGACTTTTCAAGTAGTTATTACCGTTTTCTACGGAGAGTGTCGCATTTAGAGAATGTGATTGCTAGTGGAAGGTCAGGGTTACTAGTTGAGTGGAGGACTCAGCAAAATACAGGTTTCCAGGAGCAAGGGAGAACAAAGAGGTCTCAGGAGACAAAGGTTAGGAGGTACTGCAAGGTAGCTCGATACAAAGCCGAAATAGGATATGAAACGGAAAAGAGCACGAAATGTGGTTGATAGTCCTACGAGGAGGCTCATCGATCCTTCATTCCTTTGAATAAATTCATAGCCCTATGATCAGCCACCTTCTTTCACCTTTACTTCCGTCTCGCTACCGATGCCAAGCCTCCGAATTTCCGTTTCCACCCCAACGCTTCCATTCTCCACTCTCAATTCATACTGGCTGATCCTCAACGACTGCCAGATATAAGGCACATTCGGTCGGCATCTCGAACAATCGTTATGGGACGAATTAATCTTTGAGATCGAGTATTCCTAAACGAAATTTTATGGGGCACGCTGCAGAATTATATGACCGAGAAGAAAAATATAGGAATGAAGTATCAATTGCTCTCCATTGGATCGAATGGCCACAATCGTTTTTAGGAATGCTCGAAAGCAACATAGCCTGGGGACTTATGAACGTATGGGTACTCCTTCTCCTATTGATCAGTTTAGATATATTTCTACGGTTCCTCAGTACTTTATTGATCGACTATTCTATGCACAACTGAATAAATTGAATCATACCCCCTTCACAATGCAAATTTAGTATAATGTTAACTCACCCAATTTTCTACTTTAGAATTCTCGGAAATGAGCAGCTTTTTGTGTACTGATTCGGAGTTTGAGTCGGGTTTAAATGTTCTAGAATCAGTTGTAGCGTAGTTGGACCAGGAATGGGAGATGGATTCAGTTAAAGTAGTTGAGAGATTCGCGAAAACAGGAACAACGGTTGACCGCTTAGCATCCGTGGACCCGGCATTTGTTCCTTCGAGGGCAGCAAGCCAGAGGGTTTGAAATTGTGGGGAAAGATTGGTTACTCGACGGAACTCAGCCTCACAGTTATACCGTGAAAAACAATGCACGTTGCGTCTCGTAAAGTTGGCAATGTCTCTTCGGCGTTGAACCGGCACTCCCGCCCACGCATCTCTCTCTCTCTCTCTCTCTCTCTCTCTCTCTCTCTCTCTCTCTCTCACTCCTGCTTCTCATTCCCGATGAAAAATTTACGATACAAATCTGGCCGGGATCACGGCAGATTTACGGCTTATTTGCCAGAGACTTTTTTCGCACCAGCAAATGGAACACGTTCGATTTGTTGATCGGATGCAAGGGTTCGTGTAACTCCAGTGCAGTGAGAGCAAATGCACTATCCATAAATTGTCCAAATCTATCACTGGGAACTGGTTATCGCAATTTATCCTGAGAATTTCCACCTTCTCCCTTTGGACGATCTGAGTCAGCGTCGATCAGGGATCGACTATCAATTGACTCCTGGAAGACGAGCCATTATTCAATTGAACTAGCCCGATAAATTTCGTTGACGGCAACTCTGAATTCTGTTAGGATTTTTCGATGGCAGATTGTTGGCTGCTCGTCCGGCGTTCGAGCACGTCGACAGCCAAGAGTGAAGTGGTGTGGAGCGAAGAATCGAGAAGAACAAGAAGGTGCTAATTCACTGATTGCTCGAGAGCCTTGGGTGGGAGGCTGCGACGCCTATTCCACCTTGGTTTTCAGCCCAAGAATCGCTGACTCAGCTCTACAGGTTGAAGAGGCTCTGTTTCTCTCTTTCTCTGCAGTCTCTTCTCCAGTACTTGATGAAAAACGAATGCGCCAGTAGCTAGTTCACGATACTTCCGCTTTCACCATGAAATGAGACGTTCCATCGGACTCCAACTGATTTCCATTCTCTGTTTCTGCTTTTTAGCAGGGCCAAATTAGGCGGATCTTCATCAATAGAGAGTTCTCTTTTCATGGAGAAGTTCGTCCATGAAACAAAGCTGCCATGCTCTTTTTAATGATATCGGGTGATCCCAAGTGAGCATTGCATTAATCGCGTAAAAAAGGCGAGGCACTGTCGACTATGGCATTCGCAGAGACTATCACTCGTTTGAAACAGTAACTGGGACCTGTCGCTTACGAGCTTTCCCGAGCTTACGAGTATCATCGGTAAATAAAAACCCATTGCTTTTCATTATACACTCGATCCGAGCCTTTGAGCGCATGCGGAGTACTCGTAAAAGGGTGGGCGAAAGTTTCGAGCGCGCGCCTCTCTAATTTATAAACTCAACTGTATCGAAATTCTGGATGGTGTTTCTCTCTACCGGCTGACAGCCCTTTTTCATTTATTAGCCAACGACCCGCGCTCGTCAATGTTTGAAATCAATGAGTAAATGAAAGGGAGAGAGACGGACGTGGTGTATTTTGAGCGACGATGTTCGACGGATGGCAAATTTCGAATTTTCTGTATTTACTTTTTCGCACTGCAGTATATCGCTGCATCGAATAGCCGGATATCAAGCTTCGTCAGAGTATCACTCGCTCCAGTTTTTAACGCTATATAAATTCCCTCGATATTTCGGACAATGCACAATCTCTCTTTAATAGGTTGCAAATACACGTGTCGCTCACCGCGCCACTCCAGGCGATGCGCGTCCATGGTATTTATGTTTGAGGGCAGCTAATTTCGTGAGGATGGTCATCACCTCGTCCCATGGGGTTCAGCAGGGGTTAACAGGCGGAGATACTCAATAACTGTGCGAAGATAATCCAATTAAGCGGAAGCCGGCAACTTGTTCGTGAACAACCCTCCCCGTGCTAATGGCTACTTCGTTAATTATGCGCAATTACTGTTTACGTCAATTCCCACATCGACCTTTATTGTCGGTTGCGCGCTATGATCATTGGACTTGCGAGTTCAAGGCATTCTAGTTTGTCACGTAATTAAGTTGTAAATCAAGGAACGAAAGATAATAGTAAATTATACTATTAAAATAAATTATCTCCTTGGGGATCATTAATTATATTAAAACATTGAAGGAGCAAGTTACGCGTACTTTACGAAAGTAAAATAGTCGAATCTTCGATATAGTTCGTCTCGAGAAATTGTAAAATGTGCCACGTGTGCTTATAAGGTACATTGAAATTGTCTTAAACGAGCCTTTGAGACTAATTACAAGAAGGATGGCGAATGGCTGAAAGTTGGAATTTTCCAAAGATTCCGAAAATACATCGGTGAGCTTAAAAGCCATCTGTTATTGCACTCGTGATCGTCCACTGATTCGACCAACTAATTGCTCTGATAATTAATGCAATATCTGTTTCGACCTAACCTGAATTTCTGAACGATTGCAATCAGCGATAGCAATAAAATATCCAATGAAATCTGCCGTAATATATATATGTATATATATATATATCCCAGGAATAACATGTTATACTACCGAAAGCGCATATGGCGTGCCTTCGGTGTGTAAGCGAGAATCGAAGCAAACAATCTGTTTTAATCGAGAGTCTGGCGCGTCAATATTGGCGAAAATGGAATTCTGGTTTCTAATGAGCGTTCACTGAAATACCAAGAGGTCAGTGAACTACCTTTCAAGAGAGGGCGGGAAATTAGTTGAAGCGAAATGAGGACTTGGCGCTAAGGGGCTTAGCATAATCGAAGATATATATCGAGCACTATTTCACCACGCTCTTTTTTTCATCCTGCGGCTTCTCATATCTGTGCCGGCTGGAATTACATCTGGGCCGGTGGCTCGCACGTGGTCGCTTCTTTCTCCAGCAGAGAGAAAGAGGAGAAGTTCAGGGCTGAAAGGACGTCCTAATACTTTCGGTAACGTGGACTACGTGACCGGAGTTCCCAGACGAGTCCTGCGGTCAGGATTCCGAGTATGTACCTACGTCGCCGACACCTCTCGACTTCGCGATCTCTCACTCCTCTCTGCCACGTGAATTTCTGGAAGCCCCAGCAACCGTCGCTTTCCGAGATCCTTCCTTTCTGCCTCCAGGTTTCCCAAGCCTTCGTCGGAACGCTCTAGAGCTCGAGGAAGAATTATTTCCTCGATGAAGACGCGTTCTTCAGCCGTTACATTCTTGTCGTAATTTACGGGCCTCCTCCTTCCGACGCCTGCCACAATCACTGACTTGATTCCGTCCACTGAAATTCTCGTATTCTTAGTTCTCACAGAATCACACTGGACCAAGTGAAAGAGATCCTATCACCCGTGAAATATGACTAGATATTTTCGTAAATTGATTGATTAATCAGAACGAAAAGTTCTCGGCAACCCGAATACGTTGACGTATTTAGTTCAACTCGTCATTTGAGACTACCGCAGAATCTATATCGAAACAGTACATATATATCTCGATTGAGTTACAGGCAGTGCGAGGAAGCCCAGCTGAAAAAGCGCAATTCAATCTAATTGGCAATTGCGGCGCAAACTGTAGATTCACTGACTGGTCTCTACTACCATGGATACCCTCCGGGGTCATCGGATGTTGAGAGCTTCGGCTACCCCAATTAGCATTGTTTTCGATCGCCTATCGTAAACGAGTTCCACTACATTCTGACGAGGAGAATGCCTCTTTCGGCATGGTTTCGCACGGACTATAACAGATATGTGTGCAGAGCGTCCTCGAAGACCATTATTCGTCGAGTCCAGGGGAAATTCGTGTGTCCACCGGGAAAGTGTGTAAAATGTAAATGGGAAGCTATGAATGTTGAATAGGAAAGAGTCTGCGGTGGTGGAAGTGTCAGGAGACATAATGTCTCTCACGCTGACAAATACATCGCACAGTCAAACGGACTGGCGTGCGCACCTTGCCCAGTGGTATGAGACGCGTAGGGTCAGACGCGAGTGAAGCCGGTGAAGCCCCTCGCTGGCACGATTAGTTAAGTCGACGTCCACCTATATATAAAACGCTATATACACAGTGCCGTATCTCTCGATTCCAGCACCGAATACCGTCCGACTTTTCAAAAGAATCCTACACTTTTCTTCACTTTTCGAAAATTGAGCCCACAATCAATATGCCGAAGTGGTTCTACTCGAACAGCAGAAGGAAGCCGCCACTCTTGAAGATCGACTTCCAAGAATTCCCTTCTTCGTATTTCGAAGTTCGCCGAAGAAAAACAAGGTCCGCCAGCCACAGGAACTGGGAAGACAATGTAGCTAGTAGAAGTGGAGTTCCGCGGCGTGCAAGTGCCGCCGCAAGTATTGGCACCGTACCGGATTTCTCGTAGGAAAGGTCTTCGATTTTCGGTGGGAGTCTCGACGAGCTACGAATGGAATGCGGAGATAGCTAGTGAGAACGCGAGGGAAGACTCCCCTATCGGCGGCTTCTCGTAAAGAACTTGCACTTTATCGAAGACTCTATTCACCCGCCTACTCTACATTGAAATCTCGATTTCTGTGGATCGCAGATCACTTTTCACCGAGGAAAATCGGCGAGGCTCGACCCTGCTTGCCTGGAATCCCACTTTGTCTTCGGCGGAACGCTCTAAAAGAATTCTCTCTTTCGACAGGCTTAAAAAGCCCGACTTCGGAACGCGTCTGGCTGCACCGGTGCACTTTGTCTTCCACCTTCTCTTTCTCTCTCTCTCTCTCTTTCCTTCTCTCACCTTCTCCCTCGCAATCCTAGACTCACATCCGGCGTCTCTGATCTCGTTATGTAACAGGCGGACAAATAAATGTAGCACACGCAGCTGGCGCAATGTGCCGGCTCTTTCATTCGCTGCTGAAACGCTTGCAAGCACTTCTCCCACGTGTGTGATATAGGACGCAAGCTTCTATGTTAACCGGTTATGAAGCGAGAGTGAGAGAGATAATTCATCCGGTGGAAACCGCGTGTTACGTCAGTTATCACTGGTATCGCTCTTTAGGCTGAATGCTAGCGGTAGGTGTGAATCGACCCGCTTAACACTGACTACACCCATCCATTATACGCTTTCAGACCATCCGGACCAAGCAAAAGCATTCGGACGAATGATTCAATGCCTCGGAAGTAGAGGCAAAACTTAGCCCCACTTTGCATTTGAAGGCCGGTCCGACTATATGACTGTCGCCTATCCTTAACGTCCAGGTGCTGGATTCACCGAATATCTACCTCGAGCAAAGTGGAGATTAATTCGAAGAGAGATTAAACTGAAAGATTAAAGTGAAAAGCTTTGAGAAGCGTCCGCCGAGATCAGGAACTCTTGGCTGAGCGGAAGAAAAAGAGGCTTTGGAGTACGGCGCACGTCATACGTACTTCCAAACAGATTTTAACCGGTCAGCTCTCGTTGGCACGTTCATAAATCAGTTTTATGTCTTGAAAATCTTGAAAGACGCCCTCATTTATCGTAGCAGCAGATTCTCGTTTACAGGAGCAGGAAAAGTAACACACCTTTCCAATCGACCTCCCATAATTACTCATTTCTCCCAGCTCCCAACGAAACCTTGCAAACTACCTTTTTCATTTGTGTTATTAGGTACCCAGCGCTGAGTTTACCTAATGCTGAATTTTTAGATCAGGCGAATCAGTGCGTGAAACGTGGAGACGAAATATGCATGGCGCTTATAACGCTCGTGTTTTCCGGTGAATTCTCGCCCGAAAAACTACTGCAGGAGGCGAATGGGAGCAATTAAGTAAACTTTTTACTTTTTCGCATTCACCGGGTGAGAATCAGTGCATGGAATGTTCCACGAAAATTCCTACAACTTTCGTTGCAAAATGGTGAAAGATTCATGCTCGAAAAATTGAGCAAAGAATTTCACGAAGCCGCGCCTGGGTGTCAACAGTGGCCATGGCGTGTTAGTCAAGTTGGTGCACATGAACGAGGAGCCTCGTTTTAATTAACGTCAGCACATACCCGCAAAGCTCTAACACTGAGACCTAGAAGCGGCCGGGTTCTGCTTCCATATGCCCAGCAGAAACGCAAACCACTGTGCACAACATGCTCGCAGGATATACTAATTGGATAATTGTTCGGCTTCTAGTGGAGCAAACAAGCAGCAATTACACCGACGTGCGTGGCCATAGAACCTAATATATCCAGCAATCGGTCCCTTCGATATCGGAATACTCAAGTGGAATCGAACTGGTTCTCGTACATGTAAGACAGGAACCTATATTTCTCTTACGACAGCATTTTAACCTGATACTTCCTAAATCCTAAGATAGATTTCCTCTTTTATCTCGTAGTGAGTTATCACGACAGGAACAAACCACCTAAGGAAAACGGTATCGAAAGCAGAGGTTCGCGGGAGATCAAGCAAGACAACTGAAAGCATAGAAGAATCCGATATCGAGCATTACCGGCGTACTTGGAATCAACAAACTTTTCGGGATTTTATCAATACCGTTTTGGCGATTTTTCGAACTTTCCTTAACTTTCTTGTAATCTTCACAATTTCAAAGTTTCAGTATTATTACTTCTATTTTTGAAAGGCTTCAGTGACATAGACGTCGTCATTTTGGCGTACAGTCTAGTTTTGCTCCATTTTGCTATGGGGTACGTGTTCGAGCAAGGATAGAGCTGACCACTTGCCGTGAGCTGCAAGGGAGAATTGGCTGGTTGCAAAAATGCCACGTACTCGGTATCAGTCAGGATTCCAGATGAATAATGCATGCAACGGGTTGGAGAGCCTGCTTGCCTAGGAGCGGTCTATGAGGACGAGTTACGGGGTAGTTCGACGGCGGAACTGGCGCCACTCGATCCTACTTAAGGTTCGTCCACGAAATCCTGCGGGTGCTAAGTTCGCAGTGCATCAACTACACGAAACGGTGACATCTGACGCGGTCTCTAGACAATTCGCATCCCTTATTTAAGTGCCGCTTATCGTCTTGAATCTACCATTCTACATCATGCGAATATATTCCTCGCTTCTACACAATAGGAATTCTACGTTCAATCCCACCCTTAAGATCTTGAGTACGTAACAGTGGAGTCCAGCGAATTTCTAATTACTCGAAAGCTGCTATTTCACCGGTGAATGTACCGCTGCCCATAGCCGACGGCATCAGTTTACGTGCAGAAATTGCCAACGTCTGCCTCGCAAAATGACT
This sequence comes from Ectemnius cavifrons, assembly GCA_964023945.1. Classification (NCBI taxonomy): domain Eukaryota; kingdom Metazoa; phylum Arthropoda; class Insecta; order Hymenoptera; family Crabronidae; genus Ectemnius; species Ectemnius cavifrons. The sequence continues at coordinate 9,162,494 of OZ030378.1, forward strand.
GAGCGCTTAGCACTGCACGTCGGCTTTACAGCTTGCAAATCAAGCATGCGAGTCTCGCTCCCCTATTTTCCATTCAGCTGTTTTTTGATACTTCGTGCAACTGGAATTTACATAGAGATGAATGCACACGCAGTAGCATTCTGTTTCCGAGGAATCTAATCTTTCCTGGCTGAGTATCATTTCCGCGGAAGGAGAAGCGCAGAGCGGGTAGAACTGCAACTAGACTGCCGAGTTTCGGATGCAAGAAGCTCTCGTTCTCTCGCAGTTAGGAAACGGGCCAATCTTATTTTCCCGACAGATCGGCAGCTGAATCGCGATTTCCCGGAGATTGAATGAGAGCTCGAATATATATCCGGCGCGATGTATCCCCGATGCTTACCAGCGAGAATCGCGCGCAGAACACAGGCCGAACTTACTCCGACACTTTATCCACTGGCAACAATCACTTCTCACATACCTGTTTCTTTCGTCATTGGAAGATTGCGCTCAATAGCAGAAATTTATCCTGTCATGCGCTGGTATTCATATTATCACTAACCAATAGTAAGACAAGAATCGTCTTACTTGTAAGGATCTGCTTATCTCAGATTTCAGGAGACTCTTGTACGCGTCTTCCACAGTCGGTGGATGTTCGACTGTACAGACACCGTGCATCAGTCTAAGAAGATTACTCGCTGAGTGCTAAGTCGTCCTTCGACAGTACATGACTTAAGACTAAAATATATCCGAAGCGAATTTCCCTCGCTTGGAATGCATCTCGTTACATTGTAATGTTGACTCCATCTGACAAGGCAAGTTTCCACATCTTGTAATCCGAATTTACGGTAGTCCGCATTGGGAACGATTGAGTTAAAAGCAGGTGGAAGATTCGCGAAAAGTATGGATATGAGGAACGCCTTAATACTAAACGTACCGGTACTTTACACATACCTATTCTTACCATAAGAGATCATTTAACCCCTTATAAAATAAACGTTGATTTTTAGAAAGAAATTCTTAATTTAATTTTAAAAAAACGATTTTAATCTAAATTTTGAAAAACGCTTGGTAAGTTTAGTGTTAATGGAGTGGCTAAATTTCTAAAGATTAGTTGAAAACAATCGAACTACGAGATTGGTGAAAGCGAGCCTGATACATTTATCCTAGATCTTCGCTAGTACTTCCGACCATTGGGCGATCGTACTTTCGTCGAGAGTGCCATAATGGCATGGTGCCGTTTCTTCTCCGCCTACTGCCGCGGGTATATCTCGACGGACATTGTGCCAGCAGGTAACACATCGAGATTGTCGTAACCCAATTCCGTGTCTGGCGGAGTAATGCGAAAATCGATGCGCCTCGGCATCGGGTGCCGCCAGCAGCGCGTTGCAATCGGGCGCGCGCGCCGGATGGAAAGAGAGAGCGACGAATATCGCCATTGCGAAGTATGTACAGACTAATGCGGACACACACGAGTGAACTAGGTCGATAATACTCTCGGCACGTATAATTGTTTTAACCGCGCCAGTTAATTGATGGAAAGTACAGAACTTGTAGGGAAAGGAATTTTTCAGGAGGTAATATCGACATTCCTGACTCCTGTTCATCCGCGTCACCTTTTATGCATTTATACTTCGCGCTCTCTGAAACTGCAGGCAGGAAAAAAAGCCTGTCATGCGAATGAGAGTGTCGCAGTTCTCGCGTGAAATTAAACAGCATCTTATCCGCGCGAGTTCTTGCCCATCTGGCATTGGGATCACAGACCCGTTGGAAATAAGACATCGCTGGTGTCTCGAATATCTGCATAAAGCTCGAGGCGCACACAGCTCAGCTAGAGGACGGACGGAATCTCGAGCGTTAATACGGCGTAAAAGCTTTCGAGCTTGCGACTTGTCGTAATGGAAGTGACAGGCGGCAGCTAACACCCGCTCGCTGCTGCTTCGAAGCTCTCCTCTTCTTCGCGCTTCGAAGACACCTTTCAATTTCACGGAGAGCTGGAAATCGGGTCGTGGCTAGGATCCAAGAGGCGAGGAACCAGTGGGCCTTCGCTGGACTACATACTGTTCTCCGCTTGTTACCACTCCTCGTCAAGATGTTCGAGGACTTTTCCGGAAATGCGCGGGAAGCTCTCAAGTAGGACCAGTTCGGATCTAGTGCGCGAAAGAACCTCGAAAGAGACTGAGTGTCATTCACATCAGCTTCGACTCTTGAATCTCGCATCCTTTCTCACACGACTTCAAATTGGCCGAAACGAATAGATACTCGGGTGTGTCTCATGACTCAAGGGAGGAAATTAGTCAGCTATACGGGCTACTGTTCTCTAACACTGGCCTATAGCCGAATTCCCAGGAGCTTAATAACGAAGCGAGGCCGTCCACTAAACAACCGATAATGCAAGCGAGACAATTCACGCGCGCTTGTCCAGGGCTTGTCGATGTGTGCTCGTATAATTACCTGATTACTCGGCACGGCTCATTGGCGACACTGATTAATGCAGTCGAGCTTGCAACGAGCCTACTCGTATCACTCGATCATCTTCACTAGTATGCAATTAACACATGAAGCTTCGTATCGAGAAAGAGGTCTCATTAAAATATTAACTAGATAGCAGATGTTGCGTGCTTCATCTACAGAACAGACGAAGAATTGAATCAGCCATGTAATTCTGTGGGGAGCGCATAAAGCATTAGCGAAGGTCCACTTGGACCAGCGGGCGATTAAATGCTTGAAATGTCAGAGGGTCCAGAGCGCCGAGATTTCAGTTGAATCTTAAACACTTCTCTCTATCTGGCAGCGTATCTCGTCTGCACCTTATACTGTCTTTTATTATTTTTCTTGGCTTCTTCTATAATCGTTGCTTGTTCCTCGCTCTTCTTTTTGTCAGTGTTATATTATTTTTCACTAAGATTTATTCTTAAACTCGGTTCAGAGTTCAGTTTTGGAAGTCATAAAAGAAAGAGCTGCTAGGAAGAGAAACCGTGGAAGAGAAACTGGCGTGTGACTGGAACGCTTGGGGCGAACAATTTCCTTTATCTCCTGGAACGTACTTTTTAGTCGTCGGATTTATTATTCATCATGTTGAGCCTTTATGCCTCTCTTCTCTTTTGCTCTCTCGCACCCTTCCATTTTACCTGGCCATTGCTAATATCCTTTTGGCAAACAGGCCTGTTTTCCCGGATTCCAAGCGACAAACAGGGCGAGAGAGCGAGCGAAGCTCTAGCGGAATAAATTAGTAATCGCGATTCCCGCGTAAATCTACCGCGAGCTCAAAACTGGTGTAACGTGACATACCGGCGGGATTGGAATCGGGCGAGTTTCCCTTGGGCAAAGTGGTGCAAACGGGCTGAGAGAACAAAGCAGCAGCCAGGACGAATAATAGTTGGAAATTAAACGTCATTTGGTACGCTCGAGTACAAGTTCACGCGGATTAACATTACCTGTATAAAATAATGAGGGTTGGCAGGCTAGCCTGGGTGCGGTCTGGCTCGAGGGTGGTTGACATTGATGAGATAACGAATAATGGGAAAATGGTCGGTGATGTTGGACAGTAATTGATTCCACTTTGAGCAGAGGATGACCGCGTACACCGGGAACCCGATGTTCGCCGCAATGGGAAACTACGGAGTCGAAGAGGCATCGATGGAACCATTGGAGAGAAGGCCGTGCGACGAAGAGACAACCATGACTCTTTTCCACGAACGGCAAACAATTCCAGTTGTTCGTTTCGCCGAGCTACCAACTGTCCGTTTTACCCATTCGTTCAGCATCTGCCTCCTCCTCCTCCTCCTCCTCCTGGCTGTGGCAGCGCTCCTACCAAGCCGTCGGGTTTCGTCCACCTATCTTCGTCGACTCTTTATTTTTACAGCTTGCGTGAACTGGCGCTGGACCAACTAGTACCACATACTCGCCGCTAGTCCGGCCGCACCCTGGTTATCGCAGGGCAATGAATTACGGGCCGTGAAGGCAAAACCAAGCCGAACTCCGAAAAGCGAAGCGTCTGTGGTCTAGCCGGTGTTTGTTCCCTCGGGAGGTTGCCAGTGGTGAGGACTCGACCTCGGTGATGATGTGGCGATAAGTTCGGAACTTGACCGAAATGTCTGCCTACTCGATGCTTAACAACCCAGTCACCCGAGTGCTCTCGACCCCGTAATTGTATTCATACCGGTGACGAGCTAATTTTCCACCAGTCGGGATCTTTGTAATTTGATGTACGGCTCGCGTCAACCCTCTTCTCTTTAATTTCCCTCCCCCCTCGAGCGACTCTTCAGCGAATACGTCTACCTTCGCCAACACATCGCGCGCAAAAAAAGAGCCTGCGCGTCCGTGCTTTTAATATGCGGATGCGCGCACGTGGATTGCGCGTTGCCGGGATGGAAGCCAGAAAGAAACAGGCGACAAAACAGAGGGCGAGTGAGAGAGAGTGAGAGAACAGAGGCGACAGTAGGGACGCACTACGAAAAAGCGACATGACTTTCTTTTTTCTTGCTTAATGAAAAAGCTCGACATTTTTCTCGTCGCAGCCCAACGCGAAAAAACTGTCGGATCTCTCGCGAGATGTCTACAATCTGAAAGCTGCTATTAACACATTGTTGTACACCCACGAATATATTCGGTCTTGAATATGTACGGACTCATGCAGACAGATTGCAAAGTGTATTCTTTACACGATTCAAAATTAGTAAAGTTTTAAGGTGTCCCAGAATACGAATTCATACACTGGTGAGCAAATTTGTTCGCGACACTTATCGCGATCAATGAATAAAACTAATGGGTGCGAGTGAAGGTTGAATCTCTCTAGGGAGGTGTTCCGGGTAAGTCGATTGCCAGTGGTCCAGCTGATTCCACGCATTTCGAGGGTTGTCTGGCTCTATCGTGATGAAACCATCGTGGATAGGAATCGCAGCGCGATTCGAAAGAGCTAGCAGCGCTGTTCTCGTCGAACAACAGCGATAAAAGGAAATTGTCGGGAGTCCCGATCGGGTGAAAGGTCCGAGTCGGGAGCTTCCGTTCGTGTGTGAAAAAACGCTCCATTACACCGCGCAAGGGGTAGCGTTCCTGTCGATCCTTTACGGGCCTGGTTGCCCACGGCTACAGAAGTAGCTAGCTGTTCGACTTATTGCCACCCGCAGACGAGTGATCGTGCTCTCTCTCTGCCGCTACATTCTTCTCCGTACACGGAGAAAAAGAGTATTTAGGGGTTTTAAGTCTCCCATTGGAGTATGACATTGTCGCAAGGGGAAAACGGTGAGCCAGTCGAGCGTTACCAATGGATTTCTGCCGTCGACGTTGATCGATGCCTTTACCACACAAGATTCTCCGGGAGTTTCGCCAAGACGTGAGCCTCGTGTGTCGGCACGTGTGCGACGATGGATACTCTTGGGAACGAAAAGTAGGGGCATCGAGTAATGGCTAGAGGGAGTCCCTTTTTTCGGTGTAATGCAAATATCCTCCCGATGATTTATGTTGCCGTCGTCATTAATAAACTCGTCGAGGGTGGATGATAACCCACTTTGAAATAGAAACACCAGGCTGAAGACGATTGGATACTCTTCCACTGGCGATGAAATTCCGATTAACGAAATTAGCCAGAAACGTGCCGATAAGAAGAGTTCAATGTGAGCAAAACTGGAAAGCCAAGGAAGTGAAATCGGAAAGACACTACCTCAATGGAAGGAGACTTTTCTTAGCGCATCGGACTTTCCAGGATTTAATCAGTCCCGCAAATTCCTCGAGTGATCCGCCTGTCTCACGAATACTTAGCGCGAGATATATAAGGATCTGGAAATTAGTTTACACCACTACCAGTTGAGAACAGAGTGAATAAGCGGAGCAAGAACTCTTCGAAGCAAGAAGCAGGAACTGGATACCGCTGGGAGGCGGGCCTCTTTAAAATTCATTCGACAAAAGAGCGATTCTATTCTTCTTCCCTCAGTAATTGAATTGGATGGTGAAGGAAGTGAATTGGCCATTCGTCTAGCCTGATACCTATTGGGCGCATTCACTAACTTCCCTCTCTGTCTCTCGCGCGCGCTCCAGAAGAACTTTGCATTAGAAGTGACTGGTTCTCCGGTGAAATCTACATTCGTGGATAAAGTCGAATTAATAGAACCCTAGTCCTTCATGTAAAAAGTGCAAATGAGCGGGCAACCAGAGCGGAGAAACGCTTATACACAATGAGGAGACCTAGACTATAAGTTATCGGACTGTTCCAGACCTATTATCGTTTATCTGATAATTGGTGTAACTGTCGAATTGAAATCTAAAGTTCGTAAACGTATTTGACAGGCAATAGGTAGGAGCGTTCGAAGCAAGCATGCTCCTGTAACAACCTACAGATTCTAACCGGACACTTTGATCAGTGGAGCTGTCCTCCAAGTGTTGTTTGTCAAGGATCAAGTGGACCGACCATCGATGTGCCAGGTCGATCGCTCCTGTTCACGGTACGTTAACCTAATTGCTGAAGCACGTGCCCGTCCGCCGAGAATCAGCCGTGAACCTGCAATTACACCGACGTTACATCGCCAGTTACCGTACTCGCGCGCATTGATCACTACTGACTTTGACTCGATTGTGTGAGTTGAGCCTAGTTATCGGGGAGTGTGAAATTTCCGTGAAATAATCGGCTAGCTGAAACGCTCGGCCAAAACTGCGGGATCGATTAACGCTTTGTTAAATGAGAGTTTTTCTATGAAACCTGTTTCTTGCCGGGTCGTAATTATTGTTGTCCGGATCACTGATATATCGTTATGTACCCTGTTGCCGGTACAACGTTCCATTATGCTCTACTGGTTCTTGTCGCACCTGCGAGACCAACCTCTACCTAGCGCGCACACTTTTTCTCGGATCCTTCGTTACATCGCGAAAACCGCTTATTTTTCTACTACCTCTACGCCAGTAGAAAAAGGCAACGCCTTTTCCCAAGCACCACTCGAGCTGCGTGGAATTCAGCCTCATTATGTTGCCAGTGAAATCTTTGTGCCTCTTTTTTAGCCGACCGTCTCATGTAACAATGCTATGCCACATGCTAATGGAATATGAAAAGCAGTATTTTAATGGGAGATTTTAGAGATCTGCATCACTGCACGCATCTTTAAAAACACATCGGATTTGAAAATCAAGCTTCGAAGTGCTGAATAAATCGAAAACATTGTGAACAGCAGTTGAGTAGTTTGTTTTTCCTGTGAAAATAGCTACTCTATTCACGAATCATTGAACGATCCCTGGTTAATACGTGAAATACCATCAATAACAAGAGGCTGCCGCGGCTGGCTTGGTGTGTTTGTGGATTCGCGAACACGCGTTATTTATGAAAATAATATCCACATAACGAGGTAGGAGGTACACGCGCTTATCGTAATCCTGATATGCATGCATACATATTATATATCACAGCTAATGCGCGGTGAGCTCGGTTAAATCAGCAGGTTAAAACCAGCTGACGACCGAGCAACGCGCGCAACCTGTTACTTTGTCTGGGCGAACAATCGCCGCCCTTTATATACAGAATGTACACGTTTTCGCGCGTGTGTGTGTGTGTGTACATGACCGTGGTGAAAATTACGACGAAAATCGGCGAGAGGAACTTTCCTATTCCAGTCTAACCCAGTTCCTTTTGTCAGACACGTTGCACACCCTCGTCAAACTTTTCCCTTTCTCCCTCCCTTTCTCTGCTTTCCCTCTCCCGCGGATGTTCAATTTCATCCGGCTTGTATTCATGGCTAACGCGCCCGAGGGAGAGAGAGAAAGCTTCGCCAGTAGTGAAACTTGCCGAAATGAATATCGTGTCAGAACGCAAACACAGGCATGTCCGTGTTGTTCCGGCTACGCATCGTTACCACACCAATGATAATATCTTCTCGCATGCAAGTTAAGCAGTAAATATTCAAGCTACCAGAGAGAAAAGGTTAGTAATTGATTATTATTACACGAGAAGTTTTCTCTTTTCCCTTTGCCCAAGCAAATTTTGAATTTCTATTAGTTTTCTTGAAACTAGATAAAATAGAAATTATTAAAGCGTGAAAAGATCTCAGAAGTTGCTTCGGGGCAAGTAAACAGTGCGGATTTGGTGGTGAGTATATGGTTTCGAAGATCCGGCGAGCCGCGACCGCAAAGCACGCCCGAGGATTATTCTGTTTGTTGTACATCCGGGCTGAATTCCCTTCGTGTAATTAGTAATTCTCTACTAAGTTACCTGACCGCGTTACCATCCGGTTGGGGAAACTATGCCGGGCATGCTCGGTCGCAACTCGATCTACATGGCAGTCTGCTAGGAACCCAATGTTCCTATTGTAAATCGACGACTGTCCTGACATAACTTAATACAGGATTCCATGTAACTTCGTTCCCGCGACGGGCGAACTTTGTCATACTAGTAGAATTGTCATGAAATTCCAACAGGATTAATGTGCAACTACAGCTACATAATACATAGAATAACATATTTAATCGGTGGTGAGATTGTCTCGGAAATTATCTGGTTCGTGAATATAGAAAGACGAGCGATCAATTATACAAAGCCAGATTGGTGTTACTAGAACCTGGGAAAGAAAGTTCGCCGGTAGAGAGTGGTGATTCACTGCAACCCGAAAAGACCGACGAAGCTCTCCTGAGTCTAAGCGAAGGACTAAAGTCTACTAAATAATTCTTAACGCCTGCACTTGCCCGGATTAGTTACAACTACCAGGGCATTTTTAGCCTGTTAGATGAGTACAGGTTGGAACGTATTAACATGGCTAATTAAACATCACGCGATCCCACTTCTTGGTGAGGTAAAATTGAGGGTGTGTACGGGTATGCATACGTGAGCACGTGTATTGCGGGGCAGAAGATTACCTAATCTACATGGGCAGAGGGAGAAGAGCCGCTCGGCACGAGAAGGTAAAAAGGGGTCGCTTTGACGCCTGACGTCGCGACGTTTCCACCATGCGAGGTACCAGCACCCGGGGCTAATTTTCGTCCGTCGTGCTCCCTCGTAATTTCAAGAGTCCACCCTCTGCCGGCCCGGCGTTACACACCCAGTTAGATAAGGTTATGCGTTTTAATTATGAGCCTGAATTACAGCCCTGTGCGGATTCCCGTGGCTCCAGCGTGACACACGCAATACAGAGCTCTCTTCGTGTGTTTGCATAAGCGGAAGTAGAAATATCGTCGAGTCAGAACCTCAGAGGGCTTTTTTATGGGTGAGTCAAATCGAGCTTCGTTAAACGAAGAAGAAACAAGGAGAGAGCTGGCTTGTCTGTATGAATGGAGATAATGGAGTTAATAGAAGATGATGCGCGAACTGGTTCACTCGCTCTTGTACCGTGGTAGGTCTGGCTACGTGTGTCCCTAACTACTTAAGAACCATTAAAGCCAGCGGCGGAGCCAGCTCGAAGCTCTCCGCCGGCTTTGAACACAGCTTTCCTAACGAGCTAATATCGCCTAGCGCGGCAGGAGGGTATGCAAATGAAATATCACTCCTACCAACCCCGTACACTGAGATTTCCTGCCTCGACGAACGGTAACCCCTTAACGGCCGGCCCTGCAGCATTCCGGCCATCCTCGGTAGCGCGCGATGGCTCAATGATCTAGCTCAACAACCCCTGGGATTAATTTGGATTGATTTAGCTGAACGTCTAAGCACTACCAGCAACTATGGCCGAGAATTTGACGTGTTCGTTCGGCTCGCCAATCGCAGCATTGTTCAACATTCCTGTAATTAAACCATTCCACTTTCCATGACATAAAAGTGAATAGGGAAAACTGGGTGGTTTCGAGACTGTTAAATTCTATCCATTCAGCGAAGGTTCAATTATCTATTTTAATTTTGAATTGCGTTACTGAATGACGAAGCTGTCGAATATAATGCATGGCATATTCTTGTGGGATTAATTTAGTCGAATCGATGTTCGGCTAGGAGAACCTTCGAATATTGCGTCCGAAGGATTCAGGAATGACGAGAATGGGGAAATCCGGGGATGTTCTTAGTTCGAGATAGCTGCTAAGGTACTCCGTTGGATAGCAGCGTCTTGATGAGAAGGCTGGTCTGCAACCACTGTCATTATGGAAATCGGACTTCCCGACACCGGAGCGCCAACAGACCCCGAGCAACTTCGGCATCTAAGACACCAAGGCTTATATGAACTCTCTGCTAAACCGGCAACTTCAACCGTACCGTTAGGCTTTCCCTTGCATCAGATATTTTGGACTAGTGTTTTCTCAATTATGTTAATTAAACATCAGTTGCCACGCGGACTAGCGATTACCTGTCTACAACGCCCTGGAAAATTTGAAGCTTTAAAAGCTCTTGTTAATTTTGTTTTGCAGTTAATTATCTCACGTATGCAGTGCATGCTAGGTAATTAGATTGCACGCTTAATGCTGGCTCTGTTTCAACTATGCCGGAGAGAATAATGCAACTATAGGAACTCGAGAACTTCGAACTGCAATAACTCACATAATTTAATGAATAACAAGCTGCTCGGCACATCCGTTAACTTAAGTATTGGAGCGATTACTTGTCGCGCATAACAAATACTTGCCAGCGATTATTCCGTTCACCTATCCTGCCGAGTACATTGTACGAGGGCAGTGTTGCGGTACGCGTATCCCAATGATCATTGTCTGACTAACGAACGAGCTTTTCTCCAAATGAAGTCGCACTTCTGAATGAGACTCCTGCGAGACCTGGGAACTAACGACGATCCCGATTGTGCGGAGAGCCATTCTCCTCGTATTTATCACTGGGAACTTCAAGTCCAGCTCTCGACACTCGACTTCGAACGCGAACTGTTCCAGAAGAAAGTATGGATTCGCTCGAGTCACCGCGATTATTGGGAGGAAGAATCTCGATTCTTTCGCTAAAGTTGGAGTGCGCCTCGGTCTATAGGGGTTGGGTTGGCAGTGGAAGGAGGACGAGCGCAGTCAGCCACGGCGAGAGTAAGGGTGTAAAGAGGCGCGAAGCGAGGATAATAACGAAGAAAAGGGGCCTCATTGTTGAAGGCGTCTTCAATCGGCCGATATTACGGAGCGGTAAACATCGTTACGAGCCATCCCCATTGTATACCTGGGCATAATTTCATTCGGCCAGTTTGCGGGGATCCTCGAGATCCTGGGCAACCTCCTGGCCACCGGGGTGAACGAGATTAAATGGAAAGCGCGGCGATCTCCTCGCCAATTGTCGGTAGGAATAATTCCTCTCGTGATATAGACCCGAACAGGATTAATTCGAGATTTAATCGAACCCGATTGCAAATCCTGGGGTTGGCTATCAAATAGCCTCGGCTACCCCCCTCCGGAAGCTCACTTTTGCACCTGACCTCGTCTCTTCTATTCTCATCCGATTCCCTTCAAACCAGAAGTCCCTTAATTAAATCGGTCTCGTCCTATTCGTCCTTCTCCATTCCATCAGCCAACAAAACAGCAAATACAACAAGTCAGGAACGGGCATAAAAACCTGTCCATTGCGCCGCTCGGTCCCAATTGGAGGCCAGCGAAAAACAAGGGTCGCAATTAAATTTCGGTAACGGACTTCTTCTAAACTTCGCTTGCAGAAATCCGACCGTGTCATTTCCTGGAATCACCTGGTAATTTCAGGCCGAGTGTACGACAAAAAGCATTATTATCGTTAATAACAGCGTGAAAACCTATCACAGCTGAAATCACAAAGTCAGTCGCAGCCAAAGGGAAAGAGGAGCATGTGTATATCAAAAGAAGCCTGGTGGAATTTCACACCAATATATTTATCGAGTTTGCAGATTTTACGCAAAAAGTGTGCATAATGGGAGCCGGTCTTTGGCAAATACATGTTAATATGTGACCAACGGAGCTTTGGTAGGGCGTGAACTGACTAATTAGTTAAGAGTTGCTAAAGTTCAGCTGAACTTTCGCCGGCTAATTAATTAGTAGTCCAACGTGTCTGAATGGGTCTGGGTATTTCTTCTCCCCCCTCTCTTTCTCTGTCATGATCCCACGCTCGCACGGATAAATTAGAGAAAGCTTCTACTTTGACAGCTCGAAGGGAAGGAAGAATTTTTCCGAGTGAAATGCCTGGATGTACCTGCGTCGTCGCTGGTACACTCGCTTCATCCCAACGCTCCTCTCTCAACTCTTGGAAGGTAGGTATCTCGAGGCGGTATAACGCTGCGCGGCGCGTCGCGTCGGCTCTCTCTTATTTCCAGTGGCGGCCTTCGGAGATGGAGCACTGCCAGCCGTAAGATAGAAGAACTAACTCGAGCTTTCTTAGCACTCCTTGGCAGAAGGAGATATAGGACGAGGCGCTTCTTTGTAGACTAGTCGGCTGAATTCCCAGTACCGCCCTTTTCCCTTCCTTCGCTACATGCCAACGTATCTCTCCGATATGACACTCCACTCGCGGTAATAGCACTTCAGCCTTCAGACACTGAGAGGACCAAAATAACGCACAGCCGTGTGCTTGCCGGTACTCAGAGTTCGGGTAGAAATTAGCAAGGAACTCGGCAGGCAGGAGTAAAGCGCAGAGAGTTATATTAAATTTTTCCCGGAGAATGAAGGGTCGGCAGAGCAACGGCTGCAAGGTCGAAAAACAGGGTGGTCCGGCTAATTTGAAGTCGAGGGCGCTTTTGAAATTTCCTAATTGGCCCATTAATATGAAGCGACTCCGCTTTTCGAGTGAGAGAAGCGTGCGCTTTGACGCGCGGCCGAGCTTTCAAGCGTTCGAACAATAGCGAATTACTCTATCGCGCGCCCACTCGTACCTGATGAATGTTCGTCCACGTTGCCGCCGGGCCGCACTCCCGATTCAGCCGAGGGAGAACGCGCGCCCGATCATATCGACAAATAATTACCGCCCCCTTTGACTCATTGCGCTTGTTTCCTCCCTCATAATAGAAAGCAATAGTACGCTTCGCTAATTGCCAATTGTAGATTCGGTGGTCATTTAAGCGCTAGTGATTTCGATTTTGCCTAATAGGCATGTACGTTGGCAACTGAATTTAATGAGAAATTTTCGAAAGCGAGAATACCAGGTTATCGGCCAGGAGAACGTCTTCATTACCGCCGGAACTCGAGTCAGAGCGGTAAGTTGGGAGCAGTTTCCAAATGAGGGCTGCGGAACTCCATTAGTCGGGGCGCCATCTTCGTGCAGTAAGAATACCTGGGATCCACCATGTTTCACTGGAAAAGCCTTCGCTTTTTTGGACATCCACGCGAGGGAGAGAGAAAAAGAAAAGCAGGTGGGGCAGAACGTGCTATTTTAGAGAGGGAATGCAAACGTGAGGCAGCTCGAGCTTAGACTCATGCGAATTTGCAACTTCATTCGCACGCAACGTTTTTGGGAATGTCGCCGTGACTGAAGCGCCGCGGGCGTCACGTAACATTCGGCATCGTTCCTTGCCTTCTCGCCTCTTTTTCCAATGCAAATCACTTTGCCACGAATAATTTATGACTCACCTTCCCGCGGCGTTTCCCTACTCTTTCTCGTGGGACTTCGCCCTTGAATGCGCGCCGACATTACTCGTTTACATGCTTGAATCCAGATCCCGCTGACAGCTCTTCCAATTTGTAATCGGGAGCAGCTGGGATATCACAATATTTTCGGATTATTTTTAATGGAAAGGAATTTCCATCGCTTATCGGAAAAGCGAGACGAGTTTGGTTGCATGAAAGAGGGAATTTCGATCAAGAGGTCTCTAGGAAAAGAGAAGCTAAGGGTAAGTGGTCTGTTGTGTAGGTGGTAAGGAGTAATGTATGGCGTTCGTTGAGACTCTCAGCAAAATCGTCGGCCAAAGTAGCTGCCCAAGGGAGCGCTAAAATGATTTTACGAGTAGTCGGGAGTATACTTCAGAGATCGACGTCCTTCACAAGAGGCGTACACCGCTTTATACTGGCGATAAAGCGTAAATTATGGGGCCACCTGTACACTCTTTGATCGGGCATCATTTTTACGTGGTGCTTGGCCATCGGATGCCGAAACGCCTCAGTTACTTTAATACCGACGTGACGCTAAAGAATGGTCGGTGTCTTACGGTAACGCAGGAAACCCGAAGACCTGTTTTCGAAACAATCCAAGATGCCTTTCGATATGTGCTGCCAAATTTACGGAGGCCGTTTATATTCGATACCAGCAAATGGATTCCTCCGCCGAGTCAAACGAGGATTGAGGACAAGGGCGACTTGGAGGAATCCACGATCCAAGTGGAAAACTATTCCCGGTGGTGCGCGTGATCCACAAGCTTTCTATTTCCTCCCTTCGAAAGCCTCGCCAGACTCAGGGCGAGATTCTTTTAATCAGAAATGTGTTCTCCCCGGATATAACGCCAAGAATGGAATTCATCCTCTCTATTTCCTCTATACTTCTCCGCCATTCTACAAATTCCAGTTGAGCCAGCACTCTCACTCGGAATGCCCAGTATCTACTCTGCTAGCGTGTAACACCCTCTTCCATGAAGAATTTCTATGCATTACCGAGTTGAGCTCTGTGTTAGCCTTATTTCGCCCAAGTACCCCGTACCTCTCTTAAGAGCGAAGTACAAGTACCCGGGGTTTGTCGACTAATGCCGACTGCTCTAGAGCCATAAAATATTTCGGCAGTAAAGAATGATATACACTCACCAGCCGAAACAAAGCGACCTCTCGCTCGTAAAGTTTTACTTCCGCCACTGTCTGAATGCTGCGAAAAGCTTTTTCCTCCACGTGTCGGTAATTTCTCCGAGTGCCTAGAGAATTGAGTTTACTACGAAAACCGACAATGGTACTATTAAACTTTCCTGGTCACGCTATCAAAATTTAATAGAAATCTCCTTGAAACCCGATTATTCCCGATCCAGGCTATCTGCATGGAGTTGAATACGATGTGCCAGGTCGAAGGGCTTACCGGAAAGCCGGAGGAATGTGCTCGCAAGTGTGGTTATCTCTATCGACGCTTTCGAGAGTCTACGATGAGAATTTCCTTCTCTCTCACTCTCTTTCAGGCCCTCTTGGTTTTAGCTGGTAATCCGGCAAGAGAAGAATGCGCACCTTTGCCTCTCGCCGGGAAAGAGCAATCGTTCGCCCCAGATATCGGAGCTACGATCTTACTCCTCACCGCAACTTTGCCTCCTGTTTACACCGGGCCTTCCCGCAAAAAGCTCCACTCGACGAATTCGCCTTTAAAGTAACTGAAGCTTCGATCTAGATCTTCCTGAGAGAGGAATTACTGGTTTTACCAGTACCCTCTTAGAAGGTTACCGACTCCACTCCAACAATTTCGACGCCGATACATAAAGCGTAAATAAGTCTTTCTACGTTGAAAAACTGCAAATAAAATTGAAGTAGGCCGAGCGAATTCAAACACAAAATTCATCTGGCGCCGGATGAAAACTCCATGGAAATGTGCGAAAGAGTGCGAACTCTTTTTTATTCGAATCGTGACTGCCGAGAGAATTCGCACGAGTGTCTTTTTTCGCAAATCAATGCAATCGTGTTATGTACATAAAGTAGCGCTATTATATCGCGTGCTTGGCCCAAGATAGACCCGGAAGATGAAGTGACTTTTAACTTAATTTGGTCTCTTTAAGTGTCGACCTGCTCACCGAGACCTTTGGAGGTCGTGCTCCTCCTTCGCGAGTGTGTGTTTAAGGGGATTTTGTCGGACTTTGAATGGCTTGGAACATCTACTACTACTGCGTGCACATCTGCTTTGAGAGGTGCTCTCGCTCCAGATGCACTTATTTGTGTGCACATAAAGATAGCCGGCTGCTTCGCCGAGTGACTAATTAGGAAGTGCTTAGATTCACCGTGTCTACCGACGAGTGTCCGCATTCTTATGCACCAGGGCGCGCGTGTATCTGCTGGCGTGTGTATTTGTGCATGCATGTTTAGCCTGCACGAAGTCCGTGGATGACGGCGCTCTTCATTAGTAGAGAAGCAGAGAGAGAGAGAGAGAGAGAGAGAGAAAGGAAGGGTGAGGAAGAGAGCGCAGGAAGAGAGCTTTGCCTCGAAATCTGGCGAGAACCGTTTGCCGCTCGATGGGAACGACTGAAAAGTGCCTCGTTAACTGTGTGCACCTTCTGCGCCAGCTACATTCCAGTACGCGCCCCTTAAACTACCAGAAGATGAAGGAAGGAAAGACCTCGCATAATTGGAAACATAGTTCGAATTCTGAGCTTTACTCGACAAAAAATACTGCCAGTAGAATAACGGTGAGTTTAGAGATTTGCCTCTGTCTGTTAGTCCAGCTAATCGGGTGCGAAAGAGTAATGGTTCCAGAAGAGGCAGCACAAATGAGGCTAAAAGCTACTGGGCTCATTGAGGAGGAATCGATAGGAGTGAACGATAGCTCGAAGAAGAAGAGAAAATTACAGAGGCAGGTTCGAGCGCTATCTTCTCTTTCCTTAGCGAAAGAAGAACGGGCGACCGATAATCGTTGACGCGAGATCACCCTTTATTCGTAGATATGGAGCTGCAACTACTAGTCTCATTGTTATTCCGTCAGCTCCAGGAGGTAGCTAGTAGACAATGTGCGATCGCTAATCACCGATAGGAGAGAGCTGCCTTTCAACCACGAGGTCCTTTTGTACCGGATCCAACCAACGGAGGAAGAGAGAGAGAGAGAGAGCGAGAGCCCAGCCCTTCATTAGTCTTGAGCGAAATGCTGGCTTAATCAGTACAGTTTCAGCTGCATACTTCCTAGCTTGCACGCGATTCCGCAACGCGTACCGCTGTTTCAACCCTTTTGACCCAGTCTCCTTTCTAACCACCACAAAACGTACGTATAGTCGTCCTGGCAGTGCTTCCTCATTACTAGCTGCCAGCCACAGGTTGAAGAGGAAGTTCAAGGCTTTAGAGAGACTGTTAACTTGCTAACATTGACTACGATACTATTCAAGGTAACCGAGAGAATTACGAAAGGAAGATCGTCACACTGAGAAGACGAAGGTCAGAGGGTTGTCCAGAGACGAGGATATCTCAGTGAAAGGACTCTCCGGGACTGAGAATTCCTAAGGCGCTTTCTGACTGGACAAGAACTCGACTGAGGCGTCCTATGTTACTTAACTATAACTACCTTGAGTTAACTCAATTTTTGCCCTTGACGAACGTTGTTTCGAGATACTTTCTGTCAGTCTTAGGAAATCAAAGGTGTCAGGAGTAATTGAGGCTTTATCGACAAATATGTTACTTTTCTTTCGTGTTTAACAAGGGGTGTCTAGATTTGTTTGCAGATTATTTCGCGCGGCGTGATAATTCGCCAAGGTAGAAACACGAGGGAGTAAATTCGACGAAGAATTCTCATGTACCATTACAGCGAGAGTAAACAGGCGACCATTCATGTATAAGGATGCTCGCATTATTCAGTCACGTTTCGACCCTCCCACTACCACCCCTTCGCGCTTGTCAATAATAATGAACGGTTTTGCCTTCTCTCCATGAGAGCGCACAATAATTGTTCCTCGCTTATCCGCCGTTGTGCCAACCAGTAAACATATTCAGTCCTCCATTTTATGCATTAATGAGATATCGGAAAATGTAAAACAGTCTTTTCTCTGCCGGCCAAACTTCGAAAGCGGTTCACTACCAACTGGCACGGTAGCAACTTTTCAGGCACGAGTGGCGCTCTGTTATGTTCTGGGGAAGGGAAGTTAACGAAAAACTGATTATATTGAAATACTGCTTTCGTCGAAAGCCCAATTATTCTCGCGTACTCTCCTTACTCCCGGTGTACTTAAATAAATATATTTTCAATCGGAACCAGTGGCGAGCATTGTAGAACTGGACATAATGAATTCGCAGGGTTGTGATTCGAGCGGTGGTATTGGAGATCACTTGAGTAGGAAACGATAGCCTCGCGCGGCGTCAATTAATTTCAGGGTTCGCGGACAAGGACAGATAAATCGATTGTCGAGCGTGTTCTCTACTTTCGTTATTGCCTGCTGGGTAAGGGGCCTCGACCACCATCGCAGCAACCACCCTTGCCACTTTAACGGGCAACGGTGCTTCTAATTAAAAAGTATTGGAGCCAACTTCGATCATCACCCGTCGCCAATTCCAGCCGCAAGTAATAGCCGAGCAAAGCGGAAGCGGAAGTTGTCCACTATAGACGACTCTCTGATTTTTTACCCTCCCAATGAGAGTAACAAGTATTTACCCTATAATGAATATTCCACGTAAGCTTAGTGGTGCTTGGCAAATTCGTGCAAGGTATGCGTGTGCACGAGTGCATATGTGTATGTGTTGCTGCGGTAGTATCCCGTAAACCACATTGACTAATCCCTCGATGGATGACCGAAAGCCCCGTTAATCGCTCGACCCGCAATTTCCAAAATTCAGGATCTCTCAGAACAGGAGGCTCCGCCTCGTATGAAAATCGGGTTACAATGCTACGCATGAGATGAGAACGGAATAGTTCGTCGCGAGAGTGCAAAATTAACGCGAGCGTTAAGACGAGTGTTTAATCTAGTAGATCTACGCAGAGAAGGGAAGAGGCCACGAACCGGCACCGAATTTTGCAGTGGCCGCTTGTAATCCAGAGCGGTACGCGCGCGCCCCGCTCTCACAAATTAATGGTTCACCGGGGAAGTTCTATCCCGGTGCTGATCGGCCTAATTCACCGTAACGATAACGAGCAGTTCCGCAGCGATGACAGCTGAAACGGTATAATACCGGAAGCACCCGATAACACGGAGATAGCGCTTTACCTTGCAACGCGGCAACCCTTCCTGCATATCCATCTATCCATCCCGACCCCCTCATGCTTCAAACCAACCACCCCCCCCCCCCCCCCCCCACTCACCATTCTTGTGTTGCAATTCCGCACCCTCGAAACTCCCAACTAAACTAATGCCCCTGCTCGCCTGATAGCAGTGAACTACTGCACGAGACACTGTTGCTACCATTTACCCACCTGTGACAGCCTAAATTGAAATGCACGCTACCCTTTGTACTTTGTACGTGCGCCACGATGAAGTTACAGGCTTCAACTGGCAGACAGAGAATTTTTTCAGCATTTTCCTAGCCAACCGGAGTAGAAGAGGGAGGGGAATACAACTTCGCACTCTGCCGATGGAGAATAAGTCAATTTCGACTTCTCCGCCGTGAATGTGAAACCCCAGTGACGCGCTACAAGAAACCAGATAAGTGACAGGAGGGAGATAGAAAGAGGCTCTCGGTATAAATGTCATGGCATCCCGAGACGGGTTGAAGGAGAGCGCCTGCAACAAACTGAACCCTGTCTCTCTTTTGATATTTACAGAATATGTAAAAGTGGTCAGAAAGTATTTCAAACGGTCAACGAAATTTGATAAATTCTTTTCTATTTCTCTACAATGCATATCAATCATCCAAATGCGTAAATAAAACTTTCTTTTAATTAATCCTGATAACGCTTATATATTTCAATTCCTCTTCGATTACAAATATTTATTAGCACTTAATTTATATTTATCCAGATCGGTTTGTACAAAATGAGGAAAAACAGCTCAAGGAGGAAGTCCTTTGAGTTTGCTTACGCGGCTAGTTTAATTCGTTGAGGTATTCACCATGAAGTAGCAAGTTCCTCGTTCTCAGGCTTGACTTGCAATCGGACGGGATCTGGGGTGCGGATTGAGGGAAGTTCTCATAGTAACAAAGGCAGTTGCACTCACGCGACACACTCAGGTGAGATAAGCTGTATGGAGTAGTGTACGAGTTCTTAGCTGGAATCGCACGATGTTTCGTCGGGTTTTGAGATCGGAGAAGAAAGTCTTGAATGAGACGCGACTACGACGAGATAACTCGCATCTAAAGCCACCGGAGAGGAAGGTGACTTAATCGGTTGGAACGCAGAAGCATTACTAAGATTCAAGGACGAAGCGGTCCAACAGTGTGGAAAACGCAGCCACATTAGTTGAACGTCCTTGCGATTACTGTCTTCCGGTGTCAGACACAATTGAACCTTCATGTATTTAGTTTTCCAGCTTCAAAACACTTGCCAGGTATAGCGTACTTTGGAGAGATCGTAGTAAGATCGCGTTGAAGATATCTTGGGCGAGCGTGGGATCGGCTACAGTTTTATCGCCAACTGTTCGTCTGATTAATTCGAAGAGCAAAGACGATGAGCAGCAAATCTTTCTGGCGGATAATCCGCAATGGTGAGTCAGCGATTTACCAGACGAATCCCTGGCCTTCCTCCTTCATTCAAGGATATCTTCCCCGCTGAAACGATAAGTATTCCCTCGATTCCAGTGTAATCGCCGACCCTATCGAAGAAACTTCATGCTTCCACAGGTCGATTAATTATCCTCGAATTTTTCGAGCACCTCTGCCAAGCTACGCTTTCTCGTGCTTCGATCTGCTATTCGATACTGCTAGCTCGTTATTCTTGGATTTCATAAGACGATTGCCGATATGATGCATCAAATTAGCATCATCTTGCTCTCAATGCTTTTTCAAGAGGATCGAGTGAAACAGGGCGCAGGGTTCGACAGGCTGATCTCATCGCCGAAATGACTATTAGTTCCACACCCCGCCCGACAATATCAGCCTGCTAACCCAGTCCTTTCTTCTTCTTTCACAATAGAAAGGATCACTTTTAATGATTCTTGAATATAAGCACAGTGCAAGGTATCGTAACTGCTAGCTCGGCATGGCTTTTGTTAGATTTTACATCCGATACTTATGTACTCCCCGAAGAGCATGTGATAAACTGGTTTTGCCGTAACGTATGAGGGAAAGGTGAAGGTGATATTTATAGAGACACCGAGGCAGTTTCAGAAGAATAAGATGCCCTCTGCGTGTCGTACGTCGTGCCAGCAATTTCCACCGTGAGCTTCTCGCCGAATTTGACTTACAGTCAATTCCCTGTTTATAGACCACTGATTTCTGATTTCAGTACACTGTCAAGCACGATAATTCAACACCTATATACTTTTACACTTTTTTTTGAAGGAGGAACTCTTCACGGATCTCGTCGGGCTCTGAAGAAAGATTATACCTACCCGCATCAAAGATAACAACGTTAGCTCGGATTTCCCATTCTCCCTTCTATCACCCCCACTAATATTTTATCTCTTACGAGCGAACCTCCGCCATTCTTCAGCCTTTACTGGTCGTCTCATATCCAACAGTAAAATCTAGCGATTTATTGTAGCAGGCTATCCTTTAATACCAAACCCGAGTTACGATTGCATTGTCACCTTGAACGAGGTTGCCTTACATGTGAGAAGAGGTCGGGTAAAGTGAACACTGCCAAAGTCAATAAAGGCTGTGTTTCTGGGTGGCAGTAGTGCTGGAGGAATGACGAAGAGCGGGGACAGACGTGTCCCGGTGGTTGTATAAAAGTACGAGTCCTTGGAGGTTCGGTGAAGGCACTAGGACATAAAGGCACCCCCTTTATCGAGGCGTGCCGCCGTGAAATAAAAGTCGCGCCGAGAGTTTGCGGGGCGTCGCGACGCTTTGTCCGTCCCGCGTCGCCGAGATTCACGGGCGAAATAAACTGATTCTGTTTACGCATGCTATGAAAATACGGCTGGTCTCGGTGTTCCGGCCTCAGTCTGTCGGAGCCACTCACACCGACCGACTTCCTTGTCCAGGCGAAAGAGGGTTGACTGGGTGAAAGTGTGTCCACATAAATCCCAAGCATTCCTTGTGGCAGTCTTGCACGAGAGAGAGAGAGAGAGAGAGAGAGAGAGAGAGAGAGAGAGAACCTCGTGGCTCTATTTTATTAAGGCGCTCCCCGTAAATATCTACCCGCTCGGATAAGCTCCGATTCCGTGCGCCGCGCCGCATAATAATTTGTTTAGCCCACCAAGCCCCTTTTTTATCGCGACGCAAAAAGTCGAGCGGAAGAAAAAGTGTGGCAGTTTGCGCCCGTCCACCCCTTTCGGTCTGCGTCGCTTTTAAAGCTGTCGCTCCGTTTTACAGGGGAAACTAGCCGCTCACGTTATCCTTGAATGGACGAAAACCAACCACTCCGGAGTTTGTTGGAAGCAACTCTAGCGGAGTGGAGGAAATTTTGCTACAGGGGGATTAATTTTTTCCACTTGCTCCCTATTAAAAAACCCGGGGACAAAAGTCGCGTATAATATCATGCGAACAACGCCTAGCCCGGGGCACATACTGGCTTCGTGTATTCGGGGAATTCCTTCAATAGTGTTCGCTTGATATGAGAATTCTTCGTGAACTTTCTGAGACGACCTTGCTAGGCCAGGAGCCACCGCCTCGAGATTCTCTACGACTGCCGCATTCTCGACAACTTATTTCACTGGTCGCGTTAACCCAACGAGCTTTTCCGAGACTACAAGCACTTGTAGGACGAGTTCTCTACCTGGTTCAACTTTTTTTTTTTTTTTTTTTTTATTCAACGAGAAAGAGATGGAACTCTCGTTGTACCTCTGGGCGAAGGTCTCGTTATTTATTGTGGGGAGAGCGTTGTTATCAAAGTTGGACATGTGACTGCGAGGAAATTTGTATGTAAATAGGCGAACGAATCTCCTGATAAATTGGTACACTGTCTATTGGCCGGGCACGCACAGTGAAACGAGCATTATTTGCACAGCTGAGGGGGAAAGTGGGGAATGCTGTATAGAGGAAACGACTGTGTGCAAGCACTGCTAGGATATTTTTCAAATAAATATATCGGTGGGCCAGTGGCCGTGAGTTATACCACTTTTTTCCTGCTCTAGTAATCGTAGCCGTGTCGATTTCTTCGTTAGTAGAAACTCAATATTTTCCTACGCTTTTATTTCCCCCCGGAAACACCGCGGTCATTTCTGGAAATCGGGTCGATTTCAATACATCGCTTTTTCACCCCTCGTACTTTCCATTCCCCGGAAAGTCAGGGGTGGTTGCTCGGGGGAAAAGGCTGTAGGACGTGATGCCAACAGAGGAGAGAGAAGAATGAAGAAGCGGGTACGAGAGGTGACACAAGCCACTGATGCAACTGCGCTTGCTTGTACAATCTGGATCAAGGCCCGTGCCGATACTTAGCCACTAGGAATACCGATATTGCAACTCAGCGATTTCTGCCTTCATACACTCGCGTCGAGCCAACCTTTTTCTCCTTCTCTCTCTCTCTCTCTTTCTCCCTCTCACCTACTCTTTCTCCCCCGTTGCCTTTGTGTCGACGTGTCCAGCCTCGAGTACACCCTGCTAAGTGAATACACGTGCGCCCAACCCCACGAGTGCATCTGCCCTCCAATACAAACGCACGCGATGAAACCAACCCCCGCCGCACCCTAGATATATCGAGGCAATGCTTGCGAGTGGGTAAGGTCGCGCCTTTCAACCCCGCTTGCGGAAGCAGACCGGAAAATGAGCACTATTGAGAAGATTTATTGTCGAAAGCAGGTGAAACCTGTCTGGATAGTACGTGCCCCCGAAGTTCTCGGCATCGAGCTGCACTGCGCGCCAGACTCACTCTCGCTGTCTCCTTCTTTTCCTGGTCTCTGGCAACAGGAATGATGACACCGGTCCAAGAGGAACTTTCCCAATGAAATGAATATTCCAAGCGATCCCGGTGCGATTTCTCAGGTATTATGCATAAAATATCGGGCTATACATATATCGCTTTCCTCATCAGCGGGCTGCCAACGTGGCTCAAGATCCGCGCCAGCAGCAGATCGAGGTGGCACTGCATTTGCATAAAAAGTGTCGCTCGCACGGGCGTTCGATTATGCCCCGGATTCTGGGTTAAAAACTGAATAATTCATGGCACCAAGAGCGAAGGCAGTATTTAGCTGCTCTCATGCTGCTGTCAGCGCACCGGTGAGATTAGACCGCTGTACGCAGCTTTATCACCGAGGGAAAAAAATCATTTTATCCGATGGCTTTCAGCGACGCGTACGGATACGAGCGTGTTTCACTTCCATTCTCTCTCACTTTCGCTCTCTCTCTCTCTTTCTCTGCTTCGTTACCGAGTTCACGATAACTTTGCGGCCAAGAAGAAAGGAACGCTATCTCGGTCTGCTATTAGGAGCCTGGTCCTGCCGAAGAGGTACAGGGGGCGAACATTCCGTCGAATCGCCGGCTCGTCCGCTAATCCAATCGGCAGTAAACTTCCCTTAATCAAGTTTCTTCAAAAACAGTTTCCCATAGTGGCCGCTCCTAAACCCTCACCCGCGCACCAAAACCACCCTCGTCGCTTGCCGGTGGCCTTCTACGCGGGCAGACGCTTCCACGTCAGTTCCCGTCATAATTTGTTCCAGAGATGAGAAAGGGGCTTTGCGAACTTCCAGGGAAACTGCGGGGGGTCCGCATGGCATACCGATGCCAGAGGGACGAAGGGTGGAGCGGCTATGATAATGCCATAGCACTGTCAGGGATATGAGTTGTAGTGTCCTATTACGTGGCCGGAAAAAGGCCAGGAGCACGGCGTCAAACTGCCTTGGCACGATAAATACCGAAATAAAGATGACTGATGCTTTTAGCCCGGGAATCTTAATGACAAGCATAAATATCACCGATTCACTCCGGAATGTCGCACATGCCCTAGTAACTCGTGGGATTGCGATTGCTGTCCAGCAGTTACCGATACTTTCCGGGCGAAGGAAAAGTTCTGCTTTCGGGAGAATTGCACTCGCCTCCTCTGGAGTACTAGTTCTCATGATCGTTCTATTATGCAGTTAGGATCTGGCACTGCCAAAGTGTTCGTATGACCATGGCGGTACAACATATACGAAAACTACGCGAGAGAAAAGGTGTACTTGTGCATCGCTTCAAGAAGAAGTCGAGCAATACATGCAGATGATCATGGAAAATTCATATCTTGGGTTATACAAAATGTATTTTCGCTCGAGGACAACTATTACTACTACTTCATACATTTTCCATTCGAGCCAATAAGTTTCACTTGAATTCGTGAAAGATTTAGTAGCGTAGACTTCCTCAACTCGATTTTTTGTTCAACTTTCCACAAGTTGTTAATCAGGCTTTTGATAGTTCATGATGTTGGAAATGCTCCATCGAGCGAGAAACCACTCTGGCAGTGAAGCTGATAGTTAAAGCCACGTGTAGAGTCAAGGTCCATCTACGAAACATTCAATATTGAAGAAACTTCTCTCCCGTCATTAGCATTTTGTGAAGTTAAGCTGTTGAGTACTGTCCCTGTGGCCGCAGACCACTGAACTTCAGGGAATGCTAATGGCAGCAGGGAGCAGGCAGAGTGAGTAAAGTTCCCAGGCGTTGTGAAGTGTTTCATGGATGAAACCGGCGAGTAACCTGACGAATTCTAACACTTAGCTTGACAATGAACCCAAGCCGGAGCTTCCTAGAGCTTCTAAGTATATCATAATTCTTGGGGAACGCCGCACCGGCGTTATAAATCTTTAATGCTGTTAGCGCATGGTTTACTTTCCTTTACCCGGCGCATCAGACGGGCTTTGTTTAGACCCTACCTCGATACTTTTCCCTAAACTCTCGTACCTGCGAGACTCAAGACGGCATATTGCCCGCCGGACAGATTTCACGGGATGTTAGCTTTCTGTCGATTTGTTCCTTTAAACTAGCATTTATCGCTCGTAACATAACAAGCAATATTCTGCAACAACAGTGCAAACATAACCGACGATATTTATGCTAAATTTTCCTCTTGATAAACATGAATTATTGCAGAAAATAACATAATTAATGTCGCTCGGTGTTCCATGATTCGTAAAGCAAATATTGGTCAATCATATTTTTGATGTGGCTCACAAATGATAAATACGATCGATTTGTAAATGATGAATAGATGCAAATAGCAGTCAACACGTATCGCTAGTGATTTCGTGTTTGTATGACGTTGCAAGCTTTGTAAACACTTGCGGGGTCCGATAAACCGATGTAAACTGGTGGTGTTAGACAATGCGATGACTCAAAAGGACATCGCAACGAGCTTGAAGTCCCAGCAGACTTCATAGAAGTCATCGTCCACCTCTCCCTCGAGTTTTCTCCCGGTGTGCACGTGTGAATGTAACATAGTTTGCATACACAAACTGCGTGTATCTCTCGGGAGCGGACACCGAGAGACGCGTCGTTTCTCTTGAGGCGTGAAAAGCAAGCGAGCTTCAAGCGCGTTACAAGCTTTGATGTAAACCTCTCCGAAGGTAAGAAGTAAAGCGCGTCTCTTGCCGGGCGGAGCTAGCCTTTATCTAATAAAACGACCGCGACGCTCGGTATTTTCACTGTCTGGAAGAAAGCAATTAAAACTAGTACTAGTCGACTACCTTTGATGGGTACGCCTTGCAATGTAGAAAGAAATATTACGCAATGAGTCGAGTAGAATACAGTTTTCTCGGGTTTACCGGAGACACGCTTCAGCATCAGCGCTCCTTCAGAGAGATCCGTTCTATCGCGTAGCCCAGATTCTCACGGAAAATCAAGATCGAGCGTGCTCGCGTGAGCTTGCCGGCTGAATCTCGATGAGACTGTGAATGCGTCTTAAGCGAGCATCGCTGTAACCAGAGCGCCTGGATTCGATCGAATTTAGAATTCATCGGGCAAGTCCTGTTGCCATTCATGTGACAGTATAAATTGCATAGACTTTCACGGAACATGACATGGTGTGCGCGCGTGGCTATCTGTCTGTGTGTAAAATTTTAGTAAAGTATAAAATGGCGCCGTTGGCATTGTATAGATATGGGAAGGTTTCGTGATAGTATATGTGAGATACGTGTGATGAAAGGAACAACCGGAGGAACGTAGCTGCTTTCATGCCACGCATATTGTCACACTCGGCGCTCGCCATTTGCCATTGGTGACAGCTATTACCGTTATTCGTCGGGGTCAGTATAGATCAAAGATAGAGGAAAGCCGTGGAGAAGGCGACGATGCTAGGAACGCGAGAGGAGCGAAGCGAGAATGACGCGGGCATCTCAATCTCGCGCAATTAGGATGCAGCACGCCACGTGCCAAGAGCTCGGCTGCAACTTCGCCGCCCGGGAATTATTTGGCGCCGCTGGCATCTTCCTCTCCGGAGCATCCCTCTTTCACTCTCTGGGGTTCCGCCGACACCACGGATGCCAAGAATTTCGAATTTCACACTTGAAGCAAAGGTCGAAGACTTTTAATCGATCGGTCCTCCCCACACACAGCTGAATCTCCTTCTATTCGATTTCAAGAACGATTTTCCAATCTGCTTATATCATTAAGAATAGCTTTATTCGCACAATGCAGCATCCTTAAGAATGAGATTATATTCGGAGCATCTTGAAGCACATCTTCAAGAAGATCTTCAGAATCCAAGCGATACTAACTACTAACGAAGCCACTTTCCAACGGACGAAGATTCGATCTTCTTTACTTGGCGACGAAGCCTGATTCCCGCTCCACTTTCCGTGGTGTATATTTTCACCGAACTCACCTTCAGGGACTAGGATTATCGAACGACGGTCCATTATCTCCTCCGAAAAGTCTCCCATCGAATTGTCGCCCTTGTCAAAGGGAAACATTGATCAACCGCGCGACCGAGTGCCGGCCTTGGAAAGCGGAATGCTTTTACTAAAGTTGGTAAAGTCACACTTCAAAAAACACAGCTGCATAGAGCTCCTCTAACGAGATTGATGGATAATCAATAGAATACCTAACAAACAATATTGTTAGAGAAATTCAACGCACTATCGACGAGCGTGTGATAGAAACTATTATGGATTGTATTGCGGGAACACAGCGTTGTACGGATTGTTAGTCAAAGAGCTGCGGGCACGTTTCTAATATGAGCTCTCGCTGGGAAATCCGACTAGAACCAACCGTTAGGATAGCTACGCATGGATAGGCCGACTAAGTAATTGATTCATTGCGTCCAATTTATTACCAACAGCGCGTTCCTTGTCAACAGACCTAGGCTAACCGACGATGCCCGCGTGTCGAAACTACCCTCGGCATAGTTATTGACTCAGCATACATATAGTAATATAACTGATTAGGCTGAAATCTGCTGAAAAGCTCAGGAATAAATTGTATTCCGAATATGTTTTTTGTGTGATCATTTTCGAAGGTGCGAATATTATACATATACAAAATGATACACATGAGAGTCAGAACTGACGATATTACTGTCTGCATGCACAATTATTTACCCGCCCGAGGGGACGCTCCATTACGTTCTCCTTTATCCGGTCGTTATTCCGCCGTTATTCCGTATTTAATATCAACAGAGCTGACTCGCATTTAACTGTATGAGAGTGCAGAATAGTTTGGACTTACCGATTCTGATGACGGGCGGCAGCGACATGGCAGTGCTCACTAAAATGACAATGATGGCGAACAGGAGTGCCATTGTGTCCGTACGTGAGCTCGGCTCGCACGTGCACGTGACCTATGACATCGTCCTCGCGAATTCCGTGGCACGGGAGTACGCGATCGTCCCAGCGGAAGGGGCAAACATAAGTATCGCGCAACTCGAGTTCACCCCCTCACCGACACCACTCCTTGCACCACCGAACAGCACATCTCCGGGGAGTTAGGCACGTCTACGACCGGACTTCGTCGACCGCACCATTGTCTTTCCTGCAACAGAAAGCCGCTCTAGCTAGAACTCCAAGTTCCGAGTAAACTGGTTGGATACGGGCGGGGAGGACGCCGGAGTGATCGTGGAATCTCTATGGATTCGTGGATGGCTCAGGCGCGTCTCTCTTCTATCTGGTATGACGCTTGGACCCTGTTGATGAGACTCGATACTAATCGACTGAAACGATTCCAAACACGACCCAAGCAGGATAAACAAAGGCGCGCTAGAAAACGAAGAGCCGCCGGCTCTTTTTGCAACATTCGATCCCAAATGCCAATAGCTACTCGACGCGCATACCCCAGCGTTCGTCGAAACACCGTTTATACATGTACCCGCGCACACATGTATAACCCTGTAGGCGAATATCGAACGTACTCGGCCAACGAAATGGATATCATCGGCTATCGGCTATAATTTCGCGGGCACCGGCAGAGTGAACTTTACGTCCATCTTGCACGCGTATGTGCAAGCAGTCCGCCATACCTAATGGATGCCATCAGTGTAATGGAAAGCCTCCGGACACGCGTGCCCTCATAAATCGCCGAATACCGGCTATCTTTGCCACGTGATTCTCATCGATCTTCCAACCTCGAACCTGTTTCATGGAAATATCCAACTTTTCTCACGAAAAAACAGTTAAGTGTCGCGCTCTACTCTTTCGTAACAAAATTAGAAACCTTAGACTCTTAATTACATAATAATAGTCATAGTGAAAGTTCTATTATACAGCGGACTCAGAACGGCTTTCATATAAACTATCCCGCCGCAATTGTTCAAACTCTAAACACTAGAGCAACTCCTCTGAATGCGATGCGAATTGAATGAAGCTAGCATGTCGAACTTTTCCAATCGATGGAAAGCAAGAAAGCACATCCGACAATTGTTTCATTGTGGTAGGCAATAACAGGAGTTTTTCTAGTGAACCTCGAGGATTCCTGCATTAAAGAGCGTGATGATAATTGGAAGGAGTCGAGGGTGGAAACTACTCGATCGAATCGTACAGTAGTTCGGGTCAAGCTGTCTCTCGACGGCACAGGTGGAAGACCACTTGGCTAGTTGCTGGATTTACCAGAATGGGACACCCAATGGATATACGTTCGGAGCTGATCGTCCGCGCTACAGCCCTCTTTACTTTATTGGCTAGGCACGTCAAAGGAGAGAGCAAATACTCTCTTCGGAGTGAAATCTCGAGAATGGTCCTCCTTCTCTTACTCGGACGTTCCTTTCCTAAAGGTGCGTTTGGCTCGCTCGTTCAGGAAAGAATAAGAGAAGCCATGGTCAACGGAGAGTTTCCAACGCTAGTTTTCTCCTGGCACGATGGGGCTGTATGTCACTTTATCCTCAAGGAAGTAACTCCAACGGCGTTATCGCTTGGACCCAACTATTTCGGTCAAGTTGAAACACGGGGGTGCCGTTTACGACACTCTTCCTCTTTCTCTCCCCTAGTAGTTTGTCGGATCGATGAAAAACTTTAGCCGGATTTCGCCGAGCGTACCACGCGTGCAAGCGAGTGTGTGTTTGCGTACCGAGCGATCCGTGGTCTCTAATTATCTGGTACGTTTTATGAATGTTTAATTGGATTGTTTGCAGGAAGCCGAATGCCACGGAGAGTTTTGCATGCTGGTGACCAACGTACGAGGTGTGCGTGCATTTTGGAAGGTGAACCAGAGGATTTGCTGAATAAACAAAGGCGAGGGGACCAGGTAAACCAGTGAAGACCACTGGTCTCTTTCAGGCTGGTAGAGAGCGGGGCTGGTTCTCAACCGCGGCCGAGTTGGACGAGAATGGACGGGAAGCGAGTGCGAGAACGGGCGTGGGTGCTCGGTGTCGATGCCACATGCGGCTCACGCTTCCGCTATTAGAGTTAGCGTAAACGGATTTCAGCTAACCCAATTTAGCGCGGGCCGACTTTGCCCCCCGTGGAGCTGCTAGCTGGCAGCGCGTGTTTGTTTGCTCGGCTAGCTTCTAGTCCGCGAGCACGAGGAGGCTTTAAACGCGCGCGACGCTTGATTACGCCCTAAGTGTGTGTAACCCACTGCCGCGCCCGCCTATCACCAAAAGTTGCCTACTTCTTTTCTACCGCGAGCTGAAAGCCCTTTTGGAACGACTATCGGACTCCTCCTATACTATGCAGCCACCAATACCAACCCCCAATCTCAACCAAGTTTACCCATCTTCACCATTCGACCAACCCTTTTTATCATCCCCCCCTCTTTTTTCTCCTTCTCCATCATCCTCTGCTTGATGTATCGGAAAGACGAGCCCGCGAGTAAAGCCTGGTTTATATTGTAGATAAACTCGCGGTATGCTCGCGACGGAAATAAATTATTCTATTTGTTGTTATAATTAATGTGGGATTAGCTCGCACAGTGAATGATTTCTAGTTACTTCGAAAGTAAGATGTATGAATGTAGCATTAGCATGGAAACTGAATGAAATGAATCGGGCTTAAAGTTCGTTCATGAGCGAGCGAAATGCACCCAGGAGACCAGTCTAGAGGGTGGCAGCTTTCATCATGCTTCATCGTTATCTATCGATTCCGGAACTTTCATTAATTGCGCGGCGACGTCATCGCTCGAAGGCGACACTCACTAATGGTTCCTCCAGTCGGGATGGCATCATTAGAGTTTTGCGATGCGCAGCCATCTGCACGCAACTTTTTCAGTGTGCAACCCGACCACCATCACCGATCCAGACTACTACTTTGGTTTCCCTAGGCGCGCCCGTCTCTCTGTGGTTTCCTGTCGCTCTCGGAAAAACAAGGCTGGTCAATCCGGCTGTGACGAGCAGTCGAAAGCCGCGAAAACAAGGGGATGCAACAAAAAAAAAACCAACAAAAAAAAGAAGGGGGAGAATGTTCGTTCACCGTACGTCAGAGTTGACGAGCGCAGTGCGGTTGTCATTAAATTTATTGAGCGAGAGAAATGCGCGTAGTGTATCAATTAACGGAAGTAAAATCTTCCATAGGAGGAAGTGGAGTAAGACATTGAGAGGGAGGAAATTGGGTGGGCGTTGTGCGATTGTCAAGCTTTAGACAGGATTCGTTTTACTCGACTAGAGGGTCCAATAGCGAGGGAATCTATTGGATTACGCGTCATAAAAGGTCGACTTGAAATACTTTGCTGGACGCGAGGCTGATCCGGAGAAAGTTCTTCCTCGGTAAGGGTGAGTCTGGCCAAGCTAGAACTACTCGGGCTAGAGTACGCTAGTACCCGGCCTATATAAAAGATCGTGGCCTGTTTATATCGACGATAAAAGCCAAGCCGGGCTGCTCTCCGGCCTCCAGTACGCTCATATACGGTTTACGGATCGAATAGAATTAACCCGGCGTAATAGTCCTGTCTTCGCTCGTAAACGAAACTGGGACAACTGCGCCGGGGGCACTAATACCCCCGCGATAATCGTTAATTCTCCCTCCTTCCTTTTTTCCTCGGATGCCATTGCTTCCGTTTACCGTAGCGGTAGCCGCGGTGTTAAGTCGTTTCGTGGCAACTCTTCTTCCTAATCGTGGAACAAACGGCCCGTGACTATTGCAGGTATCTTCGGCCAAGCGACGCAACTCAGAATTTGAATTCCGTGTTAGCCAATAAAATCTACACACTACCCATTTACTTTATATTACATCCTATATTGGAACAAGGAGAACAGATCGACTATAACTGGCTATGGTATTGGTTAAGTTAAGTCATAGAATATTTGAAAGGAATAGCATTGGTATTAATACATCGTTGGCAATGAGGGGCGACAGAGAGAAACCCTCGGAATGAGGCTGGGCGGAGAACGAATGTTTCGATCGTTTGGAAATCAGTTCGTAGCGTACGAATCCATCAATGACGACCTTTCGCGCAGCCAAGTTACGTAAATAATAGGGGTGGCTTACGTAATAACGCGTATCTGGTATCGAGGTGCTATCGATTCGCACTCGAGTGTATAGGTGTGCCGCGCAAACGGCGTTAAGCAGCTCAAAAGCAAAAGTGGCTGCATGAGCATCCACGAGCATCTTTCCCTTTCACCAGGGCTCAGCCTTCACTCTCCGTATCTACTTGGTACTGTTGATCTCTCTATCAACGCGATAGAATTCTCACTCATCGGGAAATTCAGTTCGCGCCACGTTTGCCGATTATTCCTGACGCGTGAATAGATTGTCAGAACGCGGTTATGCCGGTATTATAACCAGGAATGCGACGAGAATGAATTAAAAACTCGGTGAAATTTGCACTCCGATTTTACGTTGCAATTCCGTTCGGTGGGCTCTTCGCGAGCGTGGAATCCGGGAGAATGAGATAAACGAATCAAAAAGTACTAAATCCAGTGTGAAAGCGGTGAAACTGTCGAGCGTTTAATTGAAAGTAATGGCAGTATAATCGGAGTGGAGAATGGCCGAGAAAGAAAGAGATTTGTGAAAAACAGGGGATTCCTGAACCCTGCGAAGGGAGGATGATGCGACGAGGAGCAGTGACGCCAGTGCTACTAGCGATGCTTAAAGAAGGCGGGAACTCTGGAAATGTCGTTACTCTCACATCGTTATCATCGTAACTCTCTTCGTTCCGAGGAAACCTACTTTTCACTCCCACGGCTCGTCTAGAAATCGTGGTGCAGGTGAAAAACTGCCTGCCAAGAATTCTTCTGACGTCGTCAATATATAGGCACCCAATATGAATTCGATCTTTGCGGTCCCGTTGAGATTCGATGCGAGGAGGGGCGAAATCCGAGGTCTCCTGAGACTGGTAGGCCGCGTGGTGTGTCAGATATAGAGCCTAGCAAACGCGCACGGCCAGAGGGAATCTGGAACGCGGCTTGTGATCCGGTTGTGTTTAATTGAATTTAATGGCAGCTGATCAATTGGAACGATATCGGGCTCATGAAGTTTAATCCGTAATTATGTTCAAACTAATTCCATTACTTTGCCGCCGCCG
Source organism: Ectemnius cavifrons (assembly GCA_964023945.1). NCBI lineage: Eukaryota > Metazoa > Arthropoda > Insecta > Hymenoptera > Crabronidae > Ectemnius > Ectemnius cavifrons. The sequence goes on from OZ030378.1 coordinate 9,195,779, forward strand.
CCGCCGCCGCGAAGTTGCTGGCCGGTGGGACCTCGAAACATCGAGTCCTGACTATTCAATCCTGTCGAGTGTTTCAATCCATATTTTATATCGTTCCTCGACACACATGTGCTTTCCAGTACCACGTGTCGCGATCATGCGTCACACTTTCGAAAGTCTAGCATAACTATCGAACAGTAAATAATTAAAAATCACCAATGACTCGTAGTTCGTTGACAAATAAATATTTTCTCCGACGGTAATTCGCCAATTCTGAAACTACAAGCTTATTCGTAACTTGTTTTTTCGGCAATTAGTGAAGCACAGAGGACGGCAAAGTTTTCGCGTGTGTGGTAAGTACGGTTGGCGAAAAAAAAAACGGTGGGTGTTTGACGAGCGGCTGGACAAATAGAAATGGCAAATAAATGAAGGGAACTGGTAGAAAAGCCGTGCGAGCATTAACATACGAAGGGTTGAGGATGGTAGAGAGGGTATGTGTTAGTCGTGAGTTGAGGACTGTGCGGGAGAAAGAGGGGTTGCACGAGGCCAGCACGCTTGTATGGCCATTAATTGGCATCCGATTGGAAACGGGCTCGAGTTCAGGCATATCTCGATGGTTCAGGCGCGGCCGCGTGTTAACCGCGGACAATGTGAGTATCCTCGAGATCGGTCCATCGGCGTGTTTTGATAGTGACAATTAACGGACGTGTCAGCAGACCGTAATCGCCTCATCGCGCTTCGATTTACGGTTATTAGATACGCGCGACCACGCGCACCGACTTGGCCAGGAACGCGATCATTGTTCCGTGCGGCTTAACAATTAGCCTTTCCTTTAATTAGACCAGTGCTACCAAACAGATTGCTCGCGCGGCGTACTCACTTTTTTTCTCGCTTTCTCTCAGTCTATCGGGAAAACAGGCGTTATTACTGGCTCGAGGGATACTCCGGCATACTCGGAAGCCTGATAATGGAACGAGCTTCGCCGGGGCAGATGTCTGTGTGACCAGTTTCATATGTGTGAGAGTGATCAATCGCGATCTCGAATCCAGCAGCGGGTAGAAGTGTGTTCGACACGGGGCACCCGTGCGCGTCTCATTCTACCCCCGCGGAGGAATGCTGCTCAATCTACCAGCACTCTGCCGAATGCCTGTCCTCCGCGACATGACTTTTCCCTCTCGGCTAATGATTCACCAAAGATTCACCTAACCCGAGGAACGCCTCCACCTATGATAATTTTCACTCGCCCTCCTCGAAAGTGGTACTCGCTCCCGAACTCTCGCGCCCAATCCTCGCTAACGATCACCGAGGACCGATTAAAACTCGTTATCGTCCGCTTCGGATATAATTAGCGCGAGTCTTCCACCCTCGGAGCATTGCACCGCTCCGCTAACTCTGCCAAGTTCTCGTTATCTCGAGCATCCCGGGATGGCACGTGCATACACACAAAGTCGAGGCCGTAGTACCTCGACGAGGCGGCACTTGGCGTTGGAAAACGGTATCTGCTCTCTCACCGATTGCCGATCACGGTCTCATTACGGGCGGCACGATTAGCGCACCCGAAAGAGCAGGACGACGTCCCTCGGGCGCTCGCTTAATCCTAGAACGCTGGCACACACCATCCTCGGAGAAGGAGGAAACCCTCTCTCGAGCCGATAAGCTCTTCCTCGACTAGCCCGAGTGCCCTAGAACCGTTCCTGCCTGGCGAACACGGTCTGGCCCACTGGGAGTGCCGGTGCAAACCCTTTCCCAAACACAGTGACCTCGCCGGTCCAGGACACCCACCCTTGCATAAACACTTGGAGACGCGGAGGGCTCTCCTCTCTTCCAGTAATCCCAAAGCGAATCTGCGCCGCCCGGATGGATCTTCGGAGTGTCTCCCCCCAGGGCCAATCGAAGCCTCCTCTCCTCCAGGAATTCGATGTGCAGTCGACTTATGTGTCTGTGTCTCTGTCTCTGTGTATATGTATATGTGCGTGCGTCCGTATACCTGTATCTGTGTATGTGTATGTGTAGGAAATGTGTGTGTGTGTGTGTGCACCGGTCGTCGGGCTACTTCCGGTGGTCCTCGGCAGCCGGTGAGGAGACACGCGAGAGCAAGAGGACCTCCCGTTTTCGGAACGCGCGCTCGGTCCGACGATCGCGAAAGACGCGCGGGCACTGGCTGCGTCGAGAGGCGCCGGGACGCCACCGCCACCCCCGGCACACCACCACCAGTGCGCCGGCGGGGGTTGGAGCCTGACTTCCAAAGGGTGGCCGCCCGAGCGACGGAGATGTCGAGCTAAATAGAAAGACAGCATGAACAGAGAGGTGCGAGTGAGCGAGATGGATAGATCGAAGGATAGAGGGAGATAGAGAGAAATAGATAGAGTGAGAAATAGAGAGATAGAGCGAGAAGGGGGGATGAGCGAGGGGCGGGAGGGGTAGTAGCGCACGCAATCCTCCCAATCTTTGGCAGTATCGTCCTTTTTGGGACGCGCGAAAGAAACCCTCCTTTGCCCCTTCGCCCTCCGACCTAGCCGGCGTACACCACCGCAAAAGAAGGCGATTTCGCTTAACATTCTCTCGGGGTATCTGGGTTAGTGGTCTGTCGTACCGGCGACCCTGACCACCACCACACCGGGGATTAAACTTCCTGCCCTTAACGAAGGCCTGCTTCGACACGGCCTACCCTTAATCAAGTACCCTTTAACTGATACTCTAAGCCTAGTTGTGGTCGGCCTGTATCGATAGATCGAAGTAACCTGGTAACTTGTTATGGTAGGCAGTTCCTAAATGACAGTAGGCAGGGAACAATGGTGTTAGACTAACTATCAGCCGTGAAAGGGTGAGTAAGGGTGGCGAAGGGTGTTTAATGAGGTGCGGAAGTACTCCTGAAAGTTTGGAGTAGTTGGAGCCTGGCGAAGAAGGTGTTGAAGTCGATCGTAAGCCTAGTTATACCGGCAACCCTCAGTTTGCCGCGGCGAAAGGGTGACTGAATGGGTGCGAACTTCATTGGGAACGAAATGGGTTCGCGCGTCCGGGAAGAGACAATGGTATATCTTGCGACTATGAAGGATTTTTATCATCAAGGATCAGATTCAGGAAGAAATGACGTTGTTCGTGGAACGTACGACGTCAATGTACGAGCTCTTAAATCCGGCGATACAATTCCCGCTTTCATTCCAGCCGGGAAGGCGAGGATCCATTCGGCGAAAAAGGGATCAAAGTGGACCGGGAACAAGCGGAGAGAAATCTGACACAGAAAACTAAAAAGCCCCCATTGAAATCGTGAGGATATTTCGCACAGGTAGGAAGGATGAATTTCGACCGAATGATTCGATCAACTCATAGCGCGAGCTGGTAACAAAAAATATTAGCACTGTACAGTCTAGTCTAGTATTCGACTTTATGGATGAATACTGTCACTCGGGACGGACGTATAAGTCGCCAAACGCACAATAATTTTAATAATATTTATTCGTACAACTGTCGTTATAAAGTCCATCAGGATGACGTTCAAAAATTGCTGTTTTTCATGTGACGCAACCTGGAATAGGAATAACGTCAGGATAAGTGAAATTAATGAAAGAGCAAGGCCCAGTGTGGAATGGCTGGAGGGTTCGATCGCAGTTGCACTATGAAGCCAGGCAAAAGAGAGAAGTGGGGTGGGAACAGTATGCTATTGCAGAAGGCACAGGAGAGATAGCGAGGTTGCAATAGAAGATAGAAAAGAGTGAAAGAGAGGAACAAAAGGGTAGAAGGCTGAACGGAGGGAGAGGAGACGAGCAAGTCGTCGGCTCCTCGTGACATCCCCTGGAGAAGCGGAGATACCATACCGAGAACCAAAGTCGCTTTATCTGGGTTAGTGGACGTCGACCCTGACCACTTCCTACGCAAAGAGGATTGAAATAAACTCACATTTATCAACCGTTTCGCTCTTACGTAAGTGCCAGGCTGCCACTATCGGCCGAATGGCCCGGCCGGAACAGGCCAACTTCATTTTTAAGCCGCTTCATCGCCTCGGATATTTCTCTCCTACCCCGTTCTCAAACATGCTCGGTGAAACTTCCGCGCTCGCGCGTTTCACGTCTTGATATAGTGTAAGGAGAGTCACTTTGGGAGTTAACTCTTTATTTGGTAACGTTACCCCCGAGAGCGAATACTTCCCGTTACTTTTGTACCGTACGCCAACCGTTTCTCTTTGTCCTCGTAACTTCTCCCTTTATCTATATCGCGGTGCCCTTAGGACCTTGGAATCCAAACCTTGGATCGCTTTTTACACGCACTGAGCTTTTGCATCGACCCAATGTTTGAATTCAAATTTCAATTAATTTAAATTACACAATGTGTTAATCGGATATTTGCCTCTGCGAGAGCGTGAGTTTAATTATTCCTCAGTTTCGACTAAACTCATTTACTAGACTTTTCCCTCCAAAAACGAAAAATCCTGGTAAGCGTTTGATTGTTCTGTGTGTGTGTGTGTGTGCAAACGTAGGAAAAAGTAGGGGAACGGGTTACAGCGATTCGTTGAACAGGGATTTTCGACTACAAACTGCTGTTTTCCGGGAGGATTGAATTGCTGCTCGCCGAAAAGCCGGTGGTCTTTCCCCCCCGCGAGTGCTAATGGCCAGTTTATTTCGTTTCTTCATGCGCTGCATCCCTCGGTCACAAAGAAGCACTTTTAATGAGTTTCTGTCATTGCGAATTCTGCTGAATCCTTCCCCCGCCGCGCTCGGTGCTGCCAACTCTCCGCTGCCCGATTGAATTAGGGTTTCTGGCACACAAACCTGAGTCTTCTTCCTGCTCTCGACCGCGCTAAAATTCTCTGCGATCTATGTGTGCACGGTTGTCCCCCACATCCAATTTCTACCCAGCTAATTTTCGAACTCCCATTTAACAAAAAAAAAAAAAAAAAAAGCAATCTCTTTGCAGGAATGCAAACTATAGGAAATCCTCTATAATGATTGCTGCGTGCGATGTCGAATATTTGTAGAAGCTAGCCAGCACGCATTTTCCGGCGTTTGTATCCGTCGACATTTTCGTGATGCCGGTCGAACAAATGTAAATCCTGGGGATAAGTGTCGAAGCAACAAGCCATTCGGCAAATACCTCGTGCACCCGTCCGATTGATATTGACGTGAAAAACGCGCGGAATCCACCACCCAACCCGCCCCAACACCCGACAAAAAATACACAAAGAGAGAGAATGTGTGCCGACTGGTAACGCAAAAAAATTCATTCCCTTTAATATTATTTCCGACATGTGAGTACACTGAATTCGAAACAACCGGGCGAAAAAAGTTCATTTGCAATTGCGAAGGGATCAATTCCCATTCCAGGGTGGGTACACACGTTCAAACCCCCAGAGAGACATCTTGTATGTTCGATCTGTCAGAGAGTGCGTTTTGACGGTAAAATCAAAAAGAATGTTATTGTATGAAGCGACACATTGAAAGATTTTCGACAGTGTGGATGATATTTTGAAAATATTAGTGTAGTCGATGATTATCAGCTCGAATTCTCAAATATGTCACTTTTCCTTAGAACAGCAATCATGGCAGCTTTATTCTTTCGCGTTTGTCCCCAGCAATCAGAGGGCACCAGTTTCGATAGGAATAAAGGCTTTGTGTCGGCAGAGTCCAGCAATCTACCAGTGTGCCTGGCAGTGACGCGCTCTATCTTCCGCGCCTTCCATTTCCGTTGCGTGTACATCCCGGTGTATCTCTGTGTGTTTTGTCACGATGACACTTTTGCGCCCTTGTAATTACTCCTTTCTGTTTCACCCTTGCCGCAATCACCGGCGCGCTTGAAGATTGAGCGCCGATGGAATACCAGCCTGGCACCCGATGCCAGTAAAGTATCAAGGTGTCATCGGTGCACCGCTGATTTATCCGAGCAATCGCTAATGCGTGCGCAAGAGATATTCGCTCCATTAGTGGCGATAAGTTTCGAATGATTCCTATAAATTTTTCCGAGCTACCAGGATACTGAACAATCGGCCAGTCGGATTTCGAGTGTGAGGTTATAACGTGGAAGAGTTTTCTGTTTGGTGGATGGTACTAATTTCGTAAAAGAGTCCTTATCCCATTGATAAAGCTGTTTCCATTAAAATCGTTCTGCACAGTTTGTACGCACAGTGGGCTTTCAATAATCGAGTAAAGCGAGTTTCCACGAAATTGAATTATCCCAACCGAGCGGATAAAGTATCGCCGCGTAATTTACAGGCGCTATTGTTTAAATCAGTCTTTGGGGTTGGGGCTCCTAGAAATTAACGAGTACGTACTCGACGAACGGTCTCCGAGCCGTAAAAAGTGAACCAGCGGTTTATCGACACGCAAGTGAGCAGCAACAAAAGCAGTGAGCTTCAAATATGAAAGCTCTCTAGTCGACACACTCGGCGATACTTTGTAATTGTAGAAATTTCCTTTTCCTACATTTGAATTGCAAACATAAATCCAGCCTGGGCCACATTCGGTTTCATGACGGAATAATTGCCCGCTGTGAGAGTGGGGGAGCAAGGTGGAAAGCTCTTATCTCTTCCCATAGGTTTCTAGCCTCAAGCTCCACTAATGCAATTTCAGATTGTTAATGCAGCTTTAAACTTTAACATACGCACTCTGTCATAATCCTACAGGTAGAGCTTTTAATGAATTCTTTAAAAACTCAACAAAAGCAATTCAATCGATATTAAAGGTAAGCTCGCATTGCGCTCTAATTTCTATCAAAGTATAGAAACAGAGTTTCTTCATTCAAAACTATAGAATGCAAGATAATACGTAGAGAGGGAAGGAAATGATCGGTCGACATCTTTCACTGGAGCAGGGTGTCGCATTTGCACACCCTTAGGCGTTTCGCATAAATTAAGTTTCCTCCGTGCCGAACTGCTCGAGATCGCAGGCGCCCGTTTATTCCTGAGAATATTCGAGGCGGTTGTTTGTAAGCCGAGACGCATTTATATCGATTGCCGCTTACTTGGATCATCGCCAAAACGCTACCCCCTCGTTTACTCTCTCGCGAACGAGATACCAGTGTTTCTCTCACCTTCCTCCCAATTTCCACGTCCCCGTCTCTCCTTTTCTCTCTTTCTCGTTTTCTTTTCCTTTCACAGCACAGTTTCTTCCTCTCGAGTGAAGACCACAATTCTCAAGTGGCTTCACTGTCATAAGAGCTGTGAAGATGTATTTTAGATATGTGAGAGAGCCGCACACATGGATCCCCGAAAATCTACCCTGCACTTTTGTGAGAAGGGAGAATTTTTTTCCACCTCAAGTGTACCGTGTGTTCGATATTTCTGGGCTAGCTGTGGGTGAGGAATGATTTTCAGTGGATAGACTGGCAGGATTTACTGGCCGCCGCCGCCGCCGCTGAGAGAGCGATATTAAAGAGGTCGGCGGCTCCTTATTCTGCCATTAGCAGAGCCGTTAATTAGAGTGGCAAAAACAAGGACCATCGTGGCAAGCGGGAACCGGAAAAAATGGATATTAGGGATGAAAAACGAGTTAAAAAGGCAGTGGCCCGTTTTCTCTGCTCTTGCTCGTTCGCTCGCTAACCCGGATATCATTCGATCCTTCAGTTACACAAACCTTCTTATCTTTACACTGACATTCTCTCGTTTGTTCTCTCGATAGACACATCTGTACTGTCTGGAAAAAAAACCGTTTATTTATACGTTTATTTCGTATAAATAAACTTGAAAAGGACTGCACTACATTTAATCCAGCAGTGATTCTTAATCCGTGAAAGATAATACTACGAGTATGTACATATAACGAGTATGTATACCGGGAGTGCAGCAAGAGTGTACGTAGAGTGTGAATGGGCCTTAACAAGGAATGATGGGTTCAATTTACACGGGATATTGAGTAATTAGAAAGGAATCTCCACTATTCCCTGCAATAAAATACAGAATAAGTAGAAAAATTGAATTGAAAGTCAATCTCAGGCGTCAGGCAGCCATTAAAAATACACGTTGAAATCTCGTCAAGGTAAAAACCCTTCTGGGAAATCGGATTAAGTCAATAAAGCGAGACGATTTTTTTTCTCGCCTTTACCAGAAGGCGAGTAGTAAAAGTTTAAAAACACATGGTACCACCGAGAGAGTAGACCACAACAGCGAGCGTTACTTTCCAGGTGCAGCGGGTTCGTGCTGACATTTTCCATTGCACGCTCGCAGCTCGCCCTTACGCAAAAGTGACCTTAGCGGGTGTAAACAGGCGATCGTCTGGCGAACAGCGGACCAACAGCATTACATGGCATTTGTGCTCAACTATCTGGCCGGCCGCGCTCTTTCGCCAGGTCATGCGGGGAGTGCGAATGTACCAGTACGTACTGGTTGCACCAGTCGCTCGGGCGTGTCGAGAAGCACGCCTTCGAGCTCGAGCGTGCCACAAGGTTGCATCGCGGCGGCTCCGCTCGCGCAATATCGAATGGATTCTGCTGGCAAAGGGAAATCAATCGCGTTGGATTTTCCAGCGACTGCTTCAACGAAAACTATTTCAGATTTTATCTGGACACGGGATAATGGTTGCTCGCACTGCTATTAACTAGCAGGTGAGCATACTGGAAATGAAGGAGAAATCCGTTACCAGTCGACATGGGCGCATTGGGTTCCGCCTGACACATAAAGCTTTCCTCCTAAAAGCACGATACCACTGCACAAAATGCACCGACGTAGAGCTTGACGGTAGTGAGTTGAAAAGAGAGACAGACATGTTCGATAGGCGGCGATCACCAGGAACATTCGTAGTTGCTCCGATTTCCAGGGTGGTACGTTCCGTCGAAATGAGATCGAGCCCGATTCATGTATCGGTCAGGTGGAAAGCTGAGAAGCTCGGCCACAACTAATGTGCCGCGCAGGTCTCAACTTTCGTGAGAAGCAAGTGTAACTCGGCGTCATACTACACCGTATTCGGTTTCGGTCTTATCGGGTCTGCTTGGGGTCCAAAGGGAAACGGCAAGTGTCGTGCGACGCCACGCCAAACAAGACCTGCCAGCTGGAAAATGGCTCAGCGACGCGGCGATGATCGCAGCCCCGGCGCACCCTTTCACGCCGCTTCTATTATACTCTCTCTGACGAGCCATTGTCTCTCTGTCGCGTCGAAACTCGTGAATTTTGTAGGTAAGCTTGCAGAGCGCTTCGCCGATTCAGCGAAAGTTGGCTCCATCAGGAACGCCGTCGGCTGCTGTCCGCCTCCTCCTCTTCCTCCTCTTCCTCCTCTTCTTCCACCCACCATTCGGTCTCTCACCGCTAATTTCGACGAGCTCGACATTATTAGCCACGTCAACGGGGAAATTATCGCTTGACAAGCATTGCGATGACGAGGTCAGGCCAAGTTTTTCTCTGCAATGCTGACCGCGCTCGTTTCGCTACGATGCGAGTAAATAATTCCTGGCTAACGCGCATGAATCTCACTGTGGCGTTTCCCAGTGGCGCGCACACTTGCGGACAAAGGCTCGAGGAGAGTACGCGCTGGTGGCCGCTGGCTTGCGTAATCACGATTGGATTTCAGCTCGGGAGAGCGAGCCACGTTATTATTAATAGCACGCTTGATTAAACTGTCCACATAAAGAGTGGACTTCCGTTCCTGGCTTGATTAACCGCATATACGGGAGGAGCATGAGTTGGCGGTGCGATTCTAGGTGAGATTACAGATCAGCGGTGGGAACGTATATTAGTTAGTTTACGGGGCAAGTCGAACGTACCGACTATTAGTTGAATACGAGAATAAAGGGAACAAGCATACTTAGTTTCGGTGCGATCTTACACACTTATTAAAGTTGAAAACTATAAGTTATTAAGTAGGCAAGCTGAGGAAAGAAGAAAGAAAAGACAAAGTGGGCTTGTCGAAGGAAAGAACTAGGTGGATGCGATTTGTGGAAAGGCATTTCCCACGAAGAAGGAGAAAGAAGTATCGGAGAGGTATCGTGCCGCGAGGCTCGCGGGACTTTAGGCTAAAAGGCAGTGAAAGTGTTCCCCCGTGGAGCATGACGGGAGTAATGACACCCATACAGGCGCAGCTCTCCGCAGATCGAGCCACCTTCCCTCTCTCTCTCTCCTGGCGCGCGGCACTCGTGTGAACGAACAAACAGCGGACTCAACTCGACTCGGTTCGACTCAACTATGCGAATCTTGTATAGCTCGGATCATTAGCAGGATTCGGGGTAATCGGGAACCGATAGCGAGATACTCCCGCATTGTTCGAATACATTTTCAAGCGGCAGTAACAGCAACAGCAGCCGAGCGTTTTACTCCGTGCGAAACTTTGCGTAAACAGTAAATATTAATGGCAGTTCTCTCAGTCTATCTGAGCGCCGACTTCCGCGGAGGTAGTATCGGCTCATTAACGATTAACGATCTATCGTTGGCCCGATCGATTTCCGTGGGTGAGCGCGATGCAACTTGTTGAGGTAATTACAAATCATCGCACTGCTATCTGGCGCATCGATCTTTCAAAGCTACCTCGCGTAGTGCCGCCCGCGCGCGCGTGTTGCATAATAAGAAATTCGATCGAGCACCGCCGGAATGCTCGCTCTAATTTCAGGTCGGCCGGCTAGCAGCCGCCCTGCAGCGCCGTTTCCTACAAGGATCGAAACGAGTCCACTAACAGCACCACCAGTCTGCGGGAAAAGGCGAGGTCCGGTTTTATTGCGGGAACCTGCCACGAAACACGCACGCACGCACGCACGCACGCACGCACCGTGCATGCGTTCTCACGCGCACGTGCACCACGTACTTCCACTAACTCGGTTTAGACATGTCTGTCTGTGTGAGTGCATGGACAACACATATGCACACCCATGTCTTTACTTGCCACGGACCCACGCACGCACGCGCCACGTGATTATCATTCGATAGAGATAGAATCATTGAGCCGAAGCTAGAAATGATTTTGCGGATCACTCATGACTTTGCGTTACGCTCTATTACTCCACTGCTAATCATACCATTCTCCGAAGAGGAGGACAGAACCAAGAAAGCCTGTATATTACCGGCTCGAACGCGTTATTGGAGAGACCGAGACTTGGCAGATCTACTCGCGTTTGTGGAAGATTGTAAACCGAGATGACAACTAATCAGTGAGAAGCTAATGGAGAGGAGAGTAATTGTAATAACTTTTGCATCACTGGATGGATCGCCTCGGAAGAGCTCAGTGGTTCACTTTAGTGGGTTCACTGCACTCTCGTCTTTGAGAGTGGCGTGTTCCAAGGAAACATGGGTCCTTTGTATCGGTTATAACGTCCTCTCCGGCGTGTTCAGGCGCACCACGTACAGGCTACACTTCCTTTTTCTCCTATTCCGGGAGCGCTTTACCTGCTCATCCAGTAGGAAGGAGCATATCTGGAAATCGTCTCTCTCTCTCTCTCTCTCTCTCGCTCGAGGTAGCTCAGCGCAGACTTATCCCCGGACAAGCTTTCCCGAATTGTCGCGGCTTTCCTGCGGCTGCTGTCCATTCTTTCCCGGACGCTCTGCGTTCTCGTTGACCCCCATACGATTTTCCGAAGGCAGAAGGAGAGTGGGAAAGAGAGAGAGAGAGAGTTTCAATCGGCCCGGCTGGATCCTCAATATCGACGGATTTGAATCGAGCCCGCGGCTTAAACCCGACGGTCCCGAAAATCGCCTGGCTGCCCGATTCCATCTCTGTACAGCATTTCTGCTCGCTGTTCCTCGACTAAACTGTGACAGCTCACGCGAACAGGACACGCTGGCTTTCTCCGATGCTCTCCTGCCCACATACGTAGCCACAGACACAAATACAGCTTGTCCGTTTATACGAGCCTTCCTCAAATCCACTTGCAAAGTAACTCCTTCCTTGATGGGAAACACCATAACGTGTAACCTCCGTTTTGCTTACCTTATACTTTATTAATAAGAAAACTGGCTGTCTACCCTTTGTGAAGAATTGCACTTAAAAAATATGTAAGAGAGATCACGCGAAATTGGATTGCGCCATAGGAGATGGATTTAAATTTAAACGTACAGAATTTATAAAGAAAGGCTTTGCAAGAATCCGAGTCAGCGCGGGTAAAAACGGATTGCTCGTTCGAATTTCGCGGAGCGAAATGAAGTAATCCCTTTCGCTTTCAAGCCGCCTTTGCCGGTAACGTTTTGCGGCTTTCGTGAGATTCGCCGGGCTTTCTTGGGCTCTTTCCCCAAGATGGGAGTAGAATGCTGCTAGGGTAGCTGCGAGATTCGAGGGGAGATGTCATTATCGCGAATATATTGGATATCGAGTTCCTCGAGTATATATTTATGCTTCTCGAATGTTCTGCTTCTAGTTTCCATGATGTCATCAAAAACTGGTTCTAATTTAAAGACGTTAGTTTAAAAGCGGCTTAGAAATTATAGGATCTTAATGCTAAGTTTTCTATCAATATGGTCAGTGAACAGAAACGTGTTAATGAGATTGCTACCGGCTCGAACTTATACGTGGCATTATTATGCAGAAAAAATCGAACGAAAGAGTGTAAACTGCTAGGTGCAGCTGATTCAAGGTTGCTATGCTAGCGAACTCCGCTCGCTGTATATTAGAAACCGGGTGCTGATTGTCAGATGTAGGATGGAAGTGCTGTTGCAAGTGCGTGCCGGCGATGCAGTCGCTCGTTTAAATTGGCCTGGAGCACGGTTTCACTTATGCGGAGAGCGTGCGCCGCACTCCATTTTTCATTCCTCCATTTCGCCGTCTCGTTCCGTTTCGCTTTTTCCTCGACACGACCCGCGGGAAATTCTTATTGATTTAACGGTGGGTGGCGGCGCTAGCAAAACGGTTTCCCTCAATCTGAAAAGCAAATAAAGGCGGGATTGCGTGCTGAAACCACAGATCGAATCCAAGTTCAAAGAGGCTCGCAACGAGTCATTGAACTTTTCTCGCCAGGTTCCATCCGTTTGCTTGATGCGATGTGTACCAATATTCGTATTCATACTCTATCAAAATGAAAATAATCATTCTCGATATTTTTCTCTTGAAATCACAGTCCTATAGAAGATGAGCTTATATTAGAAACACCACTGATTAAAACTACCGTTTCCTTCTTATTAGACTGTCCTGTTCGCCAAGGATTTCAAGTACCAATGGAACCCTGCGACATTCTGTTCTGCCACTTGACCTAGTTTATTAACGGAGCGAAGTCTCTTTTCACGCGGGAGAAAAGCAAGCCGACACTCTTCGCGCGAAGTAGTGGAGCAGTGGAATGGTCCAGTTCTTGGGATGGAGCGGCGCTGAACTGTCAAAAGCTCGCAGCGTGTCTGCGAATACGTAGTTGCGACGATGAAAGGACTTTTTGAATCGCGACGCAATTATATTTCACTGACTGCGACCCTTCTGGCACCGCCGCCGTCGCCCTCGCCGGCCCCGGGCGGAAGAGAAGGCAGCCTGAAAAAGAGAGAAACAAGGCGAGTAAAAAAGTCCCGGCGAGCAAGAGCGATGCAGCCCGCTATGCATCATCGCGGAAAGTGGTGCATTGCCACAAGGGAGGACCGGAAAATGGGGAAATTAAGGGCGATGTACAAGAGGATAGGTAGATAAAGGGCTGACGGGGGAGAGAATGAGAAGAACGGAAGATAGACGTACGTCTACATCCTCACATTTTCAGAAATGTACGATTCAATACTGCGGTAGATGTTTAATAAAAATCAATCGGGTTTGACTTATTTACTTCATGCATCGGGATACAGGTGAAGCTAGTGAGTGCATCTTACCGTATGCGGAATCCTCTTATGAGGAAGAATGACTCGCTAAGACGGAGTAGAGAAACAAAACTCCATTCTCCATCAGAAGACAGGAAGCTGCGCGCATCTGTCATCGGCTTGAGCAAAATACACCGGGAAAAAGGGAAGTGAGAGAAACTCAGTCGGTTCAACGAAATGCAGAGTATACAATATAGTTGGTTATACTATTCAGACGCAAGTGCACGATTATAATTCTTTTTTATCCTTCTCAGATACTATAACATATTTTCATTGATGAAGATTTTCTTCTATCTGGCTTCATAGCCGATTATTATCGGATTCTTAATAACTCCAATTTCGACGGAAATTCTACCGCAGTAGCAACGATCTCTCTCTCTCTCTCTCTCTCTCTCTCTCTCTAGTTAGTCTCATCGAACGTGGGCGCATAGATACCCGCTACGATTCGTTCGCACTAATTACAATCGCAAATGGACGCGCCTGCTGGATGAAACTCGCATGGGAAATACATCTGGGTATTTTCTCGAGGGCATTTTTGTCAGTGTTATCCTATGGCGTGGCGCATTGCACGCGGATCCAACGGAGTGAGTGCTCTTATATCAGATTTGTGTCGGTTTAGGTTTACACAGTGCGGTCTCGTCCGCGTGTGTGTGTGTGTACATCGAGCGCTTTCATTATATACGCTACTCCGGCATGCGCGCACTCTGATTTACATTATATTTACATTGCGCTTGTGTTGCACCATCATTGAATTGGTAATGCGTCCATTGTGCGAAGCCTGGCTACCGACCGCGTTATATTTACAAGAGAGCTGTCTCGGCTACGACATTACATAGGATTCTTATAAAGTCTCTCTGCCATTCTGCTTACTTTGATTTCGCTCGAAACTAATTGGATTTCGGTATTACAATTCCTGGCGTAGGTAAAAATGAACGACATGGTTTTTCCACTGGGAGAGGAAAGAAATAACGGTGGCATGTTCTTCGTTGGAATAATAAAAATAGGATTCAATCCTGTAAAGGGTAAAGTGAGGGTAAAATAAAGAAGAATCCGAATGAAATGTTTTGTTAACGCGACACCGTAATTGTACCGCATGATAAGAAAGCGGTGGAATTAGCTTCATAAATGTATTCTACACAGCATGTAATACAGTTTTATCCAACCAGAGGCGTGGATGCAAGTTCCTCTTGAAAGGAGAATCCTAGCTTGGACTTCGCTTTGTGTCATAACAAGCAGGCCACGAATTCGAGAGTGTCCGGCAGTTCAGACACACACACACACGTGCATACAGAAGACAGATCTGGAGTACGACGAAAATTTGATGCTTCCAAGGCTGCATTCAAGCCGAAAACCTTTCGGCAAGCTCCTAAATAGAAACCTCTGTTTCCTGAAGGAGACTTCCTTCCAATTTGATAGAGACTCTCTGCTGCCAGATAGAACGTCTTTTCTTCCTTTTCGATAGGCGTCTCACATTTCTTTCAAGGCCTCGTTTCATCTTGACCATTCACACCCTCTTTTTAGGCTTCAATGCCTTTCGAGGGTCACCCTGGACGTGCGTAAAACCACTTCCCCGACTGGGACAGATTCATCTTGTCCATGAAAGCTTCTCGACTTTTGTTAAATCAAATTACATTCAAATGATTCCGATTATGATTAAGCTCCAAATTCAAAGCCTTCTCGTGAAGCATGAATTTGCCTTAAACATACCGCCTGGTTTACCAAGGTATTATTTTGGCATGGTCATAATTAATGACTGTAGTTGTATTGACCGTCCCCATTGAAAGCTTCCGCGGTATATGTCGGTGAATATGCTAAGCAAATGTTTGGCAACCATAATGAGCAATTAAAAGTTCCGCTGAACCTGACTCAAGCGCAACACTGGATTCTCGCCGGCTCGTACAATGGCGGATTTCGCCGTCGAAATTATTGGACAATGGACAAAACTCTTATACGCTCGCATGGTATAAAGGTTCACCGGTTGAAAAAAGTAGCCGCCAACACGTAAAAATCTCGACCTCTCTCGTTCGGTAACCGTGACGGTATGAAGAACAATGCGGTTTCGTGATGATACTGGTGGAATGTTGGTGTATGGAAAAACATGTAAAAGTCTCTCGCGAGGTGTCGAGTTTCGATAATCCCACGGTTTTTGCGCGAGCTTGAATTTCGCAATAATTATCCTCGAGGAAGATACGATATAACAATAAAAAGTTCTCTGTAACGTATGTAACTTCTTTCTCATTTACATCGACTCTTATTGGCAATTTTTCTTGACTCTGCTTCGGGTATTTTTTAAAAAAAACTTCGATTACAGCGAACCAACAGTAATATTTAATGAAAGAAGCTTATTATTCACTGCTTTTAACATAAGATATGCTGTCAACATATGAATGCTGCTGGAATATAGTTCTTCGAAATTCAACGGAATTTCTTTGCTCCATTGTTGCATGTTACATACTAACCTCAATTTCCATTCTAAGTTCGTATATCCGATATATTCTCCGATACAAGAAACTATCGAAAAAGTATCCTGCATAATCGATTCTTGTTTGTACACATATGCAACAAAGCTAAAGTTGGAAAGGTGTCAGTTTAGAAGTAGAAGCAAATACACAAATAGCTCGGACAGAGGTAACTACAATGAGTTAGCCTTATTTCGCCGAAGCATTACTTTTTCCTTCCCCCTCCACTTCCCGGAAATCGTGTAATAGAAAAACCAACGAGATAATGGCTTAGATAGCTTTCACTTTTGAGCCGAAGGAGTTGAAGGCGTTTCCAGGGATTTTCGAACTATGATAATAGACTGGGCTGGCTTTGGCCGAGGCAAGTCAAGGGAAGACGTAGAATGAGGAGGCAGCCCGCTAGCTAACAAAGCTGCTCAGTCTGTAGCAGTGAAAAAAAGGCAGAAACTCTCTCTTTATAAAATCTTCCCAGAGGGGCTTGCTTCTCAAAGCCGAGAGGCCCATTAATTATGAAGTCAAGCCACTAATTAAGCACAGCGGTCTCCGCGAGATGGATATCGCTTGTCGCAGTCCTATGAAAAGCTCCCTGCAAATCAATGAGACTCGTTTGCCAAATGCCTGGAGCAAACAGCACTGATTCGTCCATCTTCCTTTGTACTTCGCAACTTCCAGATGAAAAGAGATTCGTCGTTGGCCACGGGAAGATCAATGTAGGGTCGATTACTTGGAGTTATCCTGGTGATTGAACAAAGTTAAGTCATAGTCGCCGAGCGACGACAGTCAAAGAGAAGAGCACGCAATTGGTCTGTTTCTCGGAAAGTGTAGTTCGCGCTTTGCGGTGATCGCGAAAGCGTTCCAATGCGCTCCTCACCGTACATAAGCGCGATAGCCGTGGCTGCAAAAAGCCAGGCCGTAAATTCACTCCGTTTATTTCATACTTCCCTGCGGCCTGGATGGGGCAGCATTATCGTTTTTCACCATCGTTCGCACTCGCTTCTCGAGCAGGAGGCGGAAAGTTGCACGGAATGGCAAACACTCTGGATCAAAATTTCAACGCGCGGCTGAGATTCCGCCCCCGGTTGAATGGGAACCGGAAATCTCTTTGCATTGCGAGCAATTTTGCAATATCACGCTGAAAGTAAAGTGACTGGCGGTATTACAGAAAGTTAATGCCCTTGCACCATGCTCGGTGGATCTCTTTCGTTACGCGATAAGGAAACCGATTAATCCAACGATAGGCGAGTGTTCATGTCAGTCTCGCGAGACACAAGGAATTCCTGCTGAGAAGTCCGAAGTCAATCGTCGTCGTCGCGCAGCCGAAAGTAATCCTGTAAGAGCGATTCGTTTAACAGGCATTTTTCTCTTGGCTCGCAGTGAGCGAAGTCAGCTATGCTCTCGTTAGGAATCAAGGAAATTGTCTCAGGAAACCATTAAACTTGCCGGAGATATCGGCATGAGAGACTTCGTCGCGTAACAAATGCTAGCTAGGGTCCATTCCGAACGATAATGAAACACGAAACTCCATCGAAAAGCTGTAACCGCCGCAATCCTATGAACTCGGATAAGTCGGATTACATAAATTTACGTAATTGAGGGAGGAGAAAATAGATTAGCGTGAAAGGATAGCTGATGGTTTCGTCGTACATCGCCCTCCGCGTGCCAGTTCAATGCTTAACGAAGTGCACTTTATTACCGCTGTTAACATGCTAATTACGCCTTACACGCCGGGCTAAATTCACTGGGCGGATGGCGTCTGGTCCTCGTAGCTTTTCGAGCACCCGGCGGGAACGAGCTGCTTATTCAACATAGATGCCAGCCGGATGCTAATTAATTGGACAGGAATGCTGCCATTCCGGCACAGGCCCGCTCTTTATGATCCTGATTATGGCGAAATCCGACTGCTTTATACACCTATAAGTATATAGGCGTGCAAGTGACGTAAAAATCTAGCATATTTTTCCCCCGTTATGTTTGATAGCTGCTGGTTCGAAGACTTGCGTAATCAATTTCATAGCGCTCTTTTGTGTCTATTATCCTGTCGAAGTTCAACTGCCTGGGCTCTCGTCCTTTCTATCAAAGTATAAACGCGCATTTATATAATTCGCGCGACAAGAAAGTGGGAGAAGAATGGTTCAGCGTGAAAACTAGTTGGACGGCGATAATTCTATTTCAAGAAGGCAGCATCGCAAACACAATCATATGCTTCATTACCCTCAGTTTCATGGATATACACAATATTCAGAGCATCGAACAGTATCATCCTCATAAACACGTGAACCAGTTAAACGAAGTATCGGCTATAAAAGCGTTACAGCCGTCGACATGATTGCATCGCATAAATGAGGGAATAATGTCGAGGCCAATAAGACTGAGAGGGAAAACGTTGTGTTGGTGGGTTGAAGACGCACGGTCGGTTGAGAAAAAGGTGGAGGAGCATCGAGCAAAGAACAGGAGAGACCATGGAAACCGTCGAGTCAGCGTTGAAACGCTTCTTTTCAACTGGGCAAGCATTCCACGCTAGCAACACACACACCCTCAGGAGCCTGCAGGTTCGTTTTTTTCTCCACCTACCGAAGAGAGGGTACGAACGCCGCCGGTGGCGACCGGTGAGTGGCGCAAGAAGAAGAAGTCTCCCTGGCAGCAGGCAAGAAAAGAGGTTCGATGCGGAAGTAGACGAGAGACAGGGATTCACCGGTGAAGAAAGCAGCCCCTCCGGCTTTCGCAGCCTTGCCATTGAATTAGAATTTCCGAGCCGTTAATTTCCACCTTCGCCCGGGCGGCGCGCAAGAACGAGATAAAAAAGTCCAGAGGTCCGGCGAGCACTGGGTGAGCACACGCGGATACAAAGAGCGTGAGGCGAGGAGAGGAAAGAAAAGAAGAGAAGAGGAGAGGAGAGGAGACGAGACGAGAATAGAGCAAACGTTGCGGTAACAGCTTGAAGAAAGGGAACGCCAGACAGAATGGAGTGTAGGTGAACGCGCGGCCTGCTTTCTTCTTCTCAGCCTCTCCGTCTCGCAGTCGGGATAATTTTCTTCTTCATCTTCTTCCGGTAGCTCCCCTCTGATGCCGCTGAGTCCACGCTCGATTAACTCTCACGTTCTCGGGACCTTGCCCATTCAGTGGGCCGTGCGATCTGCAATTACATAAGATAACGAAATCACCCCCGAACTCATCTGACGGCTCCGTTTTTCGGACGACAACATCTTTCTCTCTCTCTCTCTCCTTTTTCTTGCGATTTCACCAACGATGAAACAGGCGGTATTTCTTCGTTACCCCGATGAAACCCGACTCTAATTTCAATGGAGGATAGGATCGTTCGACGAGTAGCTAGCTAAACCGAGTAAAGTTCGATTAACCTGATACGTGATGCCTGCATAGAGTATTAACTACAGAAAGCGGGAGAGACAGAGCGAG
The DNA here is from genome assembly GCA_964023945.1 of Ectemnius cavifrons. Taxonomy (NCBI): domain Eukaryota; kingdom Metazoa; phylum Arthropoda; class Insecta; order Hymenoptera; family Crabronidae; genus Ectemnius; species Ectemnius cavifrons. The sequence continues at coordinate 9,215,294 of OZ030378.1, forward strand.
AGTGGCTCAATGCTCCTCGATAGTATCCAGTTAAGCGAAAGAAAACTGGCCGACTGAATATCGAGCTTGCTGGGATCTTTAACGTTGCGTACGCAATTAAGAAAGTCGAAGAATCTTGTGTGTCTCTCGGCTCGAACAGTTTCGAAGGAACGATGAATGGAGTCTTGCTCGCTCTGCTTCTCTCTCTCTTCTTCCTTGCCAGAGAGAATAGTGACTCGATCAAGATTCTCTGCCTCCGCTTGACGTGCTCTCTCGTCCCTTAACGATTGCGTTTCTCGCAACCAAGATCTATCGTATCGTCTGAATCGGCTCGTAACTGAGGAAGTAAAGAATGAGCATTAGAAAAGCTGCTAAGCGTAAAACCAATTCCACCACAGGGGAGTCGTCGGTCATCATTAGCAACGACGGCAGAAGCTGTGCGACAGCCGGTGATTCCATTTGATTCGAGGGTACAGATCGATATCAATTCGACCAACTTGGACGATCAACGCGCGGACAGGGCTTGCGCGACGTGTTAACGGTAAATGAGTAATTGAACGGGAGCGCGTTTATCCTTCACGCTCGATTAAGCTAATAATGCGAGCAGCAACGTGCAACTGCCAAAATCAGCGCGGCTCTCCAGCTGCCCGCTGGGATTAACTTTTCATCGCTCGGACAGATACGCTGCGCTTGTCCGCCCGGCGACCATCCGCCCCGAAATCACCATCACCGCAGCTTCGGATAAACTTTTCTGCCTCTGACACGTCGCCGTGCGTCGTTTTCACGCACGATTAACGAGCGCAACGACGCGCATGTCAAAATATTCCCGATGGCTCCATCGATGCCGCAACTGCATATACATACATCGGCATATCGTAAATCTGCCTTTACTGAAAAATGTCGTGGAAGATTCATAGAAACGCCGCTTTCTCAATGCGAGCGTCCGGTCTTGCTTCACCCATGTGTGCCGGAGTCTGGGGAAACAGATGAATTATGCAAATGGGACGTAGGAAGCTTCAGTCCTTTAGTGGAAACGCTAAGAGTTGAGTTCTATGAAAAGTTATTGTAACTGATCCACCCAACATATCGCATCGAACAATTTTTCAGTTATTAAAATTGGAAAGCCATTTATTGATCGGTAATATCGAATTCCGCCTGGTGTATTGTGCATTCGTACAATGGGTTGCTGAGATTTCGATCGCTCGAGGAATATTCAGGAATTCCGGGCTCGCCGTCGAGGCTTATGTATAACATTGGTTTCCACTTTAGCGTTTAGACCGATTTCTCTCGTAATCGACACACGCACGCCTTACGTAATGGCCCCGAGCGCACAGGCCGTGTTCTCACACTGCTGCACCGTGCACTGCGTGCATAAATGCAAATGCATTTTGTTGTTGGTTGCCCTGTGCCACGCTTTTATCCGTCTCCCGTGGATAAAGATCGCATTACTCCGGGTTCTGGAGTGCCGGGTAGCATGACTGCGCCCACGAGCCCCGAGAACTCTATCACAATTGGCCATAGGTTGCCGAGTCAATTGAATCTTTCTGGTACTTGTTATGCACCTTCGGCTAGCTCGTCTCCCGCAATCTTGGCCGCGTGCGAAGCATTTCCCAGGGAAAGCCAGGAAGTTACCTGGCCTCCCGCCGCTCCAAGGAGAGAGTGAAATCTCTCGAGGGTCTCTTTTATTTTCGTAAGTACACAGAAACCTGAACCCCCCTGCGAATTCTGTCATCTCCTTTCTTCTCGTATGACAGACTTACAATTGAATGAATTTAATTCCAAGTAATACACGAAATCTCTATCCACTTGTAACGTTCGTGCATGAAGAACTTCCGGAGTGTATAGCAGCTCTCCTTCACGGTGGATTAATGATCCCATAGATGGACAGTGGAATTCTGGGTAGCAGTGATTAATCGGGCGGGAGTGGCCGACTCGAATTATGAATCCGGCCCTAATTGAGATTCATTTTCCGGACAGCGGCTTAATTGAAACAGTAAATGGCCGCGCCGGGAAGGCGATGGTTCTCGAAATGGCGATTTCATGCTGGAATTATTCCAGCGGCAGACTCCGTATTCCGTGTTTCGTGAGAGCCCCAGATGGATGGTCGATCGATCGGCCATCCATCATAAGGCAGACACCGGAAACTCCCGCTTTATCACCATCCACGTCCTGTTATCTCGACGACCTTGGGCATAAAGATCGAATACAGGTCCACTCTTTCCAGCTCCACCGATCATTCCATCCGAAGCCTACCGAACGAACGAACACCATCGATTAATAACAGATTTCTTGCTCGACCTGTTTTTCCACCAGCAATCGGAACTCATCATAACACTGCCAGGAGAAAAGTAAGGCTGGAAACATCGAATTAGAAAGAACTGAGGAAAGTACAAGTAAGAGAGCACAGGTATTACAAGGATTGCGCAGGCAGTTTTTCCCGCAAATTACCGCGATTGAGAAAAAAGGAGCGCGGGTAATTGTTACGATCAGTCTCGGACGAAGTGCGTTCTGGTAGGTTGGTTCACCAGGGCAAGGCAAGAAAAGGGGAAACAAAAGGAGATTAATTCGACTTTGCAGCCTGCACCACTCTCGCGTAGCAGTGGTCAAGGTGAGAGCGATTGGCATCCAGCAGGAGCCATTTCACACTGCTAACCTTTCCTACTAATTCCACCGGTCTCAATTAAGTGGTAGTAATAATTAGCCGAGATACAATCGGTTGATGCGATCTCAATATTTTTGAAGATCGAATAGTTTACTGCTGCAGTCTGGTGCTGCGGCTACAGAGAACTGGGTTCTGAGATCCTTGGGTCGGTGCACCGGAGAGACCAGCTCTCCGACTTAGGCGTGGTTCTTGCGTAATTCAAATGCGAACTAGTCGTTCCAGCCTCCTTCGTACACGAGATAGATACATGTATACTGTGAATGTATCTGTATATGCATTCTGGCGGGATAGTCATATGCACGCCCGAGATCTAGCAGCTTCCGAGGCCGCCGGATTATTACGCGGACGAGTAGAGAAAGTAGTAGAAAGCTCTCGCTCATGCTGGCTACTCTATCTCTTTCTCTTGTTCTCTATCTCTCTTTCTCTCTCTCTCTCTCTCTAGCGCTCTCTGCGAATCTCTCATGCTGACCTTCGCTCTCAGATGAAACGGATGAGTGACTGAGATTGCCTTCCCGCCATTGATCATTCCTTCCAAGTGCCACTAACGAAATCGTATGAATAAGAAGAGAGTCTCCACTCACGCCTTCCACATTCGTCTTGCGCAGCTTCCTCCTACGCTGCTGGACCATTTCGCCGGGCATAAATCGACCAATATAATTCGGCTGCCTACAGTTTTAGCTGGGAAACAAGTCGAGCGGTTACGTGCCTCGTTTTTCCATGATTACTCCTGCCATTTCTCACACCTTTAACACACTGCTGTTGGATTCTACACGCGTTTCCTTCAACTATGTGGTGGTAACAGTCGACCTTTAAGAATCTCGTCGAGCGAGCGACCATTCGTTGAGTTCTCCAGACGAACTTCCAAGATTTCGGAGAGCAAATCCGGCTTCCACAGGAGTTGCGGGTCCTCGGGTTGAAGCCCTGCGCTCCTAAGTACACGTTATGGGATGTGCGAAGTTGTTCCTTGTACCATGGTGCAACCCTCGTATATCAATTTTTGCTAACGCAGACTGATACGACATCAGCCGCACCATTCTGGAATGGAAAAAGTTGGCGCGCAGTGTCCTCGTGTTTAGCATGGATACACTCTGTTAACTCGACGGGAAACAGGCAGGATCATATGTATGCAACTCCCACATCGCACCAAGGATGAGAACGACATTTGTGGAACGAGCAGAAGGTTAGGAAATAAAATTAATCAAAGTAATGTCTTTCGATCTCTGTCTTATCATCTTCCCCGTCTTTTTCTCTCTCTGTCTTTCAAGTATTTAAGGCTAACCTTCATTAATTCACAAGTGGCACAATTATCCAAGCATTTTCTGACGATAGTATGTTAAGCGTGGGCTGTAATTAGAACATTTGCCATTTTCATTGAACCCTTGTTCGCAGAAGGACAACGTGAAATCCTCCCACCTAGCACGCGCTGCTACCCACCAGCGTACACGGACACACTTGCGTAATGCAAAAGGCAGGAGTGCACGTCGGCTTTAACTCGTTCGTTACACGGCGAGCGCTCGTTTTCTAACAGAGGCTGCGGCAATCGTAGACGCGGAGACTGCCTCGTAAAGCCGAGATTTGCCCTGATCTTTCTCTCCCAATCCCAAGCACATACATACATACGGGCGTTGGCCAGGAGTCAGCACCGGCACGATTGGAGCCGATATCTATATCGCACTTTTCGATCGACTTCGCTCCGCCTTTTCCTTCTTCTGAAATACTACGCGCTCCGCTGGCTTATGTAATGGAACCCGAAAACCGCATGCGGTTTCGAATCGAATCGGCTAAGGAACCGCTGGAAAGTTGGCCGAAAAAAATAGCGCAAATCCCTCTATTTCGCTTGCACGCCTCTTTGAGTGAACAAATGGAACTCATGGTAGGAGATTTCAAATATTGAGAAAACATTCCTATGTTTTTGTTTTCCTTTGAAATGGGCATATGCTAACAGTCTGGAGGATGATTCGCTGAGCGAGCAGTGAATAGAACGCTCGTGTCAATAACAGCGTTGCGTTTAATTATCATAAACAAGCCCGGGGGCTTCGAAGGATAAGGAAGGATAGGTCAGAGTAAATCGGTCGAGGCAGAGATATTCGGCAGAGCATCTCGGTACAATCCACATAGGAAAGCCAGCAATGCTAATTTCCAGGATCGCTTGAGATACGAGCGGGCGCGTACCCTTCCCACTACCACTTCCAGGCTGCACTCGTAATTCAGTGATCCGGTTGGATTTACGACTGCAATTCCCCGGGACTGCGACAATGACTAGCCTAGTATCCCGGCTGTTTTGACAAGACGAACGTTACCGCAACGCCCGGCTTCCACGCCGCCTAAGTAATCTGACGAGTACCCATTCGAATTGCACCGAGCGATTAATTAGAGAGGCCGAATGGATCCGTTGAATGTCCTCGATAATAGCCGGTGAGAGAGAGACGAGTAACTACGTCGACGCTGTACCAAACATATCGTCATACCACAAGGGAACAATAAACGATGGAATGAATTTTGAAAAGCACATGCCTGACAGACTGATATGGAAGGTGGAGAGGAGCAACGCGCGGCTGAAGCTCGGGGACGCGATAATTGGCTGGAATGGTCGTCCTTCGAGCGGTATGCGGGATTGTGATGAGGTCGGACAGAGCACGGTGACTCTTCCGGTGGGACGGCTCTCTAGAGGGGAAGAAAGGGCGATCGGTGGATTGCACCGGAGCCGGTTATACGCGGCGGTAACGCCTTCGGCCTGGATTCTAGAGCATGAACTTATCGGGAGCGAGCCGGCGAGCGCTATCATTGCGCAAACTGCAACTCACAATGCCTTCGGACTTCGGACGCCGTGCAAAAAGTGCCTCAGCGAACGCGAGCCTGCCCGCTTGCCTGCTCGCTCGACCGATCGAACCGAACCACCGCACCGAGCCCGATCCCAATCACGATGCCTTGTGCTGTGCCATGCCCTGCCGATTGGCCGATCGACTCTCGCTCTCCTAGCACTGCCACTACGTGCGAGCCTCAATTGCACACTGCAACTGACACCACCCGGACACATGGAAAGCGAAATCGCCTTCGGCGCGAAAATTCCGCAAGTCCAATTATTAGCAGTAATCAATGCACCGGTTGGGAACTACAGAGTCGCCTTTAGTAGGGAAAGTCAGGAGGGATGCAGAACGGTTGTAGGAGAAGTTTCCATAATGCACGCTGGTATTGACGAGCCGAGCTTTGTCGGGCTTTTGTCTGCTATGCCTTACAAAGGCATAGACGAACCCTTTAAGGATACGTCTGCCAGGAGCAGGAGCGCAAAGCCGATATCCTCCAATAAGGATACGTCAGGAGGGCTCTACCACATCTGACATGAACGTTAAATCCGCGTTCTCCAGCTCTATGGGGGAAAAGCGCGTGTCTAACGTTCACTGCTTGAGAATACAGCTTCTAACGCGCGCGCGGGGTTGACTTCATCTAACCACAGTTCGGCTAAAAAGTTGCAGCTCGTTAGAGCGCCTCGTGGTTCCCGTGCGAGTAAAAGGATCCGAGAGCATGAAGAAAAGCAGGTTGCTCGACATAGATATCTGCCTGGCAGGCGGTACCGGGGTTTTTCTCGCTGGCACTTTATAGCTCGTAATCATTGTGGCGTTCGTGCTCTAGTCAGAATAGCCATTACACCAGCCGTGGAATTTGCTTGCTACCGTAGCACTGCTTTTATACAGTCTATCGACTTCTTTCTGACTTCTTTCTGTAAATAAAACTCGTCTAGGAAAACATCGTGTCACGGCTATTTAGAGAGAATATTGAATTTCCTGCCGATTACATTATTGCCTAATTAAGACTTCGGATATTCAATGAGTACGCATTCTACGGAGGGCAAGCACCGGTGAAAAGCTTCATGATATAACATTACAATTGCTCCGTAGGATTATTTCGTGGGCCCATAATTACATACGTAAGCCGATTTCAGTTCGGTGCACTACCGGGTAACGAGCACCTCGACATCGTAAAACGGAAAATTAGTGGACTGCACGTCCTTTTCGCAGTTTGCGCGAAGTCTGGTAATTCGCTGAGACGTAATTGGAGATGTAACCGTTAATTAATGGCTCACTCATTTAATTTCGAGACTGTTTTCAGACTTCGCCCAACGCGTTCCCTATCCGAGTGGATAATTTAAAAATCTGGTCAATGGAATACTACGTAATTAATTCGGTACAGTATCAACATGGCACCCTGCCCGATATACCTGCTCCTCTAATTGCGAGTCTTGTTCATTAACTTTTTAAATATTCCTATACCTTTTACATTCGCACCAATAAACATCTAAACGATAAAGCAAACATTCCCTGCTCTCAATTCCAAAAATAAAGTCCTTCAATTTCTACCAATAACATTCTAATTCTCCTCTCAAGTCTCCGATCTAAAAACACAGACTTTCCCTTGACCTCTGATTCGCGATAAGACGAACAACAACCGGCAATATGTAATTGAATCTTTCTATTCATGGGCTAAAAGTCAGATCCACTCGAATCAACCTTCTCTACTCAAACTCTCAAGACAACTTCTGCCAAATGGAAAGGGTGGAAGGATGAAGTGCCAAGTTGCGTCTCCAGCAGCGAACCACGCAATTACCACTTAATCCCAAGGATATCGCTGCACGCACTGTCAACTGGCCGCTCTCTCGCTCGATCACGTCCTTCCGCGCTGTAACCGAGACAAGTAAATTCGTGGGTAGCTGTGTGCGTGCAGCGACTTGGGAAAACTTTGATGCGAACTTCGCGGATGAACTTTATTCTCTCTCCCTCTCTCTCTCTTAATTTCTCTCTTTCTCTCTCGCTTCCTAGGAGTAGCAGATTTGTACGGGTGCAGGTGAGGAAGTTGTGTCGTATGTGTGTCTGTGTGTGTGTGTATGTGTGTGTGTATGTTCGCGTATATGTTTGCGAAGGAGGATCTGTTCCGGAGTATGGAACGGCCAGGAAAAACACGCCACAGGATAGCTCTGGTGGCTGGGCTCCGGGCGTGTAATAGACGGCAGCGAGCTATCCGCGCTCTCATATATATGCAGCCGGCGTGCACTATTCGGTCGCGATAGATCCGTGAGAGAGTATGTGTGCGGCTTCGAGCCCACACATCGCCGCCGAGGCAGATACACGGAGTATGCTCCAGGAATAGAGAGGGAGAAAGAGAGATAGAGAGGTAGATAGAGAGAAACAGAGAGAGAGAGAGCGAAAGGAGAAACACGGTGTATGGAAGGAAGGAGAGAGGAATCAGAACGAGACAGACATGTACTGAGAGCGCAGTGCTGCGGAATGCAGTTATTATTCAACGTTTACGCGACACGCTCGCCTGCGCGCGAACGCCGAATCGCCAGCCACCCCGTCAACTGGAGTGCGCTCTCGTTAATATGCCAAAGAATCATAGCACGACCTGTCACTGATATTACCGAGGATTCCCACTCTCCTCGTATGCAGCTAGACCAATTGGCACTGAGGCACGTCAGACCACCAATTAAACAATTAACAATTCCAACGAGAGATTGATCCCCCTTAAGAGAGTTCTGCGACGCTCGACACGTTCTGATTTCATCGCCGATTGGTTAAAGGGCAATGGTATTGCTGGTGTGGGAATAGTTGGAGATTGCTGTTTCGTGGAAGTTCTTTTAATTAGAAAATTGATTGGTGACCCTGGTGTAGTGTCATCGGAATTTCGAAGCTTTTATATCGATCGGCTGATAAAAGTGAGAGTGGTATGTTATTGGAGATTCTTGGAAAATTGATGTACAATATATAGTTGGCTTCGTTCAAGCGTGAATAAATTGCAAAAGGTGTTGATTAATCGTTAATAGTTTGACACCGACGCCTCATCAAAACTGCCTTCCTTAACCACCTAATTTTAAAGCTAGGCGTGATTTTTTCATGAAAAATCTTCTACCTTTCCTCGCTATTTAGCTGTCAGGGAGACGTGTAAGTCTTTCATCAGCGCTTCATGAGACCGGCAGCAGGTCTAGTATATGAGGAAAAGTGGAAAATCGGAGAGGCAACCTCGAACGAGGCAGGTTATCGAGTCTGTTGCAGAAGCGAACAAGCGGAGGCTGCGACCGAGGATAAAAAGGAAAAAGGAAGATTAAAAAGAAGCAGGAGCGAGTAACAAGGGTTTACGTGATGAGTTTCTCCGTGAAATTTAACCTTGCTGCCCTTAAAAGAGATCGGTAGAGGGAGAAGTCAGGCGGGTAAATTTGCTGCGGTGACTGCCTGAAATGACACACATCAGCATCCCGAGCAGTACGAGATAAGTAGGAGAGCAGAGCAGACTGACTGAAAATTTCACCGGAAGCGTGTGCGCAACCGCCGCCGCCGCCGCCGCCGTCGCCGTTCTCAAACGCTAAATTTGCCGTTGAGTGCAGCATTCCCTGGCGGAGAGATATACCGCACCAATTAGTACTTTAGATTAGTAATCTCATTTATCAGCATGCGCGGAGCTGTTATTCGCAAGATCGTTCGGCGTTCCTTGCGAAGGCATTTGCCATGTGGGAGTGAGAATTCCAAGGCGAAGCTTTATTCCTAGGAGCGAGTCGATTGTATAGGCGGGTGTGCTAGAACGATGATTTTTCAGTACCATAGCCGTTCGGGCGGAAACTGGAATTGTATAATTGAGAAAGTATCGCCCGGGCAACTCTTGGCACTTCTATTTATGTGACCGTAATCGCCCGACTCCAGTGTAACTTTGCACCTATCGCACTCTAGGCGAGTGTCGATCGCAGCCTCGTACACGCGTGTATGCGTGTGCCCCGGCATTTTTCCGCGAGGAAAAGGAATGGGCCGGTATACAGGAGCGCGAGAGATCCGAGCGCGACATAGTTGCGCGGACTTCGGAATTCAAGGAACTAACCTATGCAGTACCAATCCGCTTTAACCGCTCACCGATCCTTCCACTGACACGCTTCCTTCTCCGGGAGAGGTTTTCGATCACTCTACATTTCACGCAATTGAACTTGCAATGCATTAGCTCGATTCGAATGAAATATCGGGTTTTTTCATATCGAGAACGTGACCGAGCACAGTCTGCGTTGCATCCATGCGGAATGTCACGATTCCGATATTTCTTTGAGCCGGTCAAGTGGCAGGATTAGAATTTTAAACATCAGGTGTGGATCAACAGGGTGGAGAGAGAGAGAAAGGAAGTTGGTGAGTGGGGATGCCGGCATGGTTCGATATCGATTAGCTAGTCAATCGGAATTTCAGATAACCGGGGTGGCACGGCACGGCACGGCGTCCCAAAGATATTCAAATCCCCAGCGATTGTGGAAGCGACCTTTCCCCAGTAAAACCGTGTAACCCTTCTGTTCAACAACAGCAACGTGTTTGTATGCCCGTGTAATAGATGGCTCCGCGTTTACGCTGTGATACCAGCAGTACTCCTAGCCGATCGCCAACTATTGATTTAACCGGTCAAATCGCTTCGATTTCCATTAACCCACTTAGACGAACCAGCCAACGCAGAATCACGCGATCACAGCCATCCATCCCGCTTGATCAGACTAATTACGAGCGCTGCAATTTGTAGCCAGGCGAAATTCTCGCTCTTACAAAATCAGGCTGACATTTTCGCTGGGTCCGAATATTCGCCAAATCATCGGGAAAAAGAGTGCCTGGAGGGAAGGCAGGCAGGCAAAAAGGTATGATCGAAAAATCGAAACTGCCAGACGGAGATCGGGAGACGCAAGCCGGTCGAGCAGGCGTGTCCCAGTGCTCTCGGTGCAGTAACGAGAGCGAGAGTAACTGCCGGCACCGGTGAGATGAGAGATTAAAGGAGAGCAGCAGCGTGTGAGCGAGAGAGAGAGAGAGAGAAAGGGAACTGGATAGTTAGCTACCCTCGAGTGGACCGCTCGGGGACCGGAAGAGCGTTGTGCAACCAATTAGCATATACGCATACCAAGTTGACTGCACTGCAACCCTAACTCCAATTCCAATCTCGGGGAAATCGATGCCGATCGACTCTTTCACAACGCGTTGCGCTGCATTTTCCCTTCGCCCTCCTCTCACTCACTCTCTCACTCTCTCTCTCTTTCTCTCTTTCTTTCTTCACCTCCCACGCTCCCACCAACATTTTCATCCTTAATCCTTCACCCTCTTACTTTTGCCTACTTTGCATCGCGTTATGCAAACGGCACCCGCTTCGTGCTATTATACCGGATAATAAAAAAAAAAAGAGTAAAGACGGAAGGAATCAGTCGGCCAGCGAGCCGGGTCAGAAGATAGAACATCGTGTGCAATTATGCGTGAATATGAGTGACCGTGCGGCACGTTGAAACACGGAAACGAGCTTGGTACGCCGATTGCCAGCGATATACGTTAATACAGTTGCACCGAGTCCATCGAATACCCACACTTGTATTATTATGGCAGAAAGTCATTAGCATGAAAAAGCGCGTAGTTCGTCGAGCAAGTTTAGACGAAGTACGCTCAAATGTATGCCGTTTCGATTTCACATGTTCGAGCCGAAGCACGTTGTCTAATCAACTAGATTCCCAAGGAACTCGACGTCGAAACTCTCGTTATTGAGTTCATAATTATTTCCGGCCCATTACTGGTGCAACAATGTTGCAGAAAAGCGCTCACTAGGCCGAATGCCTGTTGCGGAGGGCTGGCTATGATATCTGACTAGAAATCGTATGTAGATCAATATCTAGCGATGGTGCGGTGTAGCATAGGGGCCAGCTGCAGTCTGAGAATCCAGCCGAGAAGTGACCGGTCTACATGATGAAGTATAGCGGTTCATGCCACGAAGCCCACTATTGCTACGTAGGACTTGCAAGCGTGTCTATGTGTGTGTGAGTGCACTCGCAAGTGTGTAGCAAGCAGAACACGGAAATGATGGGCAGTTCTCCGGTGGACGGCGGTAGCCCACACTATCCCACTCCGCCTATTGCGTAAGATACTTTCGAGCCTGCCTGCCTGCCTGCCTGCTAGCCTGCTAGCCGAAGCGAACTCCGCCACCACGCCAAGCCGTCGGGACGTCCACCGTCTGCTCCATTTTCCTCTCCTGAAAGCCGCCGTCTGATCTCTGCGAGATCCACCACCCATGATACACCCATCATTCCGACGTATGCCTTCAGCCTTGATGCTCGACGTCGGGACGCCCCTTTTTCTGCGGGTCCGCTAAATGCCCTGCTGCCAGATTCCGTCAATACACGGAAATAGCCGGAGCCTGTTAGCTCCGGCTGTAACCCTCCGATAGCGTCGAACACCTCAGAACGCTAGATAAGCTTTCCGGAAGAATGCTTGGGAACACGGAAGTCTTTCGGCTTTCTTGCTGCGTTATCTCGCCAGTCTTTTTTACCATGCCAGAAGCCCGAACTTTCCTGATCAATGACCCGACTGATATCGATATTGTTCACGGTGCCCTACTACTTTGGGTGAGGCTTTGGTATCTGTTGTAACGAAACATCGTATTACAAGTGGTGTTTCATTGCTGCCGGCCTAAATGAGATGTATAATATTCGTGGGATAGATTTCACTAAATTAGACCGCCAGGATATTCCCCAAGTATTTTCCATCAAACCAAGCATTGATTTATTGGCTTCCGGTGCATTATGCGCGAAGTATTAAAAGCGCGCTTGATTAACCCAGCTGACGGAGAGACCGGACAAATAAAGCAGGAACTGTTCATAATTTAACAATGTCCCGCCTCTTTGTTCATAGAAAGTACGTGCCCCCGGGGTCAATGTAGTTTTATGTATATGTCATTAATGCACACACGTCGCCCGCTATGTGCGAGGAGATTTGCATATCGGCCTTTGAGGACCAAAATCAAAATGGATATTAAATTATGACCAACCGAGAAAGGGAGTGCTTTCCTCGCAATAGAGAATGATAAATCCTGCTGGCGGGATTTCGGCTTGACTGTGGAATTTTCCCGGATATGCCTGATTCTCTTGACTGGCCGGAATCAGGGCGACTAGGTGGCCTGGCGAGAGCTGACCACCCGGTTGGTCCTACCAACTAACCGAGCAACCTACTGACAGACACTCCTCCGCCCAGTACTGGCATCCTCCGCTATCCAGAAAAATCTAGTTCATTTCATTAAAAAGTCTGCACCGGCTCGAGTACACTTGTGAGCTACGAACTCTATTATACTGAATAGCCAGGCTTACAAGCCCACCGAATGGGAAACAGTAAGGCACTTGGCAACGTCGGACGATCCGGATTACAAATAAGACTTTCCATCGGCGAGCATAGTCGCAATCGGAACATTGTGGAAAATCGGAAGAGTCTTTTCAATCGAGGCCGCTCTTTTGGCATCGCTTCAGGATGCGCCGCGAGAGTTCCTTCTACCGTGGTACTGTTACGTCGGGATTTGACGACGGAGTAGCTGCGTAAAATTCAATCGACAGTTTCGCGAAACCTCTGCATCCCTCTCGCTTTCATTCCTTCCTTTTCCCGCACTCCCAGCATGTCTGCCAAGGCCGCAACCGGCTGCGAATTCTACCGATCAGATTTGATCTTTCGGTAGAACCGATTGATACAGGCGATGCATGGGAATGACACTGCAGTACTATTACTTTGCGATGGTACTACCGGAACGCAGTTGTACCGCTTTCCTTTGAAACTACTTTTACTCCTGGCTAACTATACGGAGCTACCTTAGCACATTATTCGCCAGCTATTTGTTGCAAAAACCAATGTATGTTTGGAATCGGTTGTAAATCAATTGTAAGCTCGTAGAATGAACTGGTTACGGACGTTTAATGTGTTTAATATCGAAAGCGCTGCAGGCTGGAGAGCTCGACGTGGAAAAGTGAGTTATCCTGTTGGCGGCGAGGCAAACGCCTGAAATACTCGCGGACACAGACAACTGGGTGTGCTGGATCGCGGCTGATGCAATTGCACCAGGAGCGCGCGAGCAGAGCAGATATCAGCGAGAGTGTGCGGCTGCTGGCTCACTCGCTCGCTTGGCTCGCCCGACATACTGGCGAATCGAGAAAAATGCCCTATGTTAATGGAATCGAGGGGAACCGGGTCGTTATGAATCGTGCGCATTTATCCATGCCAGCAGAGCGCAAGGGAACGAGCGAGCGAGTATCTCGACACTCGACACGACTCCAAAGACAGGAGCGTGCGTTTGAACGTCGCGACGTTTGTTTCCATCGACTAGAAACTAGACCGACTAGATAGAGCAACCAAGCTTTATCCCAGCTTGATCCACGCCGACAATCGAACGCGACAGAATCCAGAAAGCAACTCGGCTGGCTTCCGAGCGAGTTCTCGTCGCAGGGTCGCGAAAAGTATGGTGAATTGTTTGAGGGGAAAGGGTTAAGGAAGTCGGTGGGCGGCAAGGTGGAGCAGGCGAGTTCGCTCTGGAACGCGTGGAACTTTCAGCGAACGCACAATTAATAGACTGCGAAATTATTACTGAAGCGTGACAAGACTCGAGCGGCATTGCGGTTGCACAATGACTTTGTTCGCTAAATAATCAGGTAATCGAGCTTACTCCCGCTTGCTAGCTCGCCGCTCTCGAGCTCGCGCGTGCGCGCGCCCGAGCTTTACGTAACAACGTGCGAGCTCAGTCGGCCTGTACTATGCCGGTCGTTTTTCCAGCGTTCACCACCGCCCACCGATTTCTGCCGTTCGTTACTTTCCACGCGATGCGACCTGCGAGAACACTCCCAACTACAGCTTTATCCGAGGGCGATCGAATTGTCCGATTGACGTTCGATATGTTCGCTTGCTCGTTCGCTCGGCAACTAGTCGCGAGTCTCGCTGGTACGCGAACCGTATCAGTCTAGTAGCGCAGGGTGGTGCATGCTGCCCTACCGTGTCGCACGCGAAAAGAGCCGCTGTCGAGCTCGCTATCGCTTTATATATTCGAAACCGGTCAGCGCTACCGAGCGAGAAAAGATAGCAGTCGCCGCCGCCACTTGTGCGGGCGACTTTCGCGATAGGCCCCAGCGATTTTTCGCCAACGCCAAATAATAATGGCTTTCACTTCGAGAGCCGGAAAACTGCCTGCCCGGGCGTGATATCCCACAGCGGGACGCATGCCATTAATTTGATTTAATTGCACGCAATGCCCTTCCTGCCTGCCTGCCAGCCTGGCGAGCATACTGCCGGGGATTAAGTCATCGTCTTACTTTTTTTCCAGACACTAGTCCTCTAATAGTATACCATTAACTCCTGGCCAATCTTATTTCTACAGTTTTGGCGCATATCTTAGTCGTTGTCAATCTGAAATTCTATTTATTCAATATGATATCAGTCAATTTGTTCCTAAGAATACGGAACGAAGTGTTTGCCCACATAACAGCCCCGTTTCAGAGGTAAGCCTCACCCTGTGGATACTTTGAGGTACTTGGAACGAGAGTTTCAAAATAGCTAGGAAGCACCAGGGCCAGTTTAGCGGGCAAGTCGGATAGTGGTAAGTTCTTAGGGAAGTTTACTTAAGAGATAGAAGAGAGTGGGTTGGGAGAAGGGTAATTCGAATTGTCGTTGTAGGGCTTAGACGGCGACACTCTCGACAGCGACTCGATCTTGCTTCCAGGTTTCCTATAATGCGCGCGTCCGTGCCTTGAATTTCGAATGACTAGGTTGAGGTAATAAGTAACATAATAAACGTTAGCGAGCGCGTTCCGTCAGGCAATCTATTAAGAAAAGAATTCAGGTCCCTTAAGGGCATTGAACGACTTGCAATCCCAACTGTGTTTCGATCAGCATGCACCAGCCAGTGAAACTCCTTTTCGATGCGTGGCTATGCTCGCCTCGTTTCCACCTAACGAACGCGAGCGGGCCATAATCTGGACCGCGGGAGTCGCCATTCTCGGATATCTACCCTGCCTTCGGCGACGTACGACAAACTTTCCGCTTAATGGCAGCTCCTGCCCAAATCAAATACCCGAGCGACTTTTTGCCAAGCAACGTTATCCCTCGTGCCTCGATTCCTCCCGATCACCATCCACTTGTTGTCTCCTTGTCAGGAAGCCAGCCGGAGATGAGGAATCTTGAGAGTCGAGTATCGAGAGAGTTCGTGCCGAGTCGAAACTGTCAAAATGAGCTTAGCTTTTCTCAACGAGTGCGTCGGTCCCATTTTTCTCTTGCGGCACATTCCCAAATGCATTACCTGTTCCGCCGCTTTTGGTTGCTATGAGTTACGGCTCTGCGATACCTTTTACGAAGGAAAGACGGGAAAGTCGCGAGCTAACGAGTTCTAAAGTGCATCCTTCTGGCTGAATTGCATTCCTCAGTGCATCGCGCCATTAACGACGCCGAGCTGCCCCCGAGGGACTCAACTATCCTAGCTACACCCGTCCCAGACTCCCGTAGCCGGATACACCCATTCACCCCCTGCACAGCCTCCACAATCTACTCTTGATTCCATTAAACTACCCCTCGCCTGAATATAAACAAGATTATTACCCTGTTATTCACTCCAACTTCGCCGCCGAACAATCTCACCGGCATGAGAATCAGTTCGCACTTTTTCTTACTAAGAATCTTGTGACTTCGTACGACAACAAGGATAGTAAACTCAAGGCATTATGTTACATAGACAATACTAATTAATTTACAAGAAACAATGCTACAATATAATAATTAATCGACCCAAGTCGTTCAGGACCCAGATGCAATAGTCTGATCCTGTTGCATCAGATCGACGGATTAACTCTCAGCTCCGGAAGACACTCGGATAGGGTTGCGCCCGTAAATTATACTGTTTCCTTGTCCACCATCTGCGCAACAACAAGTAGCTCATCTTAGTACGGTAGTGCGATTCTATTACCCATCAAACAGCTTGACTTCTCTCAGCAAGATATCGTTCCTCCTCGATTGGAGACTTGTGCACCTCGCATGGATGCAAGAGTGCTGGATTTCGTAGGTGACCAGATAACCCGAGAATTGGTAGATGTGTGTGTATGTGCAGGCTGGTTGCACTTGGGTACACGATCAGCCTGGTACACCGGTGCACCGAGAAGTCTCACTTGGATAGGAGTTGGTTGTGTGCGTGCGTGTGTGTGTGTCTGTATTGATGTGTGTGGGATATTGGTGGGGCGGGTGGAGTAGGAGGCTGCTCTCTCGTTAGACAGACGTGGACACGAACGAAGGCTTTGGAATAGCCGCGAAACCTGGGGAAACGGCTAGCGCAGGGGTCGGCGGTGGGGAGGGGTCCGAGGGAGGGCATGCCCCCTTCAGCCCCCGGGTGGTGGTAGCCAGGAGCAACTGGTGCGCTTAGCCGTATCTGCTAGGCGGCGTAGCTCCCGTGGATGATAGTTTTTCTGCGGGGAGGGTGGTGCGGTGCTGCCTTGCTTTCGAAAGGATGGTGATTGTGGAGCGTGGCCAGAGTAGAGTTAGGCGTATATAAGGCCCGCCGGCCCGGCCCAAGTCAGTCATTCACCGGACTACCAGCCCACCACACACACACCAAACATGAAGGCCTTTGTGAGTATCAAAGGGGTTGCTTGGTTTTCCTCCGGTGTTCTCGATCCCTTGGGATCGACATCACCGCTCTAATATCGCATCTACTAGAGTCCCTTTTACCATCTCGATTACTACCCGGTCAATCTTACTTACTCCCTTTTGCTCTCTCAACCCTCTAATACGCATCCTTCTCATTTTCTCCTTACTTCGAGTCTCTTCTTTTTCCATTTGCTCGACCCTTTTACCGATCATATTGCATCCCGAAGACTTGAGTTTTCCCTCGAGTCAACTTTATCCTCTTGCCATTCGCATTAACCAAATCTGATTGCTCCATCTCGGGATTAACTGTGACACGCTCTCCAGACGAAGCAATGGTCAGCTGTCGCGTCCGCTCCTTTCCGGTCGGTGCTGACTCCTCGGTGATTCTAATTAAAGTCAAGGAGAGACTGATTAAAAAATCGATCGAATTGCAAACTGTCTCTATTGAACACATGCTAGTCAACTGCGCGATAAATTCATTGGTACTGACGGTGGAGCTTTACCAGCTCATCGGTGCTTTTCTCTTTTTGATCGAGATCGCAATGACACGCAATGATTCAATGTCACGGCTCGTACTCGAACTTTGACGGACAACCGAACAAACGGGCGAGCGAACGAGTACATCTCTCTATCGCTTGTCCTTCCCACGAGTGCCATTCATAAAGCCTGCCAGAGATATATCCCGGTGCGAGCACCGACCGCGAATCTGAGAACCGGTTGTTCTGGTAGCATCATCGTCATTCACTTATTCTCCTCCATGTGTCGAGCGGTCTTGCTCTCTTACTCTATCTCTAACCGCGGAGAACGATGCATCTTCATTCACGAGGAGGCGCCAGATGAAACGCGGACGGCAACCATCAACGGCCAGCTGTCTTCCCGTTCCTGCTTTCCCTCTCGTTGCCTACTTCACTCGGCGATCCTTCGGTTTCACCGCCGCTGAAAGTCAATCCGGAATAATAGATCGGTTTCTCTCTCCCACTCTATCTATCTGCCGCGATTACGATTAGCAGCAATTCGCTGGGTAATCGTAATCCCGGTAAGTTCTCCCAATCACGAAAAGGTTTGTTCTCGGTTGGGCGTGGAAGAAGGGCGCAGTCGGTGGGAATCGAATCGGCTGGCTTAGACGGCGCGAGAGCTAATCGACGGGATTTCGAAATGCTCTTCGAGCATTTTCCGATCGCGGGGTCGCGGGAACGCGCGGTCGAACACGTCACACGGCCACCTCGTAAACGGGATGTGAAAGTTTCGCTAAGTCGCGCACTCGATATGCATAATTCCCAAGCGGAGCGGCGCATTTGAGTACATGGCTGAATCCTCGGTTGGGCGTGACACTCGCACACGACTAATACCACTTCCGGCAGTCGCTCGTTAACTCCCATATCGGTTAGCACTCGGTCGCACTTCGAGCGGTAAATGCAAATTCCACCTGGGAATCTGCCTTTTGGGATGGCGCGAATTTTCCTCTCGAGAAAAATCACCGATGCAAAGTTTCCAACCGCGCTCCGGCTAGACAAGCGGTGTCGATTGGCGTTCGCGGATCGACTTGCCACTTAATTATGAATCTCGTGCAATCAGCGCAGCGCGTAGAACTTGGGCGATTACGGTAATTCCTAGTTGTTGCGAGTACGCGGCATCGAGGCGATTGCATAAAATCCGAACGAGCCTCTTTTTCTACAGGAGGCACTCGGTGCAACAGCGCGCAGCGATCTATTAACCGGTCTGAAAAGATTTCTTCCCCTAATACGGTCATTAGGCGTGGTGGACAGGGTTACCTGCCTAAAGAGATTCGTACTTGCATTGGCCATTCGGCCATACGAAAATGCAATCGGACCCGGCGATCACTTCAATTACGAAATGTTACGGCACACGCTTGCTCGTCGGACACGCTCAACTCCTCTAGCTCATTACACTTTTCTGACATAACGACTCTCCCAGCAATCATGTGGCTCGCGCTTACAAGTTTGCTAGAAGCTACCGCGAGGATTTAACGGGTTCGCGGAAGATACACCTTTTCCGAGAAATAGTCAGCCCCTCCTGGCACGACTCATCGGTGCCGGCATTCGACTCGGTCTCCGGTCGAGTGGCGAGCTATCGAAAGTGAAAGCCAAGCGGTTATGCTGTACGGATATATCTGGTGGTCGGAACGTCGACTATAATCGCTCGCCTCCTCTCTACAGACTTCCGCGTATGGTTTGCGGATATTAGAAGTCGTCTTGCACTCGCTTGGATTTCGCTCTCGATAAAGGTCGACTGAATGGTCGTCGGTTAAGAGGGAGAATAACGGGTATGGGTTTTATCGTTGCAGATTGTGTTCGCCTGTCTGGCAGTGGCGACGGCCCGCGCCGGAATCGCACACGGACCCGCCATTGCTTATGGAGGTCACGGTGGTGGCTACGGAGGCTATGGTGGTGGACTTGCCCTGGGAGGTGGCCATGGCCTCGGAGGAGGTGCTGGTCTTAGCGGCGGACTCGCAGCTGGTGCTGGAACCGCTGCCTCCCTCCAGGGAGGTGCCTCCAGCTTGGGATCTGGATCCCTTGGTGCCAGCTACGCTGCTGGTGCTGCGGCGGCGGCCGGCGGTGCTGGAGTCCAGCAGATCGTCTCTGGTGGTGCGTACCCGTCGAGAGAGAGAAAGAGAGAGAGGGAGAGTTAGCCCTGATGGCTTCTGGCAGAGGATGAGAATACGAGCGGGATTTACTCGGTCTTGCAGGAGTTATTGGAGGCAGGGCTGACATTGGACCTGCTGAGGGACCCAAGGCCAACGTTGGACCCCAGACCGGACCTTCTGATCTCGTTGGACCCCAGGAAGGAGCCAAGTCCGTTGGTGGACCTCGTACTGGACCATCCAGTCTTGTAGGACCTGCTGCCGGCCCATCCACCCTTGTTGGACCTTCCCAGGGAACTGCTACCCTCGTCGGACCTTCCCAGGCTACCGCTAACCTGGTCGGACCCAGCTACGGTGGTGTTGCCTTCTATGCTGGATCTGGTGGAATCAACGGTGACGATGGTAGCTCCGGTTCTGCTGCCGCTGGTGCCCCTGGTGGTACGTCGTCAACTATTTGGCATCGGGAATCCCCGAAAATAGTATAGAAAGCGTGCCCGGTAGGTGTAAGATGAATAGAGGGCTAATACATTAATTGAATTTGGCAGGTGTCGGTCTTGGAGGTGCTCTTCTCGGAGGTGGTCTTGGAGGTGGTCTCGGAGGTGGTCTCGGAGGCGGTCTCGGTGGCGCTGGCGCTATTGCTGTCATCGGAGGTGGTGCAGGAATCCCTGGTGCCATCGGTGGACACGACGGCGGAGTTGCTGTGATCAACGGACCATCTGGCGCCATCCATGCTGGTCTCGGCTCCCACGGAGCAATCATCCCCGCGCCCATCCACAAGTACTAGACGTTCTAAGGCCCCAGCGATCTCGGCTCGGCGACGGCGGCATACCCACCACAGTCACTTACCGGTCTCGAACGATCCTCAACACGCGCTCAACGTCTTCTTCCCAAAGCTCCGTCCAACCTAGGAACACGGCCGGAACGCCGGCCTCAGTCTTGCAGTCGGTAGACAGTCCAACTGGGCAGCCCTGGGAGCACGAGGGCTCAGGAGTACCACACGATCTTGCGATCCGATCCGATCCGATCGGGGACCGCGATCGGGACACGAACCGGCGACCGCAAAGTAGCACGAGCTCCGCTTCGGGCTCGGCCACACGTGATCCGCGGCATCCTTCCGTTTTCTTGCTCGCATTACCCGTCCGCACTGACCGGACGGTAAATTTAGTCAATTTCACTTGAGATCAACGACGACTAAGAAAATCGGTTGGATTGCCGCGATTCGGTCGAGCTCGGTGCTCGCGCAGAACCAGCGGTCGAGCAGTTCCACTCCCGTGCGCGGACCACCCGCTCGGGGACGTCGCTCGCCAGCTCGTTGGACTTCCGCTCTCGTTGCCTCTCCAGCCAAGACACCATCTCGAAGGCAAAGGGTCACCGCCCCTTGGGAAGAGTCCGAGTGGAACGAACGAAGCGAACGGTCGGAAAGCACACCGGCCGCTCCGCCGTGGACCCAGCCAGTGGACGGGCTTTGGCGCTTCCTGGCCGGACCAACTGGGTCCGTTCTGTTTTCTGAGCACCCATCATTGGCTCCGGCCGTTCTCACTCTCTTCTTCTACTACGTCTTCCACCATCAGTAAGGCCGCACACTGTCCCTCACCTTTTTTTTCTATCTCTCTCTATCGTCGAGGTGACGCGCTCGCGGCCTACCTCACCAGTTGTTATATTCACTGTCGCACCCCCAAGCATACATATTATTATTTTACATTACCCCGTGACCACCGCCGCGCATATATCTCTCAATCTCTCTATATATATATACATGTATACCATACTACCTACCGCTACTGCTCCGCGTATATGCATATATATATATATGAAAGCCACGTTACCATACACGCGCGCACACACACTATTGCTATATGTGTACTCGTATATATACACACACTACACATATATTATATAATCGTGTTATATGTTAGCGAAGAAGAGAGACCGGTAGATTATGGTGGGTCAGCCCTTTTCGTGAGCGAATGAATGTAAATAGATGGCGCGCCGCTGCCGGCCCCCGACCCCGCCCGCCCTCGTCATACCCTTTCTTTGCGATCACGACTAGCACCCCACCACCACCATAGATAGATACCACGTATTTATAGCGTTTATACATTTATACAATACTTTATATAAAATAAAGCATCAGTATTTAAAACTCATATACCTTTTCTCTGTCTCATCTCAATCTCTCACACCCTATCCTACAAATAGCATAGCCTCTCAGTGTTAACGATCTCTGCGCATTCTGCAGATGCAGTAATCCGAGATCCTGCGAGCATGTCCTTTCCTACCGACTATACTGAGAGCGACTAACAAAGCGATCAGTACAGTGGTAACGCATCCTTTTGCAAACTCAGTGAAACCGATACCTCAATCCTGCTCAGCCTTTGTGAAAGCAAGCTTAAATCTCACTGTCTTTTAGAATACCTATTTCCAATCCACTCAGTGCACTTTTCCATGCACTAAAGGATACATGAGTTCGCCGGAAGAAGTCCAGTAGAGTTTCGATGGGAAGGAAGAAGGTGGTAACATTGGGGAGGGAATCGGTTTCAGGGATTAAGTTTTTGAGCTCGATCGAACACTCGAGTGGATCCACTTGCGGGCGAACTGCTCAATATAAAACAGGATTTCGATGCTCACGGCGAGACGGTGGTAACGCCCTTCTAACCACACACTGGTTGGAGTTTGAATCTATTCTGTAAGCTGTGAACTCGGTAGGACACTTAACCCACCGAGAATAAAGTAGAATGGAAGCAGTCACTTAGATACTCAGCACGAGAATCTAATAGGATTTCAGTGAAAGAGGATGACTGACAATAGCCCTCCTCTTCAGGACAATTCGAAATATATCTTCTCCAGTATTCACGAGAAAAGATCAGAGATTGAGTGATTGAGAAAATCAATTGATAGGTTGCGACGCAATTCCACTGGGAAAATAGTTGACGCCGTTCCGAGTTAAATGCCCTTTCGTAAGCGAGTCTCGCGGGTAATCGAAGAGCCCGACCGATTGAGTCACGGAACACTCTCAGGCGTGGTCCTTTCACTCTCGGGGGTTTGCGTGCACGTGACTTCTATACATGTTCTATGAAGAATCTATTTAGCAAGCGTGACGAACCCATAAGTCTTTTGCGGCCAAGGTTAAACCATTTTCATCAATCCTTCGAACCTACTTATTGTTAGTTCCAAAGAGTAATGCACCTTCATAACTCTATTACTTTCCCTCGCTACAAATGATGTTTACCGATCGTCATTAATAACATCATCAATGGGGTGGTCCTTTACGGCGCATGCCTGGTCATCCCCGATTTTCTACCGATCGAGAAAGGGCAGGCCTTCAGGATTGCCTCCATAAGCTCAGCCCATTGCATCCACAGCATACTCTAGACAATGACTGGAAATGTCAGTCTCACCATTAGCATTGATCACGCTCAATCTCGGGAGGAGCATGCTCCGACTGGAGTACGAATTTCAGGTCGGTAATTTCTTGGCGCCTGACCACGTCGGGCTAGGCCGCGTCAAGTAATTTCTCTCGTTCAAGATCTGGAGTAGCTGGACTTTAAAGGTCGCCAATCATCGTGCCTGCTCCTGCTCTTTTCCGACGGAGTATACACATCTTAATACAACCTTCTTAATGTAGGATTAAGGTCGATTACGACGTATCCGTGAAGCATCAGTGGTGTATCCGTACTATTTCGGAATGGCGAGTTTGAACAAATCACTGACGCGTCAGGGATACATCTAAATTGACCTTTCCTCGGTAAAGACGAAGGTGAACCATTCAGGCGAAAGCAAGAATAGGAAAGGGTGGTGAACTGCCCTGATCCGCATGCGATCCACTCACCCACACATTGATACGATACAGGATTCATAATCTCTTAGAGACACACATACGAGAACAGTAGTAGTGGTGGGAGTAACGTGGGATCCGATTCGACTCACGGATTAACGAGCGAAATTTACAGCCGTCACTCG
Source organism: Ectemnius cavifrons (assembly GCA_964023945.1). Taxonomy (NCBI): domain Eukaryota; kingdom Metazoa; phylum Arthropoda; class Insecta; order Hymenoptera; family Crabronidae; genus Ectemnius; species Ectemnius cavifrons. The sequence continues at coordinate 9,238,914 of OZ030378.1, forward strand.
TAAAGGTTTACCAGAAGAATTGGAGCATCGTCGATCGCATCTGTTCTCGTCTAGTGGCTGGGTAAAGGTCGAGCACAGAGAGTCGCAGCATGCTGGGAGGCTTAAACATGCCCGCCCTCCTTTATATGCAATATAGGTGCTGCCAGAGGAAACCGTATTAATCCCTGAGAACGCTGTACTTTCCCACCCATTACAATGCTCACCTGAACCCCTCAAACCCCTGCCACCCGGACTCTGTTGCCTCATCTCCTGGGAGATGACGCCCCTCAACACCTACGATATCGCGACACGTAAGATCTGATGGGCGTACACCTGCCATTAATCTCAACACCGACTAATTGCAAGGATTATCTTCCAACGTCTATGCAACTATGAAGAATTTCTGCAAATGCTCTTGTGAAATAATGGATCTCCACTTTGGATGTTACAGCAATGCTAATATCCCACGAACCGGGGAAGAGAGCTATGTAAAGAAGAATTCAGATATTTCAGGAAGCCAGAGGATCGAAATGGTTCGATCCCTTTTTAGAAATGGATAGGTCGATGTGTGGTCAGCCGCAGTGCAAATGGTGAGGAAGGTGAGTCGAAAAAGACAAAGGGGGGATACTTGTGGTATTCTTGGGAGGAGGGTGATTCTGGCGGGAGAGATCCCTTGGCGAAGGTCGGGCGGACTTTTGACCGAGTAAAGAAGGGGTAGGTGTGTCGGGCGGTGACCTTCTTACACAATGGCCGAGGAGCGCAGCATCCGCGGATATGATTTGAAGGGATCAAACGGGGGCGCGGTCGAGATCCTACTTCGAGCCGGAGAAGTATATAAAGTCCAGCGAACTCGTTCGATGGCACACTCGGCAATCGGCAGCTCGCCAAGATGAAGGCCCTGGTAAGTTCACTATCCCACGATGGGAAATTCCCGACCAGAGACCATCTCCCCTTTCTTTTATTGCCCATCCCATAAAGTTCCAAACCAAGTCTCGATTTTCCATATTCACCCTTTACCGTTGTCCCAAGCGTTAGATGTCAGGCTGATTTTTCGAACTGGAGGCACTCACCTCATAATAAAAACCTCCTTTGCAGATTGTTACGCTTGCTCTGCTCACCGTCGTCGCAGGTGCGCCGGGACGCGAGCGTCGGGGGGCTATTTATGGCGGTTATCACGGGGCGTACGGCGGTCATTTGGGATATGGCGGGCATGGGGTTGCTCTGGCTGGACCAGTTCTCGGGCACACCAGCGTTGCTGGACCGCATATTGGTGGTGCGGCGCTTGCCGCTCCTTCGATAGGCCCTGCCAAACTTTCCGGCTCCGTTGCTGGACCTGTTCATGTCTCCGGCGCCGTTGCTGGACCAGCGGTCGTCACAGCATCAGTCGCTGGACCCGCACACGTTGAAGGATACGGTGGCGGCTATGTGGATGGTGCCTATGGAAATGGTCGGTTTTATCAAAGAGAAACCTTAATCTGTAACATGTTAACGAAGTCACTAATTCCTCTGTTCTTTGTTCTATTTTTATCAGGATACGGATTCGCTGGACCAGCAGCTTACGGTGGCTACGCGGGTTATACAGGATACGCCGGATACGGAGGATACGCAGGACACGGGCACCACGGTGTGGTAGTAGCAGGACCAGCTGCTCACGGCACGGTTCTCGCAGGACCATCCTCCCATGGAGCTGTTCTCGCTGGTCCCCATGCCGGAAGCGCTGCAGTTTCCGGCCCGCACGCGGGATCCGTCGTGATAGCTGGCCCTTCCGGTAAGATCACCACCCATGGCACCGGCTACGGCGCCATCCACGCAGGATACCATGGCCACGGTCATTACTAAAAGAAACCCACCCCGAATTGTGAACGCGTGTGTCAGAAAAAATGGTGGTCCCCTTTCGACATCGGTGTGAAAAATGAAATCATCCGGAATCGCAATGACTCTATGGTTATGTCGACATCTGATGTGTGAGAGGCTGACTGTACGAGGGAATAAAATTGATGTACCCTTTTACGAGGAGAATCTCTCGTGGCAGACTCCGGTACACAGCGGGACCACTTGTATCAATGGATTTGACTTTGATCTCGTACGATAATACATTAGCAGTATCTATTAGAGCCATTACGTTACGAGTGTCGTGCATATCGTTGCCTCATCCGATTACCGCAATACTATTACACGTTTTATAAAAGAGCTTTATGTAGATCGTCCTTTGCACCACTCTTTTATTTCGCCAGTCTCGATAATTCTGTATAATTGCACTCTTTCTCCCAAGCCCTCTCACCCACACACTCTTTCTCTCTCTTTCTATCTCTCTTTCTATATATATATATATATATCTACCCAACTTGCACGGTCGAATGTCAATTCGTTCTCATGTTCGAGCAACAAATAGACTATCACGCGAGCCTCCAACTCTCGCACATATAAGACAGAGTTGCAAGTGCGGCGGATCTAATGATAATGGATTGGGTGCGAGACAATACCTCCATAGCCGGGACTAGCTGAGGCATGACAGGCCAAATCAGGATGTGAACAAGGCGCAAAGCGTGGAATGTTAAGTCAATAGTTATTGAAGGTCGGCCGAGCGCGTTAGCCGAGATTTACGACGTTACCTCCGTGCGCAGCGGTTTATCGGACAATCTGTACATGGCCAGCAATTGCGGTGTGTCCGTGAGGCTGCGCTGATAGCTGTGCCGGAGATCACTTACGCCAATGATAAAAGCCTTGTACCACCATCCCCATAAAACACACTCCTGCCGCTCTGAGACAATAAAGCTACCGCGCGTACAAGTACCGAGTGCTTTTTTACAGTCAGATTGTACCCTTTACCGACTATTCAACTATTAGCAAGAATTTGTCAGGTAGAGCTGGACAGAAATTTGATTCAGTAGTTGAATGACCGATTCGGATTGCGGAAATGGGATGCTGAGGTTGTTAGGGGATTCGGAGGTTAGTGGATCATTAGAATCATTGATGAAGAGCAAAAGGGCACGGCCAGCACCGTTTCTCTTCTGGGAAAAGCATGGCCTAGGATCCACCTTGCGGTGCAGATCTCTTGCATCATCCACTCCAAGGCTTTCGCCATCGAATCTACCTACACACGCCAATAGCTGACCCACCTTTTCGGGCAAACTAGGATGCATCGAAGGTCTGCGAATTCATCGAAGTCAAGCACTCACAATCAAGCGAATTGGCAAATGGAGCGGAGTGCGGAAATAGGTCGGGCACGTGAGAAGGCGTCGCCAGCATCTTCGAAATCGTGTCTCCATAAGCGTAGGTTTGAGCGAGAGCCAATAATTTCACGCTTGAACCGTGGGCTTCAAAGGGGGTAGTTAACGCTCCTCCCAATTATCCGATAATGATGCTTTCGTAAGAGAATCGATTGCAACATATACTTTACACTCTCGTAATCGCTGTTGTTCTTTGATGACTCGGTATTTCCTGCTACAGTGGATGGCATGGTTATTGCGAGAGTCCGAAGCTTTAAGGTTATGGGTGCGCATACTCATCTAAATAGCTCCCTGAGCGCGAACTCTGCATGATAGTAAATCAATTGGCCAATACATACTTGCAGTTTATTTGCAGATTGTTTATTACACAATTCTCGGGTATTATTGCGTGATATCATTGCATATAAGGCCGCCTGGTACAGCGTGAAACTACCCAACGAGTTAAAGTAATTCCAAACAAGGGGGAGGGTGACGGAGATGGGAGATGGTAATTAGTAGGGAATGAGATAGGTTCTGCTATAGAACAGTACAGATGCTCGCAGTGGCGCATTCAATTGTAATTAATCCCCTGCGCTATGGCTAAAAATGAAATTAATGAGAGAGCTACATAAATAAATTACAGGCGGTCATTAATGGGCCAATAGCCCAGTGGCTGGAGCTTTATCGAAAGCTCCCGCTAAAACTAGTGTTCCTTCGTCTGACCGACACGATATTCAAAATAAAAGTATAACGTATCGGCAAACCAAACGCGCTTCTTCAATCTGCAAACAAACAGAGGCACAGTGGGTGAAAAAGCCTGCTTTAAAATTAAAAGCCGACCGCGTGCCATTTGAAACTTTAATCCCGCGGGTTTTTCACAAACAGACGGAGAAAAACTGCGTGCGGGGTGCGTGCGTGCGTGCGTATAAAACGGCAACCATCAAACTCACAATGCAACGAGAGGTGAACCTATGGACTGTTTCCGACATTGCTCACTACTCGGCTTTAAAAAATGCATGACTACAACCGTGCCTGTTTCGAATGCTATTCGCCACTAACGCACTCTTGTCATTCACTGTTGACAGAGCTGTTACCCAAATGCACTGGTTACATAGAAACTCATCGCGCTGACCGCACCAGTTCTTCCGATTGGAACTGCGAGGGTAGGGTTACAAGGAGTAATTTTTATATAAAGTATAAAAGCTTTTCAGAAACACTTTACCAGGGTGAAAAATGAACGATGTGGTTTGTTTGCTTAGCCATATTTTATTCAATTTTCGATATATTCTTATATATCCATTCTTTTCTACAAAAACCACGAAACTTGGGGGAAAAAAAACATACCGGACACATATGCACAATGCATCAACGCGAAAAGAATTGACGTTTGAATAGCAAAACTCAAGTGTACCAATGGGACAAAGGGGATTGAATTGAGCCGCGGGACTTTTCAGGGGAAATCATCTGGCAAACCTGACGGAATATCCGAAAGAGAGAAAGAACGAGCGAGATGGTCCAGCGTGTGTGGTCCCGCGAAAATCCGGTAGCCCGATAAAGTAGTCAGGTTGGTCTGACAGGAGTTACGACGCGGGACAACTAGCCGATCCCAGAGTACCGGGAACGCATTCCACGGGAGATCGATCCTGCCGGACGTAAAGCAAGAATGCCGGATTGTCGGGGACAAGCTTCTCGCGAAATCCAGTGCAGCCGTCGCCAGGAATGACGGGAGGTGCGGCCGATAACGAGGTAGATACGGTTGATACATTTATGGTCGAGGGACTTCGACTTCTCGAGCAGCTGGTGAGGAGGATGCAGATAGCCCACCGCCTCGGCACGGGACGTTTTCTCGAGGGACACCAATCGTGGATAATCGAGCTCTCGCCTCTGTGAGAATAGAAAGAGGAGGATTTCGTAGCTTCCAGAGGGAGTGTCAGTTGAGGAGTGTTAACAATGGCATATCCAAAGAATATCATGTACATGGACTTCACGTAAAGACGATAAAAGTAACATATAGAATGGACGTGTTTAAACGAAGATTTGTACCTGTTAAATATTAAATTGAACGATGCCATTGGCAGGGATCTATTCTTTATTAATAATTCTGTTATACAAGACTTATGGGAACTATACTGTTACTCCAAGGAAGAGGGAAGATTTGAAAGGAATTCTCGAGGAAACGTCCAGAACCGCCATCACCAATATAACTCTCATAACTCTGACATGTTAGTTGTTTCCATCAAGTTGACTCCAAAGGCCGGCAACTTTGTGGGAAAACTAATTTCAGCGAACGGGTATTCTCGTACAATAGTGACGAGTAGTAGGAGTAGAAATGTCGAGGAAACTTGTCACCGGTCTTTAAAGTTAAGCCGCATGAATATTGATGTGCGCGACTTACCAATTTGGCATCCGGTGTGTGCGAGATATCGAGGGGTGGCTCTTCTCCTTCGTCGAAGCCATTGGAAATTCGAGGGACGTCTCGAAGTGATTTCAATCAGGACGCGGCTGTCTCTAAGGATGGATCGTGCCTCGACGAGACTGAAGTCTCGCAGCCTCCCTTAGCCAATGGAGCAGCGGGCATAAGCCATCATCCCGGGGGCGGAAAGCGACATGGCGTACCCCAGCGGGACCAACGAGCAACTTTCCATCGGGCATCACGTAGGAACATTGCCGTGCAAGCTGATGTCAAGAGAGCTTTTATAGCGGCGATCGAGAGCACGTGGGTCGGTGAACTTATCGGGGGTAAGGGCGGGGCTGTTGCCGCTGCTTGCTGCTCTCGCAATCTGCTGGACCATGACGACAATGGTGGAAAAAAAGCTCGATCTGTCGCGGCAAAAATCAACACCAGACTGACGCAACCTTCGAATCCCACTGACAGGAATAGCCGCGCCCTAAGAAGATTTTATCGCGATTATCCAAGCACAAATAAATCCATTCTTTCCTTTCGAATCTCAACTCTCGACAAATAGTTGTCAATTGCTTTTCAGGTGTCATCGCTTCGGACTACCAAAAATGAATGGGATAGTTGGGAGTTTTAACTCGTTCGACGCCAAAGGGAACATTCAACACCGAATTTTATCGGTTTCAATTGATTTTGCTGGTAGTACGAGATGTCGAAATAGATTTCGGTTTTGGCGCAGGATACCCAGTGATGCCGACACTAACTTTTCATGAAGGACGATTGCAATCGGACAGTGCATGGATAGTCGTTAGTTCGGTGTACACCGCTAAACTCATGGCCGGCCTGTTTGTCACCGACTTCTGTAATCCTCTTTCGCTTGTTGTTCGGGCTTTGTAATGCCAAACCGGCTGCAGAGGTACAACGCGAGCAGAGCAGAGCACGCATTGGCACGTGGAGTCCGGGGTGTAACGCGAATGCTTACTCGTGTTTCGGTGGTATCGAGCGGCCAATCTCTTCTGCGCCATGCTTAACTTAACCCACGATAAATATCAATTTTTCTGTCGGTCCTCCACCCGTTCTCTTTGTTCGTTTCATTAGCATTCCTCGGCCGGCTAAAAATGTCATTGGTCTGCCTCGGCCTACGGCGAGCATGTCACGCGGCGGTACAGGGTAGAGCGCAGGTGTAAGTGCTTTTTCCTGCAGATTGAAATCAAGCGGTCACCTCTTGCCACCTCGGGCGAACGATGCCGACCTCCGCTGACATTCGCCGGTGATCCGTGATCCATTGCGAGCTGCTGGCTTGCTCCGGGCTCCTAATGCGCCCAGATCCCAGCAACAATAGGACACTCATTCCAGGCGACAATGCGTGGGCAACCGTGCGCGCGATCCACGCCTCGCCTAAACCGATGCACATTGTAGCCTCGCTCTAATGACGGCACGTATCCACGTATCTACTACTCCCTTCTATGAGGATGACAAGCCAGTCACCAGCTGTTTCATACATCTTCTTCACCAAGGTCTTCGCTATCATCCACTACCGAATGGGACTTGCTATCCTTACATTTTTCTCTCCCCATTTCATCACTTAATATCTGAAGGGAATTATGCAGCACTTTGCTTGGCATCTTTCTCTCGATGAATAGTGTGATCCTCGAATACCATTAGTGGAGACCAAATAATGGTAGGATTATTAAAGATTGGTAGGTTGGTAGGCACTCGGTTGGATTGCGAGGGGGCGCTGGAAGGGGGAGGCGGATGCGTTGAAGTGGAGCGTGGTGACCCGCGGGTGGGCTTTCATTGTGTGAAGGTGAGGGGTTCGGCATTCAAGTGACACTAACTCGATGACTGTCTCAATGCTGATAAGGCAAACGGTGTGGCGCGGCAGCGGGCAGCGGCGCGAGGAGAATGTTTGGCGTGTCCTGTGCCCCGCCCTTGGGGTTGCTGGCGGGGCAGCAGAAGGCAAGATCGGAGACTATTCCCCTATAAAAGCGCCATCCAGTCCGATCGATGGTAGCACATCCAACTTCGTCCTCTATCCGAGACAAACTCACCTTACAACGCACCTCCCCAAACCACTAGCCAACATGTGCACTCTCGCAGCCCTTTTCCTCGTAGCCGCTCTGACGGTCGTCTCTGCAGCGCCCTCCGCCTATCTCGGCCATGGCGCTGCACTCTCCGGCCCTATTCTTGGACCATCCGCTCTCGCTGGACCTATCCTAGGACCCTCTGCCCTTGCTGGACCTGTTGTTGGACCCGCTCGCATCTCAGGAGCTGTTGATGGCGGCGCTGTCGTCACTGGCTCTGTCGCTGGACCATCCGTCGTCTCTGGCAGTGTTGCTGGACCCACTTCCATCCTCGGACTCGGCCATGGTCTGGGACTTGGCGCACCTCACATCGGTATTCCCGGCCTTGCCGGTCTTGGTAAGAGAACACTATATGCATATATTTTTCTAATGTCACCATTTCGGCACACCCGCTTTCTAATGTCACTTTGAAATTTTTGAGTCGGTCGTCAATCACGTGGAAACACTTGGTAGCAGGCATATATTTCACTCGGGGGACGTTGATACAGAAGTCACCGTGAATTACGTCAGTCTGATTGCCTACTGTATAACGCCCAGTTGGTTTTTCTCGAAACTAGTACAGGCACGGATACACTTATGCAGAATGTCCGTATCTAATCGTCAGACGTGCCACTTGAACCCAGCCCAGCGACAATAGACGATAAATCCCGCCCTCGGGAGAAGCCTGTTTTCTCTTGCCTCGTGGAGCGAATAAAATCACAGCTGACAGGTCGTTACATTTTCAAAGGCCCTCGATATCCCTTTGCATTTCAATCGGCGACAGTTTATTGCACATTATCATATCGTTGCCGACTAGAACGGTTGCGCGAGCGTGCTCTCCAGCCGATGGTGCATATTCCACGATTCGTAAATCTACGCGAAGCCGCCGGAGCATTCTGAAGTTGTGCAGAATTTCTGCTGAAGTTCTTCGCAGGGGAAATAGGAGCGGGCCGAGTGTACAGATGCCCCAATAAATCAGAGGGCGCGCGCACGTGGCGCATTCATGAAACGAGTGCAATTTCAGGTGCATATGGAGCAGTATTGGCTGGGCCAGCGGTCGGACCAGCAGCGGTTGCAGGACCAATTGCAGCACCAGCACTTATCGCTGGACCTTCCGGTAGTATCTCAGCTGGACACGCTGGATTAGGAGGTGTGGTACGCGTGGCAGGTGGCCACTGGTAAAATCCCAGAAACAGCCGAACTGTCCTCATGTCACGACGACCCATCCGACTGATGATGATCTCCTTCGACGCCCGCCATCCTCCGAGACACCGACCGCGCCACGATCTCCGATCATCTATACCGCTAGATACCTCCCATCTCACTGAATCTCTTCTACGTTCTCTACGTGTACATAACAGAGTTTCGAGTATATGTGTATTATTATAAATAATAAATGCATGCCACTTTCGAAATATCTTGCCTCTATTTTTGTCAACTTTTCCTACGATTAATCCTGAAAAAGAATCCTACCTTGATAATCGGAGACTGAGCTAAGGAACGCATCTGGAGGAGTCAATATTGGCTCTGGTTTAAAGTCCACGTAGACACCAATGTTCCACTTGGAATATTATCGGCTCAGAGCCTTGGGAGTTCTCGTAGACGAGTCTGCGGTCTCTATTTCGCGATCCATTGTACCGTCTCTGCTGTTGGAATTCACTGGATCCATGATACCTGTCAACCCTCACCGGTAATTGCCGGAAATTGCTTTAACGCCTTCACCAATCGGATGAACTCTGTCTCTCCTCCTTGGTTTTGCTTCTCAGCCAGAATGGAACACCTATAGCAAGATATCGATGTTATTTACCCGTTTGTTCCCATTAAGAAGGGCGGAAACCTCTTTGCCTTTAATATCCGCTTTCAATCAGACTACGTGTCCACATAAACGCGTGTCCGGAAGTACCGGCGCCAGCCGCGCCACCCTAATTTCATTCGCATAAATGGTGCTTTCCCCAAACGTTCGCCTCTCATTGCTATTACAGAACACGAGCAAACCTTACGTTACAACAGTACTCTCTACAACAATAAATCTTTGGGGAACGCAAGTAATAACACACGAATTGTTGAATTATGAGTAATTCCAGGAAACCAGAAACCATTTAGGAAAATACGAACATCCAGAATGCAAATATTGAGTTAAACCAGTGCGTGCGGTTTTCGGTATTAGTGGCTTTCAAGTGAAAACACACCAACTTTTTGGCCAAGCGTACAAATTATACCTGCGCTGTCGTGTGGAAAGACCACCGTCAAAAGCCCGTGCAACAAGTTCGAATGGTTTAATCGTGCAGTCGGTAGCCACGGGCGATTATACTCGAAGCAGCCAGGAGGACCGTGGAAATTCCATTTGAAGACGAAGAGCATTGTCGATTCCGCTGAGCGCTTCGAATTCGGTTGTTTAGCCTGGCGTCGGATGAAGTCTGTATCTGGCGCATCGCCAGCGATTCCTTTCTCCGCAATTATCCGCGACGGAACTTCGACATTCCGATAAAGTTGAGAAATTAACATCTCCTTCGAAGCAATACGTTATTAATGATAGAAACGATTGGCGGCCCGGTTGCTACCAGTGCAACATCCCGTCATCGACTGAGGAGTACACCGGCATTTCCCCGGCGATAAATAGACTCAGCGGCAATGACATTTTCACCGGAGAAAAGTGAAATGGGAGCAGGAAATGCAAGTGCAAGGTTATTCTCCCCTATAAAAGCTGATATGGCATCGTCAATCATCAGTCTCGACTGAATAAGCGAGAACGTGTCATACAAACTTACACCATGCAGTTCTTAGTAAGATACTCATTATATTATTATTATATTATAGACATTGTATTTATAGAGATAAGATTTGATATTTAGTATCACGCATTTCTTTTTGCCGCAGCTCCTACTTGCTGCCCTTACAACCTCCTGCCTCGCTGCCCCCAGCGGACTAGTGAGTCCATTACTCGGCTTGGCAGGCCCGGTTCTGTCGTCTGCTGGAGTCATAGGACCTCATGCTGGAGGCGCTCTCGTTGCTGGAGCAGTCGCCGGACCCGTAAAGGTATCCGGAGCTGTTGCTGGCCCAACTGTCGTGTCCGGCTCGGTTGCCGGTCCTTCTGCTGTGATCGGTTCCGTTGCTGGACCAACTCTTATCTCCGAACCATCTTTGGGTCTGAGCGGCGTAGTTGTTGGTACGACACATATTTGCAGAGAGTTTTCTTCACTCTAACAGTAGGATATTCGTGATGAATTGTTCATTTGATTTATTACTTTGTTGTTTAGGCAATGCCTTGGGCGCAGGTCTGGTGGGCGCACCAGCAACGATCGTCGCTGGTCCAGCAACCAGTACAATCGTTGCTGGCCCGGTTTCAAAAGCCACTGTCATCGGAGCGTCCGCAGGCTCTGCCGTAGTCGCTGGACCAGCTGGCGCGCTCATATCCACTCACGGTGGCCACTGGTGAGCCGGATGAACACGGATCCACATTCAACTCTATTCCTGCTCTCTCCGGACTTCGAAATACAATTTTTTTCTTGATCAGTGTTATATTGCTTAAATAAATGAAGTCGAATTGAATGATGTCGCTTGACCTTTTCACTTGATAACACCTTCATCATGTTTGAGATCCAATTGATAGACAATTGCGATTCAATCCCAAGTACGTCACTCGCTGCACCTTGCACTCTATTTTTGTTGGAACGCCTGATCGTGATAGTAGATTTCACCCTTCAAGGATCTCTAACGGTACGATCCTTCTGACAAGCACGCGACATGCTCACACCTTGTCAGATGGGACGAACGATACCAGTTTCTTCTTACGTGTAGGAGAATGTAAACTTGGCTTTTTTGCAGTTCGTATAACGTACCGCTGTGAAAGGGAAAGAAAAAATCTGCTACGTTAAAACATTTATAAACGACAAGACACGTTTCAGCGGCAAATACATTTCATATAATATCCAGGGAGCGTACAATTTCAGTTTTTCAGAGTAAGGCAGACGACTGCTATTATGTCACACTAGGGAAAACATCCGATGGCGTTGCGCTATTAATTAAGCCCCGAAGCATTACGTGTCCGGGGTATTTCGGGCGAGAACAAAGTGGCCATTGGAGGAAATGGCCTCGTGAATGTTACCGGGTCTACACAATGCTCGTACTTGCATATGTACACGCGCATAGAATTCTCGCAATACCAGCGCACCCCATCATACGCATACATTCGAAAGCAAGTCACCGAGAAAGTCCCTGGAAACGTCCGTATCGTATTCACGGCTTGAAGCACGACCCACACGATATACTATACTTGCAAACCGAACAAAAACTTAGAGCATTTATTTATTAAACAGGAACACTCGCACTAAGACAGCGTACAGCTCAGTTTGAACTTAAAAAAATGCATGTGAGTGCGAAAGAAAAGGTTTGTAGTCCGTGAAACGTGATCGCGTATCTGTTATATGAATCGAGCTTAATGCGCCGCTCGGGCGCCTGACACCTCGGGACCACCAGTGAGGCTGTCTCTCATGTTTCAGCCAATGGAACGTTTCTCCAGCTTCTGTTTGTCACGGTGCACTGTACACCGTAGCGAGCTAGTGCCAATGTTGTCCTGCTAATTGTTTCGTTACCCTCATTATGGCAAGCGTGTTCCAATTGTCCCCTACAAGCTATATCGCTCGTCCGCAATTAATTTGCAGCAACCCCTGTACCGCGACGCCCCTGTCAGGGATACATGTACTCTCGCATCCGCTACTCGCTTTCAATATGCAAAAAGTGTTCGTCCAAATATTGGGCAAGATTTTTAGCGCGATGGGTAGAGAGAGAGAGTGGTGTATGCCTGGTGAAACGGGGTCAAGCCGAAATGCATCCCATGATAGATTTTTGTTTGGCAAAGGCCGCGCGCTGAGATTTCAATGGAGAGAGCGAGATTGAACTGCGCGGAAACCCGACCATACGGAAATTCTAATTCATATTTCAACGAGATCCGAAATATGAATTAAAATCCTTCAAGCTGGCTATTCCAATCGGTTTCAAATTGAATTTAAGCGTAAAAGACACTTATATAGTGTAAATAATTTTCTTGCACTAGTAATTCTAAGTAAGCTTCTATTCTTATGAAAGATGTGAGAGTAAGGACACTGGATAATCGGCAGGCTTTGATCGGAGAGACAGAAGGAGGACGCTTCCGCAGATCGAGCGAGTACTTTTCGTGGAGAGAGATTCGCTTCCGAACTTGTCACAAAGGGCCGAACTTTTCAATATCCCTGTTCTCTCTGAGGCCGAATCCGAGATTTTCCACGGGCAGACCGCGGACTTCCTGTGCTTCCAGAGGTAGGAAGGACGTCACTCTGAAAAGGCATTAATCCTTAATAAAGATCGAAGGAAAAGTTTGGAGAGTGACGGTAAAGGGAAATCCCGAACAAGCGGCGATTTGTTTGAACTCTCGGGCATCGGGATCGCGGCAGGAGGGTCGTAAATAAGTTTGAAGTATGGCTTAACACACTGGCCACAGGCAGGCATGCTCGCGCGTAAATACATGGCTCGAAACTTTCCTCATAAGGCGCTGTAAATCACACAACCCCATAAAGGTGTCCGTTAAAAAGCAACGGCGGGACGGGACAGTATGGAGTATTCTTTAAACCGGAACACAGAGACGCGAGCCACCATAAATCCGACCTACTACTGTCCTACAAACTCCCATCGGCGATCCTCGGTAAATACAATTATCCGTTACCGATAAATACTTTAGTGTGCCAATTCTCCCGCTCTCGCAATTCCATTTGTCCAGGTGTATTTCAAAAGCACAATTGCATGCGTGTGTGCGACAATTACGATATTTTTTTTCGTGCAATAACCTCGAAGTAGTAACCGCGTTCATAATGATTTCATTGGACCGAATTCAATATACCCGGTGGCTTGTTGCGAAATGGCTGGGGAATTAGATCGTTAGGGGGAGCCAGCGACAATAGGTGTGACTGTTAACCAGGGAAATTCCATAACCGTGAAGGTTACCAGGCGTGTAATCAGGAGGGGCTGCGATTTTAACACACGCTCCGCTGGACCATTCGAGGTCGAGAAACCACCTCTCGTGACAATAGCCCTCGCTCACAAACATCTCCGCTCTATTCTTAGCCGCGCCTTGCTATCTCCAAGCTTCGTCGCGGGGTTGAACCGTTAACTTTTCATTGCCACCAGCTTTGTATATAAGCTCCCGTTCAAAGGGGGTAGAGCATCAGTCAGCTCCCACTGAATACTCTGAAACTATCACGATGAAGTGCTTGGTAAGTCTTCTTTCTTTATCTTCTTTCTCGGAGAGCTTCCTTTGGGAGTTCTCGGTCATAATTGAACGAGACATTCATTTTTAACCGAGCAATGTCTCCAATCTTTAAGATCCTCGTTGCCGCCGTCTTGGCAGTTGCTTCCGCCGCTCCGGAACGCGAACGTCGTTCTCTTCTAGGCTTGGGTCATAATGGAGCAGTGGTAGTTGGTGGAGTTGTACCCGGCGTCGCCTGGGGTGCTCCAGCACTCTCACTTCTTGGCCACGCAGCTCCCTCGGTCGCCGTTTTGGGCCCTCACTCTGGATCTGCTGCCGTAGTTGGTCCCTCAGCTGGTTCCGCCGCTGTCATCGGACCAAACGCCGGCTCCGCCGCAGTTGTCGGTCCCTCAGCGGGCCACGCTGCAGTGGTCGGCCCCTCTGCAGGTAAATATTAACCATTCTCAAAGAGAAGCTCGTTCTTGGTAGTACAAGTTACAGTCGCTGAGATGCAAAAGACCTTTGAGCAGCGGAAAGTCCTTTTTCCCGAGGTGTCAGCGTCGGGTAAAAGACTGGAAAGTTAATACTGTGGCAGCTGGTCCATCGGGAGGTCACTCTCGTGAACGTCCACGCTCTCTAACTCAGTCTACCAGAGAGACTAGTGTAAGAGTAGGAGGAAGGAGAATAATGGGGAATCTTGGTGTTGCAGCATCCGCGGTGGTAGCTGGTCCCGCAGGAGCTGTCGTCGCGCCTGGACTTGGACACGGCCTTGTGAGTGTCCTGTAGAGCTGGTGCAAGCCCTCCGGTTATCCCAACTCCGTCGAGAGCTTCAAGCAACTTAAACGATCTCCCAACAATTCGCAAGCAGCTTTTCATTGACCAACTGGCGTCCCTCCGCACTTCAACACTGGCTCGGCATCGACGCCGTCGCCGTTTCGACCATCGCCAGGAGACGCCGAGCCCCCCGAGGATGAGAATCCTTGTTCTACCCTGATAATCGAATGGAAGAGAGGACTTTCCTTCCCCTCTCACTCGCTCAGTCTCTCCGCTTCCGTGAAAGTTGCAGCGGCTTTCGTGGAGCCTCGCCGCAGACGGCTGTGAACGCTTTGTTGTTCTATGTATACCGCATTGACCCAGGACTCGCGGGAACAATGCGCTCGAGTTCTCGCGAGCTTTTCTTTCCCTCCCCCCCGCGACCGGCCTCATCCCTTTTAACCTTTTGTACACGAATAAATGAACTTCCACTGTACCGGCGAGTACTGCTTTTCTATGTCTCTCTCCCTCCCTCGCTCGAAAACCTTCTTCTCAGCTACTGGTAATCCGTGCGCCTAATCCCGATAATTGAAGCGGAAGATAATCTCATTTAATTCGAGTTCAGAACCACTTAAACGGCCTTTAAAAGTTATCGGCCTCGCTCTGGTTACTTTGCTTTCTAATTACTGGAAATTGTTGGCCGCACTGGCCACCGCCGACGCCGACGCCGCCGACGCCGCCACCGACGGCACAGCCGGCGCAGTGTCGCGTGAGATAGTGCGCGAGCTTTTATCAAAGCTGGAATAAAGTCATTAAGAGGAAGATAAAGAGCGGGGCGCGCGCGCGCGCGCGTGCCGGGCTTGTGTGAAAGAGCGACCCTTGATGGAAGTAAATGGGACGGATATAAAATCGTCTGAATGGCACGTGCGCGTTGAATTCCACCGGGTGCCTTTCATAGTTTTATTCGAAAATCATCCGCCTCATCAGATAGCCGGCTGACTCGCTTATGAGAAAGGTACAGATCTACCCTGCCAGCGGGAATACGCGAAAGGGAAGCGTCATTTAATGATCCCAGCTGATGCAGACAGATATGCGCCAAAGTATAATGTGTATGTACCTCTGTTTAAACACAACTCATAATTGAAGGTATCCTTTGAAGTTAGCAAAAATAAATGCAGTCGGTGATGCAACGGCGGAACGAACGTTTCACTAACAAAGTTGCCAGATTAATCGGACGAAGTTACATGAAATCTGCATTAAATTAAACTACCTTGCCAAGTCCCGAGCTCGCGGTGGAGATTCAATTTATTTTTCATTTCGCGATCCTTGTCTTGCTGGAGCAAGCGAAAGTTCGACGGGATTATTGCTAATAAGTTCTAATCCAACATCTCGAGACCTTGCCAGCGGTGGCTAGCAAAGTGATCACTATTCCCATACAACGAAAAACTTGAACCAAGACTTGCGGAATCATTTCTTTACACTCAGATTAAATCTGAATAATTATATAAATATTTAATTGCTATGATGAAAACAAAATCTATGTAAATATTCTTCGTTCTCTCCAAGAATTAACAAACGAATCCATTTAAACAGGGATGCAGGAATTATTAACAGGGGTATTGGATAAACAGAGAAGACTTATCTTTCCAGGAAAAGCGTATTTATCTTTGCGTTACTAAATCAGAATTTATACAATACTTTATGGCTTAAAGTCTAAAAGGGGGGGTGGAGGGGGGGATTCTCGAATTCGACGGGCGTTGGTCCATTTTAGCAGGGGTGTTGTTGATCGAGCCAGTTCTAATCATTTTCTGAGTGGTCCAATTGAAATTTCGTGCGCCCATCTTGTTGATCTCCCTTACTACTCTTGTTCAATCATCAGATCCAGATATTGTCATCAGGTAACGGCTTAACCGATCGTCTTGATCAGAGGTCCGCCGAGTCCGAGTCCGAGTCCGCCGAGAGGCACTCCGAGTCCACCAACAGCGACTGTTGCAGAATAAAGGTTCATATAGTTCAAGTTTAATTTCTGATGATGGAAGAAGAAACTTCGAATAGTGCAAGAAAGATAATTACTAGGAGAGGCGACGGCGATGGGAGCGGGTGCAAGAAGAGCAGGTTTGGTGACGATGGTGGAAACCAGGGGAGATCCGATGATACCTCGACGCTCACGGGCAAGCTCGGCATCGGGGAATGCGGCAGCCACAGCGACAACAGCGACGAAGACAACCAACTGTAATTAATCATAAACGATTAATCCGACTGCCAGCGGTCAACAGAATGAAACAATAGAAGCCAACAAGGCTTGGATTACCAAGTTGCGCAATGGCGTTCATGATTAACAAAGTACAAGACAGTAATTATTTTGAAATTTTACAAGTGCTCCATAGATAATACTTACAAGGAATTTCATGGTGGCGGGTGTGGTGTGTTTCTTGGGCTTTCACGGTTGCAGAAAGAACAAGCGACTGATGAAAATCCATGCGTCGGGCTCGTCTTTTATACTAGTGGCTAGATCATTCTGGACCTAGCCTTCCATCCAGACGTGCGTCAGTGTAACCCCGAATGGAGAGCATATAGAATGGTGTGTGCACGAGGGGCAGGCGTGGTCGCGAGACTTGAATCTGTAAATCAAGAGCACCGATCTAAAACGATGAACTCCACACGGTGGCAATATTGCATCAGAAATATCGGCGCCATATCCTACCTCCGTAGGACGGTGGCTCGCAGCACAGTGGATAGCCGCAGAGACCGACTGAACTTCGTTACTTATTGAGCTCTCCGGTACGGGCCGATATGGAATTTGCACGTTTCATCCGAGGAATTTCGTTCGACCGCCCTCTCGTCGTACCCTCTTGCGCATCGCGACTCATCCTCTCTCTTTTCACTGGAACCCCATCCAGATTCCAATGCAACCTGTAAATCATGCATCGCGCGGGCCGACCGGTCATATCGTGAAATTCGTTCTCCAGTTACATCACCTGGCGATTCTACTGCCGGCAGCCTTGGCTCGCTTCGAACGTTCACTCAAAACTCTTCGGCGACGGGCGAGCGGCACAATTAGGAAAGTCAGGGAACACGGGCACGATAAGGAAAGATCGGGACACAATCTGGTTCTCACTCTGTGCAAGTTGGTGCAACTTCGCCCGACAGACGAACAATGAAGGAAACTAGTGAGGGCAAGGGATGCAAACGGAAAGAGGGACAGCAAATAGAGTGTCGGACGACAAAGGAAAGCCGGGCAACAATGTGACTTGACCAAAAATCATTTCACGCTCTGAAGATGAAAGCCTGTAATTTCACCCCCGCATTGTGCCGATGAATGACGTTTTTATTGTTCAACAAAACTTTCCTTCACCCTGGAAGCCTCAGGTAGGAAAGCACATCGATTTTTCTTGACCAATCGAGGTTGAATCCACCTTGGTTCTGTACATATATATATATATATATAACGGCCTCACTCGACGACCAGCCAGTCTAGGGAAGCGGGGAAGTGCAGTGTCGAAGGCGCCGGCATTCGAATCGCAGAACGAGATTGGAAAAGGCAGCGTCGAGAAGAAAGAGCCATGAAGTTCCCGGTAAGCGAGGAAACTTTATCCTACTTCATCAAGGGACGACCGAGGCCGCCGAACGCTGCGCGCGAAATTGTTACGAAAACGGAGAATCCGCACGCCGTTCCTGATGAGAAAAGTTTAATCTGTTAGTCCGTAATGCACTATCATGCCGTCCGTGAAATATGAGAGCTCCGATACCGGATGGCCCTCACCCTTCTTGCTGCCCTTCCTCGAAATATGTTTTCAACATTGCATTGTCAGATAAGTCCCACAGAATTACGGCTTAAAGACTAGATTTTACCATCCGCCAAGATATACCAGATATTTCATCATTCCCAATATATTTATAACCTAATGATCGTAGAGCAACGGAAGTTACACGAAGGAACTATATTTAATATATATATATATATTCAATAGAGATGCTGCATAGAATAGTACATGGGCGTTGATTCCGTACATCTCGGAGGGAACGCCCCGTGTACACATAAAAGAGGACCCAGCCACACATGCTTATCACGTAGAAACGCGTAAACGTGCACTTGATGACGTGTTCATGCACGGCACGTTCGTGGGAGGTAGCGAGTTATGCAAATTCCAAGTGCGTGCGAGTCTATCTGTTCCTCCCGCTAGATAGGACCAAAGCATCCCCAAATTCAACTCTAAAATTGTTCGACAGTATTCCCAATACACCCGCCGCTTAAATACCTGCAGCACCGGTTCACTATCTCTCACCAATCTGCATATGAAATACGACGAAAATTACGAGTGCTCCGAAGTCCAAGCAATACTTCAAAGCGCAACATTTATATGTACATTCCAGTACGATATGAATCATATGTGTGATCCCTGATCGATTACAGATTGTGTTCCTGGTCCTTCTAACATCCGCGTTCGGAAATACCAGAGCTTATCAGACTTCCGTCACCAGTAGTGGAACGGGGGACGAAATCGTTGAGGATATATCAGCGAACGCAACTTCACACGAGGAACCTCCATATGGTGGTATCGGAATTTCGGGTGCCGTCAGTGATCCCATTGTCCTGAAAGGTGCGTCGGCAGGACCTGTCACGCTTATCGCTCCATCCGAAGGTTCGATCCTCATTCTGAAAGGTATCGATTCAAACTGGACCGAAGGAAAGGCAAGAACAGATGCTGCCGGAGCAGTTGTTACTCTGGATGGTGGAAAGGGTGCCGGTTCGATAAGTATATCAGAAGGCACGGATAGCTTGGAAGGAAACGGAGGTTTGGTATCATCTTCGGCAGTTATAGGACCATCGACGGGAGCTGTGGTCATTGCTGGACCAACTGCGTTACCGCTTATCCTTACTGCACCGGAAAACCTGGCTAGCCAATCGACTGAGTCAATAGACACGATAAAAATCATCCCTGAGGCGTCCGAACAATCAGACAGTACTGAACCTACCGTAAGGGTTAACTCCAGCGTGGTTACCACGATCAATATGTCTGTTGGAGCAGCTCGTCCATCAACTCGAGACGACAGCCTCCTTATAGATGAGGGGACAGGTCAGTCTTCATAAAGCAGACATCATCCCTGAAGCCTGAAAGTGCTCGCATCATTTAACAGACTTTTCTATTACAGAAGAGAGCACAGAATTTCCGGAGAGTGCCAAGGCAGCAGAAGACTCTTTAGACTTGAAGAAGTCGTTCAACCAGACTGAGAAGCCAAGAGGAATGTTATCGTATGAAAAGTTTGCCAATGAACAGCAAAACAAAGGACTGACTTATTGTTAGTGACCCTGCCTGTTGGTAACCGTGGGGCAGGATGGGACGAAGGAAAAAGCGGACAAGGACGACTGGACAGGCCGAGATAACAGTGGTTGGCAATGGTGACCCACGCAGCACTTTCTCGTCGTTGCCAATTAGTATGCGCATTAGTTTCACTACCGCCTGCTTTCCTATCGCCGATGACTGCGTGCAAGACAGACGCTTAAATGTCAAGAATAATTGATTCGATTGTGAGTGCGAGCACGCCACTCGTGGCTGGGCGATCCCAGATTAATGGGTAGCGAGCTGTGTGTGTTTCGATGATCCTGTTAATCCAGCGCATACTCGTCGCCTATCCAAGCGATATTTACTGCATAGCTGCATTTAATAAAGCAATGCTTGTCGAGCTGATTTGATTAGACCGCACACCGCTCTGTCCACCGCAGCATCCGTCTCGCACTCCATCTCTCTCGCTTTCTCTCTCATCGGGATCCATGATAATAGTATGCGAATCATAGACAATGGTTAAAACGTAGATTTGGATTCGATGATTAGCACTGGCTGAAATAGCCGACGTTAGTTTGCCCACCGAACGTATTATATGTCAGAATTTCTAACTTTGACAAAGACGAATGTCAGCACGCGTTCCGCACAGTTCTCCGATTCTGAAAACGCAAAGTTTAATTGAATACTGAGCATAATAGCAGAGGTATTTTGATATCATTAGTTCGCATGAATTTTCCTTCATTATGGCGCAGAGGGTATAGTTTCGAGATATTTAATTAATATAAACTCCTATAACGAGAATAATTGATGATATGGCTTTATTGAAACGCGCGTAGCCTGTGGGGAAATAATCATACGAATTGCTAAAAGAGACACATTAACACATTGTTGATCACATGCTTAATGCAAAAACCAGTGTCACTGGCTATTGCCTTAATTAAATAACAGGGTAACAGGGTAATCGTAAATGAATTTCAATAATTCTATATACATATAAAATTTATTTGTATTTCGATCACTCTATCAGTTGACATTTAACAAGGTTTATTTGTCCGAATCAACGATTTTCTCTACCATCGTCGAAGAGCTCTTCGACTTGGCTAATACCTTGCTGGAGGAACTCTTCTTCTCGCTAAAGCTCGTTATGTGCCCCTCGTCGCCACTGTCGCCGTCGTACGGCACGCGGAAGTGCTCGTGGAAGGTGCGCTTCACACCATGGTGAAAGTCACCGAAGTAGTTCTTCACCTCGCTGAAAGCCGACGATGCCGCCACCGCAGCCGTTGAAGCCGATGTGTGCGTCAGCTCTGCGATTCTCGGGAGAGCAAGGCTCTCCAGGACTCCAGGAACCACGGCGCATCGTGCGATCTGCAAAAATCGTTGATAAAATAACGAAAAAAGACTAACCACATAACAAGGTTTACAAACAAAAAATCCCAAGCGAAGAGATTAATCATTAATTAAACCAGCAGTACATGTGACCAGATATTAAACAAGTCACAGTAATACCTGCGACGCGCATTACTATGTACTGGATTTTTCATTTTAAATCGGGCAAAAAGGTTAATATTTCAAATTCATACACAGACTCGACGGTAAAGCACAAATGTACCTCCAACGAGGAACCGGTTATAATTAAACCAGTTAATCGTGCACGTCATACATTTTACATGAAACATTTCCCTAGCAGATGCAAGGAAATGTTACAGAAGGGACATATTTCCCGAAATTATAATCGGCCTCTAATTTTCAGTCTCCTCTTGTCCTCGAAATACTTTTCGACACGAGAAAAAGTATACGTTAACTCAACTACTATCCTGCTGGCTGAGTGACCTGTATTAGGTATTCGTGAATTAGTGTTCGTATGAAAATATACCATCTGTCGAGGGTGTAGATAAACCTTGACAGTGATAGTACCGAAACAGAAAGCGTATGGTTGGCAAATACGATGTGAGAGGTACTCCGAAAGCGAAAATCATATAGCAGAACGCTATAAAGCAGGAACGCTCTAAAGCAGTTCAGTGGTACCAGCGACAACGCGGTGCTCAGTAATTGTATGCAAATTCGTGGATACCGACTATAACAGAACAGTGGGAGCAACAGAGAAAGGAAGATCGTGTGAGCGAGAGAGAACGTACGTGAGCGGAAGCAAGTAGTAGGAATATCGCACTGACTGCGGTCAGGGGAACATTTTTCGCCGGCATGCTTCTCGTTCTGCTCTCAAGGGGAATCGATGACTGCCTGTCTGCCCGCAATCTATGTATACGTATACATATATATATATATGTATATATATATAACACTCGCTCGTTTCGCCCGCCTCCGGTAAATGACAGCACTTCCACTATTAACTGCACAGTATCGAGTGGCACTAATGCGAGCGGATGCCGATCTTTTTTATACCGGGGCGGTCCGCATCGGGCCGCAAATATTTGCGAAAAGCTTTTATTGCGCGTACATCTCCCGGCACGTTTTTCCATAGCTCAATCGGAGCGCTCCTCCTCTTTCGTTATACGTCCCTATCTCTTTCCGACACTCTGTATCCGCTTTTCTCACGACTCGCCCGATATCGTATCGCGCCGTGATTATCTCGATCCCAATTATGCCGCAATTATTAAACACACCGGTGAACCGGCGTCTGCTGCCGGTTCAAAATGTCTGCTCGACCGGTCGAGTGAAAGTATATCAGCATGCTCGACTTACCGCCCATTGTATATCGTGGGTTGCTCGCTCCCTCTTAAAAATCGGCCGATTTAATGCCAATGTCCCAAAGATACTTCACGCTTCAGCGCAGACCGATATGTCGGGGCCTGCATGTCGCCAGTCGACGCTGACGGAATCACGACGGGCCATCGCGCTAGATTGTTCGCCCGGTGATCGCGTTCCTTTTACTAAGACACTCGTCTATTTCTAACTAGCGATCGTAATTATCTTTCAATATTTCATACGTTTACACTGTTATTGCTGGTTTCATTCATCGCTGATATTGATTCGCCAATTGATACCTGAAGCGCGCCAACCGTAAAGTGGTAGACCGACAGGCCAATTACCAGAAAACCTGTCAGTGGATAATAAAATTCTACTGGCTAACGGGGGATTCAATGGTAAAACTCGGATGCCTGTAGAGGAAATAGAGGAGAGTGAGTGCATGTGCGTGAGAGTCTGAGTACGTTAACAGCAGATGCCTGCCGTCGATTTTTATTGTTTCCGTCAAGCGAGAAATGAATAGCCCGTTTTTCATTGCGCTTCTCGTTATTTCAAGATCAATCGAAGCTGGTGCTGGTGCTGTCCTATCATTGACGATCGAAACTGCTTCCCGGTCTTCATTCTCATCACCTGGCCTCGCTGTTACCGATCACTCGTTAATTAATCTCTCAAGAGCATTCCCCTTATAAATCCGATTATCGAATACTCGTGGTATAAATACCACTCCAAGCGATTGAGCTTTGTGCTCGCAATTCCAACACCATACCCGATCAGTAATCACTAGGTAATTATTGTCGCCCGAAGGGATCCATTAACAACTGTCATTTCATTCGAAACAAAGTGCAGCGCTAAAAAATGTCAGTGAAAAACAATATCCGGTGAGAACCGGATTCATTAGAGCCTGGGAATGATGGTTCTCAGACGAGTGCTATGTTCCAGCAAGAGTGGCCATTGATGGATGATCGATCTTTGTGCAACATTATGCAAACTTGCCAGCACCAGGTATACACCGGATGTAGAAGCATACATTATTCATTGGACGGTCCACTGGACACCCTATGATATTCATCGCAGCGATCGCCCTGTCAGTCTCGATGTTACTCGACTCACAAGTGCTTGTCAATCGCCCTGTAACAATGGCGAATTTGCCAGGAACTCGCTGCTCGATTCTCGAGAGTGAACGGGAGAAAGAGAGAAGCGGAGGGAAAAATGGGCGAGCTTACGTTAGCGTGTAAAAGCATCGGAGGTACAACTGGGGAACAATGGATGCCGATAAACGGGCCAATTTTACGGCAACACAGAGAAAAACAGAACAGGCGCGTTGCACCCTGGTAATTCACGTAATAGCACGCGTTGCTCGCACTTTCCTCTAATGCACTAGTGGTGCCTGCGATCGACGATAATGTGTGCAGACACACTCTACTACAAAAGACAATAGAGTCTCTCACGTTGGGATGAGGAAATTTGAACATTTTATCTGGTACACGCAAAGTGTCTCTAATTACCTGCTCCCGCACTTTCCGAGTCTAACACCATAATTAAATGTTCTCCTGCTAATTCCAGTGCGGCTGGGACGCCTCGAGGGTTTTCGCCTGTCGCTCACGTGGTTGACGGTGCGCTACGAGAACTCGGAACCACAAAGCTCTAGCTTTCCATCTCTATTTTTTCTAAATAAGTCGTGAGCTGCTCGTTTGCACCACAGTAATTACGAACACTTAGATAGAGCACGCATGCGAGAGAGAGAGAAAAAAGAAGGTGTAGAAGAGAACGTGGGAGAAAGCTCGAGAGGAATAAAATCGAGCTTGTTTACGGAGGTAGGACGTAAACCGACGCGAGTCCTCGAGCGGCGTCGGATGAAAACGCGATGATAGATCGTCGTCCACAGACGAAGTAGGTTTCCGCTCGCTTCTTCGAGAAATAGCAGAGGACGCTTTGAAGTCACGCTTCCCTCGGAAGTGCTCCCAGGCCTGTTTACTCGAGGGACCTGCCCTAAAGCCGCCTGAGCGGAAGAAGAACTGCTCGAAGAAGTCCTATACTTCAATTTGCGCTACCCCGCAACCAGCGGGAGACAGAATGGCATATCGCAAACGGCTCGGTAACAAGAGGGTGTTACTATTTCATTTCAGAGTGACGGCGTGCGTCATAAAACAGAGAAGAGTGAGGAGGCCTTTTAGAGCGAGATCCTTCTTTCGCCCGAAGCATTTTTCCACCCGAAGCTTTCACGATAGATTGGATCCGGTGGTCGGGCTTGGATGAGAGAGGAGCTCGAGCTCGCACCTCGTTAGAAAGCTCTTTCAGCGAGTGTCTAGCGAGATAGTATCGAGGCACCGTTTGGGTCACGGTCAGCTATCAAGAAATCGCCAGGGGCATGAGCATTATCTCCGAAAGCGGGCAGGGATTCAACATCAAAGGATGTCGCACCATCCAAAAGCCCTGGTGGAATCGTGTCGTCGAGGAAATTCGATGGTTCCGACACGTGTTTCGAAGGTCGAGCGTACTCACCAAGGATAGTTGCACACAAGCTCGAGGTCAGTCCAATTTCCACTCGCTTACGAGGGAAATTACGAAAGCGATATGCATGTACGCGCCTGACTGCAAAAGGAAGATGGATACTTTGGTAGTTTGGGAGATTCAACACGTCCCGACGAGGAAACAAGACCGGGCGGCGATATATCGCGGTCACGAAGTAGAATCGGTGCTTCGTGATGTTTCTGAGGAGTGCAGCACGCCTGATATCGCCGCTTCTTCGCTCCTAATCTTCTGATAAGAAGCGGACTCGTCACATAAATAACTTGAGTTAGATTTAGCCAAGTTTGCGTTGCGTTAACAGGCTTCCGCCTAGATGTACCTTCCTGCTATAGACTAAAACATCCCTTGACAAGTCCTCGAGATTTACTTCCCTTCGACACTGTACTGCCTAAGATAAACTGAGTAATGCGAATTGCTAAAGCAACTCTGTATACTTAGTGAGGAGTTTTCCCAGGCACACCCTTCTTCCATGGCGGTAATGTTGCACTCTTTGTAATATCCGGGGCGACATTAGCCTGGAAAGAGAGCGAGGGTAGCAGTGATCGGAGGGAGACAGTGCGCGCCCGACGAAGATTGATGAGCTGGTGCTGCGGGATTTCACGAAGCCCCTGGATCCCCATGCAATTTGTATGGGGCCTCCGATCAATGATAGTCCTGTAAACCAGCTGCACTGAGCACTTGACTCTGCTGCTTTGAGTAGACAACATTTCGAGTGCCATGCGTCACATGCTAGCAGAAACACTGGTCTCCAGGTGACGATGTATCGCCGGTGTCCAATTTCGCGCGTACCATCATTACGTAAGAGTGGAAACCGCCTGACCTAATGATGAAAAATGATCCGCCGCGCGAAACTACACGGTTTTCGACGTCACGATTCAGTCATCAATATCATCGGCTGGGAATTGCTAGATTTCCACGATGACGAAGAAAAGTTTAGCGGCATGACAGAGTTTAGTACATAAATCTTTTTAACATTAATTTTAGTTTACACAATTTTTCTGATTTATTATTTAAAAATTTGTTACTTTTAATTATTACGTTTCACTCGAATGTGTCAGTCATCGATTCCCATTTCATTTGAGGTAGCAGTCGATGTTCCGCAACTGTACAGCTAGTATTAAAGGCTTGTTAATTCTCAATTTCATTAAATTTTAAAGTGCACAAAGTGGGATTCATGCCATATATAATATTCATTCGGAATTAAAATTGAGATATATACGCCATTTTAATTATACAACGTCAATCGACGATTTATTTCTCTGATGGAATGAAACATTCATGCATTCTTTACAGGTGGACTTTACAGTATGGCTAATTTTGCAACACCATCATGTACGTTCGAATTCAGTTAAGCAGGCTAATTCGACGACCGTCGAATCCGTATTGCAGCCGTAACAAAAACAGCGCTCCACATGACAAAGCGGTGTAAGTGCCTGACAAAGCGGTGTGTCGTAAAATAACAGTCCAGCTCATTGTTCATGCGAAGCCAATGGAGAGGGGCGGACAATAAAAAGTGCTGTGTGCCGAGGTAATTTAGCTTGCAAGCCCTGACGAGCAGTCAGTCAGATCAGGGGTTGGCAGCTCTGACTAATTGTCCACCGCATCCCTTCTATACCGAAAGACCATCAAGTCGGGCAACAATGTTCAACATTGTTGACCAGTAAACATTCACTGAGGATCGGTGCAGTGGAATGCGACAAGATCATCACAGTTGGGAAAAACTCTGTCCGAGGGCGGAATCAAATCGAAGGGTGGGCGGACGAGACAACAAAGCGCCCTTAAATCTCGCTGCTGGCCGATAATTAACGTGCCAGCTGCAGCTAGGTGGAGTGCAATAGTATTTAGATGGTAAATTCTACATTGTGCCGGCGGGCACTAGGAAAGAGAGAGAACGAGAGAGAGAAAGAGAGAGCCGCCCGGTCTGATTGCTCGCTCGCGCACAATGGCACCATTATGCTTCTGGAGATAAATCTACAGCGGCTGGACACTATCCAAAGTATTCGGCCGCTGCTCCGTGGCCGAGTTCGAAACGTTTCGCACAGGACCACCCTTTACAACGGGATCGCTCGACCATCCCACTGAACTCGTCGAATTTCATACTCCCCCGCTTTCTGCCCACCTCTAACCCCCCCCCCTCCCATTTTTACGTTTTTTTTCCACTCTCTACCCCTCTAATCCTCTCTCTCGTTTGCAAGGACTGTCTCTCTTTACCTCGCTCCCGTGAGATCCGGCGCATTTTTCGTGGTAGAAGTTCGCCCGAGCGTTGCACCAGGAGGACGATACCCGGCGGCTGTCAATGCGACCGCTCTAGCGAATTATGCCCCGGCAGAACCACCGGAATCCTCGCCGTTAGTAATGGCTTTAATATTTCCCATCTTTTTTTCTTCCGCTCCGAGGGAAGTTCTTGAAACCGCCGGCAAAGCACGAGTCAGTCGGTCGAGAGATTCCAGAGGCTG
Organism: Ectemnius cavifrons; assembly: GCA_964023945.1. NCBI lineage: Eukaryota > Metazoa > Arthropoda > Insecta > Hymenoptera > Crabronidae > Ectemnius > Ectemnius cavifrons. The sequence continues at coordinate 9,266,506 of OZ030378.1, forward strand.
CCGAGAAACTAAAACTCCCAAGCCTTTGGGTGAATTCTGTTCGGGTCATCGGATTGTCGACTGTCGAAATTCTTCGTACTTGCAATTAAGAGTAGTGGCAGTGAAAAGATGAAAAATTGAGCAAATGTACAATTGTGTATGATTCGCCGGAGCAGATATCATTGGGATTTTCGGAAATTGGGTGTAAAAGACTTAATTACAACATCGGTTGGTCGCGATCGGCTTTTGATTAGCCAGCGGGACTTTTGAAAGGTCCAGCATACTGCAATTAGCGTCGCCAGCCGTTCAACCATTTAATGCGGATGCAGTTTTGGAAGACAACGAATTATAAATCGGGATAGAGGGCTCAGAGCATTCAGTGCGAATATCTGTTTATATGTGTGCCAGAGTAATTTATTCTCTATCGCAGACTGCAATCGCTTTCTATTATACATAATGTTAAATCCTGTTTCCACGCTGATAATCGACTACCAGCATTAACGAATGCGTTTGGAGATGGAGCGGGGGGAGCGGATTACGAGAGCCATTGCGGAAATTGCTGCATTGTTCGAAGGACGCTGAGCTAAATGCATGTTCCAACAGCGGTCCAGAATGAATTGATGATGATCTTAAAGTCGATCATATTATACTTCCACTTCTCCATAGATCCGTTATTTCCACATTGAAGGCGACAATCAAATTTCGACATAACATTATTTCTCATTAGCCCACTGATGTTCCAAGACTCTAAACAGATACAAGTGGTTCACCTTTGTTAATCCAAGTTCCGGAGGAAGAGCAGCGGTATCCTGCTCTCTGCGGCGAGAAAACTGGAGCATTTCCCTCGGATATGCCATGGTCTCCTCGTCCACAGAGGGTTGAGAAAGTGAGGGGTGAGGATGGAGTCGGGATGCAAAGACCCCGCTTTAAATAAGCCTGCAGTTTACTCTCGGTCTGACTGTGGGTCAACCACACACATCGTGCTAGCAACACTATCGCAATGCTCTCTCGGTGGTAGTCCCTCGGGGTTTGTCACCCTCTGCGCGTCTGCTCGCACTTTGTTCCTGGTACTCCTTCCGTCCGGAACACACATCCTTGGGACGTTCGTTTGCCCCGACATTGCCCGCGATTACCGCCCACCATCTCCTGATTCCGGCGATGCAATTTACTGGAAAGGCGAGAGTCAGTGCACCCTCTCACGCCCACACCCCTTTCCGTACTCCCCTCGCCTGTGTTCCCGTCTCAACATTAGAGAGAATTTTACTCGCGCAATTTGCGACCCGTCCTGCACTACTCTCTTCTGCCCCTTCCCCTCTCCTTCATTCTGGCCATCCCTCCTTTTTTCTTGAACGACGAAGGAAGTTGCTAACGAGGGAGATTGTTGGGTCCGCGCGTAGGACCTTCCGCGGTAGATAAGCGCGATGAACCGACTCGTGATTCCGCTTGCTAGCGCTATGAGTTACTCTGCCTTTGAAATGCAGATTCGGCCAATTTTTCACTGGATCACCCTTCGCATCTTCCATCTCGACCCTGCGACAGGAAAGTATTTCTTGCTGAAGCTTGTGAATTACCTAGGATCGGAATTAATCATAGTTGAAGGGTATTTAAAAGCTTGAAAGTATGAAGAAAACGTTTTGGATAGATTCGAAGGGAATTGCGATGTTTATGTAAGTGAAGATTTATTTATCAAGTGTATATTTCATTCTACATTAAGTCTTGCAGTCTACTTATCGGTGCATCCGTTGGCAAAGAGAGAGGATAGCTTGAAGAGGAAAGTCGTTTCGAAAGTTCAACCAGGGTTCGTGGTTGTCGCCATCCTTCGGATGCACAGGCAACTACCAGGACGGGAGCTGGAATTGCGAGTAACTCCACTTTCAGGGAACTCTCCTCGTTCGAGCGGGGCTTGCTTTATCGAGCTAGGTTCGTGTCTCGGCTAAACCGCATTCGGATTCGCGAAAATATAAACCACCGTGGGACCTGTTGCTCCTCCGTATTTGCGCATCCTCCGCAAGCCTCTCTGAGCTTTGGGGAGTACTCGCCGATGCAATTCCTCCTTCGCGTTTGCTGAATTTGGCAAGGCCCACCAGAGCTCGACCTTATCAGAGTTGCTGGCGTTGTTGCTCCCTGGAATTCCAACTATTTCCGCCTCACGTTTCTCATTAGAGCTTCCAAGCGTCCTAAGCTCCGCCGAGCGCGCCAGATATTTATCATAAAAAGTTGCTCGGCATCATAAAGGAAGTTTAGGCCGCCAAGTCGCTAAAACGTAAAAAGTCTTCCAACTTTACGGTGAATATCCTGGCACCCAAGGGAAAAAAGCACATGTTGCTGGATAGTAAAATGGGGCTCAGCCAGTGAAATTTAATATAGTAGCTCATCTGGTTGGATGCAACGTACTTCGTCACGCATCATCGAAACTTTGTATCTTCTATCAAAACCACCCTCGTGATCTCTGCATTTATGGCTCTGATAGGAATGAACCGTATACTTTATCACGGTCGCATGCACGATCAATGCCAGTCGCATGGAGACAAGAGTGGTTCTTTTCTGTCCCCATTTTGTCTACCTATACTCGACGATGCGATATTGTGACGGACGCATAAAGCATCGGCAAGAAATTTCCCTATAGAGGCAGTTAAAACAACAGGAAACAGGAAGCTTGCCAAGTTGGATGTGAATAAGAAGCTATCTCACTCCAGATCCTCGAAACACTGGAAACATCCTGCAATCGTTTCAACTCTTAAACAAGCGATTCACCCTTTAAGGGGGTGGATTTGTTGGAGACTCTTTTGACAGACGCGCGGTATGGAAGAAAGTTTGACCCGATGGAAAAGAGTGTCGCTAGGAGCCTCCAGCATATCTCGACCCAGTAAGCAAGGGCAGCATCTATCCACAGCATCCCCCGCGGTGCTCAAAGAGCCACTCGCAGTTCTCTCCGGCGATTAAGAGCAGAGGTAATCGAAGTATGTAGTCGCCGGGTGTTTTGTCGCTCGGGGAGAACAGGTACTTGGCTATTCATGGGACTCGCATTCAGCGACCGCGTGCAAGCACACGTCTCTCCCTTTTTCTCGAGTGTTCCGCCTCGAGTCGGCTTTGGAGGTTTGCCGGGAACTAGGTAAGAGGATGGCCCGGGGGTAGTTTGGGGAAGATTTAAAATTGATAGCGGCTGAGAGAGCCGCGCGCGGTCTGGATGCCTGCGCCGTAGAGGATGTGCGAGCTGTTCCCATGGGCACTGGGAAAGGGGGATGACTCTAGTCGAGTAGCGAAGCACGTGGAAGGAAGCATGCGCTCTGGGGTATGAAGCACGTGGCCAAAGCGGAGAGGAGCCGGCGCTCCTCGGTGGTGTGTGCGTCCGGGGGGTGGCGGTGAGTCGACGACCGTGTCGGACCCGGCAGTCGCGCGCCGGCTGCTCTCACGACAGGAGCTCGATCTTACGTGGCTCGCGATGAAAATTCGACCAGCTTAGAGGTTATGTTTACCTGTGCCGCGGGGACCAGAGCGTCTACCACGCATGCCCTTCTGTGTCCGCCCTTTTCGGAAAGACCCTTCGCGACCAAGACCATCAACCACGTGTCAGATCGGAAGGTCGTCGTTGACAGCCCACCATTCGCAACGGACCCAGACTACTTCCGTTATACCTCGACCACTGCTCTTCGACCGAACACATTTGTCTGTAAGCTACTTGACATTCTTATACTCCATTCGTATTTCAGGTATCCTCATCCTCAATCAGAAAGTCATTATGTTGTCCGAAGTTAACGCTAAACGTGACCCTGAATTAACTGGACGCACGTGAGTGCAAAGGATTCAGTGAGTGGATCGTGAGTGCACCTGTAATTTTCATCAACTTTTACAAACCAGTCACTGAGGAGTGGTTGCAAGACTCGTCGGTGCATCCACCTATGAATTTCGAAAATTTCATATTCTTCTCTGGGTGGTCGAATTCAAGTCCCTTGGTAATGCATGCCGGCGAAATTTTTCTCGTACATTCAGTCCGATTCTTCTTAGTTAGGAATTTTTATTTAAAGAGTCGAATTAGTGCAGCTGAATGATGACATAGAGGATTCAACGTGGTGCGTCTAGTAGAGAATCGCGTAATGAAATTTTAATTAACGAAATAGGGATTTCGGGTCAGCGAACAAAGGGCCGCGCGATGTCCAACGTCCAATTTATCAGTCACACCGAATTTGCAGCGGCAAATAAACGAAAAGTTCTACTACTGTTTGTTCCGCTCTTGATATTCAACCGGCGGCGTGTCGGCCTCGCAATTCCACGCGTGTCACCACTTATATTTCTTGCCTGCGAGCAAGCAAATACCCCGGATGCCATTGTCCTTCTGCAAACAATCCCTCGCTCGCTAGAACACATTGAATATTGAATATTTCCATATGCGTAACACTCTAATGGTTCACCCCCAGGAAATATTTTTAATTTCCACCGCTTTTCAATCCTTTCACGCTTTCGCTACGTTTTACAATCCCCAACCGGCCGTCGTTCATATGAAATTGGAATTGGAATTCGAGCTGCGCGTGACTAATCGGCACGTCACCAATCCACACCGGAGACTGTTAATGACGGGCATTTTCCCACGAGATGTTCCAGCGACACCGTTTGAATTACAACTGGACAGCCGTGATTTCACCTACCAATAATAGTTTTACAATTGAGCATCAAGCAGGCCTCTTTCCAACCAGGAGCGGTTGATCCGCTAAATGTGTCCAGTCGCCGCTAAATTCCACGAATAAATAATCACGACGGCCTGCCAGATACAAACGACGCCTCGTGAAATGCCGATTTGTAATTACACGCTGTGCATTGTTTGTCCGCGTTGAAGAATTGCCCCTCGTAACGAGCTAATGCACGCTCAACCCTCTCGTACGTGGGCTAGCCTACTTTTTTCAACGCGTTCTCCCCACTCTCTCTCTCTCTCTTTCTCTCTCTCTCTCTCGCTCGCTCTGTCTCTCTCCTGCACACTCCGCAAGATTCTAGGAAACGAGCAACGACTGGCTCTGGCTGGTCAGCCGGCAGATCGATGGCATTTCGACCGGTGGAGATCCCGGCACAATTGGATCAGCGCCCCAACGAGGCGCTCTCCGGGGGCGCGTCTGCTAAGCCCTCTCTTTTATGAAACAATGTCGTCATTTACTCTTTCCCCTCACTCGGAGACAATGCCGGGAAGTAACGGAGTAGAAACCACACCACCCAACCTTTGCCCGCTTCCTCCCACCCCCTCGAGCAAACCTTTCACCCAATTCGGGATGGCTAGGGTGAGAAAAAATTCCGTCTCCCTTTATTCCGACTTTCCAAGCGAGGACTTGGAGGACAACGACCATACTCGAAAGTTGGGTGGTTATAAAATGTCCGTGTCTGCCCGGCTTTGTAGAAACACACATATCGAAGTAAAAGGTCGAACACGAGTACTGCATGGCATAAACACTTGCGCGATATGGATTGTTTTGAAGGCATAATGCAAGCGCTTACAAACATTGAGAGCAAGCAATTTGAGGAAAAAGCGTTGAGCCGAAGAAGGAAAGCCGTAAACTGGGAGAAAGCAGGCAGAATTGATGAGTTTTCCGGGCCGGATCTCGGCCGTGTACCGGCAAGAAGCGGAGCAGAGGTAGTATCTTGGTTGGGAAAACGGCGCGTTCTTAATTCTTGGCTCGATGCACGTGACTAGAAAAAGTCAGTAGCGGGGAAAGGACAATGGCCGCAATCAATAAAGGGTATTGTCAGGGCCGAACCGTCACCATCCATCCATCCATCCATCCATCTATCCATCCGCTCGTTCACTCGCTCCTCTGACTGACGGAGAATCGGCCGCATAAGCGAAAAGCATACACGCGTTTCCCGGCATCGACTCTATCGACCTCTCACCCTGACAAGACTCACTTCGGCTCGTCCTCGAATTTAGTGCTGTCGCGAGCCAAAAAATCCCTGTTCCAATGGCTGTCCGAATCCTCGTAACAGGTGATCCGTGAACGACGCTGGAAGAACGAAAGTCGCCCGCGAAATCCGACGTGTTCCTAATGTATTTCGGCTAAAGTAGTTCTTTCGCGGTGACTTTACGAGCGAGCCTTCCGAGAGTTATTTAAGGGAATGCAGCTGCCACGGCGCGCACTATCGACTAGAAGAAACAGAGAAAACACCCGACTCGCCCGTGATTTTTCCTCCATTTCCCAGGCAAAACTCCTTCCGGCTGCGCGATATCGCGAAGGTGCTTTTGGAGGGCCATAAATCACAAGAGAAGAGGTGGCAGGAAAGGGGTTGTGTACTAGGCTGGATGGAAGAATGAAGTAGCACAGAGTCGCTCATACGAGAAGGATAGAGGAGAAGGTGTCGAGCAAAGAATCGAGAGAAATATGTTGAAAGTGTATTGAACACAGGTCCGATGTACTCCTTTCACGTCGTCCCTAACACTTCCCTTCACTATTTATTCATTCAAGCGAGAATAATATTCCAGACAAACAAATCGGATTAAATTAATAATCCCTTCGGATTTTACATTCCGAATTTCATCCGATCGACGCAAAGCCGTGCCTATTTTAATACCCGAGTTCATAAAAGAGAGAGAAATCGACTGGGGGAATCTATCGAAGCCCTATACCACTAGAAGTAGAACGGGCCATTTAACCATAAAGTGGGGCGACGAGCGCGAGGGTTGCCCTCCCGAAAATACGTGGATCGGAAAAGTCGCCAGCCAGTCTGCGAGTTGGCACTGCCCCTGGCCCACTCGTCGAATATATGGTATCGAATTGCCGAGGGCGACTAAAAGTCATGCCATTGTTTCCGCAAAAGCGGCAAGACGATGTCGTGGCGCGCGCGTAACTTTGCACCAACTCCCCACCGATCTCGCCTGGGGAATCGTAACATTGAATTAAAATCGAATAAGACTAGAGGGATAACGTTAAGATCCCGGCTCTCAAACACGTAGGATCGATATCAGATATTGCAATTTTATCTTGGCGAGTTATGGAAGCTGCGGCCATCTCACCTATAATATCGGTTTCTCCGGCTCTGAGAGAACCCATCTGTAGCGAAACAAAAGTATCAATAACTCCAGGAAATCGGAGAAAGTCCGTCCTCCGTTATGCTCCATCTGACGTTTATTTTTATAATTTCATCCAGATGTCTTAACAATTTTCTAGTATGTCTGGGAATTATTCTCAGATCATCCGGGAATCTCGGCGTAATGAATTCTTTTGTCGGGGAGCTCATCTATTTGCGGATGTGACTGGACCACCCTCATAGAGGCAGCGACATTCAGCCTCGATTCGGCGCCACTCTGAAACGTTTACACTCGATCGTGTTGACTGCTCGGCTCAAACGGGGGGCAAATAAATGGAGGAAAGTCCCTTAGACAAATCTATCCGAGAGTGGGGATGTTTTAGCCACTAGCCAGTCGATTTAGCTTCGGAGGCCTCAGGGAATATAGGGAGTTCGATTATTTGTCCGAGCATGGTCGAAAGTACCTTTTCAGATAGGCGTCCATTAAAGCTTCGCGATGCGCCGAAAAATCCATCCGAAAATCTACAATCCAATGTTAAAATGACGCAGCCAATTCTCCCGTACAATCCCGGTTAATGGAAACGTGAGGTTTTCCTCGATGCCAATGTTTTTAATTCCATTTCCAGTATAGTAGGTCGTCGAGACTCTTCTTCGCACGTAGTGGACATTATATTTGGGAAGTGCACATCCGACATTTTCTCCAATGTCCTTTTCAACGGCGCCAGAGCCCGAAACATTCAAGCTCCCAAGAATAAATCCACAATCTTTCTAAGCTGTTCTCGCGAGTCATTCGAGCGAATAGCAAATTTCACTGGCTTTGAAAGCGTTCGTTAATTTAGCAAAGGATAAGCGGTGACCTGTAAACACGATGGTCTTCGCATAACAGTAATGTCATCGCAACGAGTAAAGGCCACGTGTTCATTTTCCCAGGTCATCGTGAAAAGGCATCATGAATCAGAAGCTTTTTCTTCGCGCGAGAGAGGAAAGCTGTTCACATGGAATCCGTGTGTGTACACTAATTAGCCCATTTTCGCGGGCAAGCACGTCCAAAGGTTATAACGGGTGTGCGTACTCTACCGTATCATTTTACAGACGAATACGTCCATCGAGATGGGCGGTGGGTGGAACTATGTGAATGCACAATCGAAGTAGTACGAAATTGTAGGTTGTACCGAAAGGGAGAGGGCGAGAGAGGAAGAGGAGCGGGAGCACTTCGAACTGGTGCCCGCCGGTGAAATGGAGAATTTTTATCGGACGAATATGCAAGCCTGCCACGTGGAAATTTAACATTGCCTTTCTCATACGCAGTTGAATCATTTCGGGTTCACCAGTTACCTGAACAAGAGTGAATTTATGGTAATGAATCATTGAGTAATGAAGGGTCTCGCGTATGCCTAAAGCTATTTTGCGTTAATTACACCAATTTACCATTCGCAACCCTTAGCGAAGGCCGCGGCAGTATGTACATTCCCTCGCGCGATGGAATCCACGTACTTCGATGAATTTTCCTCGTCGGATAAATAATTATTTATGTTTACAGAGTAGTACATATATAACCACTATAATTTCACGGCACGCGTAGACCGCTGACCGAGCAAGCACTATTGCATAATGGACCTATTCAAATTTTGTTATACCACTGAAAGTCATGATTTCCACCACACGATGAGTGGTGACACCAATAATAGTGCGGGAAATTGTTAAATGTGCCCGGCTTGCATAGAGTCAGTTGTCACGATTAGTATTCGATTTTCGGAGTACAATTCGATTGGCTGAAAGTGCGAAATTTTGGTGGCAGTGGTGTTTAGGTTAGTTATTTGGAATAATGAGTAAATGATTATTGGAAATATGGACTTTGTTGCAGGTAAATGCGTAGAGGCGGTGAGTGCCGTGGCTCGAGGGTGTAATTGGTGCGGTGGCGTTCGCGAAAAGGGCCAGCGAGAGGCCGCGACGGTGGGCTTTCGAGATGAGCTATGAATCTGGGCTGCTTGCTAGCCACTGTCCTTGTGCTTCAGCTGTTCCAGCTGCCCTTCCACGCCAGAGGTTTGCCGTCTGTCGTCAAAATTGGTGAGTCTAACATTTCGACCAATTATAAGTTACTGTTTATCATATCATTCACTGAAACATGCCATAGCAACCATGTTCTGCTTCACTAAGATGATAAGGGCTAAAGTTTCCAGTGTAATTGCTCCCTGATGAAAGGGGCTGGCGCGCCACTAGTTTCAGATATCTTGCCCTTCCGAAGGGAGACAAGGGAACAAAGATTAAGGTGACTTTCTATCTCGGGAGGAAAAAAGCCTGGAATACAGCTTGACGATCCCATCTACTCCAATGACGCCTCTCACCCTTGCAACTTTCCCAGCCTCTCCTTCGTTCTACCTTTATTGTTCCCGGGATCGTCTTCGCGCAAACTTCCCACCCTCTCCGGCCGGGTTCTTCTCTCTCTCTCACTGCTTCATATGAAAAGCGCTCTTGGAAATTCTCGTAATTTTATTCCTCTCCGTCGACAATTCTCTCATATTGTTAGCTATAACTGCATAAGTCGATGGATCTGCAAGCACGAGTATATTCATGACAAGGAAACAGTCGATTAATTAACCAACTGCCGAATGAAACCCGATGCTTTGACCGACGATGGTTGTAAAACGATGGGAAGAATTCGCGTCAGTATTAATTAATGAAACTATGCGCGGTTGATGGTCACACATTCCAGTGCGCTCGGAATCGTAACCGGCCGACTATGAATGAGTAATGCATTCAGATTATTACGCCACGATTCAGCGGTTTCCTCATTTCCACTGTGACACGTTTGCGCTTTAGTTGAAATGGAATCGTACTCCTTTATAGAGTTATACCAACAGATGCTTCGACGCTGCTTCTTTTGGATCGTGCTTCGAGCTATTCCGAGGGCAGTCACAACACTGTACTGGAAAACATGCCGGCGCTCGAGGGTGTTCTAACGCGCTTTACCTGGCTGTCCCGTTCACGGCGCGGCAGTGATTCGTTGTAATTGCTTTTGTTGGTCGACCAACGCACGCACAGAGCACTGTAACGGGATTACACAAGCTCTCTCGCTCCTTCAGCTGTTAGTCGAATTAATTATACTCGCGTGCACCGGCGCGCTCCTTTGTACCGAGATTAATTACGCAAGCAAGGACTCTTTTGCTTTTAGTCGCCGCATTTTTCCCTCCACTCGTCCTTCCGCGCTTTTCCTTGTACAAGGAATAACAGAGCAATTACCAGAACTCAAGAACAAGTCGACAAAAGAAATCTTTTTCCAAGACTTAGTAATTGATTTTTATTGACGGTTCAAGGTCGTGCTGTGCTTTGATTGTAGTAAAACCGAGAAAGAAATTGTAATCTTTCGTGGTAGTAGTTGGGAATCGCAAAGAGGAAAGGCTTTGTGGTACGCTGTGGACTCGTTTGCTCGGTGGTTCTTTAAAAGTTCCGTTTTCACGATCGACCTGGACAGCTAAAACCCGGAATTTCCCCAGGATACTCAGTTGCCCTGGCAAATTGGGCCCCACAATTTGCATGAGTCTGGTGGCACTCGGGCGACGTAACCTTTGCACGCCACGACATCCTCAGTAATTGCATTGCCGTTATTAGTCCGGTCGCCGCTCTCCATTAATTGGCGGCGCCACTCTCCTATGAAATATTTCGTACTTCAGTCTGCCCTACAATTTTCGGCTTTAAACCGACGATTGGACTTTCGTTCCGTCGACATTACAGGCAACTTCGTCAGAATCAGAAGGCACTCAGACACTCGGAGCATTACAAGTACTTCGAGCCTTCATCCTCAGTTTATACTAAAGAATCTCTCCCTCCTGGAACCATTCAATCCAAGCGAAGTGTGTCATCAAGATAAAATCCTTACGGGAATCTTTTATTCCCAACTACTCAATCAACTGGCTCTACGAATCGAGAAAGAACAGAGTCCGAGGAACTCTGGTCCGAACGATTTATCCTGATAAAAGGCTCGGGATAACTCTGGGCTTTATATTTATCTTTCGAAATTAACAGGATCCCACCACCGAGAGACGGACGATCTCCTGTCTCCGGCATGAAGGAGGATCATTTACTACAGCGTCACTGACTTAGTAGGCATTAGTTTTCGCGGTAGTATAATATAATACCTCATTCCGACGAGAGTTACACGGCTAGGTATTCGCTACTATAGCTGCGTCACTCTGAGAAATGGTATGGAAAGTTTGCCATGAGTTGGTTGAGGATTGGAAAACGAAATCGGTCATCGCACCTTGGTCGTACGAGAGTGAGTCCCGGCTTCCCGACGAAAGCCGATCGCCTGTTTCCCGCTGAAGTCGAGGGAGATGAGGATGTTCCGAGAGATCGCGTTTGTCACTCTCGCCAAGTGTCTCCGTGGAAATCCGCTTCTTCCCTGACGGTTCTGTCGCTCGCACTTGCTCGCTCTATTTCGAGTACGCCACTCACGCGCTCCAACTTGCCTCTATCTTCGTCTAGCGAAGTGTGACGAAAAGTGGCGGATAAATGGGATGAGTAAGTTGGTCGACAAAGGGAGAACACTCCCGGTTAGCCCACTCTTTTTCCCACTTTCCTCGGATACCTGGCCTCCTTCGGCTAAATCCTGCGCATTCTTCACTACTTTCCTGTAAGCCGTCCAAGGAGAACACTCACTGCTTCTTTCCTCGCACACGTATGAACAAGGTACTTAATACTTGAAGCGCAGGACTATCGTCGGATCTCCATGGCAAATTTTCCCCCATCTCTCTCACTCTCACTCTCACTCTGTCTCTCTTTGCGCCGGAAATCGGAAGGGCACGTATCTCAAACACTCGACCTATTATCGTTTCGCGGAGCGGAATAGATGAATCCCGAGGGAAACGGTCGGTATGCTGCTCTCAAAGGGTTAAATCGCGGTAGGATAATGCGCATGGGGTTAAGGCGAGGAGGAGGCCGGGCAAGTCGGAAGATCGCAAAATCCTGTTAGCCCCCGCTGCATTAACTCTCTCGCCGGATAGAGAAACACGGGCGTGTAGATATAACCAGCGAAATCGACTGACGAGATAGCGGCTGCTGTATCCTCATAATGCCCGCCAGGGGAAGAGGGAGCGGAGCGACTGCAGTATTTGCTAAATGAAACAGTATCAAGCAGAATAACGACGAGCTGCCGTTGCTCCTCCAACGGTGTTTCGAGAGCGTCACTCTCATATTGGGAAGCCAGAAACTGTAAGCCAGTGGTCGTGTGTCATGAAAATAACAAGGATTTCATTCTCTGGTACTGGCTGCCCTGCTATCTCCTCTGTAATCACACTTTTCGAAATACACAAACCCGCATGTCAGCGCATGTTGTACTAACTTTGTTCGCCGGTGCTTTCACACTGAAGCCATCTTTATAAACCTGACCACACGTAACAACACTGATGGCCTCCTATCTCGACCGTAGTGTGTCCAACTCATCAAACTTGTTTTTCCCACACATTTTATGGTTTTCAATTTGTTATTTAATAGAGTAGAATGAAAGAATAATAGGAAACAATGGGCTTGTTTTTCACAGTTGTTACGAGTGATGTGCATCGGATATTTTTTTACTCTTTTTACAACAAGCAATAGCCGAGCTTTTTCGTTGGTTGGTCGAATAATAGTTTAGTAATTCAATGAGTCAGCCAGGAACATGCCAGAATGATGGAGAAGGATGGGTTTTGGCGGATGGATAATAGTGGTTGGGGGAAGAAAGACAGTGCACAAGGTAGATGAACAACTTGGAAGAGAGTGGTTACGACTTGGTGGCGCCACCGATCGTTTCTGGATATTGGGGATCCTAGGAGTTTCCTGTGGAACGTTTCATGCACCATATATGATTACTGTCCGCCGGACTTTTTCTGAATGGAGCACTGATGCGAGGCTTTAACAATTGTTGACTCCGCTTGGACAATCAGAGACCGAGATAATCCGATTCATAATAGGGCCGAACCGCTCCGACAATATCTCTATTCCAATCCTGGAGTCTGAATAATTCATCATCCTTGATAAGCGCGTAATGAGATTGTGATTGGTGCTCGATAGTAAGGTAGAACAGAAGTAGGAGAAGAACGTTTTAATCATTTAGCATCTTTCCTTATGCGTGTGTATCTTCTTCGAGAAATCTCATTTCTATTATGAGATGCGTTTATTCATCTCCTCCTTTTCATCTGTCTCGTTATTATGAAAGTGAAGTATTTCCTTATGATGTGGTCTGAAATCGTTGGGAATATTCGTATACATTTTCCCTTGCGATCTTACGATGGACCAGATTCTCTGGAAAGCAAATATTGAATATTTCAGCCTTATCGCATATGTGTATATATTCCATTGTACAACATCCTTATTATGAGCTTAATCGCAGTCGAGATTGACTGGCATTCCCTGATCCAGTTTCCAAGGGTAGATTTCCAAAAGGCAGAACTGTCAATCTTTCGTAGACAAGTATTATATCGTATTACATGGTAAATATTGATCTATTATCCTTGACTATAGAACCTTGTACGATGTATTCGGTTCAAACACACGATACTTCTGAATAGAGCGCGAACTACCCTAATTTACGTTTTAGTCGTTCGCATGAAGCCTCGAGAAAGCAGTTGTTCATTATATATGACACGAGCACGCAGCACCGATTCCCAAATTAGCTTGCATCAGCGGTATGTTCAACATGTTCCACTGAAACCCGCGGTATTAATACATTTATATTGAAGAGGAAATTATTCCGACAGCCCTAATATAACAATACGTAGCAAGTAAAACATTTCATACTACAATATTTAATGACTAACAATCCCTCTTATTGTTTTCGATCAAAATTTGGAGTGTCACTCAATTGTGAATAGAAGGGGGAGAAAAAAAGGAGGTCGTTACGTGGTGGAACAAGGTGGAAGGTCGAATCAAGGGAAGGCAAGTAGTCACCTGCATCCACCTAGCAAAGTCCTTTCCTGTCTCGAGGGTACTCGGGAAGGAGTCGAGAATTGTCGGAATCACCTGTCCCAACCGAACATTCCCTCGGGATGCGCCAGTACAGAAGAAAATAGGGAGGCAGGAAACGAATATGCGCCGAGTTACTGAACATGTACAGCCTTGGATCGCGAAGAAAGCATTGTAACTTGAATATTTCTCGAGAGACCCATAGGGACGGGTTCTCATTAAAGGAAAGAATTCTGAAAAAGGCTTGAATCATAAAACTGTAAGTGTAGGATAGTATTGATTAAGAGAAAGCAAGAATAGGCGTTGGTATAGAAAAGCAGAGACAGCATTTAAAGGGATCAAGCTACCCTCCACAAATTTCCTCGCCCTATTCCCCTCGGCGCTATCGGGTTTCGTTTGTTCCTGAGACTGGGAAAGACTATTAAGACGATCGCTGGAGAACATTGCCTCCCTGTCACCATCGCCACGGGACTCTCCTCGTGATGGATTAGCGCCATTAGCTGACAAAACAGTGACACGGCCTGCTATTGTAGAAGTCGGCTCGCTTAGAGGATAACACGAGCCATTTACACTTCGCGAACAAAGCTAGAATCCAGGAGTGCAAAACTCGTGATGGTAATTTTCGACATGCAAATCTGCCAGGATTTCTCTTATCGTAGGGAGAATGAATAACATGTTCGTGACTTTGGGAATGGTCCACCCTCGCAATAAGATGATGAAGCTGAGAGAAGGATGAGTTAGAGCACGGAAACTTGGAGAGAAATGTCTTGTTAGATCGGAGCAGGGTAATCCAGTCGACTCAAATATCGAAGTCGATCCCTCTGTATAAGTTGTCTGGTGATCTTGTGAAACGTAGCATCTACGACAGCCGAATGTTTTAGACGTGCTTGGCGCGTATATAGAATTGTACCTCGAATTCCACGAAACATCTCACCGGGGTTGAAGGCAGCGAGATAAACGCGTTGGAAAATTCATTTTATCCTTGCCAACCTGCTTCCTCATTCTCACCGGTTCTCTCCTTCCCTTTCTGACTCTGCTTCTCTCTTCCTGTGGCTTGTTGCACGTCCCAGGCGACCAAAGACTTTCTCTTTACGCAAACAAAGGCTTCACGGTGCCAGTGCGACCTTTCCCCTCCAGCCGCAGCGCCGTGCGAAGCCCGGAAAACTTGTGGCGCCTTTTAACATCATGACAAAACCTTTTAACACTTCCACTGGCCAGCTACATTATGCAACCGGTAATCCGTATCTCTTGCTAGTTACATAATTCTATAAAATCACGCGTACCTCTAAATCTAAGTCATAAAAACTTTATTTATACATAATAAACTTGAAGAAAAAGCTTCACGATTGTCTGTCTTCGAGTTTAGTTGAAATGGTAGAAACTCCTACGAGTTTTGGAGTCCATTTTGACAAGGGATGAAAGATAGTGTAGAAAATGAAGCTTAAGGTTGAAGTATAGCATAATAATTTAAGGCTTATCTGCTAGAGCTCTCCATGGAGCGGTGAATCCCGATTCTTTTTTCTGTCGTAAAGTGGCATTCCGAGATACCGTGGATTTACCATTCCCCCACTCTCTCTCTCTCTCTCTCTCGTACACACTATCTCGTCCTCTTTCTCCCTCGGCTTGGCCCGTGACACGAGCAAATATGTTCTGTGGGGTTATCGAGCCTCTTAATTCACTTTGGCTTGACACGTTATTCAATGCGATCCTGGCAACCCTTTGAACCATCAACGCCCTGGATACCTTGTAAAAACCCTTTGACCGATACAAACGGCCATAGTCCTCCACAAAGCTGGTTAATATGTTCAACGCAGCGAGATTCTAATTAGCGGGCGCGCGCGCGCCCACCTTCGCGAGTTAAAGGAACTTCAGTTCTCTATGCCAAAAGAATTACTGACCTGCGCTGGACGTAGTTATTTACCTCGCGTTAACCCACTTCCTTTTATTATGCACGAGGCGGTGCTGCACACCGCCCAGAAGCCTGGCGAGCACTAATAACGCGGGACTTAAAGGATCGAGCGGTATTAAGGAGGAAGCTCATAATCACGAAGAGTAGGAAAATTTAATGAGAGATAATAAGTAGATTTCACGAAATGATCGAACTTATGTATGAGATTGTTTTAACTCTCTTTTGATTTATTGATCACTTTATTACACACAGACTATCTATAGGAAGACCTGGTTTTATTACACGGAAAGAAATAAAAGGGTTATATCTTAGATGTTTTTTAGTACCGTAAATTCATGATCGAATTCTATGACCGTGCACAGGAAAACTCCCGAACCATTCAGGGAAGGCTTGGTTTAAGAAGGACGCGTGTCCTGAATTCGAGAATACCGTGAATCCGACGGACAACGCTTAAAGACTCACCCAGGAGTCTCAAGCGAGAGCACATGTGCACACGTATGACACGTAGCATCACGCTCGAATCGTCTTCAAGGTTGCCAAACTTTCCTACCAGAAGTAAACTCGTTTACACATAATCGAGTAGTCGAGGTGGTCGGCCTTTGCAGTCTATGCTTCCAAAAGAATTCCCTAGGATCCCATTGAACGGAGAGAATTTATGAAGTTGCTCGCGACTTATTAAGTTCGCGCCAACTGAAGGAAAGTCAATTCCAGGATTCTTTGGACGAGGACATCCTAGCGTGGCGGGGCGGAACTGCGACGGATAGCCGGAAGACCGTCGAGAAAGAGAAAGAGAGAGAGAGAGGGAATGCTCCACCTATATTTCGGGGAAACAATTGCCATTGTGCGAAGTCAATTCGGCCGGAACTATTACCAGGGAAGTTCCCGAGAGTTGTCGTCCTCGTCGTCCTCGTCTTCCCACGTGCTCTGAGTGTATACGTTGGGAGTTTATCAGTGTCGTCGTCACTCTACAATGCCTGGCAATCCGCGCGTCTAATGCAACGCGTAAATCAATTTGCCTCGTTGCTGGAACGTCTTCCCTCAATGAGCATCGAGCAACGCCATCGACAAGTGTTGATAATTACGCGGGAAATTCATTGGAAGAGGAAGATCCAACTCTGCCGCAACCCAGATTCCTCCGTACTTTTCAATACGAATCGTGATGCTCAATCATCCGCGGAGAAAAGTTATCCGATGCAAATAAGCCTGCCGGCAGCGATCATCAGCGGGAGTTGCAAACGACTTCCGTCGATTTATTGAGTATCTACTTAAAACTCCAACGTTCCAGAAAGAAGATATTAATCGACACCAATCCCAAGAACTCGCGCAATGGAACCCGCGGGAAAGAATATTGGTGAGAGGGTAATACCCTCTTAGACGGCTAAACCTCTCACACTGGTATATATCTGTATCTGTATCATTCCGCGCTTCCGGCAATTCGGGAAACTGTCGGAGCAGGAAGATGGTGCGAATACTTGCGTAACCGAAAGCAGAGAGTTCTTCTGGTAAAGTGAGAGACTGGCCTGTGAAACCGCATTGTTGTACGAAGCACGCTACGAAGAATGCGACGTTTATAGGGCTATACTTCAGCCTGCTTAACTTCCTTCGCCCGGGTTTCTCCCAGTTTTCTCTCCGAAGACCTCCTCCGTTCCAATATTGAAAGACATTGGAAGAAAATGGAAAAAAAGGGGGTCGTGAAGAGAACGCGCTGCTATGTGTCAATGTGAATGTGTGAAGGTGGAGGAGGTTGCAGAGTGGAGCTTCGGTTTTCAAGCCCTTCGTCCATTGTGACAGGGAAAGGCACTGCTTCGCCGAGACGAGAGAGTGGAAGCGATGATTGGGGCCGCGGCGGGGGCGTAATGAGAGCTATACACGAGAGCCGTAATGCGATTACCCTCGAGGGCTTCAGCCAACTACCCCTGAACCCCTTGGATTTCCAGCTATTGCTCTGTTCCGGCTAAACATCCCTCACGATTGCTCCATACAAAATTCTCCGCCAACACAGCAACCAACACATTTTTTCGTCGATTGATCCTCCATCCGATAACCCAATTGCCGTCGGCTACACCGTCTGCTTCGCCAAAGGTCTAACATCGATATCAACGAACTCTCCTCGCTAATTATAAGACTCAACTAGGATATCCTGCCAACCGTCTCGCAAGTGTGAACGTTTTGTGAAAGAGCAATTTTTCCACAGCAAAGCAAACGCTCGAGCTGTAAGATCGCGATTGGAAGTATTTCCCGGGCATTCCGCTGAAATCGCTCCAGGGAAAAGCTGTTTGTCAACCGGGCCGAATAACTCCATTACTTCCTGCTAATCCCTCCCGGGTATTTTCGAAGCCGCTTACCACTTTATTGTGCAATGCGATAGATAAGTATTGAATAGCCAGCTTGCCGAATGATTTCTGTTCGGAGAGGAAAGCTATTTTTATGAGTTACTGCCAGCGGCGATTCCTCGTATTCCGAGGGCGGATTTCTGGCTATGCTTTTTTAAAAGAGGAAAGCTCTATGAGCATGGACGACGAAAATATAAAGTCTAAGAATAACTTATAATATTTTATAAGCTTTTACTATTCCGAGCAGTAGGAACCTCAGCAGTACCGACAGATGACAGAGCCTGCTACTCTATTATCATCCCTGAGAATATTGTCCGAGGTTCGCTTAAAAGTCTCCTGGGAAACAGTAAATATTTCCGCGAAGATGTATCGCGTAACGCGAATAGTATTGGATCAATGCCAGGCTCTCGCGTCCGTTGACCTTTCCGAGGATATCTTTTCTCAAGCTCGAACAGTCCCCGTATCCAGTATCCTTTACTCTTTCGCTCCTCATTTTCACCCACATCTGTGTTCACTCATTGATCCTCTCTTCAAAATATTCTTCAAGATTGCCAGTGGTTGGATAAACTTATAAAAACCAGCGCGTAAAATGAAATTGGAAGAAAAGTCTCGTAAATCTGATAGCTTCATTGACGATCACCTTGCGTTCTTTCTCAGTAATAAGTAGATAAAATCAAATCCTAAAGGTAAGACAAACCAGGTACGTTAGCTTCATTTAATGGGGAAAGGTCGACGTGCCACAGTCTCACCAGGATTTCCGCAAAAAGTCCTGATGTGGGTTGCGCGACGCCAAATTCCCAGGATTATTCCGCCGGTCATCGTACACTTTCCTTCCCCCACACACCACCCGCGTCCGTCCAGCTTACCACTTGCAGGCTGCAACATCCTACGGCCACGATATCCACGGCCACCACCCCCCAAATTACGCGTCATTATCCTTTATGTGTCTTCGCCATGGTAGCGCTCGTCGTGAAAGCGGATCGTGCGCTGGCCGTTTCGTAAACTCCCCGTCGACCGCTTCTACGCCCCACGAATTGCCCAGTGGGGAACACTCCTTTCAGCAGATATTGCCGCGACGAATTCCCTTCCACGCAACCGGGCGTATAAATATTCTTGTGGGTGGTCCGACTTTGAGAAAACGTGTCAGCACTGATAGAATAGTTCCTTTGCAATTTCTCTGTGTACTTTTCTCATATCAACGGCTAGCAGTATGTATTTCTAGAGGGAAAATTGTTGCTATAATAGAAGGAGTTATACGATAGAGAACCCTTCGAGAGAGTATGTGGAATAGATAGTGTTATAGGGTATCATTTCGATCAAGCCATGGTAATGAACTATTGATACAGATTGACCATTGCTATGCTTGGATACACGTATGAACAGTGATAGTGCGTTGCCAATGACAGGGAAGGCCGAAGGGAGTGTATTCTATTTCATGGTGCTAAAGGGATGTTATAGTCGACCGTTGATAGTAGCTTGAATTCGGGGACAGCGGAAAATCCAATTGTCGAGAGGAGCACACAGAGTATGCCTAGGGCGTCCAAATATAATGATAGTGTCAAGTAAATAGTCAGGGCGTCCTGGCGCCATTAGAGCGTAATTGTGCCTGCTGTTGCCGGGGATAACGACCGAGGAAAACCTGGTTGACTTGACGATACGACGTGCCGTTCAGCAAGGACGGAGACGTCTTTCACGACAGTAATAACGACAGGAACGTCTCCGGGAATCCTCCTAAATACTCCATTTGAAATACTCGTCGCACGCGGGTCGACGTCGCCGGTATGGCGTCGCGCTACATTTCTAGCCGATTCACAGATCTTCGATGCGAAGATTACATGGGATTGTTCGATTACCGGATTCTCCTTCTTTGGGTATACGAATCAAGTGGAAGCCGAATAAGAGTGGGAAGGGCGTGGCAGGGTAGAATATCTGTGTTTGCATCCTCCATTACGGGGGATCTACGACGCTTATCTCGATGCAATCCTGTAAGATCGTGGCATATGCATCCTAGAAGGTGCCTATCCCTTGAGCAATCTCGGGGATCCCCGTAAAGACGATCCCTTAACCCTCCAAACCAGCCACCCTCTTCCACTCTACTACCAACAGCACGCACCTTACACTAGCGCCGTAGGCAAACATTCTCTCACCATCTGCACAAATGCAATAATATTGTTAGCGCGTTGGTTTACTCTTGCGAGCAGACTTTAGTGATACAAGTATTCCTCCATAAGTCGTAATATTACCGGCAGAAATCTATACAGAAACACTAACGCGTACTATGTGTTTTCGTAATGGAATAAAGAATTCTTTAATTCAATTGTATTTCAATAAATCTGCCTTATTTGATAAATGTCGGATGCTATAAAATATTGGCCAATTACAGGGATCAAGTAGATTCATACTCGAGGGAAAAGCGTGGATGGAATATCAGTCAGGTGGTGTAAAGTGCTTTGTGGCGATCAGATCAGACTGTCAGTAGAGGATGACCGTGTCTGACCAGGTAGTTGGAACGATCGATCAAAAAGAGTGCAGGTCTCGCACGGCGATAAAAGAGCACCTTCCACGCAAATATGGAAGGGAGATGCGAGCGATCGCTCACTCAATTTCTCTGCATCGATATTTAGCCGAGCGAGTCTAATTAATAAGCCGGGAATAATCGAAGGTGCTGCCGCGTCATAGGGAGAATAATACTCGGGGCACTTAGTGGCGGGGAAAATTGAATGGCTCTGTTACTGCACGCTATTAAAGCAAACAATGAACGAAGCTGACACCTCTGCCTTAAAAGGCTCTTAATAATTCCAATTAATTATGAAGAAGGTTTGCCATCCGAAGGGTACGGCAAATTGATAGCGATCACTCTCGTAAAGCGAGCAATATTTTACGGGATTCCAGTCTGCAGATCTAAGTGAATTGCAAGCATAGCACGTACGGATGGAAACGACTTGATTCAATCTATTGATGGACCAGCTTGCGGCGGAACACCAATTTTGCATTTAATCGTCGGAAAAAATCTGATGAAAAGGAAATACATGTTTTTTTTTTCTCGGGCGTTTTCATAACATAGAAAACATGGCTGTCCATAGTCTATTTACGGTGATCTGCGTCTCAGTTGGCTCGAGGTTTTAGAGCTCTCACAACTTCTTTCGGTCGAGCGACATCCTGAGGCGATGTACCCTTAGGCTATCGATGCGAATGGATGGATAGTCGAGCGACTGCGGCTGCGGCAGCGGCCTAGTACCAGCAGATTGAAACTTACGAAAGCCTGATTTCGTATTCATGAAAAGCACGAGTATTCCTTCAATACGGACACGGGGCTTCGGGACAGCGCTTATCGCGATGCGTATACGGCGAAAGAGGGAGAGCAAGAGAGAAAGAAGCTCGAGATTGACGGGGTGGACCACCTACCGAATACTAGAGAGATACATTTCTCCGGTTACTGGATAGCTATTCGATCGCTACGCAGGGCAAAGTGTTCCCTATCCGGATCGTTATTACGCAAACATATTCCGCAAAGCCAGCTTCTATCGCTCCTACCAATTTACCTCTCGGACGTACACGCATCCTATATGGAAGCAGATTATCATGTTATAGATCCGACGTCAATTAACTCAGACACACTCCAGCTTTCCACATACTACTTATCGACTGTTTCATACAGAAATCAACGCCTGACATTTGCTTTTATGAATCAATGAAAAAAATGTCTTAATTCAAATAACACTCAACAACATTTAGACAAATCGATGCATGTGTGAACACGTGTACACTCATGATAGATTAATGATGAAAGCGTTAGTACTTTTTCCGAGGATAGTCAACAACTAGTTTTCTGACGATGAGGTCGTAGGAATGTGACGAGGGTGGGACCTTGAAAATCACAGGGGCGGCCACTAAAAGTGGCCACGATCGATTCGCAGCCAAGCCCTACATGTTTCTTGGGGCGCGCGTGACAGATTTATCCGGCGGATAGTGTATCCGACAGTATATTAGTCGAACGTGACATTATGTTGCTCTGAATGACGCCTCCAGTGACAGAGCATTCTCCGACGCAGCCGGGGTGTGTCATCTCCAGTGATATCAGTATCGGCACGTTTCGACGCCACGTGACAGTCATACTTTCACATTCAGGATCATGCGAGACAGTTCGATTGCTAATCCCATAACAGTCATAGAAAACCCCATGCTTTTTTCTCTAATTTCATTATCCTTCATGAGCTACTCACTTTCTCGATTCGCTCATTAGTATAAAAAAGCCGCGTAAACTATTCCTATTATTAATGCGACACGCGGGCATATATTAACAGTTAACGGGAGCTCGCGATCTCGTTCGTCCCCTCTCTGTCAAGCTGGCACAATTTCGCGCTGAATTATACGCGATATTTATTTCATTCGCTGAACGACCGAACTTCCGGGAGAGTTCGTCCCGTTGAACAGCAGTGCCGGCTGGTATATACATATATGCATGCCTGAATATTATTCGGGCAACGGCTGTTCGTCCGAACGAAATGGAACTTTTGATTGTTAAATACTGACAGGCCCGTCGCCAGGGGCGGGGACGCTGCTGATCGTCGCTTAATGAGCCGAATTCCCCGGCAGTGGGGAATTTCCTGTGCACGTCACGTGGAGCTCTCTGCACGTGACACACATTAGCGGGTGAGCAGTGCCGGACTCGATTTATTCCGCTACATTAATGACAGCATTTGCCGAACGGCCACGGAAATTTGGCCGAAGCTGAAATGCATTCGGTGGGCGTTCGTTAACAAGGACGTTTTCGCCTTTGGTATCGGCTAGAGCGACCGATAAGCGGCTATGAATGAGAAGGAGAAATGGGGTTGACATTAGTCAACGAACCGATGCAACCGACACCGAGCGTTCATCACTTTTCCTGGGATCATTAGTTATGCAGTTGGCCGAAACCCGACGCGCAATCGAGTTACAGTGTGTTGCGGCTTGTGTGTCGAGCTTTGCCGATCCTGTTTTCGGAGGGAGCGAGAGGGAGAATTTGGTGTAGCTGGCAGGTTAGCTTGCTTATCGCGATCCCCGGGTTTCTATCCGAGGCTTGATACCGAGTTAGATCGTATTTCCATATAGTTTTGCCCCAACTGTGCCATGGTACTATCGAGACGGAAATGCGAATATAACTTTATCGTAAAAATACTCAGGTGAGATTGCCCGGGTAATTGAAGCTGGAAGTGCCAGCAATATAACTAATGCTTTGAAATTGTCATGCACATGATTTCAATGGCGCGTAAGACCTCTCGCGGCCGATATAAAGCGAAGGTTCGCGATAGGAAATCCGGCCCAGAAGACCACTTGGCATTAACACACACCGCTACGGTTTCGATCAGCTCGAATTAAGGTTACGCGATTCCCCGCGAAGGAATCTCTTGACAGAATAAGTCCGCGACTGCAGTGCAAAGTAGCGCAGTTGGCGTAGAGAGAGAGAGAAAGAGATCTCGATCGAAACTCTATCTACGACTACCAAGAAGGCTATTAAAAACTACTCGAGTACTTGCCACTTGTATCATTGATACAATTCTCCTCTCGCCTTTTAAATCCGAACGCCGAGTTCCCCGGACGAATCTCACACTCTCGGCATATAATGTACCCGGCGAATGGAAAAGTTTTCCTGCGACAAAGTTCCGCTCCACACAACCGACCATTCTCTATCGCTTCTCCTACCCTTATCGCAAGGAATCTCTGCCTGCCTTGTTTTCCCACGGCTGGAGCGTCTTAGTCGAAAGCTGCATCCACGTGCTACTATGCGAGACGGATTCTATTGCCAGCTTTTCTTCTTTGATTATTCAGTTCGAAGCGATAGCGAGCGAGCGAGCGAGCGCGCATTCGCTCAACTATTCAAAGGCACTCGGACTGGCGGAACAATTAATCATGTGACTTTCGGGACAGTTGTAGCACGATAAATTAGGAAAGGCGCTTGATATCAGTAGCAGAGTTCGCGGAGCCCTGGGAGCAAGCAGTGTCCCCCTGGCTTATTGTACCTGCGACTACTGGAGGAACCAGAAAGAGAGAGAGAGAGAGAGAGAGAGA